>ML660197.1:6905320-7363735 GCA_007570785.1 Antilocapra americana
ATGGCAAAATTTCATTCTCTCTTTTAATGGCTGGTTAGTATATATATACTCTATATATGTATTATATATAAAATCCATTAATCTGTTGATGGACACTTAAGTTGCTTCCATATCTTGGCTATTGCAAATAATGCTGCTATGAACATCTTGGTGAATGTATCTTTTCAAATTATTCTTGTGTTTTTTTGGATACATACCCAGGAATGGAATTGCTGGGTTGTAGGATAGTTCTATTTTTAGTTTTTTGAGAAACCTCTATACTATTTTCCACAGTGACTGCATCACTGTGGGTAGGAGGCAAGATAAACACAAAACTGTTAATAGTAGTTTGGGAAAATCATTCTCACATTTCTGTACAGTATTTTCTGTACCATGTCAGTTTCTTTCCAATTTCGTTTTTATATTAAAAATGAAATATACATGAATGTATATTTTTATACATATTCTTTATGTATATTCTTTATGCGAAGAGCTGACTCATTGGAAAAGACTCTGATGCTGGGAAAGATTGAGGGCAGAAGAAGGGGACGGCAGAGGATGAGATGGTTGGATGGCATCACCAACTCAATGGACATGGGTTTGGGTGGACTCCGGGAGCTGGTGATGGACAGGGAGGCCTGGCGTGCTTCGGTCCATGGGGTTGCAAGGAGTTGGACACGACTGAGCTGAACTGAATACATGAATGATTCCAATTTTATGCCTTTCTGGAAAACACAAAACTACAGGGCCAGAAAAGAGGTTGCCAGGATTGGGGATGGGAGAAGGGGTTGACTAGAAAAAGGGACAAAGGAGCTTTTTGGGGTGATAGAAATACTGATTGTGATAACAGATTCATGTCTATATGGGTTTGTTAAAACACATAGAACTGTATGATAAAAAAGGTGAATTTACTGTATATAAATTATACCTCAATGAACCTAACCTTAGGGCTCCCCCTCTACGGCTCAGCGGTAGAGAAAATGCCTGCAGTGCAGGAGACCCGGGTTCAATCCCTGGGTGGGGAAGATACCCTGGAGGAGTGCATGGCAACCCACTCCAGTGTCCCTGCTGGAGAATCCCTTGGACAGAGGAGCTTGGCGAGCTGCAGTCCATGGGGTTGGAGAGTCAGAAAAACTGAAGCGACTTAGCACGCAAATCTGACTTTAAGAAATGTCAGAGAAATTACAGAAAGCAAAGAATATATTTTTAAATGGTCTTAATTGCACAAGTAACAAAATACATAATAAAATAATTGTTATGGTTTTTAACAAAACATTATAAGTAAATCTGAAGTTTTGTGTGTCTATGTCCAGACTCCTTCCCTCCTTTCCAGCGGTAATCATTGATATGTATTAATGCAAATATGTAGCCATAAAAAATAAAGCACTGGGTTTGGTATGCAAATGTGTGCTTTTTATTACGTCAATGATATCATGCGGTACCCTATTCAACACATTTTTCACTCAATTTAAAAATACTTGTTGATAAAGCATAGTATTTTTTGATCACGTTAATGGTATCACGCTGTACCTTATTCTACTACTTTTATCAATCTGTGTATTTTGATGTCCAATTCACTCCTTGGAAGTGCAGCAGATGGCATTCCACTTTATGAACCCACCACATTCTGCTCTTCCGTTGCTGTGTAGGTGTAGGTTAAATTGCTCCCGGTGTTTTGATGTTAACAGTGATCCGACGCCTCCAGTGCTCGTGTGACCGCTTCGGGGTGGACGCCTAGGAGTAGCACAGGTTGTGCATTTTCAATTTTAACAGAGTGAGATTTGAGTCTTCCCCAGATAGGTACCCATGTCTTCCGGAAAGTCAGTCTCGCAGCGCAGCTCACGCGCGTAGAGAATCACGCTCCTCCCGACACCCCCTCCCCTACGCCTCCCGAAGCGCCCGCAGGCGCCTTCCCAGCAAGCACCGCGCATATTTGCATACAGCTCAAGTCTCCGCTTTTACTTTAAATAAAAATCCAAAGACAGATGATAGAGTCTCCTTATGAAGACTTCTCTCCCTTTCAGAAGGGTCTTCCGTTCCAGCCTCAACTTCGGGAACTCTGAATGGAAAACTGCATCGACTTTATTTTCACCTTTACCAAAAAAGGGATGTGCCGACACTGCCACCCTGCTTTGGGAGCCGGCAAAGCAAAAAGGGCTTCTGTCGTGAGTGGCACACGTAGAGCAGCCCGTTTGCTCTACGTGCGGAATCGACATCAAGAGATTTCGGAAGCATAATTTTTGCTGAGGGGGCAGCTAGTGATCGTTGGTCCTGGCGCCCCCGTTTATGTAAAGGTTACTAAAGCAGTTTGAAGTTCTAATTATGTTACTGTTTACCTTGCTCTTGTTTCTTCGTGTGTTTTCATGTTATGTGGAAAAGTTGCTTATCGTTTAACCGGTAAACTCCTGTAGAGCTGGAGAAGTAAGTGGCTTAATGCGAAACCTATTTCGTAAATAATCCTCAGTGTATACATTTTCAGTTTCGCGAAACTTATTTCGTAAATAATCCTCAGTGTATACACTTTCAGTTTCTAGATTTGTGTTGATGTTCTTGTTGTAACTTCTGTCCTTTTAAAACAGAGGCACTACTTTAATAACACTTTAATAACAGGTAAGTAGCACTCTTGTTGTTGATAACGCTTTCGGAGAGCAGCTGATTAAGAAACACAAAAGTCTAAAACCTACAAAAAATTAATCTCATATGTAAAGTTATGTTTAAGAGGAAATTTAGGTAGTTCCTTGTCCAGTGTTTTAGATGCAAAGCTGCCGCTGCAGGGGGCGCAGGTGGTCTGGGAACTAATATCCAGAATGCTGCCTTGTGAGACAAAAAAAAAATTTGCGTATTCATTCTATTCACTAAAAACAAATGTGTAAGTGTTCTGCAATATAGGATGGTCCCTCCAAATCCCTGGAGGCCCAGGCGGTAAAGAATCTGCCTGCAATGCCGGAGACCTAGGTTTGATCCCTGGGTTGGGAAGATCTCCTGGAGGACAGCATGGCAACCCACTCCAGATTGTTGCCTAGAGAATCCCCAAGGACAGAAAATTCTGGCGTGCTGCGGTTCATGGGGTAGCAGAGCCACTAAGCACACTGTTCAGTCCAGTCACTCAGTCGTGTCTGACTCTTTGAGACCTTATGAACCGCAGCACGCCAGGCCTCCCTGTCCATCACCAGCTCCCGGAGTCCACCCAAACCCATGTCCATTGAGTTGGTGATGCCATCCAACCATCTCATCCTCTGTTGTCCCCTTCTCCTCCCGCCCTCAATCTTCCCCAGCATCAGGGTCTTTTCAAATCAGTCACTGTAACGCACTCCAAATCAGTGCACAGGTGGGGAGTGGGATAGTTGGATCCAGGATTCCCCCTTGGATACAAAAAATCCGCAGATGTTCAAGGTATATACACCTTATATAAAATGTCATAGTGTGTGTGTGCCTGTGTACTCAGTCGTCTAGTCGTCTCCAACTCGTTGCAACTCCACGGACTGTAGTCCGCCAGGCTCTTCTATCCATGGAATTCTCCAGGCAAGAAGACTTGAGTGGGTTGCCATTTCCTCCTCCAGGGGATCTTCCCCAACTAGGGGTGGAATCCGTGTCTCTTGCCTTGGCAGGCTGATTCTTTACCATCCTTGCATATAACCTCTGCACATCCTTCAGGTGTATTCAAAATCACTTCTAGTTTACTTACAATACCTAAAGCAACGTAAATGCTTGTAAAATAGTTGCAGGCAGGCAGCAAAATCAAGTTTTGCCTTTTAGAACTTTATGGGTTTCTTCTGTTTTTTTAAATCGGTGGTTGGTTGAATCTGTGGATGCAAAACCCAGGGATACAGAGGGCTGGTTGTATTATTTTGCTCACTTAATGAATGAGAAAACAGAAGCTCTGAAGGGCCCCCAACACAGAGCTAGAAAGTAACAGGGTCAAGAGGTGAGTCCAGATCTCCTGAAAGGAAACTTGCTCTGACTGCACAGAGTAATATCCAAGAAAAATGTCAATCAGAATGGAATCTATTACAGAAGGAAGATTTACTGGGAGAGTGAAGCTTTTTTCCTTTTATTTCTCTACATTTTCCAGTTTGTTCTAAGAAAATATGGAGTAGATGAAAAGATTAGAGAAATGATGAGGATACACAGTCACTGGAATACAAATGATGAAAAATAAAATCAGACTCTCAAAGAAGCCAATCAGTAAAGACCATATATTATATAATCCCTTTAACACAAGATGTCCAGAAGAACATTAATGTCTTTATAGAGAAAGAAAGTAGGTTAGTGATTGCCTGGGACTGGAGTTGAGAGCAGGGATTGACTACAAATGGGCGTTAGGCATCTTTCTGCAGAGAAGGAAATGTTCTACAAGTAAATTATGTTGCATAACTCTATGAGTTTCCTAAAATCATTGAATTGTACACTTAAAATGGGTAAATTTTATGATGTGTAAATTGTATTTTAATAAAACTGTCAATTTTCTCTTTTTCAGCAGCCTGTCTTCCTCTTGCATTTTCTCAAAGTGACTAATTCCTCCTCATTCTTTGTGTCTGTCACTTCCTCAGGGAGGCCCTCCTTGACCCACCCTCAATACACTTACTTCTAATCATATCATAGACTCACAATAGGATGGGTTTACTGCAGGCGGGTGATGGGAGGGAAGGTGGTTCAGGGAAATGGATTTTGAGAGGCTATGAAGCTTTGGTATTTTGAAGGATGGAGGGGAAGAGGGTGTCCGCTTGTCAGAGAAGTGAAAGTGAAAGTTGCTCAGTCATGTCCAACTCTTTGCACAACCCCATACAGCCCATGGAATTCTCCAGGCCAGAATACTGTAGTGGGTAGCCTTTCCCTGTTCCAGGGGATCTTCCTAACCCAGGGATAGAACCCAGGTCTCCCACATTGCAGGCAGAGTCTTTACCATCTGAGTCACCAGGGAATTACAGTTGGTCACAAGAGAGCAGGAAGTTTCCATCCTTCAGGTAGGCAAATGCCAGCATGGCTTCTCTCTTGAAACCAACCAAATCTGATTCCTGAGCTCCCCTATTGGTCTATATCTCCAATGTTGCAATCAGTGACCACTGATAAGAAATGATGGTCACACAAAAATTGTATTCTATACACGAACTGAAAAGCAAATTAAGAAATAATTACATTTACAATAATATTAAAAAGAATAAAATACTTAAATGTTTATATGATACTTAGGAAATGTAACCAAGGAGGAGAAACTTAACCAAGGAGGAGTGTAACTTGTACATGAAAACTACAAAACATTGTTGAAAGAAATTCAAGAAGGCAGAGACAAATGGAAAGGCCATCCATGTTCACAATGTTATTAAGATGCCAGTACTACCCAAAGTAATCAGTGGATTCAATGCAAAAAATCCTGTAAAAGTCCCAGCGACATTTTTTGCATAAATAGAAAAACCCACCCTAAAATTCATTTGGAATCTCAAAGGACTCTGAGTACCAAAACCACTCTTGAAAAAGAACAAAGTTGGAGGGCTACACTTCCTGATTTCAAAACTTACTACAAAGCAAAGTAAGTAAAAATATCATGGTACTGGTGTAAAAACACACATGTAGACCAATGGAATAGCATAGAGAGTGCAGAAATAAATCATGGCCTCAAGTTATTTTTTATAAGAATGCCAAGACCATTCAATAGTGAAATGATGGTCTTTTCAGCAAACAGTGTTGGGAAAACTGGATAGCCACATGGCGAAAAAATGAAGCTGAACTCTTACCTTAAGCCACATACAAGAAATAAATCAAAGATCTAAATTTAAGAGAAACTAAAAAGTGCTTAAAAGAAAATAGGATGGTAATGATTTCTTAAGTATGACATCAAAAGTACAGGCGACAAAAGAAAACAGAAGTCAATTGGACTTCATTAGAATTTACAATCTTTGTGTATCAGTAATCACTATTGATGGGCTTTCCTGGTGGCTCACCCAGTAAAGAATCTGCTTGAACTGCAGGAGAGTGGGGTTAGATCCCTGGATCAGGAAGATCCCCTGGAGAAAGGAATGGTTACCCACTCCTGTATTCTTGCCTGAAGAATTCCATGGAGCAGAGGAGCCTGGTGGGCTACAGCCCATGGGGTCGAAAAGAGTGACTAACACACACACAACCACTATCAATAACCACTACAGAATGGGAGAAAATATATACTGTGTCCCAGACCAACTTTTTCCTCTTCAGTGGTGTCACCTCCTGCCCATGCCAGAATTTGAAACTCTAGGACTGCCAGAACCAGGCTTTGAGTGGAATCTGTAGCAGGCCTGCTGTAGTGGGATGAGCTGAAGAGTTTATGTTCAATCTGCAGGAGCAGTGGGCTCCCCTTCCAGCCTGCTATGGCCTTCCTAGTACATGGGGAAGGGCCCAGTGTGACCAGAGCAACCAATCTGGAAAAGGAGGCAGAGAACCTTTTATTTGATATCTCTGGATTTGTAAATGTTGATAAACAATTTAAAACAAAAGCTTCAGATATCCTATGGACCCTATGTTATCCATCTGTGAAGAGGTATGACCAATGGGTCCCTAGAAGGATAGCCTCTGGTCCCTCCTCTCTGGCATCTACTTCTAGCCCAGACCACTGTCTCCAGCTGCATGGACAGTTGCTAACTCTGCAATAATTTCATAATTTCTATCCCCACCTCCCCTTAAATTCCCATCCCCCTATCAAGCCTGCTTCTTCTCGTCTCTTCCACCTCTGTGTCTCTTCCACCTCCATCACTTAGTCACTTCCCAGAGACCCCTCTAAGACCACCTCCTCTCCGAATCCCCACTTGGTCTGAACCACCATCATCACCTGTTCTATTACAACTAGAACCTCCTAAGTGGTCTTTTGACTTCCTGTCGTGCTGCCTTTTAGTTTTCATTCTAAACTCCTCCAGTGGCCTTCCTGTCCCTTAGAATTAACCTTTAACTCCTCATCGGGGTCTACAAGACCCTACATGAGTTGGCACTGGGATCTTCTCTTGATTCTTTCTGTTTCTCTGCCCCAGCCTGACTGGCCCTCTCCAAGTTCTTCCAACATGTGAGGATCTCATGGCCTTTGCCTGTGCTGTTTCCCCACAGAACCCTGAAACAGTCGGCTTCTGGATCTTCAGCTGGGATCCTCTCATCCTCCAGGCCTTAGCTCCTAAGCCAGCCTTCCCTGTTCACTTAACTATGTCTAGTTAGGTCCCCTTCTCAGTCATATTCTCCCTCAGTCTCTCTCTGGCACATCGCCTTCATAGCCCTACCATACCTGGCATATCCTGCCCTTTGTCTATACCCACTTCCCTCCTTTCTCCCCCACTTCCCCCATCTTTCTCCCCCACCTACCCCCAACATATAAACTAGGCAATAGAATCTCTATGAGAACAGAGACAAAATCTTTTATTCACTGGAGGATTCCTAGCCCCTGGACCACTGCCCACTACACAGAGAGCACTCAGAAAAATCTTTGTTTACTAAAGACTGCCTGTACTTTTGCTTCTAGCCCCTCACCTCTTGCAGCTCACTCCACCCTCTGCATCACATTCTCAGAAGCTGATATGGGGACTGAATCAGAAAAAGAGGAAGTTCTTCCCGTGGGTGCAAAAGAAAAAACTCTGATGAATCCAGATACAATCAAGTGAATCACCTCCTCCCCCACACCAGCCCCACCCACCCCTAATGTCCACCACCGCCAGCCAAGTAAAAGGCTAACCTGCTGGTTTTGGAGTCAGAGAGGACAAGATTCAAGTCCTGCTGGCTCTGTGACCTTGAATCAATTTCTATCTCAGCCTCAGTCTCATCTGTAAAAGGAACACAATAATGGTACTCTTCTCACAGGGGGGTTGTACATGAGGTAATCCACACTCACAGAGGGACTGGGAATCATGTCTGGAATGCAATAAGCACTCAAGAAGTGCCAGCTGGTATTATTTTTAATACTACAACTGGTACCACCCACCTGCTTTTCAGAACAGAGCCCAGTTGTCCTTGTTCATCAGTCACTCAGTCATGTCCGACTCTTTGCGACCCCATAGACTGCAGCACGCCAGGCTTCCCTATCCTTCACCATCTCCCAGAGCCTGCTCAAACTCCTGTCCATTGAGTTGGTGATGCCATCCCACCATCTCATCCTCTGTCATCCCCTTCTCCTCCTTCCTTCAATCTTTCCCAGTATCAGGGTCTTTTCCAATGAGTTGGCTCTTCAAATCAGGTGGCCAAACTATTGGAGCTTCAGCTTCAGCATCATTCCTTCCAATGAAGACAGTGAAGACCCTCTCTGGGCCTAAGTCTCCCCATCTGTAGCTACACTTATTATTATTTTGGGCTATGCTATGTGGCATGGAGGATCTTAATTCCCCAACCAGGGATTGAACCTGTGCCTCCTGCAATGGAAGTCCCAGGAGCTATGCTTATGAGCATGTGCTGTCTACCAGGCACTTGGCATATGCACTGTTATGCCTAGTAGAGTCTAAATTCCCTCAGCTGGCAACCAGCTTCCTGCCCAGTGCCAGGGACAACATAGGCACACCTAAAACCTTGCTCTTAATTATCTTTTATTTATTTATTTAATTTATTCATTTTAATTTTAAAATTATAAAAATATACTTAACATAAAATTTGCCATGTTTAAGTGTACAGTTCAGAGGCATTAAGTACATTCATATCATTGTTTATCATCACTAACAACCATTCCTAGAACTTTTGCACCATCCTCAACTGAAATTCTGTACCCATTATATACACTAACTTCTCAAATACTCCCTTTCCCCCGGTCCCTGGTAACCACTATTCTATTTTCTGTCTCTACGAATTTGATGATTTTAGTTATTTCAAATAAGTGAACAGAGCTTGGACTTTGGACAGACCCACTGGGAGTGACAGCTTTGCAACTTCTTGGACTTGTAACCTGAGGTTGTGCCCTTTAATTTCACTGAGCCTCTTTTGCCTCTTCTGAGAAAAGGGGATATCACTCCCTACCTGGAAAGGAAATTCCCTGCCTGGAATTTTATCTGTGGAAAAACTTCTAGTACACTGCAGACACAGAGGAAGGGCTCAAGCAATGGTAGTTTCTTTTCCCTTCAATCCTGTCAGCAGCTAGTCTCAGGAAATCATCTTGGTTAGGCCATTGCATAGACTGAGGTCAAGAGCCCGGATTCTGGTTCTACCACATACCAACTACGTGACCTTGGTTTTCCTATCTGTAAAATGAGGACACTACCAGTACCTTCCAAGTACATTAATACCAAGTGTTTAAAATGGGCTGGCACTTAGTAAACTTCAGCTGTTGTTATTCATGCTGCTGCTGTTGTTACTTGGCTTGGAATAGACACAGTCAAGAGCCAGCAGAGCTGCGGTTTTTCCACCTGGGTATCCCCTAGGGTCATTGAAAGCCATTTTAGAAAATGTTCATGGCCAGACTCCACCCTCACAGATTCCAGTTGAATTTATCTGGGATGGGGCTCTGGTATGGGAATTTTATAAGACCACACCAAGTGATTTTATGTGTGGCTAGGGATAGGAGTTCCACAAAGGTGGGATGACTAGGAGCATGGGCTCTGGAGTCAACTACCTAAGTTCAAATACAAGACAGCCAATAAACAGATATATGATTGTGAGAAAGTTTTTCTTTTTTTCCCACTGTGTAGCTTGCATAGAATCTTAGTTTGAACTAGGGATTGAACCTGGGCCCTTGGCAGTGAAAGCTTAGAATCCTAATGATTGGACCACCAGGGAATTCCCTGAATGTGGGAAAGTTCTTAACCTCTCACGTTACACTGGGTTAACAACAGGACCTGGGAAGTTATATAGATCTAACATGCTTAGAGCAAGCTCTCAGCAGGCCTGATACCACCACCCCTCAGGTTCCCTTCTGTTTTCAAACCTTGCAGCCAAGGTGAGCCTATCTCCAGCTCACACCTACAATCTAACCGGGAGGGTCTAAGTGTCTTGACCATCCCAGATGGGGGCCTCTCCTCACCTTGCCAGCTTCCCCCAAAGTTATGTTTGGCCCTTCTACTGTTTGGTTTTTTTTATTCAATCAAAATGAACAGAATTATCTCCCAAACAAAACTGTCTGCTTAGAAATCAGAGAGGCCCGAGAATGCTCTAGGGAAGGATGGAACAAGACTGGTCAGGCAAGTGTGTCTCATATTTAAAAGAAGAAGGGAAGGAAAGGAGATGGGATGGGGTGGGGAGGGGTGGGGAGAAGAAAAATTATTTTCTTCAATGCTTAGGAAACAGTGTTTAAGGGAAAAAGAAGGATAACATGGATTGCATGTTCAAGATAGTTCTTCACGATAAGGAAAAAATGCATAGAAAAAAGATTGCAAGGAAATATATGCCATGTTAAATGAGTGCATTTTTTGCCCCGCTTATCCATCCTTTTATTTTTCTTTCTTTCTTTATACTGGGTCTTTTTTGCTGAGCTCAGCCTTTCTCTAGTTGCAGCAAGTGGTGGCGACTCTCTAGTTTCGGTGCTTGGGCTTCTCATTGCAGTGGCTTCTCTTGTCGCAGAGCACTGGCACTACAGGCTTCAGTAGTTTAGGTGTGTGGGCTCAGTAGTTGTGGTGCATGGGCTTAGTTGCCCCAAGGCATATGGGAATCTCCCCAGGCCAGGGATCAAACCTGGAAGGCGAATTCTTAACCACTGAACCACCAGGGAAGTCCCTCTCTATTCTTTTATGTATTTTACAGTTTTCTGCAGTGAAAAGGGATTACAGGGAAAATAAGTGAAAAAACAAAAAAGGAAGACCATCACATGACTTTTTCTATTATCATTATGATTTATTTTATATCTTGGCCCCGCAGAGACTTGTAGGATCTTAGTTCCTCGACCAGAGGTGGAACCTGGGGCCCCTGCAGTGGAAGTTCAGAGTTCTAACCGGTGGACAACCAGGGTAGTCCCTCTCCTCCTAAAATAATCATCTTGGTGCTTTATATCTTAGTTTCTCCTTTTTGTTAAAAATACTTGTTGTTGTTGTTGTACAGCAGAAACACTACATTGTAAACCAATCATACAGCGATAAAAAATAATAAAGAAAAAAGTATATATATATACAACAGATGAAGATAAGATGAATAAATGCTAGAAATATGCCATACAACATTGTGCTTATAGATAACAATATTGTATTGCACACCTAAAAACCGGTTAGGAGAGTAGATCTTATGTTAAGCATTCTTACCACAATTAAAAAAAAAATGAATCAAAAAATATTTTTTGGTCAAAAAATATTGTCTCTACTCCCTGTTTCTGCTAATGCTCCTCCCACTTACCATTTGAGCCACTAGAATCTGGCCTCCTCCCTAACCTCAGAGGTGACCCCATCCTCGAAGGATCAGCAATGACCTCTTAGTTGCCACATCCAGTGACCTTTTTTTCCCTTGCCTGAGCTCTCTGCAGTATCTGGAATGGCTGGTGCCATCCCCTTCTTCTGGAAGCTCCGTGCCTGCTCTCTGGGCTTTGCTCTCCTCTGTCCAGGGAACTAATCACTCTGACCACTTTCAGTTGGTTCCTTTAGTTTCCTCAGGGCTTAATGTTCCCCAGGTTTGGGCCTCTAGGTTCCTTCCTCCTTCTCTGCACACTCTCCCTAGGTGACCCATTCACTCTTGGCCTCTATAGTCCATCTAATTGACAAGTCCTCAAATCTAGCCCTGGATTCTTGCCCGAGGACAAGTCAATCCAACTTCCTCCTGGAGGCTTTCATTTAGATCCCCCTCAAATATCACAGACTCAAGAAGCTCAAGTGGACTCATCATTTCCACTTTCTCTCAATCCCAACCAACTCTTCCTGCTTCATTCTTTTACTTGGGGAATATCGTCATCCCCCTCTCTCATTCATCACATTTGCTTGGTCACTAAGACTTGTTTTGATTGGAACTGTGTCCAGAGCCATGAACTCTGCCCTGCATGAGGCCTCTCTCTCTTGTGGGGAGGATCCTAGTAAGATGACCCTAGTCTCCTTCACGTAAGTTTCCTTGTCCTGGTCTTTCTCCTCTCCAGTCTATATCTTATCATTTTTTTCTGATTATTCAGTCATTCAATCAGAAAACATATGCCATGTACCATACTCTATAGATTGACACAAAATAGGTCAAAAAATAATCCAGAGGATTTCATGTTGTGGAGACTGCTATGAAAATCAGCTGGAGGTTGGGAGACAATAGCTAGGACATGGATATAGGAGCTCTCTCAGATGTGGTCCCTTGGATAGTCCTCCAAATGAACCTGACCAGCGCCCTGATGGAAAGGGGAGCAACAGTGATAGAGACTATGGCTGGGGACCCTGCTTTAAGGTTGGGAGCCAAGGAAGGCCTGTGAGGGATGAAAGATGACTGAACCCTGAAAACTTGAGGGAAGAGCTTCCCAGGGAGAGAGAAGAGCCAGTGACAATGGCCTGAGCAGGGGTTCCAGGCACACATAGGGTGGGTGTCTGGAGCACATGGAGTGAGGGCAGAGGAAGGCAGGAAGAAGATCACAAATGGTGGTCCTCGTGAGGGGTCTGGGTTTTATTCTAAGTGCAGTGGGAAGCTACTAAAGGGTTTTTAAACAGAGAAACCACCTACTTTGTTTCTTTAAAAGATTACTCCCTCTAGGTACCTAGGCTAGATAACATTTAGAAGGTGGGTGGACAGGTTTGCTGAGTACTAGGAATTATTTCAGTGGTCCAGGCAAGTCCTCCGGGCTGGGGCTGGGTGTTAGCAGTACAGCCAGGGATGACTTGAACCTCCAGTGGGTCCCCACTCCTTATAGAATACCTCTCTACTCCTTATGAGGACCATCTGGTTCTGAGCTTCCCTCTTCACACCCACTTGTTCTTTTAGGAATGTTCTGCCCCACTTGTCCCTTCAGTGAACTTCTAGTCATCCTTTAAGACCAGGTGCTAAACGCCCCCTCATCTGTGAAGCCTTTCAGGAATCCTCCAGGGAGAGTCCTTTGCACTTTTTCAGTGCTTTGTTTGTATCTCTACCATAACACCTATCACACTGTACTGCCTTGTATGTTTACAATTATGTCTCTGAAGAAGGTAAACTGAGAGCTTCTGGAAGACAGGGACAGGGTTTTGGTAAATGTTCCATGAGTGCACGATGTATAATCAAAAGATATAGATGAAAAATATATATACAGATGGTATCATTATGAAATAGTTCACAAAGGTCAAGAATCCAGTCATGACCAGTCCCTATTATATTCAGAATCATCCGCTAACATGTAAATTTTTGATCATGAGAATAGATATGAATGTGGACACTAAACCTCCTCATCTGATCCTGGAAACAGCCATGAGAGATGGGCACTGTGAGAAAACTATCTCACTTTTACAGATAAGGAAATCAAGGCATAAAGGAGATGTGTCTTGGCAAAGATCCTTGAGCTTTGATCAGTTCAGTTCAGTTGTGTCTGACTCTTTGTGACCCCATGGACTGCAGCAAGCCAGGCCTTCCTGTCCATCACCAACCCCCGGAGTTTACTCAAACTCATGTCCCTTGGAGTTGGTGATGCCATTCCACCATCTTATCCTCTGTCATCCCCTTCTCCTCCTGCCTTCAATCTTTCCCAGCATCAGGGTCTTTTCAGAGGAGTCAGTTCTTTGCATCAGGTGGCCAAAGTATTGCAGTTTCAGCTTCAGCACCAGTCCTTCCAATGAATGTTCAGGACTGATCTCCTTTAGGATGGACTGGTTGGAGATCCTTGCTGTCCAAGGGACTCTCAAGAGTCTTCTCCAACACCACAGTTCAAAAGCATCAATTCTTCAGCGCTCAGCTTTCTTTATAGTCCAACTCTCACATCCATACATGACCACTGGAAAAACCATAGCCTTGACTAGACGGACCTTTGCTGGCAAAGTAATGTCTCTGCTTTTTAATATGCTGCCTAGGTTGGTCATAACTTCTCTTCCAAAGAGTAAGCATCTTTTAATTTCATGGCTGCAGTCATCATCTGCAGTGATGGGCTTTGATAACCAAGCCTAGAATCCAGTTTGTCTGGCCCTCAAATCCTTTTCTATTGTTTGACTCCTGGGCTGCCTCACCTGTTCTTGAATGAAGAGCCTGTAAAACTTCCTGTTACTTCCTCAAGACAGAGGGGACAGAGAACAGAGATGTGAGTCATAAGAGCAGGCAAGATGGGGAAGCAACCCCCCCTTCCCCCTCCAACTCAAAAAAGTGCCTCCATACCACCACCTCATTCATCCTTAATAATGGTAGCAACCATCTAAGTGCTTATAACTAAACACTCCGCAGAAAGAAGGGCCTGAGTTTGCATCCTGGCTATACTACTTACAAGTTTGGTGACCTTGAGGGGTTCATTAATTTCTCTTGGCCTCCTGTATTTTATCTGTAAAACGGGAGTGAAAAGAAGCTACTTAGTAGAGTCGCCCAGAGGATTATATGAGATAAAGGAATCTTCTTCAAGGCCCGGCCAAAGGTCTTCTTCTTCTTCTTTTTTTTTTTTAGCTATTTTTATTTATTAGCAGAACAGATCTTAGTTCCCTGACCAGGATCAAACCTGTTCCCCCGCCTTGGAAGCAAGGAGTTTTAACTAGAGGACCTCCAGGGAAATTCCCACAAAGGTCTTAATATTTGCTAGTTATTACCACTGGCCCCAGGAACTTTCCTAAGCATTTTCAAGTATCACTTCTTTAAACGCTAACAACCTATGTCCTAGACGAAATAGGGGCTTAGAGCTGTCAAGTAACCTCCAAAGAATTTATGGGTCCTGACTGGAACCCAGAACCAACGCAGCCAGAAAACGCTTGGCAAACATGCATGCGTCAGAGAGGGCAAAGGAGTTTGCTTACAGACTCTATACTCAACCAGATCTTTTGATTCCAAATTGGTAGTTGGATCATCACTTTTGAAAGTCTGGTAAGCCTCATAACCGGATCTGAGGAGTGAAGAGGGGCACGCAGAGTCCTCCAAGGGGAGTCCTGCCTTTGAGAGACCTGCCTTTGTTCCCGATTGCGGATGAGGTGTCTTTAATTTAGACCACGTTTTCCTCATCCATGAAGCGGGGTTAGAAGAGTTATTAGGGTCCCTGGCGTCCCTCCCAACACTAATTTTCCAGAGCAGGAGCTGCTTGCTCTGATAAAGGCCCCAAACTCGCCGGCTGAAGTTCATCCTCCGCGGGCTGGAAATAGGGACGCGTCCCCTTTAAGGCTCCAGCTCGCCGGCGGCGGCGGCCGGAAGTGTTGAAGCCCGACCTGGCGGCGGCGGTGGCGGTAGCGGCCGTGGCGGCCTCTGCGCATGCTCCGTCGCCCGCCCGCCCTGGCCGCTCGCCGCCCGCCCGCCCGACGGAGACGGTGAGGAGGGGGAGGGGTGGGCGCGCGGGCGCGGGCGCGGGGTGGGGTGGGGGCGGGGGGGCGGGCGCGGGGGCCGCGCGGCGGCCGGCGAGGGCGGGCGGGCGCACAGGGGGCGGGGGGCTGCTGCCTCCGCGGGCGCCTCCCCACGCCCTGTGCGTGCCGCCGCCGCCGCCGGGGAGCGAGCGGACGTCGCGGCGCCGCGGGGGGGTGGGGGGACGCTGCCGCTGGGTCCGCCTGAGCCGCCGGGCCGCCCCCGGCGCGGCCGGCCGTGCCGCTCGGGTCCGGCCCCCGGCCTAGAGCGGCGGGGGGCCGGCTAGCCTGGCACTGGGGGGGCCTCGGCGCCCCCGGACCGAGGGGCCCGGAAGTCCTCTGCTGAGGGACCAGGAAGGGCCGGAGCGACTCCGGACTGAGGGGCCCGGACGCCTAGGACCCCGGGGAGGGGTCTGGGGATCCAGGGGGTATCCCTCAAGGCGGGATCCGGGGAGCCCTAGGCCCTTCGAGGGGGAGCTGGGATGAGGCCTGGGTCGCGCTCGGGCTAGGGGGTAGTGGTGAAAGGAAGGGGGGCGAAGAGTGAAGGAAGCCCGCTGCCTGCCCGGGAGGCCCGCTCGGAGCCTTGGGGTGGGGAGCCAGGGCGGAGCGTGGGCTCTGCTGAGGAAAAGAGTGTCCGAGCTTCACCCGGGGGCGCCTAGAGGCCTCGGCCATTCAGTCCAGGGGAAAAGAGGCAGGTGCTTCCCCGAAGGCACAGTGACAGGTCCGGTAAGCAGGGGACAAGGAGGAAGAGCTCCTAGCGAAAGTGAGCAGGCCTCTACCTTCCCCTGGATGAGGGGGCGGTAGGAAGACACCTCAGAGCCTCCAGGGGAAGGAATGATAAGGGTCCAGATCTGTGAGGAAATAAAAGAGAGCTTGGAGTACCTCGTGATACAGGTGGAGACCAGGGTGACCTGGCCTGTCGCGGGTGGGTGAAACCTGAGTTTTTGAGGACCGGAGAGAAGATAATTGGTGGGAAGAAGGCTAGCATACCCCTGCTTTCTAAAATGACGGGGGAGTTGGCCTGGTGTTTCCTAATTGAGGGGCAGGAGAGGTGAGAGAAGACTCTTGAGGAAGGGTCCTGGAGTGTGATCCATTCAGACTAAGGCACGTCAAGTCTTGATCGTGGGAAGCCTTGGCTGTCTAAGGAGCACGAGGAGACATTGTCTCAAGATGAGAGAAATTCAAAAACACTTCCTAAAAGACAAACAGGGGCCTTAACTCGTGTTTATTTAGGAGAACCAAGAAATGGCATTTTCCTCCTTAACCTGGAGGATTAAGCAAAGAGAGGATCAGCTAATTTTAGTCTCACAGGATTCTTTTCTCTCTCTTTGCCTATGGAACATTTGTGGGACTTTTTCATTAAATGGTTGGACTGACCTAATTTGTCAGCCTTTTGCCAATTATGTGCATTTATTGTCTACTGACTTGATGCCTTTTTTTCGTAGTTACCTGTTAGTTACTTACTCGTATTTACAGCAAACATATTGAATAGCCAGCTTGTACTCAGCTTCATGGGGTTAGTTTGGGCTGTGTTTTGTTCTTGTCCTAAGAAGAAATCTCCTCAACTGCAGTAGGTTGACCCTTCAAAAAACCCTTTTTGCAGTTGCTTCTCCAAACACCTACAGCGTGGTCACTATTAAGGGATTCATCTTAAACTTCATTTGCTCTGACTTTTTACCTCAGTGGTCCTGGGTAGTGATCTTTTGGCTTCATTACATCTGGTAGCATCCTGGATCATCTAGTAAATACATGAAACAGAATAAAGAAGGAAAAAAATCAAGGAGTTTTGACCTCATGTAATAATAAAGTTTTTAAGTTGGAAATTTTTTAGAATAGGCTACATAATCTACAAAAATTAAAGTGTGGAACAAATACATTTTGGAGTTAGAAAATTTCAGGATATATGGTATTTCTATGACTCCCTCTCAGCTACCAACTGTCTTGTTCCTGTGATCATGTGACACTTGTGCTTCATCTTGCCATGTTGTTTAAACTTTTCAGAACACAAAAATGAATTTAATCCCAAGTAGGTCAGGTATCATTTAATTTTTTGATAGTTTATGTGAGTAGTCATGTACTTACTTTCAAGGTGTCTTGTCTTTGAAAATAACTATAATAATTCTTCCTTTTCACAGAAGTTTGACATATATCCCTTATGTGAGTTCTCCTAGAATTACAGAGTATTGTGTGATTCCACAGTGAATACTCCAAGGTCCCGTCCCTGAAATACCCAAAGGAGCAACTTACTCATCTTCCCTTAGTTTTTGTTGCTATAAACAAGAGTCACTTTTCAGATTATACTCAGCTCAAAGAAATGACCTTCCAATTAGCCAGTGTAGTCTGTAGAGCTGGCTAGGGTTTCTTGTTCGGAATATGGTATTTAGGGTAGTAAGAGATATTCAACCCAAACTTGCTTCTCTGAGGAATGTAAGAATTGCCATGTGGGATCAGACCTGTGTCTCTGACTGACAATGAGAGACTTATTGTGGATGATTATAATTATCTTTTCTGGTAAACTCTCAGAAGGTTAGAGAAGCAGCCATAATATTGCTTTTGACTTCCAAGGTGTGGGAGGGGTAAGAAGTAAAATATGAGTTCTTATTGAGGAAAGTATTAATCAAGAGGTTAGTCAACCAGTTATTCAGAGTATTGTAGAGAGGACTCAACCTTAGGGTAGAAGGTTGAACTAGAAGCATCCTTCTAATTTTGCTTTTCTAACCCATTAACTTACCTATGCTGGTAATTTAACATTTAAACCACTTTTTTGAAATAATAAATTACCTATAATTGTTAAATGCTAAAGCATTGTATCTTTTAAATTCATTGAATATGTAACAGGATAATGCTTGACAACAAATAAGTGTCTGACAAATGTTAGCTGTGATTATTTCAATTCACCCTACATTTTTATCGTTCAAACTTTAAAGATATCAATCGGTTCAATTATTCTAGGATTTGATGGCACTTTGTACTTCATCATATCCCTTTTGGCATATTCTAGACACAAAGGTCCTAATCATTCAGGTTCTGTTTCTGGCAGCCAGCCAAATCGGTCCATTGATTTCCCACCCCCCACCTAGTTTTAAACTTTTAATTTACAGAAGTTCATATTGTATATTCTAGTATCTTGCGATTACTTTTTCCCTCTACTATATGACAGTGTCACATATCTCTTTCCCTTCTGTAGTTCCTTAAGAACAGACACCATCCCTTTTCATATCTAAGGAGCCTAACTGTGTCTGATGTGATTTCTCCCCATCATTACAGCCAGTTCAAGCTTTCTAAGCAAATTTATATCCCATAAATTAAAGAGGTAGAAAGTTCTAGAAGTCTTTTAGGGTAAAGTGAGTCACTGATTGCATGAAAATTTATTACATACCTGCTGTGTGCCAGATTCCCTTAGAAAGTTTTAGGTAGGCAGTTTTGTAAATAGAAGTCTGGTAATTGAAAACTATTGCACTTGTGGCCCTGGGCACTGAGCTAGCAAAGGGGAACCTGTTAAGAAATAAAGCTAGCTTTTCTCTCCCAAGGTGCAGTCTGGTGAGGAGAGACTAACAGAGTGGGCTGATGGTTGTGACAGGGATACTCCAGGCACTGAGGAGGCAAGAAGACCCCCTCAAATCTAGTCAAGGAAGTCACAAATGGCCTCTCTGAGGAAGTGATGTTTTAAATGTCACAAAAGTATAGCAGTGACTTGCCAAAGAGGACAGAAAAAAGAATTCCAGGTAGAGCAAACAAGTGTGAAGCCTCAGGTGAGGAAATATGGCATGTTTGAGAATTTGAAAAAAATGCAATAGTAGGAGCCCACAATGTGAGAGAAAGAACTGTGGGAAATGAGGCCAGCAGGGTGGGCAGGGGACAGATTTGGTGGGTTTTGTAAGTCAAGGTGTTTTCACCGTAAGCAGCAAAGGGAATGCGCTAAAGGATTTTTTAAGTTGAGGAAATGGCCTTTAGTCAGATCGTTTTGTCTGCTATCTAATAATGAGTTGGAGATCTGGACCAGAGGTTAGGATACTGATGAGAAGCAGCTGGAAAAATCCAGGTAACAGTGTGGTAGTTCAGCATATTATGATGGTAGCACAGATGGAGAGTGGAGGATGGTTAAAAGAGATATATAGGTGATAGAATGGCTAGGATTTATTTGGTGGTTGGTTGAATTTAGAAAGAAGAAAGAGGAGTCAAAAATAGCTCGTTAGTTTCTGGCTTGAGAAAATGGATGGAGGGTAGCACCATTTACTGAGGCAGAAAACATAGGAGCAGGTTTGAGATGGAACATGCTTTCAGTTTAAGCTGCCTAAGATATTTTAAGAGGTTTTTGGATATAGGAGGTGTTGAATCCAGGAAAAAGTTTGAATGTGAGAATCATAAAGGGCAGGCCGAAGTCATATGTGAGGAATTTTAACTTGGTCAGACACAAACAAAAACTGATTGAACTGCTGTGTGTCAGTGCCTGCAGTGAACAAGGCTGTAGGAGACAAGATTTTTAGATAAGCAGCACCTGTCTTCACAGTGTGGTCATGGAGGTAGCTGTATGTTCACTTACCTGCTGTACAAGGCACAGTGTGATTAAACCCTAGAGGAGAGTGTCAACCAGGTATTGGGGGCCTACAGGAAAGAAACTGGGGAGGTAGTGGCTTTGTGGAGGAGTGAGCTTTGAACTGGGCCTTGAAGGGAGAAGGAGATGAGGGAGAAAGGAGTTTGGGGCTTACAGAATAACAAAGGTACAGAAACCTATACATGTTACATGTCCAGAATTCAGTGAGAGATTGATGTGGCTGGATTTTAAGATTCTTGGGGTATTATAGTTGCAGATAAAACTGGGAAATTTGAGGGGCCAAATGAGGGAGACTTTGAGTGCTGTGTTAAATGTGTGTATTATAGGCAAACAGTTGCTGTGGCAGAGCTGAAATGTGGATTTGGTCATCCTGAGTACCAAATACATATCCATGGTGTGTTCTAGGTGCAATTCATTGCCGTCCTAATCAGCTTCGAATACTCACATATCTTAGTCAACACAGTATTCTTATCTGTATTCTCTTACATGACCCTCTCCTTTCTTTTCAGCTGTGAAAACTAACAGCTGCAGAATAACTTAGGACCCTCTGAGTTTTCATTAAGATTGAGATAATGCTCTGAGTTACTTTAGAGTCAAAGATCTTTTGGTACTGGACGGTAGTTTCCCCAACAGCTCTGCAAGTGAAGTGTCAGGCAAGATCCTATCTCCATTCAGTTTGAGGCAAAGAGCTATTAAGATGTTCCTGGAGGTCATACAGTTAGACACAACAGCCAGACAATGCAAATCATCTTTCTTTTTCCATGCTACTTAGTTTCAGAACGCCTGATGAAGTGTAATGGCTGGTTGCAAAGAAAATAGATGATTCTTACTTTCTAAGCACTTACTGTTTGGAATGGAACTAGTGGTGTGTTGTATACCAGCTCTCTAGAATAAAAAATACCCTGATTTGTAATGCTTGCCAATTTCTTTGGTGTATATACTCCCAGCATCACTGATTTCAAGCTACCGACTTAATGTTGCTAAACTGGGAGTTGGAAAGAGATGTACACAGTTGGCTTCCCCTATGACTCAGTGGTAAAGAATCCACCTGTAGTCCAGAAGATGCAAGAAATGCAGGTTCAGTCCCTGGGTTAGGAAGATCCTCTGGAATAGGAAATGACAACCCACTCCAGTATTCTTGCCTGGAAGATTCCATGGACAGAGGAGCCTGGCGGGCTACAGTCTCACACGCACAGTTGGTTCTCAGGAGCTGGTAGTGAGTCCAAGGGTGTTTCTGTGGAAAGACCAGAACCTATGTCTGCCCCTTCTCACAATTCCCGTCTTTTTCAGGAGACCATGATCTCCAGGATGCCCTTGGAATTAATAGTTATTATATTGCTGTTCCTTTCCTATGGTTGTCATCTTTTCAAATCAGACAAAATTACTGGTGCTTCTTATTTCTGACAGCATTCCCAGCTATCTGACTTCATGTGAAAGATGGCTAATGCAGAAGTGAGTGTCCCAGTGGGGGATGTGGTGGTGGTACCCACTGAAGGAAATGAAGGGGAGAACCCTGAAGACACTAAAACCCAAGTGATCTTGCAGTTACAGCCTGTGCAACAAGGGTAAGTGTCTAAAGATTTGAATATTCTGAAAATTTTGAGGATAAAGAGTGGAGATATTATAACTTTAAGGTGATTTAGCACAATAGGACATTCAGCATCAACTCTCAGAGCCACGTGTTCATCTCTATAGTGAATTGTGTGCAGCATTTGCCATTCAGTACTTATTGCCACAACTGACTGTTCCTTGTCTCTTGCTCTCTACTCCGAGCTCCTTGAGGGTAAGCTACATGGTTCCCTCATCATATTTATCCACACTGTTTAGCACAGTGCCTTGGTACATGTGGTGCTTTTGCCAAAAGACAAGATAGTTACAGTCAAAGGAGAATAGGCAAGGCAGCTATAAACGTATTCCTACCAGAAGTTCTCTGGCCCTCATGGATGGGCAAATTATCAAGCTTAGTCTATCAAAAATTTGTATTTCAATCGCCTATCATTATATAACATATCACAAAGGTATTGAAAGAAATGTAGCACATGTTTCCCACCATCACGAAGCTTGCAGTCTAGTTGTGCAAAGCAAAAATACATGTTTATAAATAGAGTGATCACTTACATGGCAAAATCTAAGAAGTACCAAGTGTAATGGTTAGGATGTGCTTTTGAATTCAGAGAAGTGATTCGTAAAATCACTATGAGTTTGAGAGAAGAGATAAGATTCTTAAATGGGCTTGAAAGTTAAACAGGAATTAGATCTCTAGAGAGAAGAGGGGGCTAATTATTTTATTTTGGGGGATATATAAAAAGTTTAAGAATCAGAAGTGTTCTATGGGCTTCCCTACTGGCCCAGATGGTAACGAATTCACCTGCAATGTGGGAGACCTAGGTTCTATCCCTGGGTTGGAAGATCCCTGAGAGAAAGGAATGGCTACCCACTCCAGTATTTTTGCCTGGAGAATTCCATGGATGAGGAGCCTGGTAGGCTACAGTCCATGGGGTGGCAAAGAGTCAGATACGACTGAGTAACTTTCACTAGGCAAACAAACACACAGTTGGCCCTCTCTATCTGTAGGTTCCACATCCTCAGATTCAACCAACCTTGGATGGAAAAAAAAATCCAGAAAGTTCCAAAAAGCAAAATTGAATTTGCATACACAGGCAACTATTTATAAGCATTTGCATTATATTAGACATTACAAGTAATCTTCAGTTCCGTTCAGTCACTCAGTCATGTCCTAATCTTTGCGACCCCATGTACTGCAGCACACCAGGCTTCCCTGTCCATCATGAACTCCTGGAGCTTGCTCAAACTCCTGTCCCTTGAGTTGGTGATGCCATCCAACCATCTCATCCTCTGTCGTCCCCTTCTCCTCCTGCCTTCAGTCTTTCCCAGCATCAAGGTCTTTTCCAGTGAGTCAATTCTTCCCATCAAGTGGCCAAAGTATTGAAGTTTCATCTTTAACACCAGTTCTTCTAGTGAATATTCAGAACTGACTTCCTTTAGATGGACTGGTTGGATCTCCTTGCAGTCCAAGGAACTCTCAAGAGTCTTCTCCAACACCACAGTTCAAAAGCATCAATTCATTGGCACTCAGCTTTCTTTATAGTCCAACTCTCACATCCATACATAACTACTGTAAAAACCATAGCTTTGACTAGATGGGCCTTTGTCAGCAAAGTAATGTCTCTGCTTTTTAATGTGCTGTCTAGGTTGGTCATAGCTTTTCTTCTAAGAAGTAAGTATCTTTTAATTTCATGGCTGCTATCACCATCTGCAGTGATTTTGGAGCCTAACAAAATAGTCTGTCACTGTTTCCATTGTTTTCTCATCTATTTGAAATGGAGTGATGGGACCAGATGCCATGATCTTAGTTTTCTGAATGTTGAATTTTAAGCCAACTTTTTCACTCTCCTCTTTCACTTTCATCAAGAGGCTCTTTAATTCTTCTTTGCTTTCTGCCATAAGGGTGGTGTCATCTGCGTATCTGAGGTTATTGATATTTCTCCCTGAAATCTTGATTCCAGCTTGTGCTTTATCCAGACTAGCATTTCACATGATGTACTATGCACATAAGTTAAATAAGCAGAGTGACAATACACAGCCTTGACGTACTCCTTTCACAATTTGGAAGACACCGCAGTGAGAAGCCCATGCACCACAACTAGAGAAAGTCCATGCACAGCAAGAAATACCCAGCCCAGTCAATAAGTAACAATTACTAAAAAAGAAAGAAATGTCAGAAAACTATGGTTATATTTTTAAAACTAATAAGAAAAAGTCCTTATCTTTTACAGATACATACAAATGTCTGGGATTTGCTTCAAAAAAATTCAGGAGTGGGCGGATGTAGAGATGAAATCAGACTGGCTGTGTGTTGATAATTGTTGAAGATGGGTGATGGATGCTTACATGGGGGTTCATTATTATATTCTCTTTATTTGGGGGTATATTTGAAGTTTCCTATAATACAAACCTTTTTAAGTTACCAAGATAGGCTAACAGTTTTTTAAATCATTAATTAATTTTAATTATTAATTAATTTTTGATCATCTGATTATGCAATAGCTGATTTAAAGTATATGGGAGCATGTGTGTAGATTATATGCAAATACCATGCCATTTTATAAGAGACTTGCATATCTGGATTTTGGTATTTGCAGGGGTTTTCTGGAACCAGTCTCCCCCCAGTACTGAGGAAGGACAGTAATCTAATCCCGGTCTACTAAGTCATGTACCTTGCCTTAAAAACTTCTAGAGAAAAACTGTTAAACTATTAACCTGTCTTGGTAATTTAAAAAGCTTTTTATTATAGGAAATTTCAAATATACCCCCAAATAAAGAAAATATGATAATGAACCCCCATGACTGCAAGGAGTTCCAACCAGTCCATCCTAAAGGAGATCAGTCCTGGGTGTTCATTGGAAGGACTGATGTTGAAGCTAAAACTCCAATTTGGCCACCTGATGCAAAGAACTGACTCATTTGAAAAGACTCTGATGCTGGGAAAGATTGAAGGCAGGAGGAGAAGGGAGTGACAGAGGATGAGATGGTTGGATGGCATCACCAACTTGATGGATGTGAGTTTGAATAAGCTCGGGGAGTTGGTGATGGACAAGGAAGCCTGTCGTGCAGCAGTCCATGGGGTCACAAAGAGTCAGACGTGACTGAGCGACTGAACTGACTAGCTGGCTGATACTCAAAAGGCAAGGAATAGAGATTTTTATGTAAGTATTGTTAGATTTCAATATGTAATTCCTTTTGCCCATCATTTTAATTTTTTTTACATATATGACATTTTATACTTTTCCAAATAGTCGTCATATATACATTTTCAGGGATACATATGAAGCAAAAGTAGAGTATTTGGTAACAGTCTTTTCATGTGAATACATAGAACCTGACACATTGTAGAAGATGATACTTTCATAATGATACTAAGTTAAAATATATCCACATTCAACTTTTTAAGAAAATAGAAATACTAAGGTACTCAGGTACTAAGACACTAAGAAGAATTTTAATTCTGGGAGTTTTTCCAACAAAGACAACTTGTTCAGTGTATGCTTTCTTTTTAAAACCAAAAACAGGGTTATTAACTTTTTCAAATAAAACCTTTAAACATACTTTGGAAATTCTCAGGAGGAACGAAAGTACTAAGATTCCATTACATTCTTGACTTTCCAATTCATTTTGGATTCATAAGAATTTTTAACAATGAGATCATGGACTGGTGATTTTAATAGTACATAAATTTACTCAGTGTGCTGAGTGAAATAGTTCAGTTTGAAGAATAGTGACCTTACTTTCCTTTTGCTCATATCCCTCCCTAGTAGGAGGTTTAAAGTGTTAGGAATATGTATAAACTCAGATCAGTAGCGTACCCCTTAGTTTATGTAAGAATCCCACACTCAGTTAATCAGAATAGCTTTCCTTAACATTCAAGATTTTAAAAAAAAACTAGATTTTTAGTTTTCAGTGAATTAGAATGCAATAATGTGGACTTAACTTTAAAACTCTTATACATGTATACCATATATACTATATATTATACTATTTATATATATTTATATGCACACATTATACTATTAGTGAAGTTAACATCACAGTCATTGTAAATGCTAATAGTAACTGACTTGTACTTCACTGATCCATAATTACCACTTATTATTTGTAGCATAATAATTTGTATGCATGTTTTATACTTCAGTTTAGAATGTAAGCTTCTGTGTTCTTGGGAAAAAGGATTTAGTATATCATGTGTTCTCAAAGAATGTTTAAACTAATAAAGAAATAACAACAATCATAATAAAATTTTGGGGTGATTATAAAGAAACTCTAATAAACATAATTTTGCCTTACTTCAATGCTTCAGAAAGCATATAAATCCTTAACATTTTAACCATATTTTATGATTTTGACTATAGTTTTAGTAAATATAGAGAATCAAGCTAAATCCATCACTATTATGAGTTGCTTTAGAAAGATTTTCCCTGATAAAATCTTATTTGCCTGTAAAAATACAGACTGTGCCCCAACTTCCCAAGTGCAATTTACTGGTTGTTGAAATTATGTATAGACAAGAATTTATTATTTTAAAGGATTTTGTGCATATTGGTCAAGTTAGAATGAGCTTACCAAATTTACTTGAAGTAGAGGTTTTTTTTTTTTTTTTGTCTGTGCTGCACAATGGGATCTTAGCTCTCCCGCTAGGGATTGAAACTGGGCCACACCAGTGAAACTCAGAATCCTAACCACTAGGCCTCTCAGGGACCTTTTAGATTATGCCCAAGGAGAGAAAGAAAGGTAAATAAGTAAATAGTATTAAGTATTTTAGTTGTTGTGACAAAAGGCTAAAGTACAGTTGGGTCACAGAGGAGGAATTGGGTGATTATACTGGAGGACTGAGATGGAAGGAAAAGCACCATACAGGCTGCTGATTAAAAAACAAAAGATGGGAAAAGATGTTCTGGCAAGGGGAAGAAGAGCAAGAACAGAAGGTATAAAAGAAGATGGCAGTTTGGTATGACTGGGGCTTAGGTTGTCTGGTGGAGTTTGGTGAGAATTGAAACCAGAGACCAGATCATGGAGGGACTTAAATATCATAGTAATTATTTGGGGCCTTATTTCAGCAGCAAGGATGGGGTTCTTTTTTTTTTTTTTTCTAATTTTTTTTACTTTATTGTGTTGGTCTTGCCATACAATGACATGAAACCGCCATGGGTCTACATATGCTCCCCCTCCAGAACCCCCCTCCCTCCTCCCTCCCGATTCCCTCCCCCTGGGACATCTCAGTGCACCAACCCCGAGCATCAATCCCAGGCTGGCATTGGTTTCACATATGGTAATTAACATGTTTCAATGCCATTCTCCCATATCATCCCCCCTTGCCCTCTTCCACAGAGTCCACGAGTCTGTTCTATACATCTGCGTTCCTTTTGCTGTCTCGCATGCAGGGTTCTTGTTACCATCTTTCTAAATTCCATATATATGCGTTAGTATACTGTATTGTTGTTTTTCCTTCTGGCTTACTTCACTTTGGATAATAGGCTCCAGTTCCATCCACCTGAGTAGAACTGATTCAAATGAATTTTTTTTTAATGCTGAGTAGTATTCCATTGTGTATATGTACCACAGCTTTCTTATCCATTCGTCAGTTGATGGGCATCTAGGTTGCTTCCATGTCCTGGCTATTGTAAACAATGCGGCGATGAACGTTGGGGTACACGTGGCTCTTTCAATTCTGGTTTCCTCGGTGTGTATGCCCAGCAGTGGGATTGCTGGGTCATATGGCAGGTCCATTTGCAGTTTTTTAAGGAATCTCCACACTGTTCTCCATAGTGGCTGTACTAGTTTGCATTCCCACCAACAGTGTAAGAGGGTTCCCTTTTCTCCACATCCTCTCCAGCATTTATTGTTTGTAGATTTTTGGATGGCAGCCATTCTGACTGGTGTAAAGTGGTACCTCACTGTGGTTTTGATTTGCATTTCTCTGATAATGAGTGATGTTGAGCATCTTTTCATGTGTTTGTTAGCCATTTTTATGTCTTCTTTGGAGAAATGTCTGTTGAGCTCTTTGGCCCACTTTTTGAATGGGTCGTTTATTTTTCTAGAATGGAGCTGCAGGAGTTGCTTATATATTTTTGAGATTAATTGTTTGTCCGTTGCTTCATTGGCTATTATTTTCTCCCATTCTGAAGGCTGTCTTTTCACCTTGCTTATAGTTTTCTTTGTTGTGTAGAAGCTTTTAATTTTGATTAGGTCCCATTTGTTTATTCGTGCTTTTATTTCCGATATTCTGGGAGGTGGGTCAAGGATGGGGTTCTTACAGAGTTTTGCGGAGGGTGTTACCTGATCATTGTGGAAGGAATATAAAAGATCAGGTTGATGTGAGGAGACCAGTTCAGACTAGAGATGACTCAGTCTGAGTTAAGGCAGTGGAAATAGACTGGGAGGTGGCTGGTGTTAAGGAGGTGTATCTGGCAGGATTTGGTGACTAGCTGTGTGGGAGTTGAGGAGGATGAAAAGGGAGAAATTTAGTGTAATTTCCAAGCTTCTGTTTTAGGCTACTGCATGCTGGGTAGTGCCATTAACAAGGATGGGAAATATAGGAGGAAGAGTAGTTTGGGAAGTGGGAGAGGAAAGAGAACTTGGTTATTTTAGACATAATTCAATCAAGTCCTATGAGATATTCAAATAGATTTATTTATTTAGCAGTTAATTGTGTCCTGCTATGGAATTCAGAAGGGAGGTCTGTGCTAAAGGCCTCACCATCAGGGAGGGAAATCACTGATGCAAAGGAGATTATTCAGGCAGTACTTTAGGATAGCAAGTGCAATGAATAGCATGGCAGGCTTACTGTGGAAATCAAACAAGGGACCAGTGTTCATGTCAGGTTATCTGAGCCCATTTCTTAGAAGGCAGATAGATTTTGGAGAGAGTTTTCCTTAAGTGGTACCTCTCATTACTGCTAGTTACTTTGGGCATAATCACTCTCTCTCTTTTTTGAAAAAACTAGGCTCTGCTCATGTCTGTAGTTTGATTATGATGCCTTAAAAAATGCTAAAGTGTAAAAATGGCTAAAGTGCCTAGATTCCAACAAGGGACATTAGCTTCTGTAGTCAGTAAGTTCTTCCTGGTTTGAATTGTCTAAGGTATTACTTTTCAGTCATGGTTGGATCTATAACATGTTACAAGTGAAGCAACACTTTATGTCAGGAACTTTTAAAGTAAGGAAGGGATAAGTCTGGTGGAACATACAGGTATTTTACAAGTAGCAGTGTAAATAGAGTAGCAAGAGAAACTTTTCCTCTGGGGTGAGGAAAGTTGTTGATTCATTTCCGTGATAGTAGCTGCTAAGCAGTCTTCCAGCAGCCTGGAATTTAGATACATTGGGGCTTGAGTCAGAACACTAGCATCAAGTTGTAAAGTATATTATTTTATTCCTTTTGAGATAGATTAAAACAAATTTCTAAACCCTGTGTTGTGAATATTAATTTTGTCATGATTTATGTAGCTTATTGATGGATATTTTTACAACAGGATTTATGAAGCCGGATCTGAGAACAATACGGCAGTTGTGGCAGTAGAAACTCACACAATACACAAAATTGAAGAAGGGATTGGTAAGTCCTTTTGTAGTTCTAGTACTTTTTTTTTAAACCGCACTTTGAGGCATGCGAAGCCCTCTGCAGTCGAAGCGCAGAGTTGTAACCTCAGCCTCCTTGGTTGGGATCTCTTGCTTTTTGTGCCTGATTTCCCCCTCCCGCCCCCCCACCCACCCAGTGTGCCCTACCAGTGCTGTAGCCATCAATTTGATGATGGTACATCGAGAGATAGTGCTAAGGTACTAGGGCTATCAGTTGATGTTTAACATTAGTTTGCTAGGGTTACTGAAAAGATTTCTCATCAGTAGAAATCCGTCAAAGAAACTGGAGTCTCAAGGTTGGTCTCTGTCGTTAGGGAAATTGCCGATGAGGTGCTGATTGGAAGGCAGTCAGTGGAAAGAACCTGAAGAGGAACTCTGAAACTAGTCAAACTTGGAGTTTGAATCCCACATTCTCACTTAGCTGTATGACCTTGGGAAAATCCCTTCACCTTTCTGAGTCCCATACGGGTATATGGGAAACCATGACCGCCTCACAGGATTGTTTTAAGAATCAAAAAAGATTGAACCTGTAAAAACACATGGCACAGTATCTGGCACATAGTGGGAGCTTGGTAAGAGAGCTGTTATACCAAATTTCTTCCAGAAGTTTCCTAAACAGTATGAATCAGTGTGAACTGTTAGCCCCTCAGAGGAACCAGGAGACTAGAGATGTTGAATTAAACTTTAAAGAAGAGTGTTTGATAAATAACTGATATTTTTTCCATTTTCAAGATGCAAGCACTATAGAAGCAAATGAGGATATGGAAATTGCTTACCCCATAACTTGTGGGGAGAGCAAAGCCATTCTCCTTTGGAAGAAGTTTGTATGTCCAGGAATAAATGTAAAGTGTGTCAAGGTAATTGTCTTTTCTCCTTGCTGGGGTCTATTTTGGGGCTCCTTGTTTTCAAAGGGTATGGTTTTAGAACCTCTTCTTCCCTGCCATTTCAGTGTTTTTAATTGTGTGGCATCCCTTTGAATCACAGTTTTAAAAAAACAAGGACTTTGGAGTGAACTGACCTGGGTTCAAGTCCCACCAGAATACAAGTCTTTTGAGAGCTGAGAATTTGTCTTTCTTGTTCACCATTATATCCATCGCACCTAGACTGCTGCTGCTGCTGCTGCATCGCTTCAGTTGTGTCCGACTCTGTGCGATGCCATAGACAGCAGCCCACCAGGCTCCCCCGTCCTTGGGATTTTCCAGGCAAGAGTACTGGAGTGGGTTGCCGTTGCCTTCTCCCAGCACCTAGATAGTGCTCTGAATGTTTATCAGTAAATATTTTCTTGAATGAATGGAGTCTTAACTCTCACTAGTTAGGTGACCTTGGTCAAGTAATATTTCAGAGCTTCATATGTTAAAATACAAATAATTATACATACATACACACACAGTAAGGTTGTTGGAAGGTGAAATAGTATATGTAAAATGCCTTATACTAGTAGAGAAGGCAATGGCAGCCCACTCCAGTACTCTTGCCTGGAAGATCCCATGGACGGAGGAGCCTGGTAGGCTGCAGTCCATGGGGTCACTAAGAGTCAGACACGACTGAGCGACTTCACTTTCACTTTTCATTCTCATGCATTGGAGAAGGAAACGGCAGCCCACTCCAGTGTTCTTGCCTGGAGAATCCCAGGGACGGAGAGCCTGGTGGGCTGCCGTCTCTGGGGTTGCACAGAGTTGGACACGACTGAAGCGACTTAGCAGCAGCAGCAGTAGTGTATAGTTTGACAGAGTTTCTTCAAAATTATTACTGATAAAAATAAATAATCTTCATGAGAGCACAGTTTGGAAATAATTGCTTATTCTGTCTCCGCTGGTAGCCACAGCTGTACCCATAGATAGTAGTCACCATCAGTAGCATCATCCTGGAATCATTAAGGATTACAGAGTTTTGAGGGTCTGCAGTGCTTTTGGTTCCTACCATGCTTTTTCTTTCTACCAGATCCTGAATCTTGTCATCAGGGCTGGATAGATAACTTCAGTTTATTTTAACAGCCTTTGCAACATGGAAACCATCTGCTTGATTCAGGACATAAATGGATTTTAGATCCTAATCAGGATATTAATACCAGGACAGGGCCAGAGAAGGATCATCTCCTTTAATTCAATAGGGTGGGAAGATAGAGAATACAAGGCTATGATTAGAGATGTCATCTGGGTATTTTTTTGTTTGTAACTAATAGAGCTATGTCTTTCTTTCCCTCATGGCCTGCCTAAATTAACATTGGATTATTTTGGACTTTTCCTTTTACATTAGTTCAATGATCAGTTGATCAGCCCCAAGCATTTTGTTCATCTGGCTGGCAAGTCCACCCTGAAGGACTGGAAGAGAGCTATTCGTCTGGGTGGAATCATGCTCAGGTGAGCTCTAATCGCAAATTCACACCTTTCAAGAGACTGTGGGGTACTTAACCATGGTAGAATCCAGAAAATCCAGTCTTTTCTCTCCAACTTGAATTTTTATTCTGTCTGAAGGATTGGCTTGAATGATCCATGTATTATTTGACCTTCATCAACTTGTTCTTAAAATCCCTGTGAGAGAAGGAAAATTGAATTAAATCAACTCCTTCTAGCATCTAGGGCAAATTCTTGTGATGTCACAATGCTGGGTAGGATCCTCTCTGGGCAGAGAAGCTCAGGAGTAGATGACAGTCTTGTCTGAGATCACTCAGCACAGGTGGAGCTAAGCCTGGTGCTAAGAAAGAGTGGCTGCTGTGAAGATGTAGGCTGACGGTCAAATTCTGGGATAATCTGGTAAAGTAGAAGGGGGCTGTTCACAAGAAGCAGTTATGCACAGTGAATGCAGGCCTTGCCATAATTGTGCCATAGATAAGAACTTTATTTATTTATTTTTTTAATGCAGATGGTTTTTAAAAAAATTATTTATTTATTTGTGGCTGTGTGCTGGGTTTTTGTTGCTACTGTGGGCTTTTGCTAGTTGCAGTGAGTGGGGCCTACTCTCTAGTTTCGGTGCACGGGCTTCTCATTGCAGAGTATGGGCTCTGTGGTGTGCAGGTTTCTGTAGTTGCAACATGTGGGCTCACGAGCTGTGGCTCATGGGTTCAAGAGTACAGGCCCAATAGTTGTGTTGCATGAGCTTATTTGCCCTGAAGCATGTGGGATGTTCCAGGACCAGGGATTGAACCTGTATCTCCTGCATTGCAAGGTGAATTCTTATCCACTGGACCTCCAGAGAAGCCCAGAAATTAACTTTAGAATGTATAATATCCTCACCATATCTGTTTTTGCAGCAAGTTTATCATTATAATTTCATCCCCTACTCATAAAATTAACATTATTTTCTATCAGTAGCAGTCACCTATTGATAGAAAATTTTTAAATGTGGTCAAGAATTAAAAGTTCCCCGCAGAACATGTATCAAGAGCCTTAAAAGCCTCTTACTCTTTGTCTTCAGTTTTTTAAGGAATCTGTCTAAAGAAAAATCTGTAGTACTTGTAGAGATTCAAGTATAATGGGGTTTATTGCAGCATAATTCAGGACAGTGAAAATTACAGTCTGCTTTAATACACAGTCAAGGTGTATCTGAAGTAAATTATGGCTCATCTAAATATATATGGGTTTATACATTAAAATATTTCTAAAGATTTTTTATGTGGAAAATTGCTTATAATGTAATGTAAAAAAGAAAACAAAATGGACTATTAATTATTTTAGTTGTTTTAAAAAAACATATTTGTAAGTAAATTTAGTGGAAGAACATATGCTAAAACGTTGACATTATCTTTGTGTTAGGAGATTTTTTTTTAGGAGCAATTGTTTTCTTTATAGTTTTCTATATTTTCCAGAGAAAATGTTAATTTTTTTTCTTCATGTATTATCTTTATAGTCAGAGGGATAATTTTAAAAAATTCATTCCAAATCATTTGTATGTGTTAATTAGTAGTTGAATGAAATTGGAGGTGAATACCTTTAACTTTTGTTGTTGTTGTTCTTGGGTTGTTTTATTTGGCAAGAAAAACAAGCATTTGCCAACTCTCCCCAAATACAAAAGACCCAGGGTGCCTAAAAAATCTTTAGCGAAAGCCAAGTAACATTATAACATAGAGTTTACTGTAATTAAAATATCCTATGGTTTTGCTCATAGCCTATAATAACAATGTCTTGTGAATCTAGTTATAAGGACATTCTGTAGTGGGGGTTTAGTGTAATCAGCTTTGCTCTGTATTTATAGCAGAGTTATCTTTTTTTTTCCAAAGGAAAGAAATGTGCTGAAGTTTTATGTCTCCAGAAGTGGTAACAGACCTTGCTAGTCTACAAGTACTAACACTTCAGAATCTAACCACAAAATTTGAATCCGCCTGTGCCTTTTCTCAGTTGTGCTGGGATATGAGTTAGTCTTTTCCCCTTTGGGGTTTGGTTTCAATGAGATACCATGGGGACATTTAGCTAGTGTCACAATTATATGTCTGAAACTTAGTGATAACGGGAATTAAAGAGAGTACTCATAATACTCGTAATGAGTAGACTAGGGAGGGAAGAGGAGTACTTGTACATGTGGGCAGGACCATGAACATTTTATTGCCCCAATTAGAATTTTTGCAACCTAATGACTTTTAATACTGTTAGATTTCACTAATACACAGAAGGGACTCCGCAAGTTTGCCTGTTTGTCCCCTGTAGATGAAGTACAGGCTGAACTGGTGCTTCTTGTCTCTCTTTGCACAGGAAAATGATGGACTCCGGACAGATTGATTTTTACCAACATGACAAGGTTTGCTCCAATACCTGCAGAAGCACCAAATTTGATCTTCTTATCAGCAGTGCAAGAGCTCCAGTGCCAGGACAGCAGACAAGTGTGGTGCAGACACCCACTTCGGCTGATGGTAGGGGGTAGGAAACCACCTGAAAACCCACTGTGTTTTTCAGTAGTACTTTTCCCCTCGTTCTCTTTTGTGTTTCTTAATTTTAATTCTAACGAGTGTTGATGTAAGATATGGTAATCTTGGGTAGGAGTCCATGCTTTAGAAAGAGAACTCTGTTTTCTCCCAAATGATTCCTATTGGCCAGTCCTCCTGCCTTGTTTCTGTATTACAGTGCATGGGCAATGTTAGAAAGGTGATTCACATAATGCTTATTTAACAGTATTACTTTGGTGCCAGTGCCACTTGGTATATCTTTGAAATTAGATTGTTTTGAAAATCCTTGGCAATTCTGATGGTGTATGGTGAACGGTTTTCAGCTGTTGAACTGAGATGTCTCAAAGACAGGGTGTCATTGACTGGGCTGGACTCTGGAGACTCTGCTGTAAGGGTCAAAGAGCTCTGTCTAGGAGGAATCCAGATAAACAAGCTGAGACGTCTTCACAAACGAGATAGGGTGTGCACACACTTAACTTCAGTATTGTTGAGTTTGGAATGAGGGCTCTCCAGGAAAGATATAGCCATGCGAGGTTATTATTAAGGATTTAGTTGAGCTGGAAACTTAGTGCAGCTAAAATTCTTAGAATGTGTCTAAACTACTTCCAGGAGACATAAATATATGCCTGACAGAGACAGAGAATGCAATGTAAGTAAGGAAGATACTGTGCTTTAAAAATGACTTCTCAAGGTTTCTTTTGGTCAACCCTAATGTTCTGTTCCCAACCTAACTGCTGGGTGAGTAGAAGGCAGATTTTACTGAGTTTCTCTTGGGAAAGTATAAAATATATAGCGGTGTGAATATTTGGTGGTATGACACTTTGACTTGAGAAGTGAAAAATGCTGTGAAACTATCTACTTTCTTTTTATTTTGCTGAACCTTCTTACTTGATCATCTATATTGATTATTTGCTTGTTTACTGATATCCTTCAGAGTGGAAAGTCCACATTTTATATTTCTGTCTGGATCAGTTTGATTTGTCTCAATTCTTTTTGTTTAAAACGTTAATATTAAATTGATAGCAATAGGTTTTTCCTCTGTGAATCTGCTATTCATGGATCTCTTATCTGATTTTTGTTTTTTTGGTCTCATTTATCTTGCTTTCTCTTACATGAGCTGATAAGTAAGCTATAGCAACTTCACATATTCTAGATGGTTAGTATCAAGTACACTTGGAGTAGGGCTCTGAGCACCATAATTTTCTTTTTCAATTTCTTCAAGTCCTCCTCATCCTCACTTAAGTGTGGGTATAGCCTGGCAATCATGCCCACCTTCTGTCTCTTTCAAAACTATAACTGCTCAGATTGCTGTTTTGTGATTTTGTAAGTTATCTTTCACTTTCTATTTGGAATAAGAAGAGAGCATTTTCTGCAAGGCAGGTTTTCTTTAGGACAGCCAGTATTCATCCTGGCTTACCTAGGATTCTAATTTTTAATATAGGGACCTGCAGGCAAAAGGCCATAAGTTAAAAAACAGGATCTCTTTGGCTGTCTGAGAAAGAGGATAGCTGTGACTTTTTCATAAAATTCACTGGTCTTCCCTTTAATGCACTGCTTTTAGGTGGCATCACACAGATTGCCATCTCAGAAGAGAGCATGGAAGAGGCAGGGCTGGAATGGAACTCGGCTCTCACTGCTGCTGTCACCATGGCCACAGAGGAGGGCGTGAAGAAAGACTCAGAAGAAATTTCAGGTACTATCTATGGTGCCCAGATTTCTTGCAAGGTTTTGTAACTCTTATCACCATTATGATTATGGACACAGAAGGGCTCTTCATTACTTGTGCTGGGTTTTCTTATGCATATTAATACTAATTATAGCTGCAGACATCTTATTTGAATCCATGTAACAGCCTTGCAAAGTTAGATTTTATGAAGAAATTGAGATTCAGAAATGTTTAGTATGTTGCCTAAGACCAGTCATACAACTGGTGTCAGAGCTGAATTTAGCTGTTTAGCTCTGGCGTCCACCTTCTATGCTGCCACGCTGACTCCACCTTTGGCACATTTGTTAGGTAAACCAAGCTGCAAGATTTTAGAAGAAAAAATTAGCTAGCAGGTGGTGTAGATGATGATTAATGGTGATTCACTTAAAGGGGATGGGAGAAGCTTTACATCGTCTTTCATTAATTCATTTAACAAATGTTTATTGCTGCCTGTTTTTAGCTGACACTGTTGCTAGATCTAGATAGAAAGATGAAAAGACATAGCCTCTGCCCTCAGGAAGCTTATACCCCCATCTATTCCACTATTTTACTTTGGTGTTTTAAGTATAGGATTAGAGGGCATATATCTTTAATTAATTTATTTATTTAACTTTTAAAATATTATATATTGAAAGTGAAAAGTACAGGTGTTAGTCACTCAGTCGCATCTGACTCTCTGCAACCCCATGGATTGTAGCCTGCCAGGCTCCTCTCTCATAGAATTCTCCAGGCAAGAATACTGGAGTGGGTTGCTGTTTCCTACTCCAGGGGATCTTCCCAACCCAGGAGACGGGAATGGCTACCCACTCCAGTATTATTATCTTTTAAACTATTTAAATGTTTTAGTATTTATTTAATACTTTTATTGAAGGAAGATACCCATTCCCTGTAGCCAGAGGCATGACCCAGTGAGGTAATTATCACAGTTACCTGGAGTCCAAATAATTATGTACCAACTCAAGGAGGCAGCTGGTGTTCCAAAAGCTTCTTTTCTTCTTCCAGAAATGCTCACATAAGAAATCATTGGAATCCTCTGGTGGCCTAGTGGTTAGTATTCTGGGCTTTCACTGCTAGGGCCTGGGTTCAATTCCTGGTCAGGGAACTGATCCCACAAAGCCACACAGCATGGAAAAAAAAATTTTTTGAACTTAACATTGTAGAGCTATACCTAAGCATATGTAGCATCCCTTATTTGTGTGCTCAGTTGTGTCCAATTCTTTGTGACCCCATGACTGTATAACTATAACCCACCAGACTCCTCTGTCCATGGAGTTTTCCAGGCAAGAATACTGGAGTGGGTTGCCACTTCCTCCTCCAAGGGATCGTCCATACCCAGGGATCCAACCCATGTCTCCTGCATTGCAGGCAGATTCTTTATCACTGAGCCACCAGGGAAGCCTAAGTATATGTAGCATCCCTTATTTACCTTCTGTCTTATCCTTTTTTGCCAGAGGACACTTTGATGTTCTGGAAAGGAATAGCTGATGTAGGACTGATGGAAGAGGTTGTCTGCAATATACAGAAGGAAATAGAGGAGCTGCTTAGGGGCGTTCAGCAGCGGCTCATCCAGGCGCCCTTCCAGGTCACAGGTAAACACACTCGTCCTAACGACAGTGGTCATTTATTAAACAGTAACAACTGTAGGCAGACCTTGTTAGCCTCATGAAACACTGAGGTACAGGTATTTTTACAGATTAGGAAATTAAGGGTCGTAAAACATTAAATTACTATACAAAGTTCATAACTAGGTTTTTTTTTTAAACTGTAAAATAGTTTTTTTAATTGAGGTGTAGTTGATTTATAATATTGTGTTAATTTTAGGTGTACAGCAAAATGATTCAGTTTTGTGTGTGTGTATATATTTATATATATTTAGATTATTTTCCATTATAAGTTACTAGGAGATACTGAATATAGTTCCCTGTGCTATACAGTAGATCATTGTCGCTTATGTATTTTATATGTAGTAGTGTGTATCTGTTAGTCCCATACTCCTACTTTATCCCTCCCCCACTTCCCGTGGGGGAAATGGTAACTGTAAACATGTTTTCTATGTCTGTGAGTTTGTTTCTGTTTTGTAAATAAATTCACTTGTATTATTTTGTTAGGTTCTACATTTAAGTAATATTATATAATATTTGTCTCTGACTGGCTTCACTTAGTATGATATTCTCTAGGTCTATCCATGTTGCTGCGAATGGCAATATTTTCTCCTTTTTATAACGAAGTTATATTTAATTGAATATATATACCACATCTTCTCCATCCATTTATCTGTCAATGGACACTTAGGTTGCTTCCATGTCTTGATTACTGTAAATTGTAAATTGCTGCTGTAAACATTGGAGTGCATATATCTTTTCAAACTGGAGTTTTCATCTTTTCTGGATATATGCCAAGGAATGAGATTACTGGATCATATGTGGTAGCTCTGTTTTTAGCATACCTTGGTTTTAAACTCAGGTTTGGCATTGCTTTTTCCACAGGTAATTTTTGCCTTTGTAAATGGTGCCAGAAAGCAGTGTCTCTCTCTCTCAATATAGATATAAATAGACATATAGAGTCTGAAAATTGAAGAAATCTGCCTGTTTTAGACAGTTCTCATGTTCTGTTAGTTTAAGGGTCCCACAACTATTGTGTACACTTTTAAGTGTTTCTGCACACTTACAGGGTACTTGCTGTCATGCACATTGTAAAAGAAAGTTTTAATCATCTGATACAAAAGGACTCATTATGAGATCTCATAAGCTTGTATGTTTAGTAGATAGATTTGTTAGATGTGTATTGTTACCTCTTTATGACTCATACATTATGTGTAAGGAAGTAAGGAAGTGTTAGTTGCTCAATCGTGTCTGACTTTTCATGACCCCATGGACTGTAGCCCTCCAGGCTCCTCTATCCATGGAATTCTCCAGGCAAGAATACTGGAATGGGTTGCCATTCCCTTCTCCAGGGGAATCTTCCTGACCCAGGAATCAAACTAGGGTTTCCTGCATTGCAGCCAGATTCTTTACCATTTAAGCTGCCAGGGAAGCCCCTGGTATTTCCATTATGTAAATACACTTAAACTTTACAGCAGAATCTTTTTTTTTTTTTATAATTGGAGGTTTTTTTTTTAAAGGCAACTAATATAAAAAACAGGGGTGATTCTTTTAGACAGGGTGGTCAAAGAAGCCCCCTCTAAGCAGGTAGCATTTGAGTAGAAATCTGAATTGAGGGAGACAGCCATGTGACAGGCTGGGAGAAGGAGCACTCCAGGCAGAGGGGACAAAGATCTTGAAGTAACAATGAACCGAGTGGGTTCAAAGAATCAGAGGAGTGCTGACTTGGCTCCAGTGGACTGTTAATGGAAAGAGTGGTAGGTGATGAAGTTGGACAGAAGCAGAGGGGACATTTTGGATAAGCTTTGGTCAGATAAAACCCAAAGATAAAACTGGGTTTTATTTTAAGGTGACATTAAGCCATCATAGTGATTTTGAGCAGGAAAGTAAAATGATCAGGTTTATTTTTATTTTTAAAAGATCACCATGGCTGCTATGGGGAGAACAGATTATATGGGGCAAGAGTAGAAACAAGAAGACCAGTTGGAGGACTTCCTTGGTGGTCTAAGAGGGAAGAGAGTCTAAGACTGTGCTCTCCTAATGCAGGGGGCCCAGGTTCAACCCTTGGTCAGGAAACTAGATCCCACATGCTGCAACTAAGAGTTCGAATGCTGCAACTAAAGATCCTGCATACTGCAGCTAAGACCCAGCACAGCCGAATAAATACATAGTTCAAAAAGAAGAAGACCAGTTGGAAGACTCTTGAAGGAGTTAGTTCAGGCAAGAGATGGTGACAGTGTGAATTAGTGGGTAGTGTAGACCTGGGAAGAAATGAGCATACTGGGGATATGTTTTGAATGTGGAACTGACAGGTCTTGATGATGGATTAGATGTCAGGTGAAAAAGAAAGAAATCAGGATGACTCATATTTTTTGTCTGAACTGTGAGTGGTGGCAGAATTTCTTGAGATGAAGACTGCTGGGGTGGGAAATCAAAATTGACTTTTGGCTTTTAAATTGAGATGCTTATGAGGCCTTCAAATGGAGGTGTCACTTGACTAAACAGGAGTATGAATCTGTAATGTAGGAAAGAGATCTGGGCTGGAGATCTACATGTGGGAGTTCTTAGCATGTCTATGATACTTAAAACTATGAAATGGAACTCAATATGCCAGCAAATTTGGAAAACTCAGCAGTGGTCACAGGACTGGAAAAGGTCAGTTTTCATTCCAATCCCAAAGAAAGGCAATGCCAAAGAATGTTCAGACTACCGCACAGTTGCACTCATCTCACACGCTAGCAAAGTAATGCTAATAATTCTCCAAGTGAGGCTTCAACAGTATGTGAACTGAGAACTTCCAGATATTCAAGCTGGATTTAGAAAAGGCAGAGGAACCAGAGATCAAACTGCCAACATCCGTTGAATCGTAGAAAAATGAAGAGAATTCCAGAAAAACATCTATTTCTGCTTCATTGACTATTTTAAAGCCTTTGACTGTGTGGATCACAACAAACTGTGCAATATTCTTCAAGAGATGGGAATACCAGACCTTACCTGCCTCCTAAAAACCTATATGCAGGTCAAAAAACAACAGTTAGAATTGGACATGGAACAACAGACAGGTTCCAAATCGGGAAAGGAGTACATCAAGGCTGTATATTGTCACCCTGCTTATTTAACTTATATGCAGAGTACATCATGCCAGCCTGATGAAGCATAAGCTGGAATCAAGATTGCTTGATTGTTGAGAAATATCAACAACCACAGATATGCAGATGACACCACTTTTATGGCAGAAAATGAAGAGGAACTAAAGAGCCTCTTAATGAAAGAAGTGAGTGAAAACGCTGGCTTAAAACTCAATATTCAAAATACTAAGATCATGGCATCCCTTTCCATCACTTCATGGCAAGTAGATGGGGAAACAATGGAATCAGTGGCAGACTTTATTTTCTTGGGCTCCAAAATCACTACAGATGGTGACTGCAGCCATGAAATGGAAAGACGCTACTCCTTGGAAGAAAAGCTATGACCAACCTAAACAGCATATTAAAAAGCAGAGACATTACTTTGCCAACAGAGGTCCATCTTGTCAAAGCTATGGTTTTTCCAGTAGTCATGTATGGATGTAAGCGTTGGACCATAAAGAAAGCTGAGTGCCATAAAATTGATGCTTTTGCTATGTGGTGTTGGAGAAGACTCTTAAGATTCCCTTGGACTTCAGGAAGATCAAACCAGTCCATCCTGGAAGGAAGTCAGTCCTGAATATTCATTGGAAGGACTGATGCTGAAGCTCCAGTACTTTGGCCACCTGATGGGAGGAACTGACTCACTGGAAGAGACCCTGATGTGGGGAAAGATTGAAGCCAGGAGGAGAAGGGGATGACAGAAGATGAGATGATTGGATGGTATCACCGACTCAATGGACATGAGTCTGAGCAAGCTCCAGGAGTTGGTGATGGACAGGGAAGCCTGGCCTACTGCAGTCCATGGGGTTGCAAAGAGTCGGACATGACTAAGCGACTGAATTGAACTAAACTGATGAAACTGGATGAGATGACTGTGGAAGAAAGCTGTAGGTAGAGAAGTGGTCTGAGTTAATAACAGCTCAGTTAGTAACAGCTCCTTCAAGAAGCTTTGTTTAAAGGGGAATAGAGATAATACTGTTAATAATAATAAATGCCCATGTTTGGCATTTAACATATGATATTTCTAATCTTCATATCTGTCTTGCAGAGTAAGTACTATCAGTCTCATTTGTTTCAGATGAAAAAACGGAGGTGTGAAATGACTTACCCAAGGTCACACAGATAGGGAACATCAAAACCAAGATTCAGACTTAGCTCTGTCTAGTAGATGACCATGTTTTCTTTTTCTTTCTTCTTTTTTGCCATACCACACAGCTGGCCAGGGATCAAACTTGTGCCCTCTGCTTTGGAAGGCAGAGTCTTAACCATTGGACTGCCAGGAAAATCCAGAATGACCATATTTTTCTAAACCAAGTCAGAACCTATAATCAGATGCAAGATTTTTTTCCTTATTTTTCTATTTATTTATATGGTAAGATGTATAAAGATATAACAATTAAGTGAAAATTAGTTAGACATGTGATAAACCTTTTTTACTTATTATTTATTTATTTGTATTTATTTCTTTGGCTGCGCCAGGTCTTAGTTGAGGCATGTGGGGCAGGGATCAAACCTGGGGGCCCCTGCAATGGGAGCACAGAGTCCCAGCCACAGGACCAACAGGGATGCCTCGTGATAAATCTTCATTAAATTTTTTTGAAAATGCAATTAGTATTCTAATTTCTGAATTGTTTTATATTTATAAGCAGCATAGTAGGGAGTTTGTGGAACATTTCTGTTTTAACTGGACAGACGTATTTTGTTTTAAATAGATGCTGCTGTTCTTAACAATGTAGCACATACATTTGGCCTAATGGACACAGTCAAGAAGGTTTTGGACAACAGGAAGAACCAAGTAGAACAGGGAGAAGAGCAGTTTCTCTATACTCTCACAGGTATGTATAGCTTCTCTCTTTTCTTTGGTTATACTAACATCCTTGAATCTTGCCATTTCTTTGTTGTCTTCTGTTGGGACTAGACTGGCTTCTTCCTTCCTTCCTTCCTTCTTTTCCTCCCTTCCTCCTTGCTCCTGCCCTTTCTATTTTCTTCGTTCTCTGTCTCTCTTTCTTTCAATTCACATAGTATCAGATTTGGCTTTTTCTCTGTACACAGCCCCCGGTGAGGTGGAATCAGGTCAAGCAGAGGAAGCACAAAAGGAAAGAAAGGAAAACTAGCAATATGATCCTCGTTTTATATCTTTGAAGGATTAAGATGTCTGCTAGATTGCTCCATTAGCCCAGTAATATAAGTGGCAGAAGAATAAAGCTGACCTTTGTCTTTTTTACATTATTAATACTGAATTGGTTGATAGATACACATTTTGCACTTCCCTTATTTCTGGTAATCGGAAATTATGAGCATATGTATAACTTAACCCTTTTAAATAAGTATTGGGTTGGCCAAAAAGTTCATTTGGGTTTTTCTGTATGATCTCATGGAAAAACCGGAACAAATATTTTGGCCATCCCAATGCTTTGTGCTGGTCTCCAAGCTAGATGTTAGAAATATTATGTTGAATAAGGTAATCTCGGTCTCTTGAGGGCTTTCAAGGAACTCAAGGGAAAGCAGAAATACGTGCAAAAAGTAGTTCTGTAACAGAGGCATATGGAAGGTATGGTGGTAGAATAAAGGGAATTATCGTTTATATACAGGGAAAAGTCATGAGACGCTTTCAGAGGAAGTAAGGTAAAAAGCAAGTTAGAGCTATAGATTATCAGTCTTAGATGATGTAGAATATAGTCAGTTGGGAAGACAAAAGGCAAGAAAGATGATTTGGTAAGAAAAGAACAATTTAGGTTGTTTTAAACTTATTTTTATGCCCAGTTTATATTTTAAATTCAGTTTACCAAGTATTCTCAGAGATCCCCTTTTTCATTTCATCTTCCTAGGCTGTTATCCTGATTTTACAGATAACCCAGTAAAGGCACAGAGAGAATAAATGATTTGCTGGGATCACATCACTCCTTGACAGTGAAGCCCAGGGTAAAACTGTCTTCTTTCAGACTGGTAGAACAGTCTGAGAAATGGTTTTTGTTAGAAATGTAGGCTTCTGGTTCCTTGTCCATATATTTTAGTTATAACCACAGTATACATAAACTTGTGTTTTCTGCTTCTTTCACTATGATATACAAATATTTTTTCAAGTTGCTACACAGTATTTTACCTAGACATTTTTCTAGAGATGAATTTAAATTTTTAAAATTTTCTTCAAAGGCTTGAAGAAAACTTGTATGTGAACTTGTATGAATATAACATTTCTTCTTATGTCCTTTTAAATTACTTCATAGAAGTTTCCTGGTGGCCTAGTTGTTAGGATTCTAGGCTTTCAATGCTGTGACCCAGGTTCAATCCCTGGTTGGGGAACTGAGATCTTGTAAGCCGTGAGGTCCCCAAAATATAAAAAAATAAGCTATTTCACAGGACGAAGCTTGAGGCTAAATGGTATTGATATTTGTTTATGGAGTTTTGTGACCTATTGTCAAATTTCCAAGTAGATTATACCAATTTAGGTCACAAGTTTGAGCTCCCAACATTGGGTGTTGTTTTTTTATAATACACTCTGATTTAACTTTTTTAAAACTATAGGTTTAATTGATACCTTGTTTAGGTTCACGTTTCTTTGATTACCACCAAAGATGGAAAAAAAAAATGTAGTATCTTAGAACCTTAAAAAGTCAGCATTGTAAAAATTTTGCCTATGTTCTTTATCCCTACGACTTAGTGACTTAGCATGCATGCACGCACATACACACTCTTTTATTCCAAGCAAGGAACTGACTTGCTCTTGGTGTTGCACAGGAAGAATAGTGCTCTTCAGGTGTAACTGGTTATTTATTGCATGTATATCCGGTGCTAAGCAACAGAGAAGTTCTGATGTAGAACCAGACTCACCAGTAGTCATCAAGGTCGGATTAGACCCTTGGGAGAGGGATAGCGGTAGGAGAGCCACCAAATTGACTATCAGAAGACTTTTGTTTTGGCCCAAGCTCTGTGACCTTAAATAAACAGCGTTACTTCTCTGGATCTCTATCAAAATGAATGTGTTAGAACTTGAAGACCTCCTTCAGTTTTGTAATTCTTAGGGACTTCCTCTGTAACTTTCTGTAGACGTCTCTGTGGCTAATGGTAGATTAAAGCCATCTGGGTCACCAGCAAGTGATCCTGCCTTGAAGGACAGTTTGGAAGTCACTGTTTTTCAGAGTGGCCATTATAGCTCCTTTGTAGGTCCATGGCAACTACAAAGGGATTGTACAGATATTATTTTCATCTGTAGGCAGGGCATATATCAGTTGCTAGACCAAATGGAGACTTACTTGGTTTGCATTTTGGTGACAGGTGACAAAATGCCACAGGAGCTTCTAGAGCGGAGCTATAGTAGGATCACAGTATGGCAAGATTCTGAATTATTACCTTGCCTATATCACACAATGAAATATAATAACTGGTGGAGTTGTAAAGATCATCCAGTCTAGTTCCTTCTTGAAAATGATGACATGACTTGCCTGAGGCTAAATAGTAGCAAAACCAGGACAAGACCCCAGGTCTCCTCACTCCTCGTTTACTGTTCCCAAAATTATGCTTCTCTCTACACAAAGTCTGTCTATTTTCCGCCATAGATTTGGAACGCCAGTTGGAAGAACAGAAGAAGCAAGCCCAAGATCACAGGCTGAAATCCCAGACAGTTCAAAATGTGGTACTGATGCCTGTGAGCACTCCTAAGCCTCCAAAAAGGCCCCGGCTCCAACGGCCAGCCTCGACCACCGTCCTGAGCCCTTCTCCTCCTGTCCATCAGCCTCAGTTCACAGTCATCTCACCCATCACCATCACGCCAGTGGGTCAGTCATTCTCCATGGGCAATATTCCAGTGGCCACCCTCAGCCAGGGCTCCAGTCCTGTGACTGTCCACACACTGCCTTCTGGCCCTCAGCTCTTCCGTTATGCCACAGTGGTCTCCTCAGCCAAGAGCAGCTCACCAGACACAGTGACCATCCACCCTTCGTCTAGCTTGGCACTGCTAAGCTCCACCGCCATGCAGGATGGGAGTACCCTGGGCAACATGGCCACCATGGTGAGCCCTGTGGAGTTGGTGGCCATGGAGTCTGGCCTAACCTCGGCCATCCAGGCAGTTGAAAGCACCTCAGAAGATGGGCAGACCATCATTGAGATTGACCCAGCCCCAGACCCAGAGGCTGAGGATACTGAGGGCAAAGCAGTCATTTTGGAGACCGAACTGAGGACTGAGGAGAAAGTCGTGGCTGAGATGGAAGAACACCAGCATCAAGTCCACAATGTGGAGATTGTGGTCTTAGAGGATTAACTGGGGGTCTTGGGGCCAGGAGATATGTTTTGGTTTGGAATTTTAATTATTTGTTTATTTTTATCATTGTCCGGCTCATTTCCACATAGGATCCTTTTTTTTAAAAACATGATCTCATTGTTGTAACTGAACATGTCGGGTCCCTTCCAGCCCCTCACTGAAAAATGGACAAAACAAGCTGCCCTTCTGGAAATTGAGAGTAGGTCATTCAATGTCCTAACCGTCTTAGACCAAGAGAGTTATTTCTTTGAGGGAAGGCATCAAGATAACCCGAAACCCTATCCAGAAGTCACTTTCCAGGCTAGTCTCTCTGTGTACACACGTGGTTTTTGTCTCGTAAAGGTGCATTGACCAAACCAGGGAACACAGATCTGACCCTGGAAGGCAACCCACTCACATGTGGATGCAAAAGTATACTTGACTTTGTATCCTGGAACAAGCCGTCAGAGGCCAATGCAAAACCCCCAAACAAAAGTGAGTTAACCTCTGCTTAGAGGGGAAGGTAACAAATTAGCAGAAGCTTAAAAAGGGAAGTGCTTTGGCCAGGATGAGGCAAGGAAATTATCTTACTTCCAGAAGTGCAACTGATGCCTCATGTTATCTCTGAGGGTTACCACCATGGGTGCCATTTTGAGGCAAGGCCAGTGTTAAGCGGAAGAGTACATTTTCACCAAGCAGGTGATGTCAGGGACCTGCAGCTTGGCAGAGATAAGAATCCAGAGATGTCACAGCTGTGCTTTGGGGCTCAGGCTTACCTTGCAGCCCTCTCTGTCAAAGACTTATCCTCCTAGTCCATTCATTTGCAAACTGTGTGATGTGGTATAAAGTCACTCTGGTCCTTAGACTGTGGCTGTTCTAGGGGGTGGGGCTCCAAGGCCATCATTTTTATTGCATGACTCCAGAAGCAGGAGAGTTCCTCTTCCAGACCAACTGCCCTTTTTTGCGGGGCCCTTTCTTGACTTTGGAACCAAAAGCAGCCACTCCTTTGGTGCTTCCTCTTGTTTTCCTTTCTGTCCTTCAATGGTTAATGGCATCTGTCTCCTGGATCCCACGCTCTTCAGCTTTTTGGCTGATTCAGAGAACAGTGACAGGTGGCTGCCTGCCTTCATCCCCTTTTAGATTCATTTATACCATTTACACCACAGATGTTTCTGTGAGATATTGAGCTCATAAAAGACCCTTAGGTTTGGCAGGGAGGATTCAACACCCCAGCCTATCAAGTAGATGTCGCCTCCTGTGCGAGCTGGACTCCCTGGGAAACAAACATTGTCTGCAGCATTATATTATAGGAAATGTACCAGGAATGTAATCATAATGTCTTTGGGTGGGGAGGGGGTATTTTGTTTCATTCTTTTTTTAATGTTTTTGTATATTTGGAGCTGGGCCCATTTTCTGTGCTGTGATTCTTTCTCTTTGACCATCTTCAGTGTTTGGGGCAAGAGTAGACCCTGGTTTTTATTTCTAAAGATTGCATTGTTTACTGCACTAGGAAAAATGTAGGGAAACTGCAGACCATTTAAAGGAAAAGTAGGTCAAAAAAGAGAGCACACACCTTAGGAGTGGGAGATCTTTTTTTTTTTTTAATTAAAAACAAAACTTTGACCTGTAGTTTCCTTCTTTTTTTTTTTTTTGAAGGCACCCACCTGAAGCCATGTTTCTTCCAAATAATGTTGGAAACCCTGTTGTTAAGCAAGTGAAAACTGCATTCTGCCATCCCTCCAATAGCTGTGTATAGCTAGAAAAGCCCTCTAACTTGGAAGGGTCAATCTTAAAAGGCTTAAGGGTGAAATTTCTGAATCCCATGCAGTTGTGGTTTTCAGCTTTACGATTGTCCAGGGTTTTTTTCTTTTCAGAATAGTCAACAGACATAACAATCAATTTAGAACAAAGCTTTGGCCCCTAATATATCTTTAGTGAAGAGAATGAGTTTTATTTCTTGCTTCTTTAGATTTTCTGTTGGTACATAAACAGAAACAAAATTTCTGCCCAAGTCTAAAACTTCTACTTGAACTTAGAAAGGCACATGTCATCCCTATTGTGGTTTTTAAGGACACTTTTCTCTTTCCCAGAGACAACAGGCTTAACTCTGAACAGAGAAGGAGCCCTAGAGAACACCCACACGCTAGCTCAGGTTCCTTTCTTTCTTGTTTCAGAGATGTTGGTACTGTTTTAAAGCAGCGTGAGCATCATGCTTCCTAAGTCAAGAGATCACCTCCTAAAGACAGCCTGTTTACTTTCACTCTCTGAATATTCCACCTGGTGGAAATACATGAGCTTTGTTCTTTTCCTGGTCTTCCGATAGCCTGTCATTATTGCTCCATGCTATGTACCCATTGTTGAGTGTGGGTTTCCTCGTAGCCCTGGTCTAAATGATCTCAGCTGGGGTGAGACACATGCAAGCCACTGGTATGTGCGCAAGCAGTTGCAATGAATCATTCCTCAGGCTGAGCTTTCGGTAGCCATCTATCTTTCTGTTCATTCACTAAGTAAATGTTTGTGTCACCTATGTGCCAGGCTTTGTGCTCAGCACTCCCAGGACAGAGATGAAGGCCCGCTCAGTCCATGCACTTGATGGACTCATTCTCCAGAGACTGGAGTTAAGAACTATATTTCAATATAATTGGTTTCCTTTGTAACCCTATGTATTTTATTTCATGCATTGATAAACATTGTTGCGAGAGCTGGTCCATAGATTTCAGAAGGCTACCTAAGATACAAAATGGTTAAGCCTTTCTCTAGGGAGATACTGAAACTAATCCTCCAATGGGATAAGTGCAGTGACAGAGCTATTGGCTGGAAGAAGAGAGAACAAAGGGTCAAGCATCTAACCCAGCTTGGAGGCAGGGATCAGTAAATAATGGGAGTACTTCCTGGAGAAGATGTATACCTAACCTGATTTAGGAGAGACCCTTTTTGGCTACTTTTTTGCATTCCACTTTCAAGTTGTCGGACTTAGGTATACAAGAAGGGGGAAAAAAATCCTCTGTCTTCTTGCTTCTGCCTCCAGAGCTAGGCAGAGTCAGCAGCTCAGTCTCTCCTGAGAACACCCCACTGGAGAAAGCCCAGTCATGCATCAGCTTCTCAGAGTTTCCAGCAGATGAATCCAGTACAGGTAGAAGGTAAAAGCCCCAAATGTTCCTGCCGTGTGGTTTTCACAAAGGCCTCAGAAGCAGCTGTTCAGCTGTCTTACTTTGGCCATGCCCCTGTCTGGCCCGTGCCTGTTCTCTTCCCCTTTTCAATTTCCAGGCTTCATCCCTGTCCCCTCCTCTGCCATTCCGAAGTTAAAGAGGAACAATAGAGTTGAATATTTAAGAATTCAAGCTACTTCATGTGAAGTTTCTTTTATGCCTCTGTCCGTATTTGGGAAGGAAGACAAGAATTAATCCAGATACCCTTGAATTTAACATTCAGTTCAGGTGGATTGACCGTTCAGTGGCAGCATTTTAATCCATTTCATGGAAGGCATTAAAGGTAAGTCTGTATGGTGGGAAGTACTGGTAACATTTGATGATAAAGATAGTGAAATCAAGCACGAAATATGGAACTCCTAGTTCATTGAGTTATAACTGGCCCACAACTCTCAAGGAGGCAGAAAGGACAAAGAAAAGGTTGAATTCTCAAAATAGGCATGAGCTGTGATTTCACTTGGGTAATACTCCTGAGGAAATAGTCCTTTCTGAGACAAATCAGATTCTAGGTTAGCTAGCCCCTGCCTTTTCAGTCAACGTACCTAGTACAATTGATCACAGACCCCTCACACCTTGGATACCACCTCCCTGGGAAATTCTGGTGTAGTCTGTAACATACTACAGTAATAAGCAAGGCTGATGCACTAAACAAAGGATCAGTTCTGCTAGACTGGCACTCTCTGCCCCTGGAATTCTCTTCTTAGATAGCCTTAGTTGAGTCATTTCTAGATTTCCTTGCCAATCCTGAAACACCTTCCTTAGTCCCGAGCTAGGCAATTTTGCTCCCTCTAGAAGGTTCTGCTTTCCTTGAACATCCTCACCATGCTCTACCATCCTTGCTTTGGAGAAACCAGTGTGACTTAGTTCCCAAATCTTGCCATGTTAGTAACTCTGCCTTTCTTAGCAACAAGTTTCTTATCAACAACTCGAGACAATCATTTCCTTCCAAGGAGACCCCAAGACCCAGACCTCACTATACACCCAGAGACTGCAGTCTTCACTCTAGTTCAACCTTTTTAACTCTAGTCATGGCCTAAATTGAGGCATCTTTGGAATATGCTTGTGCTTGAAGTGCCTCAGAACACAGATTCTGAAATCTATCTTTCACACCCAATTGATTCTCTACCTATGGTCCATGGCCCAGGCTAAGACATGCCTATTTGCTGGATAAATTATTGCAGCCCAGTATGATTCCTCCTACATCTTCATAACTACCTGAAATTTCGGTTGTGTCTATGAGCCTCCCAACCTGAAGACTTCTGAAGCCATCTCATCCTAAAGTAGGCCACACCCTACTTTGAAATTGCCCCTGGGTTCTCCTGCTTCTATGTGCCTTTAGTAGTAACTATGGTTAATGATATGGTATACGTGGGTTGATTTTTCTAGTTGAACAAGTAAACATGAGCATTGGATCACATATAAAGATAAATCTGAGGCTGGGTAGTGATCCAGAAGGAAAGATGGGTTCCTTGTTGGACTTTAATGTAGGTTCTTCTGTAAACGAGGGTGTTACCTGCATTTCAAAGTATGTTTTAAAAAAAACCCCAAAACTTCTCAGTTGTTTTCTCTAAAGAAATATATGTGTTGTAGAGCAAACTGGAAGCCCACAGCTCTGAATCAGCCTTAAGATTTACTTTGGCCCACGTTTTTGTTTTAACTTAAAAAAAAATTCATTTATTTGGTTGCGTTGGGTCTTAGTTGCAATTGTTTTAACTTTTTATTGACATATAAATGCATACAGGAAAGTGCACAAATCACTGTACAGTTTGGTAAGTTGAACATACCCATGATATCAGCTTTCAGATCAAGGGGGGAACAAGTAAAAGACAACCCACCAGCACTTCTCCCAGACAGTGTAACCACTATCTATGTCTCTAACATTATATCTTAGTTTTACCTATTTTTGAGCTCTTTTGGGACTGGCATTTTTTATCTCAACATTATGTTATAAGGTTCACCCATAATGTGTGAAGTGTAGTTGGTTGCTTCTCTTTGCTGTGTAGAGACTATTATTTACTATGCCACAACTGATCGGCATGTGGGTAGCTTCCAGTACGGGGCTGTTATAAATAATGCCTGTGAAAATTCTTCTTTTTTTTTTTTTTTGGTGGGGTGGGGGCGTTGTGCCATGTGGCTTTCCATATCTTAGTTCCCTGACCTGTGATTGAACCCAGTCCTGGCAGTGAAAGCACCAAATCCTAACCACTGGACCACCAGGGAATTCCCACCTTCGAATATTTTTGTACCTGTCTTTTGATGAACAAATCTGTGTATTTATGTCTACATGCATGCATGCTTAGTTGCTCAGTCTTGTGTCTGATTCTTAGCGACCCCATGGACTGTAGTCTGTCAAGCTTCTCTGTCCATGGGATCCTCAAGGCAAGAATACTGGAGTGGGTTGCCACTTCTTCCTCCAGGGGATCTTCCTGACCCAGGGATCGAACCCAGTCTCCTGCATCACAGGCAGATTCTTTACCATCTGAGCTGCCAGGGAAGCCCTGTTTAGGCCTACACAGAGTTTCAAACATAGGAACAGTTCACATGAAAAATTTAGGATAAGCCTTTTCTTTAAACAACAGCAACAACAAAAACCAAAGCCCAGAATATCTGACAATACTGGGTCCATGTTTCCTCACAGCAGCACCAGACTGGAACTGAAGCCTGTGTTAAGTGGACCGTGGCTTCTTAACAGACATTGTCACTCCCTATTACAAACCCAAATCTATTAATACTTATTTTTTGCAGCTTATTTTTTGATTCAATAGTCTCAAGCACACTCTTCCCCCCAAATAGCTGCAGAGCTTATTATTAATACCTCATTTCCTTTAAGTATGTGTTCACATGTTCCCTTATCAGAGAGGACTTCCTTGATTACCCAACCTATGAAAAGTGGCAATTTTCTTCTGCACTGTGCTTCCCACTTTCCTTTACCCTGCTTTATTTTTCTTTCTTTTACTATCACCTGATACACATGTATTTTTTCCCCCCAACCAGAATGGAAGCTCCATGAGAGCAGGGACCTTTCTCACCTCTTACACTGCTGTTTCTGCAGTCCCTGGAACAGTGCCTGGCATGTAGTAGAGGCTGGATAGATATTTGATGCATGAATAATAATAATAATAACAATAGTAGCCAATACTTATTGAAGGATAACTATGTACCAAGCATTGTTCTAAGCACTTTACATTGTTAATCCATTTGATCCTCACTACAGTCCTGCGTGGTCAATAGCATTGTTTACATCACTTTACAATGAGGAAAGTAACATTTATATTCTACTCTAAACAACAAATACATTTGAAGCATTGTATATGGACCAGATTTATTAAACAGTCTTTGAATGTGCTAGAAAATCTTAATACCTAAAAGGAAACTTTCAACTAACCATTTTATCATGATGATGTTCTACTGATAATGTATTTTGTTTAGCTGCTCCTTAAGGTTGTTTTGCTTACGTCCCGTTCACCATTTCTCAAAAGTACTGGAGAGGGAGTTGTTGGGGGAGGAAACTTACCTGAGAAATGATTTTTAGAACCCAAATCATCTGTCCTGTCCATCAGTCACAGGAAGTACTGATTTATCACTTTGTTAATGGTCCTGTTTGAGATGATGCTGATGTCATGGTCCCTGGTTAGAACTCCTTCATTTGTTTCCTACTGTATAGAGCCCAACCCCTTACTATTATACAGTGGAAGTGAGAAATAGATTCAAGGGATTAGATCTGATAGACAGAGTGCCTAAAGAACTGTGGATGGAGGTTTGTGACATTGTACAGGAGGCAGTGATAAAAACCATCCCCAAGAAAAACAAACACAAAAAGGCAAAATGGTTATCTGAGGAGGGCTTTACAATTATCTGAGAAAAGAAGAGAAGCAAAAAGCAAAGAAGAAAAGAAAAGATATATCTATCTTGAGTATAGAGTTCCAAAGATTAGCAACGAGAGATAAGAAAGCCTTCCTAAGAGACCAGTGCAAAAAAATGGAGGAAAACAATAGACTGGGAAAGACTAGAGATCTCTTCAAGAAAATCAGAGATACCAAGGGAACATTTCATGCAAAGATGGGCACAATAAAGAACAGAAATGGTACGGACCTAACAGAAGTAGAAGATATTAAGGAGAGGTGGCAAGAATATACAGAAGGACTATACAAAAAAGATCTTCATGACCCAGATAACCACGATTGTGTGATCACTCACCTAGAGCCAGACATCCTGGAATGTGAAGTCAGGTGGGCCTTAGGAAGCATCACTACGAACAAAGCTAGTGGAGGTGATGGAATTCTAGTTGAGCTATTTCAAATCCTAAAAGATAATAGTTTTAAAGTGTTACACTCAATATGCCAGCAAATTTGGAAAACTCAGCAGAGGAAAAAACAAGACTGGAAAAGGTCAGTTTTCATTTCAGTCCCGAAGAAGGGCAATGCCAAAGAATGTTCAAATTACTACACAATTTCACTTATCTCACACGCTAGCAAAGTAATGCTCAAAATTCTCCAAGCCAGGCTTCAACAGTATGTGAACTGTGAACTTCAAGATGTTCAAGCTGGATTTAGAAAAGGCAGAGGAACCAGAGATCAAACTGCCAACATCCATTGGATCATAGAAAAAGCAAGAGAATTCCAGAAAAACATCTACTTCTGCTTCATTGATTATACCAAAGCCTTTGGCTGTGTAGATCACCAAAGCCTTTGACTGTGTAGATCACAACAAACTGGAAAATTCTTAAAGATATGGGAATACCAGACCACATGACCTACCTCCTAAGAAATCTGTATACAGGTCAAGAAGCAACAGTTAGAACTGGACACATAACAATAGATTGGTTCCAAATCAGGAAAGGAGTATGTCAAGGCTGTATATTGTCACCCTGCTTATTTAACTTATATGCAGAGTACTTCATGCAAAATGTCAGACTGGATGAAGCACAAGCTGGAATCAAAAGATTGTCGGGAGAAATATTAATAACCCCAGATACCTAGATGACACCGTCCTTACGGCAGAAGTGAAGAGCAACTAAAGAGCCTCTTGATGAAAGTGAAAGAGGAAAGTGAAAAATCTGGCTTAAAAGTCAACATTCAAAAAACTAAGATCATGGCATCTGGTCCCATCACTTCATGGCAACAGTGACAGGCTTTCTTTTCTTGGGCTTCAAAATCAATGTAGATGGTGACTGCAAGCATGCAATTAAAAGACACTTGCTCCTTAGAAGAAAAGCTGTGACCAACCTAGATAGCCTATTGGAAAGCAGAGACATTACTTTGTCAACAAAGGTCTGTTTGGTTAAAGCTATGGTTTTTCCGTTAGTCATATATGGATGTGAGAGTTGGACCATAAAGCTGAGTGCCAAAAAAATGATGTTTTGAACTGTGGTTTTGGAGAAGACTCTTGAGAGTCCCTTGGACTGCAAGGAAATCAAACCAGTCCATCCTAAAGGAAATCAGTCCTGAATATTCACTGGAAGGACTGATGCTGAAGCTGAAGCTCTAATACTTTAACCACCTGATGCGAAGAATTGACTCATTGGAAAAAGATCCTGATGCTGGGAAAGATTGAAGACAGTAGGAGAAGGGGACGACAGAGGATGAGATGGTTGGATGGCATCACTGACTCGATGGACATGAGTTTGAGCAAGTTCCAGGACCTGGTATTGGACAGGGAAACCTGGTGTGATGCAGTCCATGGGGTTGCAAAGAGTTGGGACACGCCTGAACTTAACTGAACTGAGAGCCCAACCCCATGTGCCTTTTTTATGAGGAACCAATTTCATAGAACATTAATAATATTGTAAAGTCTTTACCAACTCAGCAAAAACATATTTTCCTGCTCCAGGAACAAAAATGGAACCACTTTGCCTCAGAAATGCCAAGTTAACATTTCCATTGACCAAGAAGTTCTGATTAGCCTTTCTGAGCAAAGTGGACAGGGCTTCTCACATTTTTGCCTCTCATACTCTGATTTTTTGACCCAAGGATCAAAAAGGAAGCATTTAACTATAAAACACTGTCAAATAGTTTAGAGGCACATTCATTAGTTTAGCTATTTTTTCTTGATGCAAACTTAAAATTGAACCATCCTAGGTCTCCTTAACTTCATTTTTTCCTTGGCACTGTCTCTAGAAATCTTGTTTATACTCCATTTTTCCCTCTGGGGTATTGTCTAAGATTAAGACTATAAGCTGTTTCCTAGCACAGTGCTGCTCAAACTCTGAGATCACATGGATTAATAAAAGAGATTTGGAAAAAAAAAGTCTTAGGAAACAGTATGAGGGAAAAAAAGAAAAGGAACCAGTATGGGGTTCTATACACTATATTTTACCAAATAAGGGTATTCATTGATTGACTTATTTTCTTTTGCTCACTGTTATATCTTCAACATCTAGTGTGTATTTTTTATTTTTCCAAACTTTAAACTTTTAACTTTTCATGGGGGTATAACTGATTAACAATGTTGTGCTAGTTTCAGGTGAACAGTGAAGGGCCTCAGCCATACATATAAACATATGGAACACTTCATGAATTTGTGTGTCATCCTTGCACAGGGGCCATGCTAATCTTCTCTGTATCATTCCAATTTTAGTATCTGTGCTGCCAAAGTGAGCAAGGGCTATTTTTTAAATGGCTAATTTTTTACTGGCATCATTTGAGAAGAAAGGGCATGTTCACATCAAGAAAGTAGGAGGAAAATAATCTCAGAATAAATAACAGTCTTCTACACTGAATAAGTTTAGCTTTATGAAAAGCTCATTACATTATCATTAGGTTTCTCATTTCTTGGGGGACTGGTGAAAATTTCAGCTTTCACCTCTAGACTCTGAGTTGAAAACTTCAAGGATGTCTTCCTGCTGGCTTTTTCTGGGTTCTGGTTCTTTCCTGCCCTTGATGACATCCCCTAAGGGGGCCCTTGTATATACACAGCTGTGGATTCCTAGTGTCCTCAGGCCACCTGGCCCAGCTGTAGGTCTTTTCTTCCTTTAGCTTTGTTCTCATGTTGCTCTTTTCAGAACTTTATTCAGCAAGTCATAAAACACACCTGCACTGCACGTCAAAAGCCAACCATCCATTTATCTTGGGGTTTCCACAGTGCTTTGCCTTTAACATTCAATTATGCTAGTTAAATCTTCACATTTAACTTTTGAACACAAAGGTTGGCCCCACAAGGTTTTCATTAATAAAATGGAGATTGACATTACTAGGGAGAATTTTGAAAATGAATGAGAGAAATTAATTCAACAAACATTTATTTAGCAAGCACTGGATTATAAAGACTAATAATAAAATGTTCTTTGTCCTATAAGCAGTCATAGATTTTTTGGAGAGGCAGTATACAAGCTGAGAGCTGGTTCTCTTAACCTGTAGTCGATGAAATGGATGGATGTACTTGGGGAAAGTGTGAAAGCAAAAGCATTAGTCGCTCAGGGATTCTCCAGGGAAGAACACTGAAGTGGGTAGCCATTCCCTTCTCCAAGGGATCTTCCTGACCAGTGATCAAACCTGGGTCTCCCGCATTGCAGGCATATTCTTTACCATCTGAGCCACCAGGGAACCTCCATACTTGGGAAAGAGAGTGCATAATGAGATGGTAGGCAAAAATGTGGTTGTATGTGCATTTTTCTGAGAAGTTTCATTACCCTCATTAGATTTTCAACTGAGTTCAAGACTTCCAAAAGAAAAATGCTGATATAAGCAGATAAATTTAATACACTAAAATAGGTTACCATAAGGAACTATGACCAATATTATGGGTGGGTGGACAAAGAAAACAGAACCTTTGATCTGCTCAAGGGAAAAAATATGGCTTAACATTGATCAGGGTTTTGAAGGACAAATGAGAGTTGGGGAGGGGAGAAGGCAAGGACACTGGAGCCAGAAGAAACAGCATGTGCAAAGTCATGGGTTCCAGGAAAAAAATGTATGTTTCAGAAAAGTGCAACATGGCTGGAGCATGGAATGCGCGGTGAGAAATATACATGGCTAGGGAGTCACAAGCTTTGTAAACTGTGTGGATTACAGAGAACCAGCAGAAATCTTTAAAAATAGGGTTTGACACTGTCAGTTGTGTGAAGTATATAAACATTTATCAAAGGATAAATGTTCCATTCTTGCCTTCCTAAGTGGGTGACTTGGGCAATGAAGTCTGCTGTTCCTGAAGTCTGGAAGCATTTGAGAAAAAGAGCAAGAGTACTAGGGCCCAGCCTAGCCCCATAGTAAAATTCTGGAGATTACACGTGAAATCTGTCCTAACCAGGGACTGAACCGTGCCCCCTGAGGTGGAAGGCTGAGTCTTAGCCGCTGGACAGCCAAGGAAGTCCCCTCCTTGCCTACTTCTTTTCTTTCTCTTATCCCCATTGCCCCCTTCATACATCCGGAAGAATTTATTTTTTACCTTCCAGAGGTCTAAAATGGTTGAACTAGAAGGAATCTCAGAAGTTATCCTTGTCTCTCCCCTTCCATCTCCAGTTTGGTGCTGGACCTGTTTCTCTCCTCTTTCTCTTCTGAGGAAATTTCAGGGGCTCTTTTGGTTTCAACTAACATCCCAATACCAGAGATTCCAAGATTTGTATTCCTAGTTTGATTTTACTCCCTAAGCCCCAACCCTTTTTAATTGTCTACAGAACATTCCTATCTGATATTTTGGATTCTCCTGAAACACAGCATGCCCCAAAGTGAATTAATGATCTTCCCCATCTCCAGTACTCCCTGCTTTAGAAAATGGCACCTGCTCTCAATGCAGAGGGCCCAGGTTGGGGAACTAGCTCCTGCATACTGCAACTAAGAGTTGGAATGCCGCAGTGAAGACTGAAGATCCTGTGTCCTGCAGCTATGACTCAGCGCAGCCACGTAAATAAACATAGATATTAAAAATAAGCAGAGTTAAAAAAGTGGCAGCAGATCCACCAAATCACTCAAATTAAACTAGATACTATGTTTATATCTCCTCCTTTAATGCCCTCCCAAAACCCAATCAATCACTGAGCCCTCTCATTTTACCACCTAAAATGTCCATTTGTCCTTTTCTGTTTGTATATATATATATATATTTCCCCCCAAGCCACAGAGTTTGTGGGATTCCCCCACCAGAGATTGAACCCGGACCCTTGACAGTGAGGCCAAGGAGTCCTAACCATTAGACCACAAAGGTACCCCCCATCATCACTGTATTAGACCACTATCTTTTGCCTGGGCTTGCTGCAATGTTCTTCTAAATCTTAATGTACTCATCTTTCCCTGAATCTCCTTTCCACACTGCGACCACAGTGAACTTCTTAAAACATAAACCTGAGAATACTATGCTTCTATTAACCCTTTACTAGATGATCACTGCTTGTAGTTAACAACTAAAGTCCCTATTTTTCTTCTTTCTCCCCAACTCTTGAGTCTCATTTGGTTTCATCCTGTCTCTCCTTATGCACCAGTCACACTGGCCTTTTTTTCAGTTCCTCAGCAGTGCCAAAGCTCCTTCCCTGCCTGAGGCCTTTGCAAACATTATCTCTCACATTCCTTCCCTCCTAGACTGGTCAATTTCCGGTCGCCTTTCAGGTTCTAGCTGAAGCTCAGGACTTCAGAGAAAACTTTCTGGTCTTCCGACTAAGTGAGGTCCATCTATGCTTTCTCATGCACTGTACACGACTGTGATTGAATAATTATTTTAAAAGCTATTTGCTGTCAGTTTCCCTGACTATAGACTTCAACGGAAAGGGAACTCTTAAGACTTTCTCTCCAGCACGTTGCCTCAGTTCAGTTCAGTTTAGTCATTCAGTCATGTCCAACTCTTTGCAACCCCACGGAATGCAGCATGCCATGCCTCCCTGTCCATCACCAACTCCCAGAGTTTCTCATCCTTGTTGTCTCCTTCTCCTCCTGCCCTCAATCTTTCCCAGCATCAAGGTCTTTTCAAATCAGTCAGCTCTTTGCATCGGTGGCCAAAGTATTGCAGTTTCAGCTTCAACATCAGTCCTTCCATTGAACACCCAGGACTGATCTCCTTTAGGATGGACTGATTGGATCTCCTTGCAGTCCAAGGGACTTTCAAGAGTCTTCTCCAACACCACAGTTCAAAAGCATCAATTCTTCAGCAGTCAGCTTTCTTTATAGTCCAACCTTCACATCCATACATGACTACTGGAAAAACCATAACCTTGACTAGACAGACCTTTGTTGACAAAGTAATGTCTCTGCTTTTTAATATGCTTTCTAGGCTGGGCATAACTTTCCTTCTAAGGAGTAAGCGTCTTTGAATTTTATGGCTGCAGTCACCATCTGCAGTGATTTTGGAGCCCCCCAAAATAAAGTCAGCCACTGTTTCCACTGTTTCCCCATCGATTTGCCATGAAGTGATGGGATCGGATGCCATGATCTTAGTTTTCTGAATATTGGGCTTTAAGCCAACTTTTTCACTCTCCTCTTTCACTTTTATCAAGAGGCTCTTTAGTTCTTTTTCATTTTCTGCCATAAGAGTGGTGTCATGTATATATCTGAGGTTATTGATATTTCTCCCGGCAATCTTGATTCCAGCTTGTGCTTCATTCAGCCCAACGTTTCTCACGATGTACTCTGCACATAAGTTAAATAAGCAGGGTAACAATATACAGCCTTCGCGTACTCCTGGCCCTCAGTAAATACTTGTTATGTTCGTAGAGGGACTGAATGCTCTAGGTACCTAGTGATAGAGGTGAAAGTAGAATCCAAACTCATTTCTGATACAGTATTCTTTTCTCTGCCACCCAAAGATGATACCCCACACTCCAGACTTCCTCTCCCTCTTCCCAATGATTAATGATATGTCTTTTTTTTTGGCTGCGCTGGGTTTTTTTTTGCTGCAAGTGGGCTTTCTCTACTTGTGGCGGGTGTATGCACAGGCTTTTCATTGTGGTGGCTTCTCTTATTGCAGAGCACGGGCTCTAGGGCACTCGGGCTTCAGTAGTTGCAGTCTGTGGCTCTAGTGCACAGGTTCAGTAGTTGTGGTGAAAAGTTTAGTTGTGCCATGACATGTGGAATCTTCCTGCCTCAGGGATCAAACCCGTGTTGCCTGCACTGGCAGGTGGATTCTTAACCACTGCACCACCAGAGAAGTCCTATATGTCTTAATTTTTTTTTTTTTTTTTGGCTGTGCTAGGTCTTAGTTGCAGCATGTGGGATCTAGATCCCTGACTAGGGATTGAACCTGGGCCTCCTGCTGTGGTATCCAGGAGTCTTGGCCACTGAACCACAAGGAAAGTCCCTGAATATATATCAATATTGTGTGTTCTGTTCAGGGGCCTGTTAAAGCCAATCTTGTGAACTAATTCAGGTTTAGAGACTATCCTTCCTCCCAGGATATCTGCCTTTTAACTGGGAACTCCTGTAGGACAGAGAGTAATCCCAAAGGGACTAATTAAAATTTCAGGCACTAAGAAAATATTATTGAAAGGAGGGAATTTTCACTATTATCCCTTAATGGGATTATAGGAAAGAAACTTAAAATGTACCAGATTTACTTTGTTTTTGTTTTTTGTTTTATGGAAGTTTATCTTTGCAACAAACCTGTTAGGTAGATATTATTATCCCTTTCTGCAAATGAGGGAATCTCTGAAAGTTTTAGTAATTTACCTAGAGTCATAAATCTATTGAGAAGGCTTGTATTTAGTCACTCCCTGTATTAGACCAGATTGTGACTCCTGGTTTAATCCTATTTTTTACCATACACACCTAAAAGGGTAGGCTAGGCAACTTCTTACAGTTTACACATAAATCTGGGTCATGGAGTTAACTAAGTTATCTTTCTTTCTTTCTTCTTTTTTTTTTAAAAAGGCTTACCAGGTTACTTTTCTTCCTTTGGTGGAATCTATGCTCTGAACCTGGCTTCTGCCAGAAATCTATCATATTTGGTACCTCACCTTAACCATTCCAACCATAAATGTGATTATTGGCAGGAAAAAAATTACTTTGAGCACTTTTAGCAAAATTATGATGCAACATCCAAGATATGTTATCACTTATTTTACTACTGAGTCCAACAAAGCTTCCCGTATCCAGGGAGTGGAAGGTATCAGGTTGACCCTTAAGAGTGCATTATTCATCTGTTTACTACTATTTGCAAAAACAAAAGCTATTAGGTGATGGGCTGTCCCATATCAAATATCCTTGCAGGAGTCAGGTTTGCCTGTGATGAAAAATGCTTCTGCCCATCCTTTGTGTGTACGTGTGTGTCAGTCTCTAAGTTTTCTTTGACTCTTTACAACCCCATGGACTGTAAACTCACCTGGCTCCTCTGTCCATGGGATTCTCTAGGAAAGAATACTGGAGTGGGTTGCCATTTACTCCTCTAAGGAATCCTCCCAACCCAAGGATAGAACCTGCATCTCCTGTGTCTCCAGCTTTGGTAGGCAGGTTCTTTACCACGAGTGCCACCCTTATCCTTTAGACCTCCTCAATACATATGATTTCTCTTGGGGTTGGAGGGACACTGTCATGTTCCTCTCAATGTCATACAAACTTAATAGCTTTGTGGCCTTGGGCACATGCCTTAACCTCTCTGTTTCGTCAGCTGTAAAATGGATTGGTTGATAGCTGTTCTGATGCTGAGAGCCTTTAATATGTTTGGAAGCACCTAACAACAAAGCGTAGTCTACAGCAGTTTATTTAAAGAGCATTAATTTCCTCCCTTCTCCAGGTAAGAAGTTCTTTTCAACTTTTGTGTAGATGTGTGAAGTGTGTTTTTCTTGGAAAGAAAATCCACGGTTTAAAAGCGTATCATGGGGGCCGCAATGCCCCTGAAAAAGAATTGTAGATTCTCCTGCCTGCAAGGGCCAAAGGGTAAATCTCATTCTCAGGAGATCAGATTTTTTGTGGATATTTTTGTTCTCTGGGTACTCTTTCTTGTAGCCTGATAGCAGAAGAGGATAACCAGGTGAGGGGCTTTCTTTCTCAGGGCAGAGTCCCTTTGAACTTTCTCTGAGGGCTCCGTGACTCCGGGTAGTGTTCCCTCCCACATGAGGGGTGGTGTGCCATCTGCAACTGGGAAGCTGGTTTCAGGTCGCTCAGCCTTCGAGGGTCGCTTCCTCACTGACACAACAACTTTTGTGGGTTTCCTCAAGCTAAAGGGACTCTCTTCTGCTCCAGCTATGTCAAAACCTCGCGGTGCCACCCTGGCCACCAATCCCACCCGCCTAGGCCCCAGTCCCGAGGCGGTGGGGGCGGGGAGGCCGCGCGCGCCGCTTCCGCTCCTCCACACCGCGAGAGGGCGCTGCGGCCCCGCCTCTGCCTTCCCGGGGTGCTTCGCGCCGGGCCCCTTCCGCGTGGGTGAGTGAATGCGAGAGTCAGCGTCGCGCCGCGCGCGCCGACCGCCTCCGCCGCCCGGCGCTCTTATTTCGGCTGCGAGGGGCGAGCGCGCGCGTAAAGGCATAGAGACGGGCGTTGAGCTCTCGGGCTAGAGCGTCGCCGAGTCGGAGCCGGAGCCCGAGCCGCGCGCTGTGTCTCCGCCGCGTCCGCCGAGGCCCCCGAGTGTCAGGGACAAAAGCCGCCACCGCGCCGCCTGCTCTAGTCGCCGGGGCTCATCCGCTGCCGCCGCCGCCCGGAGGAGAGTCCGCCGCCGTCTTCCCCCGTGAGGATCCGAGAGCCATGTCGGCCAGCAGCCTCTTGGAGCAGGTACAGGCCCGGCCCGCATGCCTCGGCCATTGTGTGAGGCGAGAGGGAGCCTGACTAGGCCCGGACCCGCCGCCCCCAGTCGCGCCAGGGCGAGGCGGCGCCTCTCGCGGGCCAGGTTTCGAGCCTCAGGCCGGCCGCGCCCAGCGCCTCGCCCTCGGCCCGTTCTCCCCGCTCTCCCCCGGGCCTCGGAGCCCGCCGGCCGCGCCGCGTCCCTCCCTCCCAGCGGGCCTCGTTTTCTCTGGTTTCCGTCCCCTTCGCTGAAGCCCTGGCCCCCGCGCGTTGTCTGTGGCGCGGCCCCGGCTCCTCCGCTGCCCCCGCCGGCCTCGCACTTCCCCCGCCCCCCGTCTTCAGCCTCCCCCTCCACCCCCGTTCCTGACGCCGCTCCTCAGGCCTGCGCCTTTATTCCCTCCTCGGGCCCGGCTTTAATTTGTCTTTCCTTTTCCGTTTCTTCCTCGGATGACTTGCCGCTCGGCGACGTTCCCTTCGCCTGCAGAGACCAAAAGGTCAAGGAAACAAAGGTGAGCCCGGCTCCGCCGGTGGCCCGGGGCGGGCGGGGGGCCCCCGAGTGGGGGGGGGCGGGGTCTCCGGGAAGCGCCCCGGGGAGGGGACCTTTCGGAAGCCGCTTGGTTTGCAGGTGCCTCGCGCACTTAAATGTTTGACCCTTTCGGTGTGTTCCTGCAGCTGACGAACAGCTTTTTAGTGAACAAGGAGTAATTCATTAGAAGTGGGGGGTGGAATCGGTTTTGAAATGTTCCAGGTCCTTCGTTTCCTGTAGGTCTTAGAAGGCCTTTGTTTTTCATCCTCGTGGATCACACTCTGGAAGTACTCACATGTGGTGGGGGAGGGGAAGCGGGAGGGAATTGAAATCTCGAGGAGCCAATAAAATGACCTTTTTAGATCAACTCTCTCTGGGTGGAGGGAGACATTTTCACTGACGAATTGTTGCTCAGCATTCACTCTCATCTTTACCGTTTTGAAATAACAAACTTGCTGTGTTTAGTAAGGTTTTTCTCTTGTTAGGAGGTATTTGATTAATTTGGGAGGTAGATTGTACGATTGAGGCACTCCTAATTGGAATTTTTTTCCTCTAGTACAAAATGGATCTGTACATCAAAAGGATGGATTAAACGATGATGATTTTGAACCTTATTTGAGTCCACAGGCAAGGCCCGTGAGTAGTTAACCATTTACATGCTCGATCATAGGATGTAGTATACGTTTATTATTTGCTCTGCTCTGTCAGTAAATCTAGTTTTCACTGGATGACTTTCTTAATACCACTCAACATGTTACTAAAAAAAAAAAGTTGCTACAGATGTTGTAGGCTGTTAAGATTCTCATCTCTATCGTCAGCAAACAATTGTGAGGCTAGTACTGATAACATTTTATAGTGTACTAACAGCAACACTTGTTTGAGTAGTTCTTGCTCCTTACCAAGAATATAACAGTGTGAAACTTAAGAGTACTTTTCTGTGTTAAATTTTTTCACCCCCAAAACATTTTTCACGTTGGCTTCTTTGGGGAGCTATAGAATTTACAAAATTGATTTAAAGTAATATAAGATACTGTTTAGCAGAATGATGGATCAAGAATAATGGAATTCAGTTTTTGCAATGTAATCTATCTTCTGATGTGAAGATGAGTTGCATACAGGCTCATGTATGAACATGACCTGTGCCCACAAAAAGTTTTGATTTGGTAGTTCTTTGTATTAGTATTTTGAATCTCAAAGATGACAGCCACAAAGTTGTAGCTAATAAATATAACTCCCCAGATTAATTAGCCAAAAGGAAAATTGACAGTAACTCTTTCAGAATATCCTAGAAGATAGAGAAGCTTGTGGAACATTTATATAAATTCTGAACAGATGCTCTGTGATATATGTAATAGCCTTGAATAGCTTGACATATTAGTGAGAGTGCATGTTTGGGTCTAATTCTTACGTAAAACTCTTTGATTCCTTATGTAAAAGTTTTTGCATTGAAAGTGTAGAAACCACTTAAGCAAGTGATTGGGAAAAAGTTTTTACAGAAGACAACCAGTTAATCAGGAAAAGTAGGGAAGGAAGTAGAGGAATGAACTATCACTGGGTTCCTGCTATTGAAGTAGTTTGCTTACATAATCATAACAGGGAGAGTGGGAGCATTTGGAAACATAATTCTAGGTAGTTCTTGTGAAACATTGTGTAATTCAGAGTTTTGAGCTCAGGGGCATGTGGGAACCTGCCAGATCAGGTGTAGGCATTCAGCAATAATAATAGCATAACCTGTGGTAGTGAGTGCATTTGTTCTTTTTAAAAGTGAGCTAAAACTTAAATGTCTTGAAAAATTTGGGGATGGTATATAAATTTTGGTTGAGAAGACATAATTTGAGAATCTTTGTAGTTTGTCAAGAGTGTTTCATCTATTTTTTAACTAATTTTTATCACATTATTTGGACTAATTCTTCGGGCTTAATCTGTTAAGTGTAGACGGAATTTCTTATTTATAATGAATTTTGGGCTGTTAAAATTATAACACTATCTTTGAGACGTAGATTTCTTGTAAACTTGAGGTTATACGTCAATTAGTTTTTTAAAAGAAAGTTTTAAGTTGGTGGAGAAAAGCACCACTATTTAATCAAACTACATTAGTTGAAAAATTTAATCTTCAGGAGATGTGTTTTAGTGGCCAGGGAGAAGTGCTCTTGGCTTTGATAATACAAACTGATATAGACCTAGCATATTAATAGTTACAATCATCTAAGTCTCTTAAGAACAACATTCCCTATTGACTAGTTAGTGGATTCTTAGATACCAGAGCTCTTTTGAAGTTAGGGTAAAGCATTCTATTTTTGAGTTGAGCTGACTCTGCATGTATAGAAACCAATTGTATGTATCTTTTACCTTGATTTAAGGGACTACTTTGTGAGTTACAGGGTTTATTAAAAAAAAGTTAAAATACTGTCAGCACAGATGAAAGAATGTTTTTACAATGTAATCTGTTTTCTAATGTGAACACTAGTTGGGTAAAACTTTCTGGTTGTTGCTCTCAAGGATGATTGCTTTTTTAAAGATATGGACTGTACCGTTCGTTTAGAAATTAATTCCTGTTTTTAATGGAAAAGTTAAGTGTACATTTTAGCTACAGCCTTTACTTTTATAGATGAAACAGAACAAGTAGCAATACTTGTTTAGTTTTGAATCCTCCGGAAGCCACTGTGCACTTTCTTTCCAGGTTATAATTTTTTTTTCATTTTTTAAAATTTCAGTTTATAATTAAGTAGTGGCATCTACTGATGTTCTCAGATGGTCTGCCAGAAAGCTATATTATAAACTAGATGTATTGAACTTTTCTTTTTGGTGTATGGTTGGGTAATGGCTACACAGATTTTGGGGATAGAAATTGAAATTTCCACTTCTTTTTGTTGTTTTATTTATTATACAATGCAGTTTTAATAGGAAACTCTTTTGAATACTCTTCTGTTCTGCCAATATTCCCATTCCTTCAGAGTCCAGGGATAGTGGTTTTAATAAAGGCATCCTCAGAGAGCGGGCTTCCCGGGTAACTCAGATGGTAAAGAATTCGCCTGCAATGCAGGAGACCCTGGTTCTGTTCCTGGGTGGGGAAAATACACTGGAGAAGGGATAGGTTACCCACTCCAGTATTCTTGGGCTTCTTTTGTGGCTCAGCTGGTAAAGAATCCACCTGCAATGCGGGAGACCCGAGTGCTCCCTGGGTTGGGAAGATACCCTGGAGGAGGGTATGGCATCCCACTCCAGTGTTCTTGCGTGGAGAATCCCCATGGACAGACAAGCCTGGTGGGCTACAGTCCATGGGGTCTCAAAGAGTCAGACACGAATGAACGTCTTAAGCACACATTCTTTCTCACAGAACAGGACTTAAACTTGGTGAGATGCTGCGCTTTCCCTTTTCTGAATTGAAGCACTAAAAGCTAAGACCTGTGCTCACTGTATGTCAGTTTAGTTTTAAATGTTTAAAACACTTCAATGATTAAACCAAAATATCTTAGTCTATAAAAATGCAGCAAGTTTATGGGAAGAGACCATCTGAAAAAAAAAATCATTTTTTTATGGTAATGGCTGAAATGTTTGTATTATATGAATAATTGGGAGAGGAAATGTCCTGGTTGTTTTATTTATTTTTGTGTTTAGTTTTAATGTGCCTTTTTTTTTTTCCTTCCACAGAATAATGCATATACTGCCATGTCAGATTCCTACTTACCCAGTTACTACAGTCCCTCCATTGGCTTCTCCTATTCTTTGGGTGAAGCTGCTTGGTCTACTGGGGGTGACACAGCCATGCCCTATCTAACTTCTTATGGACAGCTGAGCAACGGAGAGCCTCACTTTCTACCAGATGCAATGTTTGGACAGCCAGGAGCCCTGGGTAGCACTCCATTTCTTGGTCAGCATGGTTTTAATTTCTTTCCCAGTGGGATTGACTTCTCAGCTTGGGGAAATAACAGTTCTCAGGGACAGTCTACTCAGAGCTCTGGATATAGTAGCAATTATGCTTATGCGCCTAGCTCCTTAGGTGGAGCCATGATTGATGGACAGTCAGCTTTTGCCAGTGAGACCCTCAATAAGGCTCCTGGCATGAATACTATAGACCAAGGGATGGCAGCACTGAAGTTGGGTAGCACAGAAGTTGCAAGCAACGTTCCAAAAGTTGTAGGCTCTGCTGTTGGTAGTGGGTCCATTACTAGTAACATCGTGGCTTCCAATAGTTTGCCTCCAGCTACCATTGCTCCTCCAAAACCAGCATCTTGGGCTGATATTGCTAGCAAGCCTGCGAAACAGCAACCCAAGTTGAAGACCAAGAATGGCATTGCAGGGTCAAGTCTTCCGCCACCCCCAATAAAGCATAACATGGATATTGGAACTTGGGATAACAAGGGCCCTGTGGCAAAAACCCCCTCACAGGCTTTGGTTCAGAATATAGGTCAGCAGCCAACCCAAGGGTCTCCGCAGCCTGTAGGTCAGCAGGCTAACAATAGCCCACCAGTGGCTCAGGCATCAGTAGGGCAACAGACGCAGCCATTGCCTCCACCTCCACCACAGCCTGCTCAGCTTTCAGTGCAGCAGCAGGCAGCTCAGCCAACCCGCTGGGTAGCACCTCGGAACCGTGGCAGTGGGTTTGGTCATAATGGGGTGGATGGTAATGGAGTAGGACAGACTCAGGCTGGATCTGGATCTACTCCTTCAGAACCTCATCCGGTCTTGGAGAAGCTGCGGTCCATTAATAACTATAACCCCAAGGATTTTGACTGGAATCTGAAACATGGCCGGGTTTTCATCATTAAGAGCTACTCCGAGGACGATATTCACCGTTCCATTAAGTATAATATCTGGTGCAGCACAGAGCATGGTAACAAGAGACTGGATGCTGCTTATCGCTCCATGAACGGGAAAGGCCCCGTTTACTTACTTTTCAGTGTCAACGGCAGTGGACACTTCTGTGGCGTCGCAGAAATGAAATCTGCTGTGGACTACAACACATGTGCAGGTGTGTGGTCCCAGGACAAATGGAAGGGTCGTTTTGATGTCAGGTGGATTTTTGTGAAGGACGTTCCCAATAGCCAACTGCGACACATTCGCCTAGAGAACAACGAGAATAAACCAGTGACCAACTCCAGGGACACTCAGGAAGTGCCTCTGGAAAAAGCTAAGCAGGTGTTGAAAATCATAGCCAGCTACAAGCACACCACTTCCATTTTTGATGACTTCTCACACTATGAGAAACGCCAAGAGGAAGAAGAAAGTGTTAAAAAGGTAACCAGCTTACCCTTTTAAAACTTTAAGGGAAGGAGAAGGAACTAGAGAGAATAGGAGAGGTATAATACTGAACCATTAATAAAAGCTTTGTTAATAACACAAGTATCATTTAACAGTTCAAGTCTTTATGGGAGGATAATTGGTCTTATTTGAACTTGAGTGTGAAAGAGTGTGGGAACATAGGGGATAGAAATGTGGGCTTAAGTTAAAGGAAAGCAGAAACATAGAGAAACTGACTTTTATGTGATGCAGGAACAGGTGAAGAATGAATCTGAAAAGTACACAAAGGGAGTAGTTGAAAGAAACAGAACTGAAAGTAGGAAAAGATTGAGCCTGTAATGTGGCAGAGAAAAAGATAAAAATTCTATTGCAGGATTTGGCCTAGCTGGTTACTTGGTTATTTTCAAGAGTCACCAAGCCCTGACATTTCTGCCTGCCTGCTGACAACTGGCAGTGTTAAGGAGGATGTTTTTCAGAACTTTGTTCCTTGCTCCTATCTTTTGTAGTGTTCTGCTTAGTCATTTTTTTTTTCAAGATCTTTTTCCCATTAGAAAAGTTTATGTTTATTATATAAAACTTGAAAAACAGATGGTCACAAAAAGCTGGCCTCTTGCTCTTAACATTTTGCTGTATTCCTAAAGATCCACCTTCTCGTTTCCTCTGTAACAGGTGGTTATCTTGGACAGAGTGATGGGGGATAGTTCTATACTAAAAGGTTGAATTTATTTGAAAGAGTTGGTCCAGTGCGTTGAGTGTGTAAGGACCATAAGCGAATGATAAAATACTGGTCAGGGCAGATCATGTTTTATCCAGAACTTAAACAAATACAAATGTAGGAAGTAGGTGAAAAGATAATGGCAAGGAGAGAATATTTTTAAAAAATATTTATTAATGATAGAATCCTGAGTGGTTAAAATTTCAAATGTAAAATAAAATCTAACAGACTTATGTAAATATACTCTCCTTAAATTGGTCATTAATTCATAGGGATCTTCTGTAATTAATCTAGGATCTGAGGCACTTGTTTTGCCTCTGTAAAGGAGGACTGCTCAAAGGAAAGACTTTGCTCAGGTAGATCTCTACCTCCATAACACAGAATCAGAGGTCCGTAGTTGCCTAAAACAGGATGGGTGACTTTTATCTTCCAATATGTATAGACAAATAAGAAATAGAGATATACTTGTCAGTGATGCTGAAAGTTTGGGGAGATAGAGCCAGATTACTGGAAAGTTGGCCGTCAGAAAAAACTTACTCCTTTCCTGGAGTTTTAATAATTTAACTTAAAATTCTCCATTATCTTGTAGAAAAAAGGTAGTTGATTATTTTTGCCAAACTTGTGAAAGACTAAGTATGTCTGCACAGGCTTCTCTTTCTGGAGCAACAAGAGAGGAGACTGGCTTTTTGGGCATCATGTCATGGCAGAGCAGATTATTCATGTGTGTGAGGGGTATCCAGGTGCTTGGTTTAATCATTTGGAACATATATACTATGTGTATTTATTAAGAACCTACTTGCTTTCATCTGCAAAGTTCTGTTCTACATCTTGTGGTTTTGAAAGAAGGCAAAGACAGGACTATTTTTTGGAATGTACAGCATAACTGTTAAGAACATTCTGTATATGTTAGAACTAGTGGGGAAGCTGTTTAAAAATAAAGTAACAAGTTTGAGGATTGTTAACTTACGTTCAGTCTTTATCAAGTATTAAATTCACTTGAGTGGTTCAGTGAATGATAAAACTTCATAAGAAGGTGTAAGATACATTGACCAGCCTTGTATTTTCAAAGAGTGTAGTAATCAAGCTAGGGTCTTTGTTAAGGTAACTGATGGATCTTCCATAAAGACTTTTGATGAATGAGTATCCTAATTGTTCTCAGGTGAACTAATCACCAAAAATAAAAATAAAAGCTATTATATTTTGTGTCAGATTACTTTTTAGTTTACTTTCTGTAAGAAAAACTTGCTCAGGTTTTAGGAAGGTCCCTATGATTGCTTCCAAACCCAGTTACCCTTTCAGTCAGTATTGCCTTACTCCTGTGTTGCCCACTGTTTGTTATTCTTTAACATGCTTACATAACTGACTGTAAACTGTTCTTTTTAGTCTTTATTAAGCTTCCAAGACAAAACAAGTTTCATGAGAATGGGACTGATAGCTCATTGAAGCAGTAAACTCCCTTAAGTGGGGTGTTTCTGTGTCTGCCTTGGTGTTATTTACAAGATTGCAAAAGATCTTTTGAGCAAATGGTAACTCATTCAGTACGGAAATACTTAATACTTCATCCTGAAAATGATGTCACAGCTGTTCTAAAGTTCCATGATTGGGCATGTTTCTTGGCAGAACACAGTGAAGCAGAACTACAGCCATTTTTGCCTTATTCTGTCACATGATTTAATTCAATATCATAAAACCTTTTCAAGATCTGTCAGGCTTGAATATTTTAGCTGTCTGGCTTGACGCTTCCAGCAAATTTTAGTGACTTGGATATGTGGTTTACTTTGTAGTATACCTTGGATACTGTTTTGTAAACTCTTTATGCATTTGTTTAGAACTTTCCCCTAATTGTTACATATTTCTTCTGTGACATCACTTTTAAAGGCTTCATAGTATTCTGTCAAAGATTTATGTAATTCATCAGTCCCTGTTGAGTATGTCATCTTCTTTATACTTTTTTCCCTGGCTAAAATAACACTGTTCCAAACGTTCTAAGGGGCTTACCTGATAGCTCAGTTGGTAAAGAATCCGCCTGCCAGGAGACCCTGGTAAAGAATCCGCCTGCCAGGAGACCCTGGTTCAATTCCTGGGTCCGGAAGATCAGCTGGAGAGGGATAAGCTACCCACTCCAGTATTCTTGGGCTTCCCTGTGGCTCAGCTGGTAAAGAATCCGTCTGCAGTATGAGAGACCTGGATTCGAGCCCTGGGATGGGAAGATCCCCTGGAGAAGGGAGAGGCTACCAGTCCAGTATTCTGAGCTGGAGAATTCCATGGACTGTATAGTCCATGGGGTTGCAAAGAGACGGACATGACCGAGTGGCTTTCACTGACTCACTCTTAACATTCTAAGATATAAATATTGATTCACCCCTATCCTTAAGTGTTGGGTCAAAGGATATGCTTTTTGAAGGTCTTGGCTGTGCTATACATTGCCATGAGCCTTTTTCGTAAAATTTTTTTTGTTGAGAGAACTCTGTCAGATACTAAAAAGGCTGTGACAGTCAATTTTTCCCTCTATCTCAACTTTGGAGTAGTCTGGGATAGGGGGAGAGTTGCTCTTTGCATTAGTGATAATTTTGTTTATAAACCTCATAAAATAGTTGGCTTGGTTTTATCGTTCCAGCCTTTTAACTCTAAGCAAAAATAAGATAGGCTTTTTTGGTAGCTCAGTGGTAAAGAATCCACCTGTCAATGCAGGAGATGTGGGTTTGATCCCTGGGTGGGAAAGATTCCCTTGTAGAAGGGAATCGCAACTCACTCCATTATTCTTGCCTAGGAAATCTCATGGGCAGAAGAGCCTGGTGGGCTACAGTTCATGGGGTCACAAAGAGTTGGACATAGCGACTAAACAATAACAAATACGATAGTCTAGTAGAGGGGACTAAGGGTTGTGTAATTCTCTTAAAGCCTAGCCCAACATTAGACTCAGTCAGATATCTGGATTAAGCATTTATCCAGTTTAACTGGAAAGCTCAGGGGAATTTAGGAGAGACAGATGTAGAGAAAATGTGATTATAATGACAACAGCTTAAGGTATATATTTTAAAAAATTCCATTACTAGTAAGTGAGAATAGTAGGATATCTTTACCTCTAGGATTTTAGTTTTCAGGCGGAGGACTTAAAAATGGAGACTTAATTGTGTTTGGATATAATGAAAATTTATTATAGTGTGTTAAGAATTGAGATGAAGCTATTTATCTTTTCTTTGAACAATTTTACAGTGTGTTAGACTCTGCAGAAAAATCAGAGGAGTCTTGTCAGGGAGCCTTATGTTGGTGATACATAACAGTACAAAATGGAAGGTGTTTTCTCAAGGTACGCACAAGGTGCCAGTTTGAACGCTTGAGGATTGCCTAACCCAGTTCGGGGTGTGGGTTGATAGATCACAGAGGCATCCTTGAAGAAGTTGATCTCTGAGCTGTGCCTCAGAAGATACATAGATGATAGCCAGAGATGTTTTGAAAAGAGTGAACATAGTTGAAAACAGCTGAAATCTGTATAGATAATAACATTGTATAGATAATTTGGAATAGGAATTCTTAATATAGTTCAAGAAGTCTACTTGGAGACTGTCAGATGTGTTTCCTGTAAGAAAGTTTGGAGATCAGATGAGGAAAAGGGCGTTGATTTTTTGCAGTTAGTAGGATGTAGAAGGAATCTGCTGAGATAGATACAAAGTTGGCTTAAAAAACAAGTATGAAGGGTAGGGTCTAATTTGAATCAGGTTGGAGGAGGTCCCTGATGTAACCTTCACATGAAAGGCAGTGGGACCTGTACTATTACTATGTGTATACAGCTCATTTCTTCCCTCAGTGTGTTATAGACATGTTATCATATTTCTCATCATAGTGTTTAGCTTAGTAGAGATGATTTAGAAGGGGAATATAACTTTTTAAAAACTAGTAGGTTTATTCTTCATGTCAGTGACAGCACTAGAATCAATGGATAGAGGTTATAGGGAGGAAAATTTTTGTAAATTAAAGAGGGAACTTTTCTAAAAATGGAATCTTAGTCACAGGAAGGTTTGAAGAAGAGACCCAAAGGACTTTTATTAGATAAATTGTAAAGAAGATTCACACATGGAGTAGTTTAGGTTAGAGAAATTTAGAGTTAAGAGAGGTTTCTCTCTCTCCAGTGGCTTAATCGTGTCCAACTCTTGTGATCCCATGGACTGTAACCTGCCAGGCTTCTCTCCAGGCAAGAATACTGGAATGGGTTGCCATTTCCTTCTCCAGGAAGAGAGGGTTAGGTGGCTTGATAACATTTGAGGTTCATGAAGAGGAATTGATGATACAAAAGAGGTCTTTTTTGGAAGACCTTATTTTTGTTTGTGTTCTATAATTTCTGACTTAAATACTTACTACATATAAAGTATAAAAAAGGGCTTGAGGCTAGAAGATAGAAGACAGAATTTGTGGATTCTCAGTGGATCTTAGTATAGATTAGGTGTCTGGGTAGTTATTAATATATGTATTGTGTGTTAATGAAAAGCTTATCTAAAATGTAATAAAGACTTAGCAAAGGAACACAGAAGTGATTACCAGATAATTGTTTCCTTTTTAAAGAAAAAAATCTAGGTTTACTGTAGTGTTGGCACAGGTAATATTTCTCTTTGTAAGGAAGTTTTTTTTTTTCTTTCAGCTCTCTTCCCTCCCTTTACCCTTTAACTTGGACATTCAGTCCCTTGTTTACAAATATTGACTCCATTTTCAGCTTCAGAAAAAAATTTAAAATATCAAAGTTTTGGTGATGCAAAAATCAGAGAGGAAAAAACCCATCACTTTAGCTACATATATTGCTTTATTAAATTTTTTTTTGTTTTGTTTTATTAAATCTTTAAGAAATAAATGACCATGGAGTATTGTTCTTTTCATTTAACATTATCCCACTCCTGCTCTTTTAAATTGCTTCTTCAGAACTAGTGAGTGGGCATCCTGTTTTAATCACGATGGCAAACTTGAATGTTTTGTAAAATTCTAAGGCATTCTGTGTCTTCTGTCTTGCAGATAAATTTGTTTTTTTGCCAGTAGGATTGAGAGAATTCTATCTGTGTTAGTCACCTTCCTTGCTTTGTGGGTAGATGAAGTGCCTCTCTGTAGCCTTCCTAAAGTAGGGCCAAAAGAGGATAGGTGGCTCCGAATGTGGAGCTTTTGAAGCATGCCCTTTGTTTGTGTCCGTCTCTCAACAAATGTGTTTCTGCTAATTGCTGGGATAGAACAGATAAACAAGGCCCCATCTTTGTCTTAGGACCAAACAGTGTTGTTAAGCGGACGACAAAATGGATAAAATATGAGATAAGAGCTGTAATAGAGGGATGAAATGTTTTGGCTTTCTGGAGAAGTGGTAAGTTTGGGGAAATTAAGAAAGGCTTCACGGAGGAAACAGCATTTGGTCTGCATCAAATAGAATGAGTAAGTGGGTAATAAGCTCTTGATGATAGCACAGTGCTTGGCACTTGTTGCACATAAAAGTTTAGCCTTCTCATCTAGTATATGTTCCCATATTTTAGAGGAGGAAGCAGGCTCAGAGAGGTTCTGTATAAAGGTCTCATGGGTACCAGTGGTGGAGTTGGTATTTCAGTGTCCCAAGTCCAATAATGTGCTTGAGCTTGCTCATTGTGAGCCAGCTGTTTAGGTTTCAAGAATTTCAGCAAGCTAGTTAAGCACAATCATTAAACATATTATATGAACTTAAAAATTAAATACATTGTATTAATAGTTGTTTTAGATTTCTATTTACATTTAATTACATTATAAACTACAGTTTGTAATATAGATTAAGGTTAAACTACATAAATTTAGAATATTGTTATTACCATTAAACCATGATATTTAAATTCATCAATCTTGAAGTTATGTCTGTATTGATAAAATACTCTGCGATTGCATGCCTTCTTTTTAGCCCTACAGATAGCCCATTTTTAGTTTGAGGTCAACTGTGTTATTGACACTACAGAAATTGGCAAATGCTGTATACAAATCAGGACTTGATTTTTGTTGATTGTCTAGACTTAAAAGTGATAGAGAAAATATTAATGCAGATTTGCTGTGAGGCATTCAGGATCTTAGTTCCCTGACCAAGGATTGAATCCATGTTCCCTGCGGGGAAAGTGCAGAGTCCTAACCCCTGGACCACCAGGGAACTCCCTTAATGCAGATTAAACACACTTATGTCTCTATCCTGTTTTGAATAATACAAGATTTGAGGAATTAGTCTTCCACAATTTGAAAATCATTATCTAGTTTAGCAAGGAAGTTGTTCAAATTGATGAGCCAGTGAAGTCTTGACATACGTCTTCATTTCAGTTGTCTTAAGTCAGTAATGAGCACTGACTTTGTTAGGTACTTTCATAGTTTTACTTTAATCCCCACACCAACTCTCAGAGACAATATCCCATGTTTATAGGTAGGTTAGCAATGTAACTAAAATAATCTGTTAAACGAAGAGAGAGGTATAGGTGACTCAGAGGCCAAATGAGAGTTTTTTACAATAGTTGGGAGGAAGATCCTGAATCAAGATAGTAGGAATGGGGAAATGTGATAGAAATATTTACTGATAGTTATTTTAAAAAAATTAATAAAAGTAATGGCCAAAATTGCATGTTCTGTAGTGTCTATAATATGCAGCTGTCCTGAATACATATTTTTTATGTACATTTTCATTTAATTCTATCATTGTGGTGCAGGTACAATATACCTTAATTTTACAGATGAAGACTCTAGAGAACTCAAGAGTAAATACCCCTGCACAGTTACCCAGACTAAGAAAGCAGAGCTGATGCTCTACTTCATAGTGGTTCCGGAGCCAGTGTGCAGTGAGAGAAGAGGGCCAAAGAAAACCCCCAGCAGTAACACAGATAAAAGGGTGAATTAAAGAGGGAGCGAGTGAGAGAGATTGAGAGGGAGTAGCTTGAGTTTTAAAGAACCAGGAAAGAGCTCTATCTTGAGTAGAATTTCAAGTAGTGGGGTATAATCAACTTATTCAGAGACTGCGGAGAGGTAGCAGATGACTGCAGATACCACCAACTGTCTGAGTAAAAGTAACATCAGAGTGTTTTGTTGAGGGTTTGAAGGTTTTGTTCTCCACACATTATTCAGCAGACTCTGCATTTGTTGTTTCTGTAGTTTTCCAGCCCTTCCCAACCTGCAAAGTTTTCCAAGCTGTCTATTCCTACTAAGTCTTAAAGAGATTTAATGAAGTAAGACAAGCTTCTGTTTAGTTAGTATTGGCTGTTCTGGTGAATTAGACCATATAACAATTTCTGAAATAACAGTTGAGTATTGAAAATGTCAGTATTCTGGTTCTTTTTTCTTTTTTCAAAAATTTATTTAGTTGCTTTGTGTGGTGGGCTTTTGCTAGTTGCGGTGAGCGGGGGCTACTCCAACTGCGGTGTAGTCACTTGCGGTGGCTTCTCTCGTTGCAGAGCACAGACTCCAGGCGCTCGGGCTTCAGTAGTTGCTTCCCTAGGCCCTGTAGTTGCGGCGCACAGGCTTAGTTGCTCTGAGGCATGTGGAGTCTTCCCGAACCTGTGTCCCCTGCATTGGCAGGTGGATTCTTCTCTACTGTACCATTAGGGAAGTCCAGTATTCTGTTTTTGATAGGGGTAAAGATTGATCTAGAGGGGACTGCTGTTTTTCCAGACCTAAACATTTTGGGACAAGGAGTGGTTAACAATTTTAGAATCATTTACTATTTGTATTTACTCTGAGTAGTATAAACCAAGAATTACTGAGATGTCAACCATTTTGCTTATCTACCAGGAGTAAAAGTTAGTTCTATTAGTTTTCAGACTTTTTAACATCGCATTTTTTTTTTCCTGTTCCAAACACTGTTACTCAGAACCCCATGAATGGCTAATTTCACATTTGTGCTGTGCTAAGTTGTTTCAGTTGTGTCTGACTCTTTGCAACCCTATGGATTGTAGCCCACCAGACTCATCTGTCTATGGAGATTCTCCAGGTAAAGATACTGGAGTGGATTGTCATGCCTTCCTCCAGGGGTCTTCACAACCCAGGGATTGAATCCAGGTCGCCCGCTTTATAGGCAGATTCTTACATGCTCAGTGTTTTTTTTCTCCTCTGGGTGACCTTCAAACTACTTCCTCTGTGAAGCAGAATTTGGAACCCACTGTGTGACAGGAATTGTTTTTTAATGAACGAATGATGCAAGGAGCTGGAATTGGGAGTGGGGGTGATCTACTTTGAAATTGAAGAACCGTAAGGAATCTGCTGCTTCAACATCTCATCTAGATGTATTTGTTATTTAGTCTTGGAGGAAGGGAGGGATTAAGAAAACATCTCACAGAAGCTGGGGATGCTACAGCGTTGGCTCTGACTGCCTTGAAGAACTGTGTGCTAAGGACTGACTCCTGCGCTAGCTAGGAGTTTCATGTAGATGAGAAAAGGCTCTGTTACCTGGGTTAGGGAAAACGTGATCTCTTTCTTCACCGCTGAATTCTGCAAGCCTACAGGAGCTGACAGCTAGCTCAGTAAATAGTGCCCTAATACTTTTCATCCCTCGCCGAATAAACAGCCCCTAGTTGAACTAATTTAACTCCAGTTTGCCCTAGGGAGGAGATATAGATAAAATAGTATAGGACAGTATGTATTGGAGGAGGTGTCTTAGATGAAACAGTATAGGACAGTGTGTATTAAAGTGCTAATTTTACAGTATGAAACTAAGTACAGAAGAAAAGAATAGCAAGACCAGGGTTGTCATTTTTATGGAAGACTGGAATTGAGTTGGGTCTGGAAGAACATGTGTATAGAAAAAGCGTGTGGGGAAAAAAATGAAGGAAGAAAATGGCTAAGTCTTCAAGTTTCAGCTGTTGAATGTGGGGGTGGGGGAGGGAAGAAGCAGGCAGTTGCTCTTTCCAACTCTTGCATTTACTGCTGTTGTAATACCTGTTGGTTCTTATGAAACAAGATATTTTATACTCTGCTACATGTGTCAAAGCTGAAAATTTTGAACAGATAACTTGTGTAATACATGAAGTCATTTAGAAAGGGTAGACATATATAAGCTTTTGTCTTCATGTGGACCTTTTTGGCAGTTGGTGTGGATAGCAGACTAAATTTTTAATTTGTGTTAAATTTGCTGTGTGCCAATTTTATATTAACATTTGCACACTTCCCATTGCATTTATTTTTCATTGAAAAATACAACCAAATTATAAAAACCGTAGCAAATTAAAGAAAACTGACCCATAGTTCTTGTGCTCTGACAAAACCACTCATCATTTTGGCTTATTTTCCTACACAAGTTAGTGGTTTATATAGTTATCATATTCTGTATAGTGTTTAATCCTGCTTTTTCCCCCTTAACACTTCAGGTATTTACCCATATTTAGCCTTTTTTTCCACGTGTTTATATAAGGCACTTTCCATATGTTATTGCAGATGCCTTGTATAGTCCTGTAGAATAGTTAAGATTATGTTTGTTTGTTTTGCCCCAGTGTGAAGCTTGGGGAGGGGAGGGGATCCTGACTGGGGATCCGACCACCAGGGGTGGAACCTGGGCAAATGTGGAATGTCCTCCTAACCATTGGATGCTGGGGAATCCCCAAGATTATTTTCATTTTACAGTTAGAGAATTGAGATTCAAAAAGGAATAACTTTCTTAAGAGACTGGCTAGGTGGTAAAAGAGCTGACATTTGTTTTGACCCAAAGCTTTTTGTTCTTTGGTCTTGCTGAATCTTCACATTTATCATTTAAAGTAGCTAACAGCAATGATATATTATCTATTGATGCCTATAACCGGTCACCTCTTTGTTGCCTATATGAGGAGAGCATAATTAATTGAAACTTAAACCTTTATTTAAGCACTTAGGTTTAAAACTTCCCTTATCACAAGCATCAAAATGGAGCAGATTGTATCTCCCTAACCTTGTGAGAGTTGCTGCTAATGACAGACAGCAGGAGTAAGGAAGAACATAAATGGTTCTTTGGGTTTTTGTTTAGTTTTTAGAAATGTTATTTACTGTTTATCTTTGGCTGTGCTGTGTCTTTGTTGCTGTGTGTATCCTTTCTTTAGTTGTACACAGGCTTCCTGCAGAGCATAGGCTCTAGAGCGCGGTAGTTGTGACACATGGGCTTAGTTGCTCTGGGGATCAAACCCACCTCTGCTGCATTGGCAGGCAGATTCTTAACCAACCAGGGAAGTCCTACAAGTTAACATTTGAAGAGTACCTACATGACAGATTCTTGTCTTTCTCTCCTACTAAGTAGAGCACCTTTAAAGCTGAGGCTTTAGAATCTGCATTTTCTCAGCTTGATAGTTGATTCCCTTGTATTTAAATTATGAATGTCATTAGGTAGTTTTTTGTGTATCCTCCACCTCAAATTCCTCATGCTTATTTTCCCTGTAAATTTCTTCCTTTGCACTAAAGTTTTCCCAGTCTCTACCTGCTAGTCTCAAGACTTGATCTTTGGAAACTGTTAGAAATCATATGTGTCTGGTAAGCCTTTCTATACTGTGGCCTGCTTTGAGGCTGAAAGGGTCTTTTGCTTAGTATTTTTCATCAGCTATCAGTATTACGAGCCTCCAGTGAATTGCTTGTAATTTGTTCATTAAAAGGTGGCAGTGTAACTAAATATCCTGCATGTGACTTCATGCTGTAATCTACTCCTTAGAGACATGGCTACTCTAAGAGGCTTTAATGTTTTAAGTTTTACCTTATTTTATTGTATCTTCCTTTTTATTAGCACTTTAATTGTTTAGAGTTCTTTTTTTTTTAATATTTATTTTTATTTATTTATTTGGCTGTGTTGGGTCTTAGTTGGGGCATGTGGGGTCTAGTTCCCTGACCAGGGATTGAACCTGGCTCCCTCGCATTGGGAGCCCAGAGTCTTCGCCACTGGACCACCAGGGAAATCCCCTGTTTAGAGTTCTTAGATAATTTAAAGGAATAAGATTTAGTGACCACTATCCTTCCTGAAGTTGTCCAAAGATGTTAACTGATTTATAAAGGTAATTAGTTTTGGGGGATGTGGGAAGGGATTCTGTGAAGTATATTATGTATGATGGGCTTTTTTAAAAAACTTAGGGGTATGTATATTGTGTATTAGGTTGGTATTGATTGAGCCTGAATCATAGATTCTGTGGTTTTGTTAACATAGTAGTGAAAAGGTTAGGAGCCTTCTCTGCCTGTTAGTGATTTGAGCAAGTAACCCTTCTGAGCCTTAGTGTTTTATGAAAATAGGGGAGAAAGCTTACTGGGTTGTCAGGATTAAATATATATATATATGACAAGTATTTGCATACAGGTCTTTTATGAATTTGATTCATAATCTCAGGCATATAAATATATGTATACACATAAATATACATATATTTGTGTTTATTTTGGGTCAAACATCTAATTCTTTAGTAACTTTTGATACGGTGCTTAATGCTGCTGGGTCCCCATTCTTGGAACAGACTGAGGAGGGCACAATGCTGAAAGAGATCAGTTAAAAGGAGTCTGTGGCAAAGTTTTATTGAGCGATTACAATAGCTTGGACTAGAGAGGTATTCATGGAGGTGTCGAGAACGGTTCCACTGAAAATTTTTGAAGCTTGAACTGGAGGTTGTATCATTTATCAAATAGCTGGGAAGCATATTCAGTGATTGCTTCATTTTCTGAACTTAATGTCAAATGCTGGGAATTAGGGGGGTTTGACTGATACACTGTTTAAAAACCTTATTTGTTAAATTGTATTCTGAAGTGTTTTCAGAAATTGGTTTTATTGTAAAATTACTTTTTGTTCAAATATATTCCTTATTGAAGAGCCAGTTGTTTTCAAAGAATAACTGAAAAAATGTAATCTATCTTACCCTTTGTTCTGTTACTAGTTAGACTTAGTATTCAGGGCTTGAAAATAGTAGATTATTCAGGCTTTTACTTCTAACCCTTTTGGTGAAATGTATATGGTTCAGCTACTAACTCTTTGTAAATGTGATGGTAGGAAAAGTTAATAGTTAAATGTATTTCTTCATCCTGGTGCTCCTATGTCATTTCCTAAAAGTTTATTTCAACTAAATGTCCATTTCTATACCTAGAAAATCTCAAAAGGGAGAAGATAGAAGATACTTTAAATAAAACACTATATAGCTCTGCTTTAAATTAGAGAACTGATAGAAGACATTTTTGTTCCTTCATTATGAGGAAGCCAGAATATTAATTATATGTAGCTTGTGATCTTTCTGCCCTTAGACTCATGTAATGCATATATTAGCAGTATCAGAGGTTGTTTTCAGGGAGTTCCCTAGCAGTCTGGTGGTTAGAACTCCACACTTTCACTGCAGAGGGCAGGAGTTCAATCCCTGGTCATCAGGGAAATAAGATCGCACAAACCTCAAAGTGGGACCCCCCAAAAAAATTTCATAAGCCATATAAAACAGTGAAAGTTATTTTAGTATAATCCTATTTTTACATTTTAAACTGTACCATTTTCTTGTTTTCAGCCAGAGGTTGTGAAGTATGTGTTCTTGGACTACCAAGGACCATGGAGACATAAGATTTAGTTGAGAGCTGTTAAAAGTAAATTTTATTTCAGAGGATAGACATCGGATTTTAAAGCTAATACAATTATATCTGATATATAGATATGTGTGTGCCTGTTGTGTTTGTGGCCCACTTAAAAGTGGGGAGAGGAGTGGTAGTAGAGATGAGAAAGGATATTAAGCTAAATAGAGAAAAAATTAAGCAGATTTACAGAATTTCAGAAAGAGATTTAAAATGTGCAGACTTTAACATTGCCACTTGTGGCTTTTAGGATATTTCCTCTAGAGATGGATTTTTGCATTTTATAGTCATAGATAGAAGGTGAGAAGAGACTGAGATGTAATGGGTAGGTAGTATGAGTATTAACCTCTAGTTGTTTAAGTGACAGACCAGATACTGAGGCCTAGAAACTTCTTCCCCTGCCTTGTATGTTCTTAGTTAATATCTTTAAATTTATCTTATTTAATTTCATAAGATTTTTTCCTTTAGTCTCTTCATTGAACAATGAACAATGAGACTGTGAACTGATTTAAAGATTAGGTGAATGTTCTAGTGGGAATTTTGTGATGCGGTGTGAATTCAGTAAAATCTTGCTCTACTATTTTCCTTCATTCCTTATTACCATCACAGTATTGTAAAGCTCTGGGAATGTATCTTCTTTCCTTTTAGCATTTGGTCTGTTTTCTGTTTTACTAGGACTTCATGATTAATTTTGTGTTTGTGCTTGAGGATCTTATACAGGGGCTTAACCTAGACTGTCCATCCTGTTCCTTCCACCAGTCACACCATAGCTGCCTTGCACATGACTAGGTTTAAAAAATGTGGTAGATAGGCTGCAGCATGACACCACCATGGGGAAAACCAATATGCCTTACCACTTCCCCTGCTTCAGTGGATCAGTAGCATCTCTATGTATAAAAGCTGAGTGTCCAGCAAGACATGAGTACACTTGGTGCTTACGGCAGTTTCAACTGGGACCTGGACCCACTGGAGGTCTCAGCTTGCTTTTGTGTGTTCTGCTCTTTTCCTTTTATTGTGTATCTATCATCATTCTTTTGTCTCACCCCCAGGTTTTTCTTTATTAAATATAACCATGGTAGCACTGGTTGATTAGAAATGTTATAAATACATCTGACAAATGAAGTCTTGACCATAGATTGTCAAAGCAATCAATTTAGTGGAATTCCTGCAGTAATAAGAAATAGTCAACAAAGTGAAAAAACCTGCTGTAAGAGAAGTATTTTATACAACCTAAAAGGTTTTAATGTCCCAAAATGGTTAAAATAATGGTCCTTGTGTTAGAATCTTTTCTGTCATTTTTTCTCATTTTAAAAGACTTTTAAAAAGATGATAGGCAAATTTATTTTTTTCTTTTCCTAAAATACTCTCATGTTTGAGGATTTTAGTATAGATATGAGGAAATAAACACATTTCGAAGTTTTACGAGTTGTCAAACTTTCTTCTTGGCTCTGCATGTGGGCTCTTAGTTTCCTGCCTGGAGAGTGAGCTAATGCCCCCTGCATTGGAAGTGCAGAGTCTTAACCACTGGACCAGGGAAGTCCCCAAACATGACTTATTAATGCAGCCAATTTTTGCAGAATTAAATGAATTGTCCCATATTGTATTAGCTTTTTAACCTTGAAATAATTTTAAATTTGGAGAAATTTAAAGAACAATGTAAAGAACTCCCAAATGTTCTTCACCGAGATTACCAGTGTAACATTCTGCTACATTTGCTTCATCATTCTCTCTGGAGATGTGTGTGAAATTTTTTGTGGATCATTTGAAAGTAAATTCCAAGGCATCGTGCCCTTTTCTCCTCAATAGTTTGCTTTGTAGTTCCTAAAAAGAAGAGCATGCATTTATGACCACAGTGCAGTTTTTCAGAATCAAGAAATTTAACATTGATGCAGTACTGTTATCTAATATACAGATGGTATTCATATTTTTACCAGTTGTCTTAATGTCCTTGGTAGCAATTTTTTTGTGGTTCAGGGTCCAGTACAGGACCTTTCAGTTTATGTCTCTTAACCTGCAGTTAAACACACATAATCGATCACACACCATCATCCCACCAATTTGCCTGTTTTGTTTATTACATGATACTTCTGAAGAGTATATGAATTCTGGTTTTATAAATTTCATCCTCAGTTTGTATAAAGTTTCCTTTCCTCATAGTGTACAGTCAGATTATGCTTTTCTGGTAGGAATATTATGTATCACATTAGGAGGCATAAGATGTCTGTTTATGCCATTATTGGTAGTGTTTACTTTGATCACTTAAGGTATTCACGGTCTTCATTGTAAAGGTACTGTTTTCCTTTCAATAAGTGGGAAAATAGTTTGAGACTATAAATATCTTTCTCCTCATCAGATTTTCACCCTTTAGATTTAGCATCCATTGCTAATTCTTGCCCAATTAAGATATTACTAAGATAGTTGTTCACTTATCATTGAGGCTGTGTAAGGCTCCCATCATCATAGATTTGGGCAGTCACAGACCCTTCAGACAGGGTCATCTGATTCATTCCTGTTTCTATCCAAGTTGTGGGGTTTTGTTGTGGGTTTTTTTTTTTTTTTTGGTTTTCTTTTTTGGCTGTGCTGTATGGTTTGCTGGATCTTAGTTCCCTGACCAGGGATCGAACTTGACCAGGGATCAAACTTGTGTCCCCTGCAGTGGAAGTGTGAAGTCCTAACCACTGGACTGCTGGGGAATTCCCCCTAGGTTTTTTTTTTTTTAATGTTTAAAATGTCTAGCAGTATTAAAAATCTTGTGAATCATTTACAGTTTTATTATGTTTATCATGTACAGTTTTATTATTATTTACATTTACAGTTTTATTATTGGTGCCAAATTCATTTTACTTTTCAAGATGTGAATGCTTAAGTATCTTTACAATTTCCGAGAAGATGGATATTTATTTGTAAATATGTAAGCTTATTTGTGTACACATCAAAATTGTATTTGGAAGTAGAAGAGCAATTTAATCAGCTTGCTGAATTGTATCAATGTTATATTTTCTTGATGTTGATGAGTCTAAGGCAGCTAATACCATTTGTTTTTTGCATGAAATTTCCATAATTTAAAGCAGTGGTCCCCAACCTTTTTGGCACCAGAGATCAGTTTTGTGGAAAACAGTTTTTCCATAGTAAAGGGGTAGGAGGTGGGGGTGGTTTCGGTTTTGCCCCCACCTTGGCCCCTGCCTACCACAGCTGTTCACCTCCTGCTGTATAGTATGGTTTCTAACAGACCAGGGGGTGGGGTGGTGTTTTACTAGCCCTGATTTAAAGTAAAACTTCTGTCACACAGGTTTGCATTAGGACACAGGTGGTATTTGCCCTCTTGGTATAATTGTGTGGTTAAATTCAGGAATAAATTTGTTGGAGACAAAGTTGAACACAGGTGTTTGTGGATTTGGTATTACATTTTATCAGTTAAGTTCAATTGCTCAGTTCTGTCCAGCTCCTTGCAACCCCATGAACCGCAGCACGCCAGGCCTCCCTGTCCACCACCAATTCTCAGAGTCCACCCAAACCCATGCCCGTTGAGTTGGTGATGCCATCCAACCATCTCATCCTCTGTCGTCCCCTTCTCCTCCTGCCCTCAGTCTTTCCCTGCATCAGTCTTTTCAAATGAGTCAGCTCTTCCCATCAGGTGGCCAAAGTATTGGAGTTTCAGCTTCAGCATCAGTCCTTCCAGTGAACACCCACGACTGATCTCCTTTAGGATGGACTGGTTTGATCTTCTTGCAGTCCAAGAGACTGACTCTCAAGAGTCTTCTCCAACACCGCAGTTCAAAAGCATCAATTCTTTGATGCTCAGCTTTCTTTATAGTCCATCTCTCACATCCATACATGACCACCGGAAAAACCATAGCCTTGACTAAATGGACCTTTGTTGACAAAGTAATATCTCTACTTTTTTAACATGCTGTCTAGGTTGGTCATAACTTCTCTTCCAAGGAGTAAGCGTCTTTTAATTTCATGGCTGCAGTCACCATCTGCAGTGATTTTGGAGTCCCAAAAAATAAAGTCTGACACTGTTTCCCCATCTATTTGCCATGAAATGATGGGACCCGATGCCATGATCTTAGTTTTCTGAATGTTGAGCTTTAAGCCAACTTTTTCACTCTCCTCTTTCACTTTCATCAAGAGGCTCATTAGTTCTTCACTTTCTGCTGTTAGGGTGGTGACATCTGCATATCTGAGGTTATTGATATTTCTCCTGGAAATATTGATTCCAGCTTTTGCTTCCTTCAGTACTTACATTCAGAGCTAGGAGGGTGCTCCTAGATCCATAAAAAACCAGATTTATATGTGCTGAAATTGAACAGTCTGCAGGATATATTAAGTGGGGGGGGGGAGCAAAGTGAAGGGAGTGTTATATGCTACTTGTGAAAAGCAAAAAGCAAACAATACCAGCTCATATGCTTAAAATAACTCAGGAAGGACAGGAGGAACTGGTAATAGAAATTGCTTCTAGGGATTTTTCCCATTTTTTTGAGATATAATTGACATACAGCATTGTTAAATGTATGTTACAGCATAATTACTTGATAAACATGTATGTTGAGAAATGCTTACCACAGTAAGTTTAATTAACATTCATTACCATTTTTTTTCTTGTGATAAGAACCAGAATTTTATTTAAAAAGTCAGTTGTAGCCTGTTATCCACTGCCAAACTTGTAAGTTTGTGAGTGAGCTTAACTGAAGACCTTTTCTTTGCTTTCTAGGAGCTTTTGGTTGAGTTGGGACTAATTTTCTGTGAAACAAAACAATTTAATTTTCAATTATGGTTGCAGATGTAGAAGGACCTTGAAAATTGCAGTAGTTAAGGAAGTCTCAAAGAAGGAAGGAGTTTTGAACTGTACCCTAAAGGTCAGAAGGTTAGGTATTCCAGGCATTCTTGGCTTAAAACTATGAGATTTAATCAAGAAACATGAAAGAAGTCCATATTTCCTGCAGGGAAAGGTCGATTTTGATTAGCAATAGAAGAGAGGTTAGATAAATAGTATTCATCCAAATTAAGAAAGACTGAACTAGGTAGATAAGTGTAAGATTGATAGGAGAAAAATTCTATAAAGCAATTATCCTTCAATAAAAAAAAGAAACAGCGTTGACAGAACCTATTATAACATAAGATGCATTCAGTATTTCGTAATAACCCATGATGGAAAAGAATATATGTAACTGAATCACTTTACTATGTGTTTGAAACTAGCACAACATTGTAAATCAGCTATATTTCAGTTAAAAAAAAAAGACTGATAGAATCGATGTGCTGTTGAAAGTTTCGTTTTGGTCAGGGCCAGAGATTTTTTTAGTTGGGGTTTTCCAATTAAAAATAATATATCCATCATCAAAACTTTGGGACAGTTATACAGAAAATAGGTGGTGTCAATACTGCAGCTCTGGAACATCAGAATTTTTGAGGTCCCTTATTTATGTTGGATTTAATTTCTTATTCTTTTTTTCTTTTTCCTTTTTCAAATTGTTGAATTGAGTTTGAATTCCAGAAATAGTATGTGGGTGAATTTTTTTTGTTAATTTTATTAAGTTTGAAATTTCAAAATAACTTATTTTGAAAATAATATCCCATATGCTTTGTATGTTGGAGAGTTTATCTCTGAATTCCAGATATGTCCAATAGGACATCACAAAAAATAACTGTTCCTTCTGAATAGTTTACTGTTCTTTGGAGTAATTTAGTGGTAGGGTAGTAAGTTCATCACAAATACATCCATGGAGTAATTTAGTGGTAGGGTAGTAAGTTCATCACAAAGCCTCACTTCACTTTGTTGACTTTGCATAAATATTGCTACATGTTGTAGACAAAGAACCATGTAGCCATGGGTTTGGAATCTTGGTTCTTGGGAAACCTTGGTTAAGTAACTTTTGAGCTTTAGTTTTTTTATCACTAAAGCGGGAATAGTACAGTCCTTGCAGGTTGGTTATGAAGATCATTATGTACGGTGCCTGGAATGTGGTAGCCCATAAGTGGTAGTTGGCTTTTTTTTGTTGTTTTTTAAATAGGAATCATATTTAACTTCAGAATCATAGTTACATAAGGTGAATAGGAGCAAATGACTACTTACGTAGCTTGATGAATCAAGTTTTAAGTTCAGGTATGTGTGCTTGCTCCTAACCACTTAATGTTTTTGCTTTTTTTTGTTTTTTGCTTTTAAAAGGCATGTGGATTGAGTTTTATGTTTTAAAATTCCTTTATGAGGTAGTGTGTGAAATGGAATGATGTTTAGGGTAAATTTATGAAAAGCTCATAAAGAATGATTCTTAGTAAGAAAGCATTTAGATTTATTTCAGGGAAAACATAAGTATTGCATTCAGTTTTCAAAATCCATTTCTGAGTGGATTTTAAGCTCTCCCTTGGGCAAAAGGATGATTTTCTTGCCTGCTATGGAGTAAGAGCTTGTTATGAGCTGCTATGTCAGCTCATTAATTCTCCCACAACCTAGATACATATCCTCACTTTACCAAAAAACAAGAAGGAAATTGAGGCCTGTGAATGTGTTTAATGCCTTGGGACTAATATAGGATGACTCCAGTACTGTTCAGGGCTTACACAAGAAAAATAATTTCATATTAATTAGGGTCCGTGAGTGTTAGTACTTTCGTTTAAAATATTAGGAGACAGATTTGATCCCTGATCTGGGAGGATCCCATATGCTGTGGAGCAACTAAGCCCGTGGGCCACAACTACTGAGCCTGTGCTCTAGAGTCCGGGAGCTGCACCTACTGAGGCCCACACCCCGAGAGCCCGCGCTCTGCACGCGAGGAGCTGCTGAAGTGAGAGGCCCGCACACCGCAACCAGACAGTAGCCCTTGCAGCAGCAAAGACCTAGCAGAGCCCAAGATAAATAGATTTTAAAAATAAATATTAGAAGTAAAAAGTCTTTACCTGTGGGGGATATTCTGTTTAGCTCAAATAATTAATTAATTTTCTGTAGTGTTATTTTATGAAGCTTTAATTCTTGTTCAGATAAGTTTTGACTAACCATTTCAATTTTTTTTTTTAACTTCTTTAGGAACGTCAAGGTCGTGGGAAATAAGAGGCAGTTCTGCACAGACTGCAGCAACGGTTGCATCTGCATATCCTAAGAGGAAAAAAAAATGACCTTCAAGAGAATTAGGACTTTTTTCTTAATTTCATTGACTTCAGAGACGATTGCAGACTTGCAGTTTAAGTATTGGAATTTCACAAAAGACATAGGACTTAACTGGAAAATGAAAAAAAAAAGAAAAAGGAAAAACTAAACAAAAAATCCCTCTAGGTAGTTTAGGTGAAAAATGTCCCTTTTATTTTGGCTTTGGTTGTGATTTCAGAGCATAATGCTTTGTTTTTTTGTCTTTTTACTATGTTTTTCGGATTTTAAAGTCCGTAAGTACATACAGTTTTCTCTAATTTTTAAACCCTTTCCTCCCCCCGTTTTGACATTTGCACTTGGAGAACACTTGAGTTTTGAAGGTTTTGGGCATCCACCCCAGAAAGTGGGAATTTGGTTTTTTCCTTCCGAATTGGAAGAACATTTTTATGAAGAATTTCTGTCTTGGAGAATTCAACAGTGTTACCCAAGGTTGTGTCTTTAAGGGTGGTTCATTTTCTCTGACCCTTTGTTACTCAAAGTAAAGTACTAGGAGTCCTAAGAAATGTTCTGTTCTTGTACACTATACTGATTAAGTCAGGATTAATTTGATTTCAAAGCTAAGAACAGTGGTAAAAACTTGTTTACAGAAATGCATTTTGGAAGAGAAAAATATTGTAAAAACGTGTAGTGAATGTTTCTTCAGTTTCTTGTTCAGCCAATGAGGAAAGGGCATTGCCTTTCTTTTTACCATTAATCACTTCTCAATAAACGTGAGATCCTGTTGAGCATCACTTCTAGTACCATTTATTAGTATTATTTGATTTGCTATGTTTTGTGAAAGCTTTGGAGTACAAGGAGTTTCACGAGATGAGACAGCAACCAGTTTTAGAAAGTTCACTGAGATGAATAGTTCAGGCTTGCTTCGTACCCAGGGTTGGATAACCATGACCACTGCAAAGCACGGTGGGCCAATATTCATAATGCTTTATTTCTGGATACTTCCTGAGACGGTAGTGCCACTGCTATGCTAAATTGTTCAACAAATATTTGATTGTGAGTCTTTATTAGTTGCCAGGCAGGCACTGTACTAATAACTCTGTAGTAACCTGGCCACATGTCTTCTGTGCAAAATAGGTAGAGCCCAGTATCAAGGATATACATGTTTAATCTGAAATATGACTGACTTAGGCAGGATTCTGTGTGTCCCAAGAATAAGAAATTCCAGTGGGCTTGGATCTTTGTGAACCATATAACCATAAGGGTAATTGATTCATCATTATTTTCTAAGGTTTGGAGATTCTCTCTTTCTTACGGATTTTTAGCTCTTAAGGTGTCTCAGTTTTGGGGGGTTAGTTAAATGTAAAAACTTCCGTAATAAGAAAAGGTTCTGAAAATAGATTATAGTACTGTTGGGTTGTGTTTTGCCCTCAAATGATTTATTCATCCCATTCTACACAACCAGGCTACTAACTCAAGAGTGTGATAAAATTAATAAATTGCTGATAATAATTAGCATTATTGTTAACACTTGAGAACTTTGTTCTGCCTGAGACATGGTCCAGTAAGTATATCTATATGTTCTATTTGCTAAGCTTTTTGAAATACATTCCCCCCAAATCAGGGAGTCCTTTGTGCTTTTATCAGTTTGAGGATGCCCAGTTTCAAATTGGAAATGTAACATTTATTGCATTCAACTTAAGCTGAGGCTTCTGTGACTTCTAGAGGACTCCCATGGGGTTAATGGAGGTTTAGTATTTCACTTTTGAAAGGGAAAAAATATCCTGAGAAAAGCAAATTTAAAATCATTTTCAGCTAGATTTTCCTATCTTGTATTCAAGTTGGACATGAGATAATTTAAGATGCTTTTCTACAATCCGAAATGTTAGTGCCTCAGTATTAAAGCCAGTCTTTATTTTTACATCACATAGAAAATACTGGTATGGCTTTGAGGACAAGCTGAAAGGAATTTGGAGCCCTTATCAAGGCTGCTCACTTGAGGGAGTATTGAGGGAGTCAGGATGTTGGGTTTGTGTATTTGTTTTTTTTTTTTTAATTGGACTTTTAATATATAAGTAGTATTCGCTCTTAAAGAGTTGGTCCAAAAGTTGGTTTGGTGAAGATCCCAAAATGCAGCTAAACTAGTTCTCTTATTTGCTAAGGACAACTTTGCCAGTGGAAATTGTTGACTTTTGACTATTTGGCCTTGTTGACTTTTGACTGTTTGCCCTTAAAGCTTTGTCTGTCGTTTGTGAATGTAAGACTCCGATAGCCATGCTTGTTTACTCTTCTCTTTTGTTGAATACAATGGGAAAATGAACAATCTCACCGCGTGCCATCAGTGTTAACTCAAAGCATTTTAAGTCTTTAATGTGAACAAACTGTGTGAGTCTCACATTCACTCGATTTAATACTTAATTGGCTACCTTTCTCCAACCATGTTCCACTTTTAAAAAACTTGAACTTTGCAAAAATGGTGTGAAGAGTTCTCATATACCCTTAACTCAGCTTCCCCTAAATGTTAACATTTTATATAAGCTGCTGAACCATTTTCAAAAGCAGTACATATCAATGCAGTACTATTAACTAATCTGTAGACCGTATTTGACTTATACCATTTCTTCAAGGGATGTCTTTTTTTTCTCGGCTCAGCATTCAGTCCAGGATCCCATGGTGTGTTTAGTTGTCTTTAGTCTGTAGACTGCAAGTTTTTCAGCCTTTATAGTTTATGATTTTGACACTTGGAAGAGTATTGGCCAGTTGTTTAAAAAGTGCCCCTTGAATTGACTTTGTCCAGTACTGTCTCACTACTTGATTGAAGTTATTTTTTGGTAAGAATACTGAAAAAATCATATGCGCTTCTTGGTGCATTTTATCTGGATACATGATGTCCATATGTATTATTATTGGTGGTGGTAACTTTGATCACATTAAGGTAGTAGTTGCTGTGTTTCTCCACTGTAAAGGTATTGTTTTTCTTTGTAGTCAATAAGTAATTTGTGGAGGGATATAATTTTAAACAATCTTTGTTCACTAATCTTGACACCTTGGATTGTTATTTACTGGCTGACAAGTATGTGACGTTTACCAAGTGTTAATTCAGTATGTCTGTTATTTCTTCTACATTCGTACTATTAGAGTTCTGCTGTAAGGAGAAACTGTCCCTTCTCCCAGTTTTATTTATTCAGTGACATCAGTATGGACTCAGAAGTATTTTGTTCTGTGGGTTAGTGCTATCATTTGTTGCTCAAATTGTCCCAGCTTTGGCCATTGGGAGCTCCTTCAGGTTGGCTCCTGTGTCCTTTGACATGCCCCCAGTGTTCTTTGGAGCTTTTCTTTAACATTCTGGTATGTACTATAAGATGTTCTTGGCTAGTCTTGTATTTTAAGTCTCTCAGCCCCATTTTTCTGAGGAACAAAGGTTCTTTTTATTGGAGAATATTTAGAAACCAACCCTTGATTTTTTTTTAAAGCAACACTTTGAATCGCAACAGATTATTAAAGTGGGGGGCTTTATTTCTTGTATAAGTGAAGAATTGTTTAGCCTAATCAAAACACCTAACCACTCATCTCTTCCACTTCTGTCGAGCTGAGTACCAGTCTTCTGGAGTTGTGGAGAGGGCTTCTCACTTGGTTTATTAATATTGCATCTAGAGTGGGGGCCAATGAGAATGGGTTGGTTTGCACCCTTCTGTAATTTCTATCTTGTTAGTTTTGTAAATTAGAGACTGAAAATGTTGAAAATCCTGGCTTCCACCCCACCTAAACTATTTTTGGGGTTCAGAGCTTTTTCTGACTTTGGAAAAGTAAGTGGTCATATGCTGACATTTTTCATTAGGGAGCAGATAGCACTTGAATATTCCCACTTTTATTTGAAAAATGATTTTTTCCCCCTGGAAATGTAGACTTGTGTTATGAATGTAGGACCCTTCCCTCTGAAAATGAAAGTGAGTTAAAGTGTCCTGAGGATTCAGGATTCATAAAGCCACTTTCTCACGACTGTATCACTCACTGCTAGCACTGTTTCTGGCAGCCGGTGAAACTCCTTACCCCTGAGACAAGCCTTTCTTTGAAACTAATACTTGTTACAGCTGTTGGGTTTGCACGTGGAAAGCTGACATGGCTGTGGGGTAATCAGCCACAGGGGTGATTTAATCAACCACATTAAATGGGTTGGAAGATGTCCCACAAACCTGCAGGGCTCTGCTTGCAGATTCCCAGGACTGGCTCTAGCCTCGCCTGCAGGGGAGCGTAAGGCCCCCTGCCCGCCCTCCTTCCGGTCGCTGGGCTCCATGACTGGACAGCGTGCGCGCAGGTTGCTGCCGCGCCTGGTGGCCAGAGCATCGTGACCCGCAGGGAGGTGGAAACTTCTACCCTGCTAACCTGATTCTCCGCGACCGCGCCAACTAAGCCCGCTGCATCCTGGGCATGCCGCTCTGCATACCCGTTCATTTGGTCTGATTTTCCCCTCTTACCGTGAGAACTGTGGGTTCAAGATCGTGTAGATACTGCTTTTGCACTCGTGCAAAAGCCTCTCTCAGTGCCAAACGCCTTACCTTCGCAGGTGAGCTAGGTCTCTGCTGCCTAAAGGACAGGGAACTGGGATTTCACACTATCCTGCTAGCAGGGCAAAGATGACCTTAGTGCCATGCATGACTTGTTGCTTGCTTCTACCTTTTAAAATAATGCTCAACTGCGTGGCTGGCTGAAGATTGTAAAACTGTTACTGTGGCCCCACCTGCTGGCGATCCGCAGTGTTCACATGCTCTAAAAATAAAGTTAGCCTGGAGTTTCCCTTTAAGAGGAAGCTCCCTAAAGAAACTACCAATTTTGCTGCTTTTGTCCAGTTTTTCTTGAGAGTGTTCATCTGCTATTCCCATCTACTCAGTCATTCAGTCTGTATTTTGTGAGCCCCTGTTGGTGCTATTGGGCACTGGGGGAGAGGGAAATGATTAAGATTGTTGTCCTCCGTTTAGTTCAAAGATTGCAGTGTAGTGCAGGTTTACAGTTGTGGGAGGTACACAGAGTAGGAAGAGCAGAGGGGCTGTACCTAGCAGATTGCCCTTTCAGTATTGGATCTTCCTAGGTTTTTCTTATTCAGTGGGAACCACGTGAGCGCCTTGCCTCTTCGTCCTCCTGTTGGCAGTTTGAGCTCACTCCTAGGTACCCTGCTCCATCAATGAGATGTCTGATTGGATAAGTCAGGGAGTACTCTTTGCACGTATTTCCTCACCTCTGAAGCCACTTGATCTGTGGTTTTTGCAGGAATTTAGATTCATTTTAACTACTAGTGCTTTTCTAATCAAAACAAAACAACCTGTCCAGACAGTTACATATATAGACTTAAAAAAGTATATCTTGGTATAACACTTTGCTATATATCCTTCTAAACCATTAAATTGCTTTATATGTAAATTCAGTATATAGTATAAAGCATGTGTGTATTCCTGAATATAATGCATATAACTTTAAGTTATCTTAAAAGATGGAATAATACTAAACCATCTATAGTGTGTGCCTCCCTGCCCCTCCCCCATCACAATTTCAGGAATTTTTCTATTTTGGTCTGCCTGAGAAGGACCCAAGTCTTCTAGAACAATATGGTTGACCTTCTAGGATCCTGGAGTGAGTAGTGCCCCAAGGACCTAGGTTTCTGTCATCAAAAGCTACCCTGGCAGAACCTTGAACTTGTCATCTTGCTGTTCTTAAGCACTGGGACCCAAACTTTTCCAGACTTACATTTCCCCAAAGCCTTTCAACTTGAAGAGTTAGGCACTGTGTTTTTAGATGAATGTCATTCCAAATCAAGGTACTTTGATGCAGAAGTCTAGGACATGTCCTGGATGTGGTTGAAGAGTAAGCTGGCCAGGATTGGGATAAGGAGGATAATGTTGGGGAGGGCTGCTAAATGCCAGGCAGAATTCTAGGCACTGGGGCCGCAGCAGGAAACGGAAAACCCTTCCTTCAGTGGGACTTCAGTTCTGGGATGAGTGCTGTAGAGAAAGTAAATATAAAGTAAAACAAGATAAATGTTTGAGGCTGGAAGAGGCATGCTAACCAATTCAGAGAGGTGAGTGATGAAGACAAGCTGACAAGCTTTGAGAAGAAAGCACTCACTTTTGAGACAAGTGTATCATCTTACCTCACAAAGTGTATCATTTTACCTCACAGCACCTGCCTCTCTTGTTTTCTAGATTAAACATGGTCCTCATAATCTCCCTCCCACCTTGTAGTCACTGTCAACTCTCATGCCCCTTTCTCTTCATCTGTTTTAATTGACAAACAGTCTTGTTTAAATACAGTTTTTCACCTACTCGCACCTGTGCGGTTTGTTAGAGTGGTTATGTAAAAACATTCAATCAGCATCTTGTCTTAAATTCATGATTATCGACCTCAGGAGGAGAATCATTTCCCCCATCTATTCACTTTTCCTACTCACAAGAAAACCATTTCCTACTTTGTTTCCTCAAACCTCCAACACCTCGCGTATCCCATCTTCACTCTCAGTGACTTTACATGACCGATAAAAATTAGGCAGTCTGAATGAAAACCACCGACTCCTTCCACTACATCTACTTACCTCATAATGTAGATTGATGGTCTGGGCCTGGTCTCCGGGCCAGCAGTATCAGCACCACTGGGGAACTTGTTAGAAATGCAAGTGATTGGATTCCATTTCAGACCTACTGGATCAAATTCTGAGGGTGAGGCCCAGAAATCTGCCTCAGTAAGTGCTCCAGGTGGCTCTGATGAAGCTTAGAGTTTGTGAACCAACGCGTTTGGGACTATGTATGTTTCTTTCTATAAAGAGTCCCTTTGTGCACCAGACCTTAGTCTTTCAGCATCTCAGAAATGTCACTCCAAGTCTTCCACATCCCAATTTTACCTCTATTGGATCATTCTCATCAGCATAAAAATGTGCCCTTTTCCTCAATTTCTTCTGTCAGTAACAACTCATTTCTCTATTCCTCTTTGCAGCAAGACCCCAAAGAGGAAGCTGTTACTCCCTGGATCAATTTTTCCCTCATTTTCTCTAACCCACTCCGATCAGGCTTTCTTTCATCCTCTTCATTTCAATGGCACTGATCCTGCCAAGGTCACCAGTGACCTTACATTGTTAATTCTCATCCCCTATTTGACCTATAAATGGTGTGTGATCTCCTTGATAGACTTTCTTCACTTGGATTCCAACATGGCATACACACTTCTGGTTCTCCTATTTTACTGGTTGTTCCTACTTAGTCTCCTTGGTTCTTCCTCTGCTTTTTGCCCTCTTGATGCCAGAGTGATCCAGGGGCTTAGTCCTTGACCTACACTCAATAGATTTCATCCAGTCCTAGGCCTTTAGACACCATCCATGTGCCAACTACTCCCAAATGTAGAGTCAGTTCAGGTCTGTCCCTGGCACTCGTATTTTATTTGCCAGTGCAGTCTCTCCAGTAATGTCTCACCAGCATCTCAAACCTAGCACTCATATAAACCTACACCCTTCCCTTCCTCATCTGCCCCGTCTCATGTAATAACTTCATCTCTCCCATTTCTCAGGCCAACTCTTGAGAGTAATGTTTGACTCTCTTCCTTATATCCTACATCATAATTGTCAGTAAGTCTTACTGGTTGTCCACTTCTCACCATATCTGTGGTCAAGTTACATCCTTTCTCACCTAGTTGACTGCACCAGTCTTTTAGCTGGTTTCCCTGATAGCTCAGTTGGTGATCCACCTGCCATGCAGGAGACCCCGGTTTGATTCCTGGGTTGGGAAGATCTGCTGGAGAAGGGATAGGTTACCCACTCCAGTATTCTTGGACTTCCCAGGTGGCTCCGTTGGTAAAGAATCTGCCTGCAATGCACGAGAGCTGGGTTCTATCCCTGGGTAGGGAAGATCGCCTGGAGAAGGGAAAGGCTACCCACTCCAGTATTCTGGCCTGGAGAATTCCATGGACTCTCTGGTCCACGGGGTTGCAAAGAGTCGGACACGACTGAGCGACTTTCACTTTCTGTCCTCCACACAGCAATAAAGGGATCCTGTGGAAAAGTGCATCAGATCATGCCACTGCGGAGCTCAGACTTTGTCTTGGCTCCCATCTCACTCTAGAGGCCAAAGCTTTCAACAGCTCAAAAATTCTTATGCCATCTTGAGCCTCACAATTCCATTTTCATCTCACTGTTCTTTTCCACTCACCTTGTCCTCCAGCTTCTCTTCAGACATGCCAGGTTCCTATCATAGGGCCTCCATCCTGGCTGGATCATCCACCTGCAGTACCTTCCCTCATTTATCTGCACGTCCCACTCACCCCTTTTCCAGCAGGGATTCCCTCACCAGCGAAATCTCTCCAGACTATCCTATTTATATTCACTCTTCCATCTTCCATACTGCCTACCTCCCTTGCTCTGGGCTTATAGTAGGCAGCAGTAAACCTGAGATTCCATTCACCACAGATCTGTCTCTCTAAGGTGGAGAGTCAGCAAAGCTAATAAAAAGCTGACACAATTTAAAATAATTGAATATCAATTACTGGTTAATCGAATTTTAGAAATACAGTTTCTTATTCTCCAATTCCAGATTTCTTGCGGAGATAGAACACTGACCTGGAAGTCAGAAGCCTTGAATTCTAGGCCTGGGTCTATCATAAAGGCGCTCTGTGACCTGTGGCAAGCAACTCATTAGGCTTGGTCAGCCCAGGAAGTGAGGAACTAGACTAAATGATCTATGAGGTTGACCTTCCAGTCATGTCAACCCTGCTACCAAAATAAATCCCCCCACTGTTTCTCATCTACATCGCCACCATCTCTCCATGCTGTTTTTATTTCCTGCCTGCGGTACTGCATCTGCCTCCTTTCTCATCTCCTGTCACTCTTGTCCTTTAATCAACCTTCCACACGGCTGCCCAAGTGAATGTACACGTATAAATCAGAGCATGCCCGTTCCTCTCTTGAGCCCTCTAACAGCTGCACTTGGAGTCACCCCTGTGCTCCTTCTGGCCTACAGGGCCCATCCCCATCTGGCTCTGGTTTCAGCCACAGTGGTCTCCAGCTCCTGCAGTATGCCAAGCTCATTTCCGCCTTGGCAGTCCTTTGTCTTGCTTGCATGTTGTTTCTCCTGTGTTCTCCTGGTGATTTCCTCTCTCTCTCTCTCTTTTTTTTTCTTGAACTCAGCTTCAACATCATTTCCTGAACGTGAGCATTCTTTCCTGACTACTGTAGTTTGTAAAGCCAATTCTCCTTTGTTTTTTAAAGTTCACCTCCCTACTTATTTTCTGTTTGCATCCTAACATTTGTTATTTTAAACCATGCAACATTCACACAATGGAATACCATACAACTATACAAAAGATAGCTACGTATTGATACAGAATGATTTCTTAAGGTATATTGTTAAGTGAAAAAGAATCCCAAGGTGCAGTGCAGAGTGTGTAGAATCCCACCGTGTGTACAAAAGGTGGGGGGAGAATATATTTGCTTGTACATTCATATGTTATCTCTGGACGGGTAGAGAAGAAACGTAACATTGCTGGCCTCTGTGGAGGGGGCTAGGTGGCTAGGGGCAGGAATGGGAGGCTTCACTGTATACCTTTTTGTATTTTGAATCATATAGTGTACCACCTATTACAAATAAATACATGAATATTAAAAGTTGCGTACTTGCTTTGTTTCCTGTCTCCCCAAAGAGAACACAAACATTATGAGAGTGTATACCGTGTCCTTATTCCCTACTATGTCCTCAGCACTTAACACAATGCCTGGCACCTAACAATGCTCAGTAAGTAAGTACAGGATGAATGAATGAAAGAAGGAAGGTCTCTTCCTGCTCCCAAACTGATGTCAGGACTATAAGACATGGACTCAAGGACCAGCCATTTAGAGGCACCAAACGAGAATTATTTTATGGAGTGTGTACTGTTTTTCTTGTTATCAATAAACTTTGAAAAACAAAAGTGCTGGGGAGTGTATGGTGGGTGAAATGTGGAGGGCTTCCTTCCTGAGAGCCCAAGTGTCACAAGTGGACAGTGTCCTGCCCAGACTATGTCCCAGCCATGGCCTCGGCACGTGGCAGCCTGAGGGACAGGCCGAGCAGCTGCCTTTCCTGAGGTCTCGAAACGTTCAGGATCACACCACACTCCAGTTCTGAGGTTGTCTTCTTCCCTAGATGCTAAACTTTTTTGAGGTCAGGAACTGCATTGGTCTTATTCACCAGTATACTTAGAGTCCTGCATAGACATGATGAAAGAATGAATGAAAGAACAGTTTGTGTTGAAGGCCCAGATTCAGGAGCTGTCATTTCCCATCTAGCCAGGAGATGGCATCAAAGGAGCATTTTCTGAGTTGTCAGTTCCCTCCAAGCCTACAGTCTGGGGTGCAGAGCTGTATTTTGACCAGGGACTTGGCGGAGGGGGCAGGTACCTGATTTTTTGACAAATTTACTGAGCAGCTCTAATAGGCCTTGAGGGTTGTAAGAAGAGAGATAGCTGGGAGACAGAAGCCTCACACAGAAATCAACATTATGTAGGAAGAGGAGCTATTTCAGCCCCTTAGGAACTCTGAGAAGGGAGGATTAAGTTTGAGGCATTTGGGGAGAGTTCACAGAGGAAGTGACATCTGAACCTGTCCTTGAAAAGGAGGATTTAGGCAGTTGGAGGACATTATGGGTAGAAGGAATGGTTTCATGAGAAATTGTGAGTGGTCAATTGACAAGAATAGCTGAGTTATCCCAATTTGGTGGGAGATAAGATAACATTCTGCTCTGAGAATTTACTCTTTTGTTGAAAGGACAGAGGACTCGTGGAATTAATGCGATGCATACACTAGTAGCTCAAAAAATAGTCCATGGATTGAGATCTTCATGTCAGGTAAGGTGTAGAGGCTCAATACATGTGTTGTTGAATGAATGAATCATGGGGCTCTGTTTTTTTCTGTGCTACGTCACATGTCCTTGCTGATGCTTTACGAGCATGTTTTCCAAGGCTCTTTGCTCCTGTGTCTGAAACTCCTCACGGACAGCTTTTCTTTCTCTCAAAGACAGAAAGCCTGACCCCAAAGGGGGAAAGGATTACAATTAACCTGTGAGGTTCCCAGTGTCCAGAGCCTTTCTTATTAGAGGATCCCCAAGTCCTGTTTCTGGAACATAGTCTACTTCCTTGTGTGTGAGTGTGTGTGCGTGTGTGTTAATCGCTCAGTCATGTCCAACTCTTTGGACTGTAGCCCACCAGGCTTCTCTGTCCATAGAATTCTCCAGGCTAGAATACTGGACTGGATTGCCATTTCCTTCTCCAGGTCTCCTTCCTTAGGACTGAGATAAAAGTAATTATCGCTTATATTTTTATAGAAACTGATGTCTTCCATAGCTTTCCTATTGATAAACCCACTGGAAACATTTCAACCCTCATTCTTAATTCAGAAGACTGCTTCTTTCTTAAAACATTCTCCTTTCTACTTGTGTGACCCCGTGCTCTCTAGTATATACTACTCGCCTCTCTCCTCTTTTCGTTGCATCTGCTGACTTCCTCTCGTAGCCACTTAAGGCTGAGTTCTAGCTCCTAGCCTCCTCTTGCTTTAGTCTCTCCCTGGGTGGTATTCATCCCTGTGATTTCAGCTATCATCTAGATGTCAGCCATCCTCTGAGCTCCAGCTCACACATCCCACAGCCTACTTGACTTTTTGTTTGGATGTTTCTTGGGCATCTTAATTTCAATATGTATGAAAACTCATCTTCTCCACCTATTCCCCTGTCAGGGTGAATGGCCGCATCACCCAGCCTGTTGAGACAGCCTGTGTGAGTGAGTCACCCGTGTCTCAAGTCCTGATCATTCCACCCCCTCACTCTCTCCTGAACCTTTCCACTTTCTTCTCTTCGCATCACTACTGTCACCTCCAGCTACCTGCTCTGCCAGGCCATTCTCTCCTCAGTAGGCAAAGTGACTTTTTAAAAATGCCAATAAGATCATGCCACAACTCATGAAACTGTTGTTATTCCATTTCCCTTCTATAAAGTCCTAGCTCTTTAACCATGACCTTCAAGACCCTGCATGATCTGGCTGATGCCTACCTCAGACTCCTTCTTAGGCTGGACTTTCCTCCACTCTACTTCAGCTAGGAGGAATTTCATATAAGCATTCATTCACTCATTCATTCAGGCAACCAGGTATTTATAGAGTGCCTCATTGGTGCCAGGTGTGGTACTCGGTGTTTGGATGTGAACAAGATGAATATCTCTGCCCTCGTGACCCCTCCCGAGGTTCCTCTTCCTGCTTCAGGCTGTTTTCACACACTGCTCCCTCCGCCTCAACTTTCTCCTCCAACATACACGCTCCACTCCCCTCAACTACTAACCCTGGCTCATCAGTCAGGTCAAAATTGAACATCGCTTCTTCTCTGAAGCTCTCCTGGGGCTGCCAGGCTCCGTTAGGACTCCTGTTATAGATCCCAGGGGTCCTGACCTTGCCGTCATTGTACATTCTGTTTCCCCTGCTGGACCAGAAGCTCCATGAGAATGAAAACCACATCTCCGGTGTTCACCAGTGCCTGGCACGATGCCTGGCTCATGTCCTGATCTCAATACAGAGGCATGAAAGGACACGGGCATTTCCTTTGGATCTGCTCTTTTAGAATATTTGAGGATGACACCTTAAATGCTCACAGACAGGGCCACCCTAGTCGCAGCCTTGCATAGTCCAGTCTACCAGGTGCCAATGCTGTGCTTTAAAGGAGGCCTCTGACTGCAACATCACCTTGGTTCAAGGAAGCAGACGCCCAGGCTGCGCAGAGATTTGCTGCCAGAGCCTTTCGTGCAGTCAGCCTGTCCTGCAGAAAGGCAGTCTTCAGTGTCCGACAAAGGACAGGGGCTTCCAGGGGGAGGGAGTCTAGCTTCCAGTCTCGGCCACTTGTTAGTTGTATAGACACGTCATTCAATGTCTCTGCCCCTCAGCTTTCCCACCTGTGGGAAAGGCAGGTATAGTCATATGTGTGTTGCTGGGTTGATGGGAGGAGTTCCTGAGCTGTCACAGAGGACTTGGGAGCCATTAGCGTCAGTCTCCTTCGTCACTTCAAGGCAGTGCAGGTTATTTGTTGGCAGTCTTGGTTCTGGGTCAGACAGACCAGAGTCTGAGACCTGGCTTTGTCACTTTTTAGTGATCTGACCTTGGGGAAGTCTTGTCACATCTCTGAGTCTTAGTCTGCATGAGTGGAAAAATGCAGACAAAGTTGTACCTACATCCAGTGAGTGCTTATGTGAAGAGCATGTATATAAAGAGCTCAGCCCAGAGCCTGGTACATGGTAGGTGTTCCATAGACGCATACAGCATCAAGACGGTGGTGGTCAAGGAGACAGAAAGTGCGCCCGAAGTTCTGATCCTCACTGGTGAGTTCATTTCGGAACTGTTTATCGAGCGTCTAACTTGTGGAGCATCTTATAGAAAGGTGGCATTCAGTATGGATTCCCCTCTCTCCCAAGTCTGGGATAGGAGAGACAACATCAATAAGAAAGCATGTGCCAAGTGATAAAGGTTATTTTATGAAAGGTTATTAAGGGAGTTCCCTGGTGGTCCAGTAGTTAGGACTCTGATTGGATTCCTGGTCAGGGAACTGAGTGAGATGTCACAAGGTGTATGGTGTGGCCAGAAAAACCCCCCAAACCAAGAAACTCAAAAACTTGTTGAATGAGAGAAGCTAGAAGCAAAGGAGTCCATACCACATGATTCCACTTTTATGAAGTTCTAGATTTGGTAATGGAGAGAAGTATGATTCCCACTGGGGCATTGGCTGAGAGAAGCATGAGGGAGCTTTCTGGAAATGTTCTGTCTTGATCTGGGTAGTGGACCCCTGGTCATATGCAAAATATGCAAAAATTCCACAATTCAGATTTATGGAAATCTTATATAGAGTAAATTGTACGTAAATTATATTTTAAAAAGTTGCACCAGAGGAGTTCAGAGAAGGGAGCAACTTCTTCCAGCCATATGGACAAGGAAGGCTGCATGGCCTGGAGAGGGAACAGCAGAGAGGTAATGACCCCTTTGTCTCTCTTGGTGGCTCAATAACAAAACATCTAAACAAAGCACTTAAATGGAGTCAGAAATCATCAGTAAGTGGTTTTCGAGATTATTTGCTCTCTGTTTACATTGAAAAAAAAAGTTTGAGATTATGTAATTGCCAAGTCAAAGTCAGGGAGGTAATTATCAAGTGTAACACGAGTGCTCTATTTTTGGCCTCACGGCTAGCTCTTCTGGCCCTTCATTCCCTTCAGCTAATGTGATTGCAAGTTGTTTTGCTAGTTCTCTTCTGTCGGAGGCGGCTGTTTGATGGGAGGCAGTGGATGGGGAGACACAGAGTGGAATGATAAATCACATCTCTGCCGGGCCTCACTGTTCACAAAGCACCTGTGTGCACAGCGTCTACTTGATGATAGCAATCTAGGAGGGTGGCGGGGGTATCAGTCAGGGTTATTGATTGCAAACAACAGAAACCAGTACTGGGTAGCTTAAGCAGAGAATGAGTGTATTGGGAGGTCATCAAATAGCTCACAGAATCACAGGAAAACTGGAGGGCTAGGGTCAGAAAACAGGCAGGAATCAAAGGAAGCTTACTTAAGTCTGGGTATTTGAGGCTGTCTTTGCTTCAGCAGCTTAACTATTATGTTTATATTTGGAAATCATCAAGACAGATTTTCATGTAAGTGGTAGTGTGGACATCACTGATGGAAAGTAATTTGACCAGCAAAGCAGGGAGTTTCCAGGACAGACTCACTGGATGAGCAGAGGCAGGGAGGTAGGAAGAACGTTGAAGGTGTGCTTGGGGAACTGGGTTTGTTGCAAGGTAGCAAAGAGCTAAAGCTGGGAAGGGAAGTGGAGGCTGTACCGTGAAGAGCCTTGTGTGCCTGGGTGATGAGTTGGTACTTGAGCCAGTGGGCAGTAAGGATCCTTGGAGGTTTTTATTTAATTATTTATTGGGCTGCATCACAATTTATTTGGGGCTTCCCCAGTGGCTCAGCTGGTAAAGAACCTGCCTGCTAGTGTAGGAGATGTAGGCTTGATCTCTGGGAAGATGCCCTGGAGGAGGAAATGGCACCCCACCCCAGCATCCTTGCCTGGAAAATTCCATGGACAGAGGAGTCTGGCGGGCTACAGTCCATGGGGTCACAAAGAGTCAGACATGACTGAGCACGCATACATGTACACATGAGTCTTGCCTGTGGTGTGTGGGCTTGGTTGCCCCATGACACGTGGGATCTTAGTTCCTCAACCAGGGATTGAGCCCACATCCCCTGCATTGGAAGGTGGATTCTTAACCAGTGGACCACCAGGGAAGTTCCCCCTTGGAGGTTTTTGAGCAAGGAAATAGATTTTCTATTCCACTTTAGGAGGAATAACCTGGTACCCACAAGAGGACTGTGTGAAGCAGGAAGAGTCTGGACCTGGGCCAGCTGACATAGGAAGTGACCCCCTCACCGCCTCCTGAGATGCTGAGGCTGAGGACCCGAGAGGGCTTTGGTGCCTGGGTCACTGGAACCACGAGAAAGCAGTTTCAGGAGAGCGCTGAGGCCAGTGTTAGAGGCTGAGTGGGGGTGAGGATGAGGGGTTTCAGGCAGATGAGGACACAGGCCCTCAGTCCAGGCTTCCACCGGCTCCCCCGAGCCCAGCACTGCCCTCCCCGGATCTCCCCCACCCCACACTCTTTCCCTGCCTCAGGGTTGAGTCCCTCTGGATTTTGCTCTTTCATCCTGTTTTCCCAACTTGACAGAGAATCTTAGCGTCTTGGTCATCTAAAGACCTTAGATGGACCAGCGGAGGCTTGGGGAAGGGACGGGACTAGCCAAGGACACAGCCAGGGGAAGACAGAGCCAAGAGCGAAGCTTCGTCTCTTCTGCCCCGTGCAGGGCCCTGATTTGAGACCCTGCCCCCGACTAAGCCCCATCATTGGGTTATATCACAGTGTCACGGTGGCATATATTCGCTTTGATTGCATATTCCGTGGGCAACTTAAAATTCCTGATTTGATGCATCTTCCAGTGAGACACAGCAGAGGCCTATTTCCTCGTCCTTGGTGTTCCTTCCAGAACTAGAGTCCGAGGCTCTTCATGGGGAGCTCTTGGGCCCCAGGTTGAGACTGGCTCTCCATCTCAACCTGGGGAGGCTTCTGAGCACAGACCTTGCAGGCTTCAGACTGATCCCCAACGGAAGTGCCCTGTGAGAGAACACTAAGCTAGGAGGTGCCCTGGTAGTAGGCTGAGCCAGCCTGCTGCTCCTTGGAAGTCCCTCTGGAGACCGCTTCACCTTCCAGGTCTAGCACCACCCCCAGGCTGTACAGGCCTGGCCTGCTGTGTCTTTCTAGAGTATCCTTAGGGGCCTAGGACACATTTTATGTTCATCCTTCAGCTTGTGCTTCCAAGATCATGTGAGGAGTGTGAAGTCAAGCTACAAACCTGACCCTGAGGAGTTTCCTGGTGGTCCAGTGGTTAGGACTTGGAACTTTCACAAGAGCCTGGGTTCAATCCCTAGTCAGGGAACAAAGATCCCATAAGCCACAAGGTGTGTCCAAAAACCAAACATACAAACAAAAGACCAAAAAACAAAACTGAACTTGGATTAGAAATTCCCAGGGAAATACCCACCCTCCACTCTAACTCAGGCCAAGACATACACATTTCCTTGTTTTTCCCTGTGCCAGACGAGAGATTTTTTTTTTTCTAATCTATTCTGCCAAGGATGTAGTCCTGGGAGGGTCCTGCTTCATATGATGCTCTCAACTCTAACTCCTCATCCTGTATCATCAGAACCTGGACTCAGCTACCCCTTGTCACCTCTTCATTCAATTCCCTACCCTGGGAATCTTCCCCTGCTGTTCCTCAGCTTCACCCTGGAGGAATCTCAGCATGGCTCTGATTATGCTCAAGAACCTTCAAGGGCTCCCCAAGGATTAGAAAGGTAGCACATCATTAACTAAGTAGCATTTCAGACCTCTCATCACCAGTGACTCCCAGCAGAGAGGCCACCAGGCAGGCAGAGCAGTAACTCAGGGGGTCTCAGGGAGAAGCGCCTGCCACCTGCTGGGCACTCGGTGCCCCTTGCCTGGCAAAATGATGCCCCCTTCTCTGTCATTCACATTCTCCTCGGACTTCTTGTGCCTATTTTATTCATAACATAGAAGGGATGAGAAAAAATGCTGTTTTTAAAAAGCAGCCCCAAATGGTAAATTTTATGTTATGTATCTGCATACATAAGGGGAATAGCGGGGGAAATAGAAAGGGGAAAAGTGGAAGCAGTGACAGATTTTCTTTTCTGGGGCTCCAAAATCATCGCGGATGGCAACTGCAGCCATGAAATTAGAAGACACGTGCTTCTTCAAAGAAAAGCTTATGACCAACCTAGACAACATATTAAAAAGCAAAGGCAGTACTTTGCCAACAAAGGTCCGTCTAGTCAAAGCTATGGTCTTTCCAGTAGTCATGTATAGATGTGAGAGTTGGACCATAAAGAAGGCTGAGCACCAAAGAACTGATGCTTTCGCACTGTGGTGCTGGAGAAGACTCTTGAGAGTTCCTTGGACTGCAAGGAGATCAAACCAGTCAATCCTAGAGGAAACCAACCATGAATATTCATTGGAAGAACTGGTGCTGAAGCTGAAACTCCGATACTTTGGCCACATGATGCGAAGAGCCAACTCATTGGAAAAGACCTTGATGTTGGGAAAGATTGTAGGCAGGAGGAGAAGGGAGCGACAGAGGATGAGACGGTTGGATGGTATCACTGACTCAATGGACATGAACTCTGGGAGATAGTGAGGGACATGGAAGCCTGGCCTACTGCAGTCCATGGGGTTGCAAAGAGTCAGACACAACTTAGCGACTGAACAACAGTAACAATATTCAACAAGAAAAAATATCTGCCAGGTTTCATCTTGGTGTAAGACTACCTTTAAAAAAATGTTTTAATGTTCTATTCACATTTGCTTTTTCGCTTTTAGTGTGCTCACAGAAAACTGGGACAACTTAAGCAGTTTAACAGCAATTTTGGTAAGCAAAGTTACATTCAATCTTTATGTCAAATTAGTCAAAGCTTCTCCAGTATTTACAAAACATGAAAGACAAGATGCTACACAAAACCACTGCATCTGAAGATCTTTTCCTTTGTTCTGAAAAATCACTGGAAAAGAAAGCAATGTCTGCAGAAGACTGCATTTTGGGGACAATATTCCTACTCCGCCTCCCGTGATGGCAAGCAAGTCTCAGGAGGTGCAGGAAGAAGCTGAGACCAAAAGAACAAAACATGTCCCACCAGAAGATAAAGGGTGAGGCTCTGGCTGATCGTTTCATCGTTACAGTTGTTTGTTTTTGTTTGATTATAGATGCCCTTCTGGTTCTTTCTCTGGAGGACCCAAGAAATGGCTGTGGGGCACAGTTCGGACACAGTAAAATAGGGGCAGGGACCGAAGAAGGTCTTGATTCTAGCAGGGAAGTCCCCTCCACTGTGGCAGAGGCTGAGGGGGTGGGGGGTGCTGAAAGACTAGTGTGGCATGGCCGAGGGGCTGGTGATGGCCATAGTGAGTTATCTAGTAGGGCATCGGTTTCCAGCTTTCATTAACTGAATTGCAATTTCCTCACGATGTCCCCAAGCTGTCAGCAAGGCTTGTGAGCGCCACAGTTAGCCTGGGGCTGGTGCTGTCTCGGGGAATGAAGAGAAGAATGGAGGCTCTCTCTGGGTGGAGGTGATTGGGAGGGCGGCAGCAAAAGAAAAAGAAAAAGTGAAGGCAGCTTGGAGTGATCAGGAAGCAGCCAGAGCAGCTGTGCAGGCTACATTGCAACAAGACATGACTGTAATCTATGAGTGTGTTTGGCCATACCGCATGTCTTGCGGGATCTTAGTTCCTCAATGAGGGCTCGAACCTGGGGCCCCCCTCTCACAGTGAGAGCACTGAGTCCTAACCACTGGGCTACCAGGGAATTTCCAACCTATGAGTTTTGGATTCAGGCAGCTGGTTTTGATTCATGGTTGTACCTTACAAGCTGTGTGACCTCGAGCAAGTTAACTAACCTCCCTGAGCCTCCACTGTACTCTCTATTAAGTGAGAATAACAATCCTGACCTCACAGGGCTGTCATGAGGCTGAAATGAGATATAGCAGTCCCCATCTCATCCGTGGTTTTGCTTTCTGAAGTTTCAGTCACCCACGGTCAATCACAGTCTGAAAATATTAAATGGAAAATTCCAGAAATAAACAATTCAGAAGTTGTAAATTGTGCCATGTTTTGTGTTTGAGATGAGATCTCCTGTGGTCTAGCTCAGTCTGTCCGGTCGTGAGTCATCCCTTTGTCCAGCGTATCCTGCCTGTTACTTACTCAGTAACTGCCTCCCTTATTAGACTGACTGTTGAGGCATCTCCGTGCTTGTGTTAAGTAACCTTTATTTTACTTAATAATGGCCCAAAGCTCAAGAGTCACAATGCTGGAAATTAAGATATACCAAAGAGAAGCCATTAAGTGCTTCTTTTAGGTGAAAGTTCTAAACTTCATAAGCAAAAAAGTCATATGCTGAGGTGGCTAAGACCTACAGTAGGATAAAATCTTCTGTCTATGAAATTGTGAAGAAGGAGGAAGAAATTCGTGCTCCGTTTGCTGTCACACCTCAAATAGCAAAGTTGTGGCCCCAATGTGTGGTAAGTACTTAAGTAAGATGAAAAAAGTGTTAAATTTGTACGGTAAGATATTTTGAGAGAGAGAGAGACTCCATTCACATAACTTTTATTACAGTATATCATTATAATTGTTCTATTTTATTACTGTTGTTACTTTCTTACTATGCCTGTTATTTATTTATATTTACTATGCATAATTTATAAATGAAAATTTATCGTAGGTATGTATATATAAGGAAAAAAATAACATAGCGTCTATCTGGTTTGGTACTATCCTCAGTTTCAGACATCCACTAGTGTCTTGGAACATACTCCTCCGAGGACAAGGTGGGGACTGCTGTGCTGTATGTATAATTCATGTCACGTAGACTTCAATTCAACCATATGAAATTCCTTTTTTTGTGTTCAAATAGGGTTAAGAGGCAAATTCATATTGTTAGGCCTAAGAAGGACCTGAGGGGCTTCCCAGGTGGTTCAGTGGTAAAGAATCCTCCTGCAATGCAGCAGATGAAGGTTCGAACCCTGGTTCGGGAACATCCCGTGGAGAAGGAAATGGCAACCCACTCCAGTATTCTTGCTTGGAGAATCCCATGAACAGAGGAGCCTGGTGGGTCCATGGCATCACAAAGAGTCAGATATGATGGAGCGACTACACAATAAGGACCCAACAACCAAAGGACATTATTTTTATTGTTGTTGATAGTATTAAGTATCTCCTCTCTGGGAACCCTCAGATATATTGGCAAGAAGACTGGACTCCCTGCTGTTGTTCAGAGGGGGACTGGAATGGTTTGGTTCTGATAGTAAAGGGAAGGGGGAGCCAGGGAGCTCAGATCACAGGGGACTCTCAGGTAACAACTGTTACCTGACTCCCTGCCTGGCTCCCTCTGGGCAGCATGCTGACCTCAGGGTCTGCTGGCAGGAAGGGCTGGCGCCTTCAGGAAGGCGTTGGAAGCTGCAGAGAAAGGAGGCCTTCTCCAGAACACAGACCTGGGCATGAAGCTGAGAGGGGAAAACAGGGAAATGAACACCCCTGCCCCCAGCCCATGTTAACTTTCCTGGCCTTGAGGGCAGGTGGGAGGCAGCTCTGGGGCTGGTGGGCAAAGGGCCAGGAGCTGGCTCTCTGCGGAGAGCAGGACACTTGGGTTCCCCTCACTCTCACTGTGGAAGGAGACAAGGGAGAGATGGGCAACTTGCGCGTCTCCTTGGGATCTCTGTGCTCATTTCACAGACGCTTGAGGAGTAGTCTGAGTCATGCTTCCAAGCGCAGTGAAGGAAGGACCCCCAGCCTCTGTCCTTCGGGCCCCTCTCCACGTTCCCTGCCTGCTGTCTCGGCCACTTCAGCCAGGCTGGCAGCAGGAGGAGATTTACTGATTTCTAACAAGAGGAAAATAGCTTTGTTGGATTTTTTTTTCCTGCTTGTTATAAAAGATTTAGACAGTGACATAAAGATATACTTCTTTCCTGTCTTCTCGCTTTCCTTCCTTTCTTTCTACCTGCCTGTTTATCTGTCTATAAGTAAACAAAATCATGTGGTCCCTCCAGCCTCCAGACATAGCTCCCGTTAGCATTTTGGTGGCAAGCTTTCCACATTTTGTTTTCTTATGCATTCATATGCATAGCCACCCAGAAGTCTGTTGGGGTCTTAAGATGAAGAAAAGGTGGGCTTGAATCCTTCATCCCATGCCCACTGGAAATCTAATTCCCTCCTCAAAACGGAGTTTCTCCAGGGAGAAACATGAGCTCAGTCACCTCTGGCTCTACCTTCCCAGCTCCACCAAACAGCTTCCCTAGTGGCTTAGTTGTAAAGAATCTGCCTAATACAGAAAACACAGGAGACCCAGGTTCGAACCCTGGGTTGGGAAGATCCCCTGGAGGAGGGCGTGGCAACCCACTCCAGTATCCTTGCCTGGAGAATCCCAGGGACAGAGGAGCCTGGCGGGCTACAGCCTATGAGATCACAAATAGTCAGACACACTCAAGTGACTAAGCACACAGCACATGTATAACACATCCAGGTGGTAGCTGAGACTTGGAATTTGGTTCCTTTACTCCATTTCCAGAAAAGTTCCCTTCACAAGAAGCCATGTGTATACGTGTTGCAAACATTTCTAAGGTAGGAGGGATAATGGTGGGGAGCAGAAGCCATTGAAGATTGAAGGTTGACATGCTGTTAAGTTCTTGGACCCTCTGTCAGGGTGCCCATTCCGCTCTCCTTCCTTTTCTTGTTCCTTCCCCCACCCCGTTCTTGTTGTTCTTAATGCATTCCTCTCATAGGCTGGTCTGAGAGTGAATGCCCTTGGGTACACACTTCCTCCTCAAGTGGTTTATCAAAGTGTTATCCTAAAGAGGGACAATTCTCTCCCCAAGGAGCCTGCTGCCATCTGTTAGGATGACAATTCTTTCCATCCTGCTAGACACATCTTTTTTTTTTTTTTTCAAATGAGCTCATTCTACGCATCCTCTATGACAACGGATCTGATATTTCCCCCCTCTTTTCCACAAAAGAGGAAATTGAAATGAATCTTGGCTTTCGCCTAAAGGCTTCTCTGCCCAGCTCTTTACGTGGCCAGGACTCCGGGTCAGGCAGCTCTATCCCTGGGGTTGCGCACACTTCTGAAAACATCTCTCATTAGTGTGTTTAATATTGTGTTTCTTTTTCCTCTTTGCTCCAAAAGGTAAACTCACTGAGGCCACAGACTCTCCATTTTGTTCTCTGCTCTGTCTTCAGAATTAATCATGTAGTAGGTTGTTTCTTCAGAGAAATGGAGTCAATAGGATGTATATATGTAGAGAGTGTCAGTTATTTTAAGGAATTAGCTCCGGTAATTATGAAAGCTGGCAAGTTGAAACCTGTAGGGTTGGCTGGCAGACTGGAGGCCCAGGGAAGAGCAGTTCAAGTCTGAAGGCTGTCAAGCCAGAGAATTTCTTCTTGCTTGAGGGAGTTTAGACTTTTATTCAATCCAGTCCTTCAACTGATTGAGACACGGCCACCGCTCCCCCCACCCCCAGCATTATAGCGCTTCCAGGTGGCACAGTGCAAGAGACACAGTTTCAATCCCTGTGTCAGGAAGATCCATTGCAGTAGTTAATGGCAACCTACTCCAGTATTCTTGCTTGGAAAATCCCATGGACAGAGGAGCCTGGCGGGCTACAGTCCATGGGGTGGCAAAGGGTCAGACACCACTGAGCGACTAAGCATGTATACACCCTCACATTATAGAGGGCACTCGGCTTTATGCGGCTTTATGCAAAGTCTACCAACTTACATGTTAATCTCATCCAAAAATGCCCTCAGAGAAACATTTGGAATAATATTTGACCAAATATCTTTGCACTGTGCCCAGCCAAGCTGACACACATTTTATGTGTCACAACAGGCACATGATAACTATTTGTTGAATGAGTGACAGAATGAATGAATGAATGAACTTAAGGAGGGTGAGAGTCTTCCCAGGTTCACATAGCTGGTAAAAACGAAGGCCCAGGTCTTCAGAGCTCAGTGCAGGCAGCTGTTCTTTCCACCCTACCACAAGGCGTCTAGGAATGCTGACTAGAGCCAGCCTTGTGTGGTTCCCAGGACTGATGTCAGGGCATAGAAGACATTCTCCTTTCATATTCCACAAAGGTCTTTGCTCCTGTCTGGTGTTATTACAAAACGACTCTTTTGATGGAAATTTTTACTACCTGTGTGACCTGAAGGGCTTCCCAGGTGGTGCTAGTGGTAAAGAACACACCTGGCAATCCAGGAGATGCCTTAGACAAGGGTTCGATCCCTGGGCTGGGAAGATCCCCTGGAGGAGGTCATGGCAACCCACTCCACTATTCTTGCCTGGAGAATTCCATGGACAGAGGAGCCTGGTGGACCATAGTCCACAGAGTCATATAGAGTCCAACACGACTGAGGCACCTTAGCATGCACGCATGCGTGTGACCTGAAGCAATCAAGAACTTATTCTTTCACAAATAGGAGAGCCTCACATAAAACCTTCTCCTGCAGGTAAGAATAAGCTAAGAGCTGGACGCTCTGGTGTGGAGATCTCACCCTAACCCACTAACTTACTCACTGGATCCTTGCCTACTTTGCTTCCTGCTAGCTACTCTCCAGTCAAACTAAGCTACTTCCTGTGTGAGGTAGGGGCCCTGCAGTTAATTCTCTCTGCTGTTGTGTTTCACCTGGAATTATTATCACACCTGGAATGTGTCTTCCCCTCCTCTATATTTTACCCATTTATTTATTCATTCATTAAAAATTTCTTTAGCATCTACAACAGGGCAGGTAGTAGGACTTAGCACTGGGGACACAGAGATGAATAGAGAGATAAGATGCCTGCCCTTCTGGAGCACTTACATGCTGGTACTGGGAAAACAGAGGCAATTCAATCAAGGAAGTGAACAAGATAATTTCAGGTGGTGATCAGTGCTGGGAAGAAAACCAGGAAGTAGTAACAGGTGACAAACAGGCTGATGTGAAAGATGATGCTAGGAACGTACTTTAGATGGAGCTTAGGGCTGCTGTTTGAGGTGAGACCCCAGCCACGTGTGGCGTGGGGGAAGAACACTCTAGGTGGAAGGAACAGTAAGTGCCAAGGTATAAGGTAGAATGAATTTGATGTGTTAGAAGAGCAGAGAGAAAAAACTCATACCTATTACACAGTTTCTGTTAGATATGTGCTAGGCTCTGGAATACAAGGATAAAAGGGCATGGTCGCCAGGGGGACTTCCTGGTGGTCTAGTGGTTAAAAGACTCCTCTCAATGCTGGAAACACATGTTCAATCCCTGGTTGGGGAACTAAGATCCCCTATGGTAGGGCCAAAAGAAAAAAAAAAAAAACAGGGCATGGTCTTTTCCCCTAAAGAGGTCATTACTGGGGGAAAGACAAACGTGACAGCTGCCACCCTTGGGGAGATCTACCCACACCATGAACCAATGACCCCATCCCTGGCAGCCATATCTGTACTCTTTGGCTATGGCTGATTGGTTGGGAAGGCTGGTCACCTGACTTAAGCAAGACCAATCAGATTTCTTTCCCTCAGGATCACTGACTAGGGGGACAGACAATACCCTTGCTTGCAGGGTGTGCTAGCTGGCGTTAGTTATGTCTTGAGCAGGTATTATCAGGGTGACTCAGCCTCCTGACTTCCCCACGATTGAGAGGTTGCTGTGGAAAAACTAAGAGAGTCCCAAGATGGTCCGTCATCCAATCTTCAGTGTGCCGGGCTGACTGTTAAACCTGAGAATTTAGGAGCTGTGGGGGGTTAGACCCGTCACTGTGGCTGGAGCAGCAGAGAATGCTCCTCTGTAGAGAGAGGAGAATGGAGGAGCGATGAGAAGCAGAGATCGAGTTCTTGGGATTCTCTTCTTGGTACCAGGGTCTTTCCAGGGGCCAGCTACATCCCTGACTATGGATTCTCAGACACCCTTGTTCCGCTACAGAAAATCTCCTATGCCTGCTTGAGTCAGTTGCGGTGGGTTTCTGTTCCTTGCCACCGCAGACTTCTAACTGATAGAGACAATGACTATAAACAACTATGACCCAGGAGGTGTATGCTTGATAGAGGTGCCCTCAGCCTGGGGTGCACTGAGGATGTGGCCTGCCCACTTGGCTACATCCCCAGGAAAGCCTTCCCTAACTCAATCTATGTTCTATCTCTCACCTCCCAACAGCCTCATCTGACCCTCACTCGGAACACTCACTCCTCCCTTACATCTTCTGTCACCTTCTAGCCTGTAAAGACTCATGTGTGAAAAATCTTTGCACTTTCTTCCAAACATAGTGTCTTATGTGGCTAATATCTTGTACTTTTGCAATGCTGCATATATAAAGTTTTTTGTTTTTTTTTTTTGCCGAGCAGTGCAGCTTGTGGGATCTTTGTTCCCCCACCAGGGACTGAATCTGGGCTCTCAGCAGTGAGGGCACAGTCTTAGCTGCTGGACTGCAAGAGGATCCCCTACAAAGCATTTTCAAGTTCATCATCTGATGCGCATCCAACTCTTCAAAATTTGAATATTAGCATTAATAATAGCAGCTGCTGTTTATTTTGTGCATACTCTATGTGCTAGGTGGGGAAAAACAAACAACTTGAGACTTAGAGAGGATAGGTGATTTGCCCAAGATCTCTAAATTTATGTGTCACAGATGTGGCCATGGAACGTTATTTTCAGGCTATAAACCCATGCTCGCTCTGCCCTGCCAGCGTCTTGGGGGCAGAATGCAGGCCCTTCCCTGGGCCCTCTGACCCAAGTCCGTGGGGCTTGCCCCGGCTCTGCCTTGACCCTCTCTGGCAGGGCAGGTCTCAGGTCACTCAGTTTGCCAGTCTGACCAAGTCAGACGAATTTGGCTCCCTGGAGTCGCTGGGGTTGCCATGGCACCTTCCCTGGGCTCCTCTCAGTGTAAACCTGGAGGCGAGCTGTTTTGCAGCAAATGGGGGGGTGAAAACCGAGAAATTCTCCCATGAATGTGGGCAACTTGCAAACAGCCTGCCTCTCCTTGGAATTCCTTTTGGTGCCTTGCAGGTGGGTTTTGGGGCCATGAAATCCAATTCATCATTTCACAGGTGAGGAAACTGAGGCCCAGGGGTTTAGTGTTTCACAAAGAGATTTTGTGCTGTGGCCAGGAGGTCTCTGGAGTCAGAGAGACCTGGGTTCCAATCTAGCCTCTGCCTGACATTGGGCAAGCTCCCCAACAGCTCTGAGCCCTGCGCTCCTCATCTGTAAACTGGGGCTCATGACACTCCTTCTCTGAAAGAGTTAGGCCAAGGGTTAAGTCATATTTTTCCATATATATACATAAAAGTGCTTCCCAAGTGCCTGGAATGTGAATAGAGGCAATTGCCCAAGGTCACCCTGCTGGGAGTGGGGGAAAGTATGTCGTTACTTGATTCAGGTGATATAGGTTCTGGTCTTGACTTTGCTGCTAACTTGCTGTGTGTAAGTCCCTTCACCACCTTGAACCTCAGCCACTTTTTCCGTAAGTGAAAGTTGGGTTGGATGAGATAATGCCTCTGTTTTTCATTTCCCCACCCCTACAATTCTGTGCATCTGGTGACAGAATGCTAGTTCCCCAGAGCTCCTAAAGCTGTTCTGTTCACCACACCACCCTGCCTCACCACCAAAGTGGCTCTGGGATCCAGTCAAGAGACCAGCACACTGAGCCCCAGAGTCCTTGGCAGGAGAGAAAGGGATGCTCCTGAAGGTAGGAACTTTCCGTGAGGGCTGGGCTGCACTCATTCTTACTCCCCAGCCTCCTCCTCCAGTTCAGAGTTCTGCCCAGGCTTTATGGCGAGGACAGGGCTGAGTGTAAGGGAGAAGAAGGAGATTGGGGACTTGCTGGTGGGGGAAACCCATCTGATGAGGTCAGCTGAAAGCAATTTTAAATACTGTCAGCATTAGTGGGTGGAGATGAGAGGTGGGCAGTGTTGAAGCTCTGCTCTGAAAGCAAGGACTGAGGAAAGAGGAGGAGGAGAGACTGGAGGGGGTGGATTAGGGATCCAGTGGAGGAAACAGGAATCCAAATTCGGGGGAGGAGGAGGAGGTGAGCAGTGGGATGAGGAGCTCGAGGGAATGGATGGAGAAGAAGTAGACAGGAAAGGGAAGAACTGCTTTTTGTCGAAGGAAAATGACAGCTTGATAGAAAAAACTGGAGATAGAGCAGGTTCACTCCCACCACCCCGTTTGCTCATTGCCCCCAGGAGGCAGGCTGGGAGGTATTGTGCACTGTCCTCGGAGGGGAAGCCCAAGATGGCCCTTCTCCCCCACTGGGCTGCTTTTGATGGGCTGGACTGCTGGGGCCCCAGCTCTGAGGGTCCCCACCTTCTGCATGTAGCACCAGGCTTGTAATCCTGGATGAACTGGGGACTCTAAGCCTGTCTTGTACACTCTTCCCAGCCACCATCCCTCTCCTGCTGACACTCACTCAGTTAGAAGTCCCTTCTAATCCCTTCCTCTCCTCCACTCTAAACATCATACAGTTTGACACTTGGGAATGAACTCAGCACGTGTACCCAACACTGGCTACTTGTGGGGGATGGGTCCTTCTAGATCTGAGATCACTTTGCCTCACAAGATTGAGAAAGGAAGCTTGGTATAAACATGGTCTTCTTGTTTTTAGTATTGGGCATGATTATTGTAATAATGGTACTAGCTAAGATAAGAACTTATTGAATGCTTTCTGTGTTAGGCGCACTTAGAGTTCAACAAAATTATCAAATATCCAGGCTTATCCTTTCTTTCTGCTGACAACCTCATCATTTTGGCTTTTCATCCTCATGCTTATTGCTTTGTAATTGCAAGATGGCCGCTATAGCTCCAGGCATCACACCAGCATCCCAAGGAGTCTGGGCAAACAGATTTCTTCTGATGCAGCTTTGCTTTTTATCCTGAAAAAAAGGATGTCAGCAGATTTCTTTACACATCTTATTGGTTTTGTGTCCATCCTTAGACCAGTCACTGATGTAAGGAAGTATGTATGTACCTATACATCATTATGGCTCCTGTTTAACAGACCATCCCAAAACTTAGGGGCTTGAACAAGCATTCACTAGTGCTACGAATCTGTGGATAGCTGAATGGTTCTGCTGATTTGAGCCAGGCCAGTCTCCTCTTGGTTGGGCTTCCTTCTGTGCCTGTGAAAGTTGATGGGTCAGCTGGGAACTGCCTGGTCTAGGACAGCCTTACTTACTCACATGTCTGCTGCTGGCTGTTTGCCAGCTGGGGTGATGGAGTGACTAGGTCTTTTATCCAGCAGGTTGGCCCAAGTTTGTTTCCATGGCAGCGGTAGGGTTCCAAGAGATTGGGTGGAAGTAGGCAAGGCCTTCTGTGGCCTGGACTTTGAACTGGCACACTCATTTCCATCACATTCTTTTGGGCAAAGCAAGTCACAAGCCAGGTCAGATGCGGGGGTGGGGAAATGGATTCCACTGTTTGATGGGCGCGCTGCAAGGTCACGTGGTAAAGGGCTCAACTGCAGAGAGTGATGAAGAATTGTGACTGTTCTGCAGTCTACCACAGATTTGTTGTTTTGTTTAGTTGCTCAGTCGAGTCCAACTCTTTTGCGACGCCATGGACTGTAGCCCACAAGGCTCCTCTGTCCATGGAATTTCCCAGGCAAGAATACTGGAGTGGGCTGCCATTTCTTTCTCCAGGGGATCTTCCCAATCCAGGGATCAAACTGATGTCTCCTGCATTGACAGGCAGATTCTTTACTGTTGAGCCACCATGTTCATTTAGGCCAATTCATCCCCTAAGGGTGGGAAGGGGCTCCTTTTCCTCAAATCAAGGGAATACTCCTGATCAGGGTACAGGTGCAGAGAATAAAGGGAGGACGTGGTTTGTGGCTAGACTGCGTTTGGACAGGGGCCAATCCCAGGCATAAGGTGGGGAGGGGAGATTTTGCAGCTTTGGTTTCATCTTCCTTCTTCTGAAGAGGGTAATTTTCATCTGTCTTTTGTTGATGCTTGGTCTGGGCCTCACAATGATTCCACTAACAGGCATATGCATTTCTCCAGACACTCAGATGCAAAAAGCAATTTACAAAAATAAATAAAATGAACTCTGCTGCCATCCACTAGTTGTGGGAAAATCCAGTGTCAGTCACTGAGGACAGGCCAGGGCGTTGTCTAGTCCTTCTCCCTGAGGTTTGCATGATTTAGGAAACATGAGGCAAAGTCTTTGGTATTTGGTCCATTAAAATTCCTTGTGAGGTGCTTTTGTCCAAGCCCCACCCAGGCATCCATTCAGAAGCAAGAGACTCTATCTCTGCTCCCTTAATCCTCTCTTGTTGCAGAAAATTTCCAGGTTCGTGAAAGTTCACTGGTGGTCTAGTGGTTATGACCCCACACTTCCATTGCCAGGGGCCTATGTTTGACTCTTTGTTGGGGAACAAAGATTCCCCCAAACTTCATCATGTGACCAAAAAAGAAGTAAATACAAAAAAAAAGACAAATGTCCAGGCTCTTACTATCCATCAAAATCTTCACAAAAGGAACATACAAACCTCCTCTGCCCTCCTTTTCTCAAAGAATACAGCTCTCTCCTGCCTCCCTATTCAACTCCCCTCCCTCTTTTTCCTAATAGACCCAGCCCTCCCCAACACTGTCTGGGTGGGATGGTTTTCTAGGAACCCAGGACCTGACTGTGCTTCCTGGAAGAAAAAGCACCCTGAGAGAGTAGACGTATGTGACAGAAACAAGTCTGAGGGATTAGGGAAGGAAGACACATCTCAGCTGAGATGGGCAGGAGTGTAGGAGTGGGTTAGGTGACCAAGGAGCTGGGAAGCCTGCAGTAGAGTGTTCCAAGCAGAGGTGCCATCCTTACTGCAAGAGCCAACATACTGAGCGCTGCCTACATGCCAGGTTCTGTGAAGCAGGTGCTTCTGTCGTCCCCACCACACGAAACTTACAGAAGAAGTTAAGGAACTGGCCCAAGGACATGCAACTAGTAATGTGCTGAGCTGGGATTTTCAATCCAACCAGTTGGATGCCAAAGCCCCACTCTTAATTACTTAGATGAACCCAGACATGAGAGAAGGTTGTTTGGAGAACCAAAGGGAGTTTATTTTGGCTGGAACATAGCGTGTGAAGGGGGAGGTGGTACAAGAGGTTACGGAGGTAGAGAGAGATGCTAGTGTGGAGACTCCTGCTGCCACGTTACCGCTTGGCGGCAGCCAGCCTAGAAGCAGGGGGACCATTTCAGAGGCTATTTCAATAATTTCAGCAGGAAATGATGGTGGATCAGTCTAAGCGGATGGTGATAAAAATAGAGTTAAAAAAAAAAAGTAAAGGACTTCCCTGGTGGTCCAGTGGTTCACTGCATGCTCCCAATGCAGGGGTCATGGCTTCAATCCCTGGTCAGGGAACTAAGATCCCACATGCTGCTAGGCATGGCCAAAAAGTTAAAATTAAAAAGAAATGGCAGGATTCGTGGGTTGTTAGGAAGAATGGACAGCACCTGGTGATTACGTAGTGGAAGGGGATTTGGGGTGGGGGAATAGACAGGAGTCAAGAAGTGACCCTCAGATTTCTGGGTTGGGAAACTAAATGGATGGCCTGATCCTATTCACTGTCTTGCTTTGAAAGCATCTCTCTCAGGCTCTCTAGCTGTCTGTCTTCCTAATTCTAAAATGAAGATAATGAAACCTGACCTCCCCATTATCCAGATGGTGTCAAGATAACATGAAGTCATCAATTTGGAAGTGCTTCAGAAAGTCAGAAGTACTTTGCAAATGCGAGTGGTTATTATTTTATGGTTAGCGCTAAGGTCCTGCCCCTCCTGGGGCTTGCAGATGGAGCCAGACTCAAGGCAACCCAGGGGAACTACTCACTCGCTCTCACTCACTCTCTCACTTGGAGGCAGTCTCAGCATTCCTAGCAGACAGTGTCTCTTTGGCAGGTGGGAGCCACAGTCCCACGTACTAAATTGTTAATAGCTTCCCTGGGGAGTTCCTTTCTGCTCTGACTCCTTCAGTAATTTCTGTTTCTCTACTGCTGACGCCTTCTGATGCCCTGGGTTGGCCCAGGATTCCCCATCCACTTTGGTTTGCTGTCTTTGTTCTGACCTGAAGTCAAGGATGGGGTCAAACAAAATTGAATTGTTTGGCTGCCAAGGCATGGAGGGCTGTGTATCCTGTGCTCCACCAAGAGCAGGGATGTACTTAAGAATCCACAATGTTCAATGACTCATCCCCTTCACAGCTGGGGAAAGTCTGCTGGACAGAGACAGCAGCCACAGGTTCTTGGGTTTTGGGGAGACTAACTTTCTAGGCTTCACTCTGAGCAGCAGGAGTGAGGTGCGGCAGGAGTGAGGTCCATCAGGAGTAGCTTTTGGGGTCACACAGACCTGGCTTGACGTCCCTGCTCCGGCGTCAGCATATCACCTAAGCTCTGCCAGATGGAACCACAGTAAAAAGCGCTCACATTTCTAGGGCTGCCGAGAATTAACTGAGATAATACACGGAGCACTTGGCCCCGGCGCCTGGCACACAGCAAGCTCTCTCTAAATGGGAGCCAACAGGATCATTTATGAGTTGTGACCACAGAAATGAGACTGTCTTTTAAAGATAAGTAGACGAGAATGCGGACATCCGAGTAAGAGTTGATCTCTTCAAAGGGTTCACTTTGGGAGTTCATTGGGGAAATTCCTTTTAGATGCCATTCCAGTTTCCGTGTGTCCTTCCAGTATCCTCGGGGCAGGCTCAGTTCACATATGCTGGCTGTGCCTTAGTCATCTGAGGCTGCTATAACAAAGTACCATAACGGAGTGACTTCTCAGCAACAGACATTCACATCTCATAGTTCTGGAGGTTGAAAGTCTCGGTGCAAACAAGATTGGGTTCTGATGAGAAATCTCTTCCAGCTTGTAGACTGCTGCCATCTCATCATGTCCTCCCATGAGAAAACAGAGATGGCAAGCAAGCTCTGCAAAGGCACAGCCCATGACAGCACGTGTGCTGACTTAGCAGTCATGTCCCTCATGTACTTGGTCATTTGCTTATCTGTCACAGCTTCTTGACTGCGAGTTCCTCTAAGAGGGCAATGGTCTGACTCAGGCTCTTGGTTTCATAACTTGTACTCATGCAGCCCTTTCTCAGTTGGCAGAGCATCTGTTGTTTCACCAGATCCTCACACCAGTCCTGCCTCTCTCTGCTTTCTGGATGAGAAAACTAAGGCTCAGAGAACTGAAGGGAAACTTTCTGTCTTTTGCCTCCACCATAGCTGTGACTTTCCACCATAGCATTTCCTTACCCAAGAGGGATTCAAAAAACATGGTGGAATGCAATGTTTAAAAATTCCCTCCAGCCCAGTACAGAGAAGGGGTGGAGTCAGAAGAGGGGAACAGTAAACCCTGGGTAGGACCAGACTGGTTCCTTTGCTTAGTCTTTCACTCATGTCTGATTCTTTTGCAGCCCTTTTGGATTGAAGCCCACCAGGCTTCTCCATCCATGGGATTTTCCAGGCAAGAATACTGGAGTGAGTTGCCATGTCCTCCTCCAAGGGATCTTCCCGACCCAGGGACCAAACCCACATCTCCTGTGTCTCCTGCATTCCTGGCAGATTCTTTACCTGCTGAGCCATCTGACTAGGAAGGTCCTCAAATGCAATGCCAAATGGTAAGGGTAGACTTGCTTGGTGACAGCCAAAAGCCAAGGAGGCGGTGGAGTTGGGAACTAGTACAGATGTTCTCTGATTTACAATGGTTTCATTTACGATTTTTCAACGTCACAGTAGTGTAAAACTGCTACATATTCAGTAAAAACTGTGGTTTGGATTTTGAATTTTGATCCTGTCCAGGCTTGTGCTATGCGCTGTGGTTCTCTCTTGTGATGCTTGAGGATATCAGTGAACTACAGCTCCTCCTCAGCCAGGAGATCGCGACAAACAGCTGGTATACTTACAACATCCTGTGCCCAAACAGCCATTTGCTTTCAGTAGAGTATCCAATAAATTAGTGATATAGTCAACACTTTATTATCCAATAGGCTTTATGTTAGTTGGCTTTATCTGACTGTAAGCTAATGTAAGTGTTCTGAGCATGTTTAAGGTAGGTTAGGCTAAGCTTAGGCTAAGCTATAATGTTCGGTAGGTTGGTTGTATTAAATACATTTCTATTTAGTTTTTTGGCTGTGCTGGATCTTGGTTGCCATGTGGACGAATTGCAGTGAGTAAGGGCTACTCTTGGCTATGGTGCACAGGCTTCTCATTGCAGTGGCTTCTCTGACTGCAGAGCACAAGCTCTAGGATTCTGAGGGCTTCAGTAGTTGTGGCACGTGGACTCAGTAGTTGCGACTCACAGGCTTTAGAGCACTGGCTCAGTAGTCATGGTGCACGGGCTTAGCTGCTCATGGCATATGGGATCCTCTCGGACCAGGGATCGAACCTGTGTCTCTTGCATTGGCCGGCAGATTCTTTACCATTGAACCACCAGGGAAGCTCTAAAATATATTTATTAGTCACCATGGTATTTTCAACTGACAATAGACTTATTGGGATGTAATCCCATTGTGAGCCTTAGTTCAAGACCGAGATTAAAGCTCTGGAGGTGTTGGGATGTGCTGGGAGTTCAGGGCCAATACTTTGGGCACCTGATGCAAAGAGCTGACTCACTGGAAAAGACCCTGATGCTGGGAAAGATCGAGGGCAAGAGAAGGGAGTGACAGAGGATGAGATGGTTGGATGGCATCATCAACTCACTGGATATGAGTTTGAGCAAACTCTGGGAAATAGTGAAGGACAGGGAAGCCTGGTGTGCTGCAGTCCACGGAATCGCAAAGAGTTGGACGTGACTGAATGACTGAACAACAATCCCATTGTAATTGAGGGAGATCTGTAATTTAGTTCCAAATAAGATGTGACTGCAGAGTTTACGCAAAGGGTTTTGGGTTGCTTAAGAGAATTCCTCTGTCCTTTATTAAACTGTAAATGCTCTGTCTCCCTCATCAAAGTGGGAGCTCACCAAAGGTGGAATTGAGCTTTCTAGTCAATCACACATCAAGCACTAAGGAGGAGGTGCAGAAGTGCACAAGATCTATTGTAGAGATGATGCACACAAATCCAGTGATTATCCAGATAAATTTCTGTAAGGAAGAGGTACATGACTCTGTGGGAACAAATGATAAGGATAGCTTAATCTAATTGTATGGGGCAGTGGAGGAGGGCAGTCAGTGAAGGTTTCATGGAGGAAGTGATATTTAAGCTGAAACTTGAAGGATGAAGAGCATTTAGCCTAAGGAGGTGGCTAAGCCCTTCCAAGTGGATGAAATAGAATATGCAAATGTCCTGAAGTGGGAAAAAATTTGGCTTGTTGGAGGAGTTGGGAGGGGACCGGAACTCTTGTAAAACAGCCTTCCTGCGTCCTGTCTCAATTTCTTTCCCCTGGCACCAGAAAAGTCTCTGAGTATACCAGGCCCTTTGGGACAAGGGAGAGAGTTTTGGCAGCACCCGTGACCACAGAGTAAAAAATCACCTGTCTGATGAGTCCTTAGATGGTCCGGTGGGGAAGCCTTGGCGGGCGGGGAGTCGGCTGTAGCTAGTAAAGGAGCTTGGACAGCAGCTGAGAGGGACAAAGAGAATGGAGAGAGGGACTCCCCTGGTGGTCTGCCTGCCAGTGCAGGGGACACAAGTTTGATCCCTGGTCTGGAGGGTCATGCCATGGAGCACCTGAGCCTGAGAGCTGCATCTACTGAAGCCCATGCACCTAGAGCCCACGCTCTGCAATAGGAGAAGATGCCACGATGAGAAGCCTGTGCGTGGTGGCAAAGAGTAGCCCCCCACTCAGCAGAACTAGAGAAAGCCTCTATGCAGCAACAAAGACCCAGCACAGCCATAAACAAATAAAGCCGTTCTTAAAAAAGAGAAGAATGGAGAGGAGGATGATCTTGGGGACTCTGGCTTTGTTCTTTCTGGGAAAGGGTATGAGTCTTGTGCATAGACAGATGATTCAAGCCAGAGAATGAGGGGTCCTCACCCAACCACTCACAGGACCAAGACCGCAGAGTCCAGCTCTCAGGAACTCCAGTATTGTCCCATTCCACCCCCACCCCCCAACCCAGGACTTTTATTCATCCAACAAGTATTTCCTGAGCACCCACTGTGACCCCAGCCCTCCACTGGATCCAGGGATCAATCAAGCCTGGTCTTCCCAAGGAGGAAACAAACTTGGCTAGAAATAATTACCATATGGGGGTCCAGTGATTTAAGACTTCTTGCTTCCACTGTAGGGGGCATGGGTTTGATGCCTGGTTGGGGAACTAACTGAGGCCAAATAAAAATTACCATATGGGAATATTAGTCTTTTTGTCTGTAAACTGGGGAATCTGTTAAAGTGTTTGCTTTGGATGAAGGGCTCAGCACAGTGCTGGAACAATAGGGAGAATGTTCTGGGAAGGACAGGAGCCCCAAAAGGAGGATGACTCTGGGTTGGGGCTGGTCAGGTCAGAGAGAAGGTGTCAGAAACGGCCCCTTTCCCCCTGCACCTGCAGCAGTCACGGTGATCCTTAAGGTGCTCTTTGAGACCCTGCCCACCTCCTCATCCCCTTCTCCCCATACTCCCTTTCTGTCCTCTCCTCTTCCTGGCCTTTCATCCCTCTGACCATAGGGTCTTTAAACATATTTTAAAACGCTTTATTTTAATTTTTGACTGTACTGGATCTTTGTTGCTGCACGGCTGCTCTCTGCTTGCAGCGCATGGACTTCTCATCGCGGTGGCTTTTCTTGTTGCTGAGTACTGACTCTAGAGTGCTGGCTCAGTAATTGTGGCGCTCAGGTTTAGTCGCTCCATGGCAGGTTGGATCTCCCTGGATCAGGGATGGTTTAAACCTGTGTCTCCGGCATTGGTAGCTGGATTCTTTACCACTGAGCTACCAGGGAAGCCCCCAGGTGTGAGTTCTTTAACTGAAATGCTCCTCCCCAGTTTCTTTCCTAAGTCAGTTCCTCTTAACACTTCACACCTTACCTTAAGTGTCATTTCCTCAGGGAGGCTGTCCTGACCCCCTGGCTTTTGTAGGTCCTGCCACAGGAATGCCCTGCTTTTCTTCACTCTCCTCCGTGTGCGACCAGGTCTTCCTCAGTGAGATCTTGGGATTGACGTCTCTCTCCTCCACTGCGCTGTAAGGAGGCAGGAGCCACATCTAGCTTTATGCACTAGCGGCCCCTCAGTAGGGCTTCCCTGGTGGCTCAGATGGTAAAGAATCTGTTCGCAATGCAGGAGACCCTGGGTCAGGAAGATCCCTTGGAGGGAATGGCAATTCACTTCAATATTCTTGCCTGGAGAATTCACCTCAATAGTACCTGGCTCTTATATTCCTCACTCAAAAAAGATCTGTTGAGCAAAAGAATGGGCTGCAAAAAAAAAAAAAGGATAATAATGGTTATTTATGGAGCGTTTACTGTGTACCCAGCACCGAGCTAAATTCTTTAACCGCATCATGTTATTCTCCCCAACAAACCTCTGAAGGAGGTGGTGCGATTATTCTCATTTTACGGAAATGGAAAATGAAGTCGACGGATATTAAGTGACTTGCTCAAGGTCACTCTGCTTGTTAGTGCAGGGATGAGGGGCTGGATTCATATACAGGTCCTTCCCACCCTCAAAGCAGCGAAAGATGCAGAGGTGAGTCACGGCTGCGGCGCGGGCGCACCCGAGCCGGCGGAGCATCCCTAGGGAAGGAGTGGGCAGTTTCCCCCGGCTCCACGCCGAGCCGGTGGTGCAGCGCCCGCCCCCGGTGGCGGGCGCAGACGGGCGGCCGCCTCCGGGCCACGTGGTGCGCGCGGCGGGCGCGTCCGAGGAGCCTGCAGCGGCTCCTGGCTCAGAGCTCTCCCGGCTTGGAGAGCGGGCGGGAGCCGGGGGCCGGGCCGGTGCGGGCGGCGAGGCGGCTGAGGTGGCACGGAGGTAGCAGGGAGGCCGCGGCTTAGCGCCCGGCGGCGTCGGGGCCGCGGCCTCGTCCCGGCCGCAGCCTCTTCCCTTGGCGCCTTGCTGGCACCGGCTCTCTGCGCCCAGGGCGCACGGCGGGCAGGGACGCAGCCCGGCCGCCTGGCCGTCATGGAGCTGGCCCCCTCCCGGGACCCCGAGCTGCAGCCCCAGCTCCTCGCCAACGCGTCGGATGCCTTCCCCAGCGCGGGTGCCAACGCGTCGGGGCCGCCAGGAGCACGGAGCGCCTCTTCCCTTGCCCTGGCTATCGCCATCACCGCGCTCTACTCGGCGGTGTGCGCCGTGGGGCTCCTGGGCAACGTGCTCGTCATGTTCGGGATCGTCCGGTGAGTCCACTGCGGGTTGGAGCGCCCGGCAGGACCCCGGGGGTGAGGGTGGGGACCGCGGACCTGGGACCCTGACCTCGGACTCCGCACACCCGGGGCCTCCGGGCTTCCTGCAGGGGGCGCCCGGGGGCCCAGCGGAAAGAGCGCTTCCCTGGCAAGGGGGACCCTGGCGTGAGTGAGTGTGTGTGTGTGTGTGTGTGTGTGTGTGTGTGTGTATGCACGCACGCATTTAACTAACATCGGATCATCTGTTGGCCTCCCCCTTTTTCTGTGTACAGTTTGGTGACAGTTGTGTGTCTGTCACAGTTTGTGAGTGCGTGATTCTGTGTTTGTGACAGTACCGATGCGTGTTTGGACCTCCACAAACGAGGTAGTGGTGGGCAGAGATGCCCGAGGTGCGCTGGGCCTCCGGGGAGACAGCGGTGTGTGGGCTGAATATGCACGTGGGGGCACAGGAGCGCTTGTGTGTCTGCATCGTGCTGACGGGCGCTGACCAAGCCACATTTGGGGACCATCTGCTGGGGGTCCGGTGTTGGTGTACGTGCTTGTCTCACGCTGTCAGTTGGTGATTCTCTCTGTAGGAGTGAGTGACAACGTGACTGTTGTTTCTTGTCAGACCCTGAAGCCCCCATGGGAGGAGAGCATCCAGGGTGGCTCTGGACACTTGCGTGCGCATCTGCTGAGGGGTCACCATGGTTCCTGGGCACAGTGGGCCAGCCAGTCGCTCTCTGCTTCCTTCCCCGGGGCCATCTGGTTCTGACCTCCGGACGTGATTCAGAGAGTCCGCGGATCCTCCTCACAAATGCCCCGTCTCTCATCTTCTCCTCTTCTCCAACAGTCTTTTTTTTTTTATCCTGGCAAAAGCAAAAGTGATGTGGTTGGGCAGGAGTGGAGTTTGTACTTTCATCTCAGGAAGTAAAGTTCTCTTCCTGATGTCTCTGTTCAGTGCAGGGACCTTCTCAGAGAGCCTAAAGCATCATGGGCTTGCCCAGAAGCAGTCTTCCTGACCCAGCCCTGCCAGTGCAGACACGGGCGAAAGGGGTTTAAAGGAAACTCCCATCCTGGTTAACTGGAAACAGGTCATCTGTGTTGGCTGACCAAGGGACATCCCTAAAGCTCTCTGGGCCCTGGGGCCACCAGACAAGGCAGAAAGCAGGGGGCAGTTTGTGGATTCAGTGGCTGGAGACGTGAACTGTGGTCTTGGCCCAATTGCTGATGCCTGTCACACTGGGGGCCCTTTCTTCTTGCCCACCGTCTGCCCCACCTGCCTCAGTTTCCCCATCTGGGGGTTAGAGACCCAGTCTCTGCAGCTGGGACTGTGAGTTCCAGAGTGGGAGGTCTCTGTCCGGCAGAGCACAGTACACTTGAGTGTTGTGTGGTGTGAGGGTGTTGTGGGAGCTTTGGCTTGGATGACTCCGGGGGAAGCTTTGCTCTCCCAGGAGGAGCGGAGGGCACAAGAATTTCCTGTGCTTTCAGTGACTCATCTCCAGCTCCAGTGGGAAAATTCCCCCAAGCACAGGCAGGAGCAATCTTTGCTTTGTCAGTGGTTCTCCCCACTTTACCTTGGGAAGTAGTCCTGCAGATGCAAGTCAACCTGAGAATTGATTCTATCCACGAACTGGCTCTGCCACTGGGGTAAACCGCTTAGCCTCTTTGAGCCTCAGTTTCTTCATCTATAGAATGGGCAAGTAATAGAGTCTACTTTGACAGGGTTTTTGTGAGGGGGCACTCAGAGAGCATTATAAATGCAGCTGGCATGGTGTCTGGACCCAATAAGTGTGAGGAGGAAGAGTAAGATTCCTCAGAAGGAGAATGAGGGGGTGCTTTTCCTAAGGTGGGCCTGGGAGTACCTCTGATTCCAGGGGTCCCAGGTTCCTGCACTTGTGCTCTCGGGGGCTGGGGGGTAGGTATCAGTGCTCTGATCCGGGGAAAGCTGAGTGTCAGTGTATTCACTTTCACCTCCAGTCTCTTTCCTGGGGCCTCTGGCTGGTAGGCTGATGAGCCAAACTCCCCCCAGGGGAGGGCCTCTCACTTCTGAGGGTCCACTGAGGGCAGGCCCTGGGCTTCAAGTGCTAGGGTGCTGCCCATAAACCCTCCCCACATCATCTCGTGTCAAGTGCATCTTGCAAGCAGCAGAGGGGGCCTCTTAGGTCCCCGTGTTGCACAGACATTTCCCAGGGCAGCCATCTCTGTGATCATGGGGCCTGACTGGTTGAATCCTCGCCTGCAGCCCGGTGGGATAGGCATTAGCCTCCCCATCACTGTCACCTCCAGTCTACAGGTGAAGAAGCTGCAGTTCAGAGGGGGGCAAGGTGGCTTGTTCCCCTAGGTCCAGAACTGTTTCCAGAGCTGCCTGGGTTAGGGGACAAAGAAATGCATAGCAGGAGGGGGCGGGATCCTATCCCTCCTCTTGTCCTAGGATTCTCAGAGAAGGATGCAGACGGTGACTCTGTACGTTATTCAGCACGTGTGTTTTAGGCTACCATCATTAGGGAGGGGAATGACAGGCCCTGGCACTTAGTCCTCCCCGGCTGAAAGGGAGGCCAGGGACAGGGCAGCTGTCTGGGGCTTGGCTTCTGCTGGCAAAGCCCCAAGAGCAGTGCGTGGCCGGGGGAGCCAGGATGAAGAAAACCTCTGGTGTATCCATGGTTCTCTGACCACGCAGAGCCCAGCCCACCAGTAAGTGAATCAGTTGATTGGCTGAATGAATGAGTGATTGAATGGATGAATTCTGCCTGTCAGTCCTGAGCTCAGCCTACTTGGAGAGCAGGGGAGGGTTTGCAAAAAAGATCCAGAGGGCCGTTGGGATAAAAAAGGAAGGAGGTGAGTGGCAGAGCTGGGGCTCTGAAGCCAGGCACATCAGTGTGCAAATTCGGAGTTCAAAGCCACTTCCTTGCTGTGTATTCGGACTAGTGACTTCACCTTTCCGAAGCTCATTTCTTCATGTGTAAAGTGAAAGTAACAGCAGCGCATCTGGGGTGGTGGTGAGGATTAAAGGAGACATGTTGTGTCTGAGCCCTTTAAGTCCTTTGAGAACAGGGAGGGTTTCTACGTGAAGGAATGAAAAGAATTAACTCATTCAATAAAAATCCTGTGGCTGCACCATGCTAGATGCTGAGATGTGGTGAAGGAAATCCACCGTCCCTGCCCTCGTGGAGCTTAGGTCTGGGAGAAATAGACATTCATCCACTCGTCATCCAACAGATAAGTTTGCAGCTGTGCTGAGGGCCATGGAAAAGTGAGCTGTGGGACCCAGGATCGAGGAGAGTCTCACCTGGTCTGGAAATTCCAGGAAGGCCTCTGAGGAGCTGAAGGGTAAGGAGAGGGTAACTAAGTATAAAGGTGAGGAACGAGGCTGACATACGTAAAGGCTGAAAAAAAATACCAAGGGAATCTCAGAATCCCAGAACCCAAAGCATTCCCTATCCTCCCACCCCAACTTGGGAAGCCCATCCATCCTTCTGGATACACGAGAGCGCCTCTGGGAATTGCACTCTTAGCCAACAGTCTGTGATTCCTGAGGCTTCCATGAAGTGTGAGCAGGAGTTTGGGGATCCCCAGGCAGATGCTCCCTCCCTTCCTCTCCTTGCCGGGTGAGTTCAGCCAGCGTGGGGATTTGGGGAGTATTTAGAGCAGATGCCCGACAATACCTCCTTCTGAGTGGAGTCATGCCCTGAGCAGGGCTGGTATCTCAGAGTTCCCATGCCAGCTCTGTAGGCGGAGTGGAGTATAAAAGGCTTAAGGAGGCCTGCATCTCTGATGACTCTGTCTTCAGAAGTTATCAGAGATGATGCCCTCTTCCTTCTACGTGGCCCAGAACTTCTTAGTTTGCCTGCCCTGAATCCAGGGAGGAGAATGGAATCGATGCTTCTCCAGTGTGACCTCTTGTCTGCCTGCCCTGTCCCCTGCCCCCCCACCCCCTGGTTTGGGCGTGTTCACACCTTGCCCCCACCAGGCCTCCCGGTCTCTTCATGACTCTGCTCCTTGAACTCTTCCTGGGCTGGTGTCTCTTCTGACTCTTCTCCTTGTATCAGATGCCAGCTCTGCCACCTGCCCAGATCTTTATCAGGTTGGATGGCCACTCTGCCCTGCGGTTTCTTCATTTATAAAATGTGGATCATAGCACCTGCCTAAGAAGCACCTTTGTGCTAAAGATGACAAGATGGTGTTGGTAGAGCGTTGGGTTTTACCTCCCATCCTGGGGAGCTGCAGCACAGACAAGCAGGGAGGGGAGGTTGGGCCTGACAGCCTGGTGTTGGGCAGGGTCACGACAGGTGAGGGAGGCGTTCTGGTTGTCCTTTCTGTCTACTGCCCAGGTGCCAGGGGTGGCTGGGGCAAGTGCTCGGCGGGGAGCCCAGAGTTCCTGTCTTGCTCTCAGAGACCCAGCGTGAACCTCTTGCCTTCTGGTCTCCCTACCCTCTCTTGCCTGGATTGAGGTCTTGCAGACCCCGGGGCCCCTGGGCCAGGAGAGATCCCAGAGAGGTGACACAGTGCAGTGGAGAAGGTCACACCAGGAGGTCAGGTGGTGCTGGTCTACTATCCCTGCTCTACCGTGTCCAGTGGTGGGGCTTTGGGCAAATGACTTAACTCTCCTGAGCCCCCTTTCTGCATTTGCAAAATTGTGGTGATCAGGATAGGCTCTTGGGAAGATTATGTAAGATCATACATGTAAAGGTCATAGCAGAGCTGGGCACAGAGTAGGCCTTCAACACGTACCAGATGCTGAGATTAACTGGCACCCCAGTGGCTGTTCTGCGCAGGCAGAGCTGGTGGCCAGGAGATTGTCTACACTTTCCACCTTGGGTTGTTTCCTGCTTCCTGCATCATCTGCGCATTTATTCATTCAACAAGCATTTGCTGATGCTGACCCTGCCAGGCCTGTCCGTCTGCAGCCCCCATGGCCCAGACGCTCAGCTGAAGCTGCATCGTGGGCCCTGGCTTCTGACACAGCCCCCTACTAAGTTACAGCTCCAGGGACAATTGCAACTTTTCAGAGCTGACGGAGTCTGGAGGCACCCAACCAGGGCAGGTGGTGTCTGTGCTGAGTCGTGATGCGGCGGGAGCAGTGGGTTGGCTCCACGGAGAGGTGAGGATGGAGCATTCCAGGCAGGGGGAACAGCACAAAGAAATCTTCAGGAGGCGATCAGAAGGCAGCACAGCAGAGGGCGGGGAAGTGCACCGTGGCTGAAGAGGAGTGCTTGGGGGTGGGGCTGGCTGCCGGGGGCCAAAGCAGGAAAGGTCTTGCAAGGGTGTCCGCCTCACCCTGGTTGTCAGGAGTGCCTGCCGAGTGCTGAGCTGCAGCCAGGCCCTGGGGCTGGTCATGAACCACTGACTACAGTCTCTGCCTTCCAAAATCCCTGGGTGCAGGGGCTGTACATGTTAGAGGAACTCCTTGAGCCAGCCCCAGGGAATTGGAGGGAGTCATTCTGGTGGAGGCTTTGCTGGTGGCTCAGGTGGTAAAGAATCTGCCTGCAATATTGGAGCTGTTAAGTAGCTCATTTGTGTCTGACTGTTTGGACTGCAGCACACCAGGCATCCCTGTCCTTCACCGTCTCCCGGAGTTTGCTCAAACTCATGTCCGTTGAGTTGGTGTTACCATTAAACCATCTCATCCTCTGTCACCCCCTTCTTTTCCTGCCTTCAATTTTTCTCAGCATCAGAGTCTTTTTCAATGAGTCGACTCTTTACATCAGGAGGCCAAAGAATTGGTGCATCAGCATCAGTCCTTCCAGTGAATATTCAGGGTTGATTTCCTTTAGGATTGACTTGTTTGATCTCCTTGCTTTCCAAGGGACTGTCAAGAGTATTCTCCAACACCACAGTTCAAAAGCATCAATTCTTCAATTCTCAGCTTTCTTTATGGTCCGACTCTCACATCCGTTCATGACTACTGAAAAGACCATAGCTTTGACTATATGGACCTTTGTTGTCAAAGTGATGTCTCTGCTTTTCAATACACTGTCTAGGTTTGTCATAGCTTTCCTTCCAAGAAGCAAGTGTCTTCTACTTTCAAGGCTACAGTCACCATCCACAATGATTTTGGAGCCCCATTTTTTCCCCCATCTATTTATTTGCCATGAAGTGATGGGACTGGAAGCCATGATCTCAGTTTTTTGAATGTTGAGTTTTAAGTCAGCTTTTTCATTCCTCTCTTTCACCTTTCTGAGTTCAATCCGTAGGTCAGAAAGACACCCTGGAGTAGGAAATGGCAACGCACTCTGGTTTTCTTGCCTGGAGAATTCCATGGACAAAGAAGCCTGGCAGGCTGCAGTCTAGGGCGGGTCACAAAGAGTTGTACACGACTGAGCGACTAACACTGTTACTACTATTCTGGTGGGGAGAGGGGAGGGAGGACTTAAGAGACGCCTGGATTCAGGTCCAGCATGGCTGTATGAGGGGCTGGAGGCTGTGCCGAGGCTCCAGTTGTGAGACTGGACAGGTTCTTGGGCCCATGGTAAGGCAGCCATGGGAAATGAGGGGACTTGGAGTTGCAGGCCATGGGGAAGAGGACTTTGGAGCAGAATGGAGTTCAAGAGAATGAATTTGGTGTAGGGGGTCATGGGGCGGATTGGAAGGAGTTGGATCAGGGCAATGGAGAGCTGGATGACCTTGGGCAGGCCCCGGAAATCCTGGCCTTGATTGTCCCTTTCAAACTGCAGTGCTGTGGGACCTGCAGAAGGCAGGAGGCTGGGCTGGTTGAGCCCTAATGAGGCCGAGCAGGGGGGCAGCTGCAGTCCCGGCCAGTGTCCCTGTGCCCCCTGGCCCTGCCCCAGGGCCTAGCTTCCCAGCCTCTTGGGTTTACTTTCTGGGGAGTGTGTGTGACTCACAGGCACACCAGGGAGAAGCCAGAGGAGTCACTCCTGTGTTCCTGCCACTTGCCAGAGGCTCCTCTGAGCCACGGCGGCCTGCAAGGGAGCAGGAGATGAGGACCAGAAGACTCAGAAGGAGTAGGTGCCTCTCATAGCCAGAAAGGGGCAAACCCAGGTCTTCCTGGCTCCCAAACTCCTTCAGATCCACTCTACCACTGCTGTCCGTGAGACACATGGGCAATGGAGGTGAAGGCTGGGGCTGTCTAGTTAGAGGAGGGAGGACCAGAGCTGGGGAGGAAGGCAGATTGCTGTCTGCAAACCTCTGAGGCCTCTGTGTGGGGTAATAGCACTTGAGAGCCTGGATGTCAGAGCCAGACTGACCTGGGACCGCATTTACTAAGAGAGGGAGCTTGGGAGATACGTGCATGACCTTTCTTGGCCTCAGTTTTCTTATCTGTAAAATGGGAGTAGAAATAGACCCCTGTGAGACCCCCTCCCTCACAGGGTGGTTAGGAGAAGCTCATGAGGCTGGACGTGAAGGAATTCAGTACAGAGCCAGGAACTTGGTAGGTACTCTACACATTTTCCATGATTTTATCTATTTAGAAGAAGAGTGAGACTTGTTTCTCATTCATTTGATTGACATTTCTTGAGCCCCAAGAGAATTAGAACTTTGGGGTGGATACTACAGGGAAATTATCAGTTCAATACTAAACATTTTCTTTTACAATAAATACAGTAACACATGTTGCTATAAGTAACACTAGTTATTTCAGAAAACACTGAGGCGATTAAGCAGAGGCAAATGTTACCCATGATCCTACCATTAAGAGAAATGCTTTGTCATTTTGATGTATTTGCTTCCCATCTCCTTCTGTGTCTCTCACTGTATGTGTGTGTTTTAATGACATCAGCATCATATTGTATTGAAATAATGATCACATCACATATAATATTTTGCTAGTGGCCATCTCACATTGTTCAGTTCGTCGCTCAGTTGTGTCCAATTCTGCGACCACATGGACTGCAGCACGCCAGGCTTCCCTGTCCATCACCAACTCCTGGAGCTTGCTCAAACTCATGTCCATCATGTCAGTGATGCCATCCAACCATCTCATCTTCTGTTGTCCCCTTCTCCTCCCACCTTCACTCTTTCCTAGCATCAGGGTCTTTTCCAATAAGTCAGCTCTTCACATTAGGTGGCCAAAGTATTGGAGTTTCAGCATCAGTCCTTCCAGTGAATATTCAGGACTGATTTCCATTAGGATGGACTGGTTGGATCTCCTTGCAGTCCAAGGGACTCTCAGGAGTCTTCTCAACACCACAGTTCAAAGCATCAGTTCTTTAGCACTCAGCTTTCTTTATAGTCCAACTCTCACATCCGTACATGACTACTGGAAAAACCATAGCTTTGACTAGAGAGATCTTTGTCAACAAAGTAATATGTCTGCTTTTTAATATGCTGTCTAGGTTGTTCATAGCTTTTCTTCCAAGGAGCAAACATCTTTTAATTTCATGGTTTCAGTCACCATCTGCAGTGATTTTGGAGCCCCCCAAAACAAAATCTCACTGTTTCCATTATTTCCCCATCTATTTGCCATGAAGTGATGGGACTGGATGCCATGATCTTAGTTTTCTGAATGTTGAGTCTTAAGCTAACTTTTTCACTCTCCTCTTTCACTTTCATCAAGAGGCTGTTTAGTTTTTCTTCACTTTATGCCATAATGGTGGTTTCATCTGCATATCCGAGGTTATTGATGTTTCTCCCCAGCAATCTTGATTCCAACTTGTGCTTCATCCAGCCCACCGTTTCACGTGATGTACTCTGCATATAAGTGAAATAAACAGGGTGACAATATACAGCCTTGACGTACTCTTTTCCTGATTTGGAACCAGTCTGTTGTTCCATGTCCAGTTCTAACTATTGCTTCTTGACTTGCATACAAATTTCTCAGGAGGCAGGTCAGATGGTCTGGTATTCCCATCTCTTGAAGAATTTCCCACAGTTTGTTGTGATCCATACAGTCAAAGGCTTTGGCATAGTCAATAAAGTAGAAGTAGATGATTTTCTGGAACTCTCTTGCTTTTTCTATGATCCAGCAGATGTTGGCAATTTGATCTCTGGTTCCTCTGCCTTCCCTAAATCCAGCTTGAACATCTGGAAGTTCATGGTTCATGTACTGTTGAAGCCTGGCTTGGAGAATTTTGAGCATTACTTTGTTAGCGGGTGAGATGAGTGCAGTTGTGTGGTAGTTTGAACATTCTTTGGGATTGGGATGAAAACTGACCTTTTCCAGTCCTGTGGCCGCTGCTGAGTTTTCCAAGTTTGCTTCTTTGAAGACATGATTTTATTTGGCCGTGCTGGTCTTAGCTGTGGTACACGGGGACTTCCATTTTCACTGGGGCATGCGGCATCTTTAGTTGTAGTGCTCAGATTCCTAGTTGCAGCACGTGAGATCTAGTTCCCTGACCAGGGATGGAACCCGGGCCCCCTGCAGTGGGATAGTGGACTCTCAGCCCCTTGACCACCAGGGAAGTCCCTTAAGACACGATTTTTGATAGCTGCTTTGTATGAATGTCTCTTCTTTGGGGGTGCTTATCTTGTTTCCCGTATTAGGCCAGTCTAAATAATGTGTCTGTGAATGTTCTTAAACCCAGATGTTTGTGCACATCTCATATTATTTCCTTAGGGAATTTTCTGACAGTCAGAGCTCTTCAGGGAGGTATGGACTACTCTGTGATACAGGGAGTTTTCTTGTCCAAGAGGGCTCTGGCAAACCACTGTGTGGAGGTTTGGCACTGGAGATTTGGGTGGAGAAAAGATAGACGTAATTTCAAGCTCCTCTTCCCAAAGCTGGGACTGGAGGAAGATTGTGTCTCAGATTTCCCTTCTCCCCTTCCTGGACGATGATGCCTGAACTTTAGAGGAAGGGGGCTGTGCAAGGGCAAGACATGATTTCATTAACGTCAGAGTCCTGGGACCTCTAAATCTAATTGGCTACCCGGAACATCATATCATGCACAGGAAGAGGGATAATCGAGGGGTAGAGCAGAAGCCAGGCTTAAATTAGCAATTTACCATCATGCAGGCTGCAGCGGCCCCATTACCAGCTGAGGGGCACGGAGTAGGACGGGGTGTCTGGGTTGTGTTCTATTGATTTAGAGCTCCCAGTGCAGCTGCAGAAATCAGCAGCTTTGTCTCTGGCCTGGGTGGGCACGTGCAGCAAGAAATTTTTCTTCTGTAGCTTCGCAAGTCTTTCTTGATAAGTGGAAGGAACTCAAGCTTCAGAGTCCTGGGAGGTCAAAAAGTCCCATGCAGGAGACTTCCCTGGTGGTCCAGTGGCTAAGACTCCCTGCTCCCCATGCAGCAGGCCCAGATAAGCTCCATTCAACAAACAGCACAGGGAGAGGAGGAAATGGCCTCACTGCCCTCCCTTGCAGAAGTAACCTTTTCACCAGGGCATAGAATTTTGAATTATGGATGATGATTCTCTTTATTGAATATTTATTTTGTGCCAGGCGCTCTGTTTAGAGATGTGTATATATTATCCTGTTTAATCCTCACCCTAGTAATAAGTACTGTTTACTCCATTTTCTAAATGGGGAAACTCAAGGCTCAGAGAATGTTTGATATAATAACATCCTCAAAGTCCTGGAGTCGGATTGAAGTCAGGTCATTCTGATTGCAGAGCCCACCCTCTTTATTTAAATTGAAGATTAGTTGATTTACAATGTTGTGTTAATTTCTGCTATTCGGTAAAGTGATTCAGTTATATATATGTAACTGAATATATACATATGTTCTTTTTTGTATTCTTTTCCACTGTGGTTTATCTTAGGGTATTGAATGTAGCTGCCTGTACTCTACAGTGCAGTCGGACCTTGTTGTTTTTCCATCCTATTTATAATACTAATAATTTACCTATGCTAATCTCAAATTCCCAATCCATCCTTCACTCACGGCAGTAACAAGTCTATTTTGTCTGTGAGTCTGTTTCTGTTTTGTAGATATGGTCATTTGTTTCGTATTTTAGATTCCACAGAGAAGTGATATGCTATGGTATTTGTCTTTCTCTTTCTGATTTTTTGCACTTAGTATCATAGTCTCTAGGTCCATTTGAGTTGCTTCAAGTGGCATTATTTCCTTCCTTTTTTATGGCTGAGTAATATTCCATCGTATATATGTACCACATCTTCTTTATCCATTCATCTGTCGATGAACATGTGGATGGTTCCATGTCTTGGCTGTTGTGAATAGTAGAGCTGCATGCTTAGCCATTGCCCTGTCCTCTGCCATCTTGTATGTCAAGTTCAGATTTACCAGTGAGTAAACTGAAGCCTGGCGAGGTGCAGGACTGGAACTTTGCTTTCCTAACCCCTTGCCCTCACTTACATCTCTTTCCATGCTTGGGATTATCTGAGCCAAAGGGTGACTGGAAATAGGAGTAGCTGGGAACATTAAAAGTGAGTTCCTACACAGGGCAGCCCAGCCTGGGGGCCACTGACAACACAGAACGTGCCCAAAGAACCCAATTCCCCCACGGGCAAGGCCAGCCGCTCGTGAAGCAGCCATATCCTTCAGAGACTGGATTCAAATCCAGGTCTGCTTGTTGTTGGCCTTCCACCCTTGGGCTCACCTCACTGATTCTGTTTTATCCTCTGAGAAATGGGGATGATAGAAAAACATCTGCATTGCAGGTAAACATATTTCGGCAGCTCGTCCTACGTACCAGGCAGGGTTCTACGTGCTAGGTATGCAGCAGTGATCAAGACACAGTTCCTGTCCTCATGGAGCTGACATTCTAGTGGGGAAAAGTCAGATGATGAAGAAATAGATGTAAGGCCAATGGTATAGGCAATGAAGTCAGCTCAAGCAGACTCAGGGAGAGGGAATGGCGGGGCTGCTGGTAAAGATGGGGAGGATGGTGGTGGGCAACAGGGAGGAGACCATTGAGCAGAGGCCAGTTGCGGGGAGGAAGCGTTTTAGCAGAGACAACAGTGAAGGCAAACGTTAAGGGAGATGATGCATGGCCTTAGCACAGGGCCTGGCCCATATCAGGAAATTGTTGGTGATAATGATGCCTTTTGGCTGGTTGCCTAGGACTTGGGAGCAGGGGTAGGGATTAAGCCAAGGGAAAGAAGCTGCTTCTCCCAGCCAGGCCAGATGCCCCTGCAGGACAGATGGAGGTAATCTGTTTCCCTTGGTTACAAAAACTCATCCTCCTGAAGTGCTGGGAAATGCCCCGCATTTAGTGATTTTCCATTCCTCCCAGTGAGGAGGGCAGGAGCCCACACGTGGTCAGCAGGCTGCCCTGTTGGGAGGGGCAGGTGGCCCCAAGACGCTTCCTCCATGGGCTCAGGCCTGGTCATCCTGGATAAGAGAGAGGTCTACAGCAAAGCGTGGCATACCGACTTGTTGGACTTAACATCAAAGATACCGCTGCTGATGTTGCTTGAGGGCTGATATGGTGGGCAGCTCTGTACCGAGTGCCTCACATACATGGTCTCATTTAATTCTCCCAACTCTTTGACATACCTGGTCCCTTGTTTCTGTCCATTTGACAGATGAGGCCACCGAGGCTCAGAGGTGGTAATTACCCATCAGTGGGTAAATGGCAAAGTCAGCCTTTGAACCGAGGCCCTGAGATTCCTGAAATTCACTCATGCAGGACCCATGAAGGAATGTCCGTGAAGAAGGTCAAATTCAGGATACTCTCTGGTCCCATTTGTGGAAAGATGACTTTTTTTGTAGAGCAAGGGCTTACAAGAGGCTGTGGAGCGGGGTAGGTTGATTTCTAGTTATGAAAATACTGAATTTTGGGGGACTTTTCTGGTGGTCCAGTGGCTAGGACGCTGTGCTCCCAATGCAGGGGGCCTGGGTGTGATCCCTGATCAGGGAACTAGATCCCACAGGCTGCAACTAAGAGTTCTGCAACTAAAGATCCCCCAACTAAGCCCTGGCACAGCCAAATAAAGAAATAAATAAGAATAAATATTAAAAACAGTAAGAATAAAATAAAATACTGAATTGTTAATAAATAAAACAAAAGAGAGACTGCTGTGTGTCAGGCAGAAGGAGGTATATATAATAAGGAATGCTCAGCATGACCAAAGGCCTGGAGTAGGGAAGCCTGGGCTTTTCAGAACATGTGACTTTAGACCCTGGTGCTGTTCCCTCTGTGCTTCTTGACAAGCACCTCTTTGTGCTACAGGTTCCTTCGGTGAATGAAATGGAAATGTATTGATACCCACTTCCCAGAGTGGGTGTGAGTCAGAGCAGACTGAGTGCTCTGTGCTCTGCGCAAGGCCTGCCTTGTCCATCGTCCACAAGGAATGGCCCTGGGGTGTGAGGTTGGGGGAGGGACAGATCAAGCAAGCTGTGTAGCATTCATATAAGATCACTAAGGATAACAAAGTTGTGGGCATTTTTTACACTGAATTATGGGATTGGAACATTCACTTGGCGATGGTAATGACTCAAAATAATTAAGAATCCAACCAGTTACGACTGTGGCACAACCGTGCAGGTGCTTTGGCCATATTACAAGGCGCCATGCTGGAGACCTTCCATGCAAAATCTCACTTAATCTTCATTGCACTTTTATGAGAGAGGAACCATTGAATGTGCCTTTTCAGACTATGAAGCTGAGACTCAGAGATGTAAGACTTTTGCCCGAGGGCGCCAAGGTTAGTAAGTGTTCTTCTGGCCAGGCCTGCCCTCTCTGCACTTGATCACTGCCCTTCATCACACTGGACCCACTAAACAATCTAGCATGCTGATGGCTGGCGTTGTCCTTTTCGGAGTGAGGCGATGGTGGCTTCCTGGCACCAGTCTTAGCCTAGAGCATGATTTTCAGGTCTGTGTCAGTCAGAATCCTACCAGAAAAAAAAAGACCAGTGAGATATAGTCCAAGGAATTGGTTTATGTGACTGTGGGGTCTGGCTAGGCAAGTCTGAAATTTGTTGGGCAGGCTGGCAACTCTCAGGCAAGAGCTGATGCTGTGGTACACAGGCAGAATTTCTTCTTCCTCTGGGAAGCCTCAGTTTTGCTCTTCAGGAAAAACTCATTATCATGGATAATCTCCTTAAAAGTCAACTGATTGTAGATGTTAATCATATCTACAAAATCCCTTCACAGCAACAACTGGATTAGTGTTTGATTAAATTTGTTGTTTAGTCGCTAAGTAGTATCTGACTCTTTGCGACTCCATGGACTGCAGCACTCCAGGTTTCCCTGTCCTTCACTATTTCCCAGAATGTGTTCAGATTCCTGTCCATTGAGTTGGTATGCCATCCAACCATCTTATCCTCTGTCACCCTCTACTCCTCCTGCCCTCAGTCTTTCCCAGCATCAGGGTCATTTCCAATGAGTTGGCTCTTTGCATCAGGTGGTCAAAGAACTGAAGCTTCAACTTCAGCATCAGTCCTTCCAATGAATCTTCAGGGTTGATTTCCTTTAGTATTGGCTGGTTTGATCTTCTTGCTGTCCAAGGGACTCTCAAGAGTCTTCTCCAACACCACAGTTCGAAAGCATCCATTCTTCACTGCTCAACCTTCTTTATAGTCCAACTCTCACATCCACACATGACTACTGGAAAAACCATAGTTTTAACTCTATGGACCTTTGTCAGCAAAATGATATCTCTGCCTAGGTTTGTCATAGCTTTTCTTCCAAGTTGCAAGCATCTTTTAATTTCATGGCTACAGTCACCAGTCTGCAGTGATTTTGGAGCCCAAGAAAATAAAATCTGTCCCTGTTTCCACTTCTCCCCTATCTATTTGCCATGAAGTGATGGGGCCAGAAGCCATGATCTTAGTTTTTTGAATGTTGAGTTTTAAGCCAGCTTTCTCAACCTACCCTTTCATCTTCATCAAAAGGCTCTTCAGTTCCTCTTTGGTTTCTGCCATTAGGGTAGTATTATCTGCATATCTGAGGTTGTTGATATTTCTCCTGGCAATCTTGATTCCAGCTTGTGATTCATCCAACTCAGCATTTTCATGATGTGCATATAAGTTAAATAAGCAGGGTGGCAATATACAGCCTTGTTGTACTCCTTTTCCAATTTTGAACCAGTCTGTTTTTTCATATCCAGTTCTAATCATTGCTTCTTGACCTGCATACAGGTTTCTCAGGAGGCAGGTAAAGTAGTCTCATATTCCTCTCTCTAAGAATTTTCCAGTTTGTTGTGATCCACACAGTCAAAGTCTTTAGTGTAGTCAGTGAAGCACAAGTAGATGTTTTTCTGGAACTCTCTTGCTTTTTCTATGATCCAGCAGATGTTGGCAATTTGATCTCTGGTTCCTCTGCAATATTGATTAAATAACTGGGTACTGTAGCCTAGCCACATAGACACATAAAATTAATGACCATCGCAGGGTCAGCCAGACCTGAGATTGAGTCCTGGTCATATAACCTACTGGCTGTATGATCTTGGGCAAGTTTCTCTGCGTCTCTGAGCCTCAGAGTCCCCTGGTCTGCTAAATGCAGTGATTATGCTCACCAGGGTCATTTGTCCTGAGGATTAAGTGCAATGATGGAAATCAAGCACCTTCATCCAGCGCCGTCATACAGGAAGAGGGAGACGCACACCAACACTGGCAGTCTTGAAATGGGCATTTCTGGCTGGAGTGTAATCACATTTTCCAGTGCTCGTCTTCCCTTTTACACCGGTGGCTCCTGGAGGGCAGAGACTGCGTCCCTTTCATTCATTGTCTAGCCTGTTTCCTAGCTCAATCTCTGTCTCTGAGGAGGCATCACTGAGTGTTTCTTAAATATCTAGTCAGCACTTTGTTGATGAGATTCCCTCTGAGGGGCTGGGATGTGTAAGAAAACTCTCCCAATGATGACACAAGAGGGAAAGAAGATGTGCGGGAACCTCAGACTTCTGTTTGCTCTACAGTAACACCCCTTCCTTTTCAGCTTAGTAGGGCTTCCCTTGTGGCTCAGCTGGTAAAGAATCCGCCTGCAGTGCAGGAGACCTGGGTTTGATCCCTGGGTTGGGAATATCCCCTGGAGAAGGGAAAGGCTACCCGCTCCAGTATTCTGACCTGGAGAATTCCATGGACTGTATAGTCTATGGGGTTGCAAAGAGTCGGACATGACTGAGCGACTTTCACGTCTCACTTTCAGCTTAGTAAGTCTTTCCCCCAGGGAGCCTTTACTGATGCCTCCTCCGTGTTCCCACAGTGTCCAAAGCATGCCACATCAGAGACCCATACACTTTTCAAACCCCTGATCACTCATTCCTCTCTCCCCAAATGAGGGGGTGGGGTGAGCATCCTTTGGAGCCCCAGTCTAGGGTCTGACACTCAGGCAGCATATCAGTAGGAGTTTGCAAGAGGCACATGTTCTATTTCCAGAGACCCATGGGCTGATACGTCACATCTAAGGAACTCTGCCTCTGGGGCTTCTGTAGTGTCCAGCTGCCTCATCCGCTGGTCCAGCCATCCTTACGCCAGAAGCAGAGCCAGGGTGGAGAAGAGTTTCTCTTCCCTGCCTCCCATGGTTGTGGTTCTTGAACTGAACCGAACAAGGTGCCTGCCCTATTTATTGCCGAGTGAGCCCTGGAGGGCACCCCACACTTCTCACTCATGTGCAGCTCAGGGGCCTTGTATTTCCAGGTTCCAGCCCTTAATCTTCTCTTGCGACACACTTGCTGGGCCTCGTTGTCATTAACCACTTTCCTTTTTCAGGCTTTGCCAAAACTGAGATAGCTCATTAGTTTCTGGCTACTCGCCACTCAGATGGTGGGCAGGGTCGTAGCTTGCTGCCCTCGCTGCCCAGCCCAACTTGTTTTGCCAGTGGGAAGAGCAAGCACCCTTTGTTTACAGATACAGGGAGGCTCAGCCTGACGACTGGCTGACAGTTGCTTGATTTAATTGCTTTATTTAAGCTGTTCATCCCCCAGCGTGGGCAGAGTCTTTGGGATCACTGCCATAGCTTTGCCTCTGTTTACTCATTTGTAAAACAAAGGGATTGAACTTGACCAACTGAGAGAAGATGGGGTAGAGGTCAGGACTCTGGGTTCTGAAATTAACCCAAGACTTACCCGGGCCCTGCCACTCCTAGCTCCAGAATTTTGGGTGAGTCACTTCAGCCCTCTGAGCCTCAACCTTTCTCACCTGTAAAATGGGGAGAATAATGGTCACCTCCTGTGGTGCTATGCACCTTCAGTGGGATGGTGAACACACATATGGCCCTTAGCAGGGCAACTGGCACATGGTAACTGCCCAGGAAATACTCTTATCAGCTGTCTTTCTTGCCAGTGCTAGCATTCTGTGTTTCTGATGAAACAAGTCTTTTTGCCGGGCTTGCAGGGGAGTGGAGCAGTTTTCATAGACATTGCTCCTGTGTTTTGGGCCACTGCTGGCAAGACGGTTATCCTTAGGTATTCGTTTCCTAGGGCTGCCGTAACAAATCACCATAAACTGGATGGTTTATTTTTATTTTCTAAGAAATGTTTATTTTTATTTGGCTGTACTGGGTTGCAACAGGCAGGATCTTTGATATTCCTTATGGCATTCGGGCTCTTTAGTTTCGGCAAGTGGAGTCTAGTTCCCTGACCAGGGATCGAATCCAGGCCCCTTGTTTTGGGAGTGTGGAGTCTTAGCCATTGGACCACCAGGGCAATCCGTAAACTGGGTGGTTTAAAGCAACAGAAATGTTTTCTTTATAGTTCAGGAGGCTCGAAATCTGAAATCAACAGGACTCTGCTCCCTCTGAAGGCCCTGGGGAGGAGTCCCTCCTCCCTGAGCTTCTGGTGGGGGCTGGCGCTCGCCCTTATCCTCTGGGCTTCCAGCTGTGTCACTCCAGTTTTTGACTGTGTTTTCACATGACTGTGTCGCTCTGTGTGTGTCTCTGTTCTCCTCTTACAAGGACACCAGTCATACTGGATTTAGGGCCCACCTTAACCTATTCAATAGTACAAACACTTCTTTTTAAAAAAGAAAAAAATTATTTATTTATTTTCGGCTGCACTGGGCCTTCGTTGCTGCGTGGGCTCTTCTCTAGTTGTGAAGAATGGGGGCTACTCTCTATTAATAGTTGCGGTGCACGGGCTTCTCATTGCAGTGGCTTCTCTTGTGTAGCACGGCTCTAGGACACAGGCTCAGTAGTTTCAGCCATGGGCTCAGCAGTTGTGGTGAATGGGCATAGTTGCTCCACAGCATGTGAGATCTTCCTGGACCAGGGATTGAACCCATGTCCCCTGCATTGAAAGGTAGATTTTCAACCACTGGACCACCAAGGAGGTCCTTAGACGTGACTTTTAAGGGCAGCTATTCAACCCAGTATGCTTTCCAAGGCCCACTTTCTTCCTCTGTATGGGGACGATAATAGTAGCAATTTCATAGGGTTGTTGGAGTGGTTGAATAAGATAAGCTATATAAATGTCACGGTGGGATGCAAAATAAGTACTGAGTCTGTGTAGCTGCTGTTTTGGAGATGGTGGCAAAGATGCTGATAGTGATGGGGACAATTGCATCCATGGACCCACCCTACACTGGTTAATCACTAGACACAGGGATGTACAAGGTAGGCAACAATCTTGTCAGGAACTCTGAAGCCTTGGACAGGAGACTCCCTTTGGCCTCTTACCTTGAACCCTCATCTGGGATTTAGCTCCTGGGAGGGCAGCTTCAAAAAGCAGAAAGAACTTGGGCTCCCAGAAGTCAGGGGAACTGCTACTCTGTATGACTACACAATTGTCTTTCCCTCTCCAGGCCTCAGTTCCCCCATCTGCAAAGTGGGTGAGGAAGTTTGCATTCAGTGTTCCAGATCAGAGCCTCTTCTAGGGTGGAAGTTTCAGCACAGGGCTCTGTGTTTCATCTCAACAGTGGTAGGTTACCAAAGGGCCAGAAAAGGAGTCAGGAGCCTGGGACCCCAGGACTGCTCACCAGGGATCATTCTGGGCCCATTTTCCTCATCTGGACAAGAAGAAAAGCCATATAATATGAATGTGCCAGGAGTGTGCTAGGGACATCATAGACATGAACTCATCCCACATTCACCACACCTTCAAGAGGAAGGATGGTTATACCCAGTTCACAGAGGAGCAAACTGAGGCTCAGAGAAGTTAGAACTCGCCCCAGGTCATACAGTTAGAAGCAGCTGCTGTTGTTCAGTTGCTCAGTTGTGTTCGACTCTTTGCAACCCCATGGATTGCAATATGCCAGGCTTCCCTGTCCTTCATCATCTCCTGGAGTTTGCTCAAACTAATGTCCACTGAGTCGGTGATGCCATCCAGTCATCTCATCCACTGTTGTCCCCTTCTCCTCCTGCCTTCAGTCTTCCCCAGAATCAGGGTCTTTTCTAGTGAGTCTGCTCTTTGCATCAGATGGACAAAGTATTAGAGCTTTAGCTTCAGCATCAGTCCTTCCAGTGAATATTCAGGGTTGATTTTCTTCAGGACTGACTGGTTAGAGGCAGAGCTGGGGCTTAAATCTAGGTGTGTCTGGTGCCAAAGTCCATGCTTCTCCTTGGCTGGACTTTTACTGTACACTTCCCAGAGCTGCTGCAAACCCTATGGCTTAAGGCAACAGAAATGTATTCTTTTACATTCTTGGAGGCCAGAGGTCCAGAAAGTGTCTCCAGGACTGCGCACCCTCTGAGGGCTCTTGGGGAAAAATCCTCCTTTCCTCTTCAGCTTCTGGTGGCTCCAACAGTCCTTGGCTTGTGGCCCCATCACTGTAATCTCTGCTCCCATCTTCACATGGCCTTCATTCTTCCTCTGTGCTATGTGTCTCTTACAAGGACACTTGTCATTAGAGCTAGGGCCCACCCCAACAATCCAGGATGGTCTCAAGATCCTAAACTTAGGGACTTCCATGGTGGTCCAGTGGTTAAGATTCTGCACTCCCAATGCAGGAGGTTCTATCCCTAGTCAGGGAACTAAGATCCTACATGCAGAGCAAAAAAAAAAAAGTATAAATTGTTTTTTTAAAAAAAATCCTTAATTACATGTGTAAAGACCCCTTATCCAAATAAGGCCACTTTCACAGGTTCTGGGTGTTGGGATGTGGACTTGTTCTCCCGGGGCCGCCATTTAACCCACTACAGTTGTTACAGGAGCTTTGGTAGTGACACTATCTGCTGGAGGTGCAAGGAGCTCAGGGACTTTCTGGAGCAGCTTTAAAGTAGGAGAGGAACAAAGTTGTGAGCTGGAACAAAGTTGCCAGTCTGAGGGGCATGAGTGATGGGAGCATGGCTTAAGCTGATGTTCCACCAGCAGTGATGTCAGTGAAGTAAGAAATACACAAAATCACATCTGGGGGAAAAAATAAAAAGAGAGAGAAAGGAAAAAACGAACCCCAGCACATCTGGGTATGGTGGATGCAGCCAGCCATGGGGCAGAGACTTGAAAACTTATCCACAGAGGCCACCCTTTCTGGTGTGGCCCGTGTCCACATTAATGACTTTGGGGTTATAGACCCACTGAAAGTAGATTCAGCCTCCCTTACCCGCCTGGAGAGATGGGAGAAGGCCTGAGTGTCTGTGATGTGGTTTACCTGCATCGTCTTGGCCCTCCCTTACCGCAGAGGGTGGTACCGTCTTTACTCGGATCATTCCATTTTTTAAAAGGTTTTATTTATTTATTTTTGGCTGCACTGGGTCTTTGTTGATGGTGGGCCTTTCTCCAGTTGCAGCAAGCAGGGCCTGCTCTTCCTCGAGGTGCACGGGCTTCTCATTGTGGTGGCTTCTCTTGCAGCAGAGCATGGGCTCTGGGCAGGGGCTTCGTAGTTGTGGCACACAGCCTTAGCTGCCTGGAGACACGTGAAGCCCTCCTGGACCAGGGATCGAACCCATGTCTCCTGCATTGGTAGGTGGATTCTTAACCATTGGATCACCAAGGAAGCCTGATAATCACATTCTTGAATGCCTGAGGCCCAGCTGAGATGGGCGCTCCAAGGAATGGCTCCCTGATGTGAGAAGGCAGCTTACCAACCAGCCGTACTGAACACTTAACTCTCCTTCATGTTGACTCAGGTGTCACCAAGCTGGGTGAAGGGTGTACTGTTAACATCTTTATTTTCCAACACATAGAAAGGAGAAGGGTTAGGTTTAGAACCTGTGATTTGTGAGCGGAACCAGGAAAAATGGTGCCAGGTGACAAGGAGGCAGTTTTCAGCTCAGATAAAACCAAGAGCTTGTTTTCCTGGGAGTTGTCCCCAGTGGGATGGACTGTGTTACAGGTGGCGAGTTCCCCATCTCTGGACACACACAAGCAGAAACTGCATAGTCATCTGTCTGGAGAGCCACAGAGGGAATGCCCTCACTGTGAAGTTTCCTTGTAGCTCTGAGATCCTAGGAACTGTCCCAAGGAGACCATCGGATATCTTTGTGCACAATACTGTTTATAATACCAAAAGAACAGGAGCCACCTATGTGTCTTTTAATCAGAGATTTATTAAGTAACTATATTTGGGAGCATTAGTGTCTGTAAGTGAGACTAGCTCCAGCTTGTAGTCCGTTCTTGTATAGTCCTTGAGCTAAAAATGTTGTTTTTACACTTTTAAAAGCTTGTAAGAAACAAAACCAGGAATTCTCTGGTAGTCTAGTTGTTAGGACTCCACGCTTTTACTGTTAAGGGCTGGAGTTCAATCCTTGTTCAGGAAACTAAGACCCCCAACAAGCCCTGAGGCCAAAACAAAACAAAACACACAAACACACACACATTAAACAAAAACAGAAGACTACGCATCAGAGACCTTAAGGGGCCTACCGAGCCTATAATGCTTCCTTTCTGGCTCTTTACAGAAAAAGTCTGTTGACCTCTGGATTAGAATAGCAATCAGTCACCCCAAATTATATTAATTTGTGTCCATGGATGTGGAAAGATGACTACAGCATATTTTTGAGAAGAAAGAAACAGGTTATATAATAGTATTAGAGCCAGATCCCATTTATATAAAACAGGGCCTGTATATTTGCCTGTTATCTGTTAATGATAGTCTGTCCTACTGATGGTTTTTAAATTTTCTTTATGAAATGATTCTGTATTATTTGGGCCTTTTATAGTGAGCAGCTGTTATTTCTGAGATCTGAAAGCACTGGGGAAGAAAATTAACTCTGAATACTCCCAACAGTCCACGCTGTTTGGGACCCAGTGAGTTTTGATCTAGGCTGAGCATTTTGTTTGATTTGGTTCCTACGGTGCCGTAAGGTCGATCAGCCTGATTGGTGCCCTTTCCTTGTTGCTGTTATTGGTTTTAGGTCTCTTGCCCCATGAGCTCTTAGGCATGAGAAGTAAAAAAAAAAAAAAAAAAAAATACCCCTCAGCTCAGTTAAAAACAAATTAGCTCCTTTCGGTAAAAGATCTGACGAGATTTCCTTTTGCGGAGGCATAGCTGAGTCACTGCAGATTCAGGGCAGGTAGGGTCAGGCCCAGATGTCCTTCAGGGGCCCTAGGCTGGCCTGGGTGGAGGATGGAAGGGATGAGGGGAGCACTCTAGTCTATCTCAGAGCTCTTGGGTCTGTGGTTGATCACTTCCAAGGATCAGGGTGCCTGACCCTCCATCCTCCCGGGAATCCCCCAGTAAATGATACGTTTATGACATGGTTCCTGCCTAAAGGCTGCGCCGTCTAGTGTAGCGGACAGACACCGTGACAGTCATTCATTCAACAGATGTGCTTGGAGCACCTGCTCAGAGCTGGGAAATCCCAGGTGCATAGTGGTGACCGAGACAATGCCATGCCTTTGGGACATGTTTTCCTTGTCAAAGAGACTATGTGAGGGGTGCACACTCTGGGTCTGCAGGGGAGAAGCTGAAATGGGAGTCCAGAGGAAGGCACCAGGGACTTGGAGATGCCCATAGGGGTGGAATCTCTGCTCAGCCTCTTTCTGCCTCTGCAGCCTTGGGCAAGTTCCTTTATTGCTCCCTATAAATCGGGAATGATAAATCCTATCCACCCCATAGGGTGCTGGGAAAATTAAATGATGTAAAATGCTTTCCCAGTACCTGGCACAGAGTCAGTGTCCAACAAATACTTATTATCTATTAAAGAATAAAACACAGTATAGGTATAAGAAATACCTAAAATCATGCCTGAGAAAAAACCGGCATGTAGCTGTTGTGCCACAAATTCTGACTGCCGTCCTTGTGACCATAAGTGGACACACTGTTCTGAACTGACCTCTCCTCCTTGCCCCATCGGGCCCCATCACAGAGTCTGTGCCTCTGTTCTGATGTGTATAAGTCTCTCTCCCCGACCCCACCTGGACTGTGAGCAGATGGTTTTCAAACTCCAGATCACAGCAGAGTTGAGGAATGTGTGAGGGCAGGTGAAGGCTCTGGAGCCAGCCCTCCTCTGGACCAGTCCCCTCCCTTTGGTCCCGGCCTCCAGACTGGCCCCTCCACCACGGCTGATGTGTGATAAGCTAGGTCTCAACACTCAGGGTTGCAATGATGTTGAAATGAAATCATGCATTCGGTGCATTTGGCATAGTGCCTGGTACATGTGGGCTTCCCTGGTAGCTCAGTTGGTAAAGAATCTGCCTGCAATGTGGGAGACCCCAGTTTGATTCCTGGATCAGGACGATCCCCTGGAGAAGGGATAGGCTGCCCACTCCAGTATTCTTGGGCTTCCGTGGTGGCTCAGCTGGTAAAGAATCCACCTGCAATGCGGGAGACCTGGGTTCGATCCCTGGGTTGGGAAGATCCCTTGGAGAAGGGAAAGGCTACACACTCCAGTATTCTGGCCTGGAGAATTCCATGGACTGTATAGTCCATGGGGTCACAAAGAGTCAGACATGACTGAGCGACTTTCACTTTCACTGGTACAGGAGAGAAAAGACACTTAGAGAATATTGCTTAAAAAAAACCAACCACATGAGCCACCCAAAGTTGTCAGACCTGACCCTTGGGGCCTTGTACGTAGGAGGGAATGTTTTAGCCTTCTTCTGGGCCCTGGGCATTAAGATGTCAACCAGTCTAACCAACCGCCCTGGGTTTGCCCGGGGAAGGAAATTCTTACCAGGAGCTTGCTTGTCATCAAGAAGCCCAGCTCTCCAGAGACTCAGAAGCGTGTGTGGATTTCATGTGGCCCTGGCTGTGTTTCAGCCACTGAGCATGACTAGTCTCTATCAAGTTAAAGGAAAATGCATAGAGGTGGTGCCTGTGCTTCCCTGCCTCCGGCCAGTGGGGAGAGGGGTTTGTCTGACAGATGGTGGAATGGATTTAGGGCTCTGAAATCAACGTGGTCAGCCACTCAGTGCTTCCTATAAGGGGAGCCTCCCTGAGGTCTGAGAAGGATTGTTGCTGTTTAGTCGCTCAGTCATGTCTGACTCTTTGTGATCCCATACACTGTAGCTCACCAGGCTCCTCTGTCCATGAGGTTTCCCAGGCAAGAACACTGGAGTGGGCTGCCATTTCCTTCTCCAGGGATCTTCCCCACCCAGGGATCGGACTTGTGTCTCCTGCATTGGCAGGCGGATTCTTTACCATTGAGCCACCAAGGAAGCCCCTGAGAAGGATGGTTGGGAGCAAATTTCCCAGCAGCTGGGTAATTCAAGATGCACTAAAGGGGATTTTGACCTAGGAAAAAAAAAGCAATGAGTTTCCCAAGGCATCTCAGAGTCAATAGAGTTCACCCCAGGGTTGGGCCCAATTCACAGAGGATTGAATTCAATGAGAAAAATAAGCAGAAAAATATCAGGGGAAATATACCCTTAAAGGCTGCTAATTCTTGTCTCTGTGCTGGCTAGTAAGCTAGAGGCTTTCACATGTGTTAGCTCCAAAAAGCATGATTACTCTGAAATTGCCAATGAGGAAACGGCTTCAGAGAGGTGAAGTAATTTATTCAAGATCACACAGTTAAGTGTGTTGAGGAGCTAGGATCTGAATGACACTAAAGAACTTCCTTGTCAAACTCTCTAGCTCAGAAAACAGACACAGTGAGAGCATTAGATTAGCCACAACTTATTTATTGCAGTAAAATACACATAAAATTTAACCGTTCTTAAGTGTACGGTTCACTGACGTTATGTATATTCACATTGTCGTGCAGCCATCACCAGCATCCATCTCTAGAACTTTTTTTCTTCCCAAACTGACACTTCGTACCCATTAAATAATAACTCCTCATTTCTCTCTTGCGTCAGTCCCTGGAAAGCACCATTCTACTTTCCGCCTCTGTGAATCTGACTACTCTAAGTACTTTGTGTGAGTGGAATCACAGAGGTCTTTGTCTTCTTTTGACTAGCTTACTTCACTTGGCGCACGTCCTCAAGGTTCATCTATGTTGTAGCATGTGTCAGAATTTCCTCTCTTTTTAAGGCTTGATAATACTCCATTGTATATATAGACCACATTTTGTTCATCCATTCATTCATCTGTGGGTATCTTCAGCTGTTTGGTTGGTGCTACTATGAACATGTGTGTACCGATTTTTCTTCATGACCCTGCTTGTATTTTTTTGCCTTTTTTAATAATTTATTTTTAATTGGAAGATAATGCTTTACACTGTTGTGTTGGGTTCTGTTATACAGGTATACATATGTACCTTCTGTCCTGAACCTCTCTCCCACCTCCAACCCCACCCGACCCCACTCCTCTAGGTTGTCACAGAGCCTGGGCTGAGCTCCCTGGGTCACACAGCAAATCCCCACAGGCTATCTGTTTTACACTTGGTAATGTATATATTTCAGTGCTACTCTCTCAGTTCATCCCACCCTATCCTTTCCCTGCTGTGTCCACAAGTCTGTTCTCTATGTCTCCGTCTCTATTTCTGTCCTACAAATAGGTTCATCAGTACCATTTTCCTAGATTTCAATTCCATATATGATATTTTTCACTTTCTGACTTACTTCACTCTGTAAAGCAGGCTCCAGGTTCATCCACCTCACTAGAACTGACTCAAATGCATTCATTTTTATGGCTGAGAAATATTCTATAATATATATGTACCACAACTTTTTTATCCATTCATCTACAGTGGACCTCTAGATTGCTTCCATGTCCTGGCTATTATAGATAGTGCTGCTATGAACATTGGGGTACATGTGTCTTTTAGAATGGTTTTCTCAGGATATATGCCCAGTAGTGTTATTGCTTGTTTTATGGTAGTTTTATTCCTAGTTTTTAAAGAAATCTCCATATTGTTCCCCGTAGTGGCTGTATCAATTTACATTCCCACCAAAAATGCAAGAGGGTGCCTTCCCTTTTCTCCACATCCTCTCCAGCATTTATTGTTTGTAGATTTTTTGATGAGGGCCATTCTGACCCATGTGAGGTGATACCTCATTGTAGTTTTGATTTGCATTTCTCTAATAAAAAGCGATGTTGAGCATTTTTTTGTGTGTTTATTAGCCATCTGTATGTCTTCTTTGGAGAAATGTCTGTTCAGGTCTTCTGCCCATTTTTTGATTGGGTTGTATGTTTTTCTAACATTGAGCTGCCTGAGCTGCTCATATATTTTGGAGATTAATCCTTTGTCAGTTGCTTCATTTGCAATTATTTTCTCCCAGAGTATTATCTTTTCATTTTGTTTATGGTTTCCTTTGCTGTGCAAAAACTTTTAAGTTTAATTAGCTCCCATTTATTTATTTTTGTTTTTATTTCCATAATGACTCCACTTCTAATTCTTTTGGGTATATACGCAATTATGTTTTCAATTTTTTGAGGAATTGCCATACTATGTTTCACAGTGGCTGCACCATTTTACATCCCCACCAACAGGGCACAAGGATTCCAGGTTTTCACATCTTCATCAACACTCGTTACTCTCTGGTTTTGTTTTGATTTTTGGTAGTAGCCATTCTAATAGGTATGAAGTGGTATCTCATTGTGGTTTTGATTTGCATTTCTCTAATGGTTAGTGATGTTGAGCATCTCTTCATGCGCTTATTGGTCCTTTGTTTATCTTCAGAGAAATGTCTGTTTGAGTCCTTTAGCCATATTTTAAATCTGGTTGTTTGCTTTTTTACTGTTGAGTTGTAGGAATGCTTTATATATTCTGAATATTAACCCCTTGTCAGATATGTGATTTGCAAATATTTTCTCCCATTCTGTGGGTGGCCTTTTCACTCTGTTGATCATGTCTTTTGATGCATAAAAGCTTTGAATTTTGACGTAGTCCAGTTTATCTATTTTTCAGTTTGTTGCTTTTGGTATCACATCCCAGATATTGTCGCCAAATCTAGTGTCATGAAACTTTCCCCCTGCTTTCTTCTAAGAGTTTTATATCTATAGCTCTTATATCTAGGTCTTTGATCCATTTTGAGTCAATTTTTAAATATGGTATGATATAAGTTTCCAATGTCATATCTACAACTTTTTGAAATAGGAAAAAAAAATAATTAGACACCAACGGTAGGATTTTGAGATGTAGGGAGATAAAATTTATCTTCCTAGGAAGTTCATTCTCTCATCCACTTTTGCTCTGCCTTCAACTAGCCCCCACACAGTAGTCAGAATGATCTTTTGAGAAACACACGTTAAGTCAAACCCCATCACTCCCCTGCTTAAAAAGTGCAGCAATTTGTTCAGTGTCTGCCCCCTCCCTAAGACCATAAGTTTCAAGAAGTCAGACTGCCGTCTTCACTCCTATATCCCTTCCTCAGTGCCAGCACATACCAGCTGCTCCATTAATACCTGTTGGATGAGTGAACAAACCTCAGCTTATAATAAGCTCACATTCCTTGGACTGTGGGGGAGGAAGGAAGTGGAGGAGGAAGGAAGGTAACAAGCATTGAGGGGCAGAACAGCAAAGTCATTACCAGCTGTTGGCACTAGACTTCCTGATTTAAATACCAGCCCTGCCATTTCATGGCCATGTGACCTTAGCAAATCACTTCACCTCTGAAGTCTAGTTTATGTTCTTTAAGGGATGGCAACCCCTATTTGGATGATGAAAAGCAATTCGAACAGGAGAAACAGGCTGAGCAAGGGTGAGATGTGGGCTGAAGACAGGGGTAGGGAATCAATTACCTATAGACAGAACAAGAGATCCTCAGTTCCTCCTCCCTTGTACCCTGCACAGCCAGGAGGCCACCCCTCCACTCTGCAGGAGGTTAGGGTTTTTTCCTTAGAGAAGGTAACCTAGGGGAACTGAATTTGCAGCTGGAGACACAGGAAGGGTCACAGCGAGATACCAAAGGAAAAAAAATGGTTTTCCAGACCCCTTCTGCTACCAGAATCCTGACAGCCAGAAGTGTTCTCTCCAGGGAGGAAATGGCAGGATTGTTTTCTGAAGCCCCCAAAGAAGACAGCTACAGTCAGTGATATTTAAGTGTTCCTAGAATAAAAGCCAGATCTCCATTCAGTCCCCCTAGAATGAAGCACACCAGTTGACAGCCACTCTCCTGCCTCCAGGGCTATCAATTAATAAATTAGTGCTTCACTCAAACACCAACCTTTAGGGACTTCCCTGGTGGTCCGGTGGCTAAGACCTCACACTCCCAATGCAGGGGGCCCAGATTCAATTCCTGGTCAGAGAACTAAACTCCATATGCTGCAACTAAAGAACTGACATACTGCAACAAAGACTGAGGATCCCGCCTGCCACAACCAAAACTTGACACAGCCACATAAATAAATAAACACTAAAAAAGAAAAGGCCAACCTTTGATCACATATCACCAGATATCCAAGTCTCCGGGATAAAAGAGAGAAGCCAAAGCAGACAAATAAACAAAAATGTGTGAAGCAGATAGACCATGAAGAAAGCAGAAGAAAATACAAGACAAAAATTAAGAGAAGATACTACGTTCTTGAAATAAGATGCTATAAATGCTATATTAAAGGGAATAATAAGAGAAGAGGCACTGGGAAATAAAAATGAGAGACAAAGTAATGTTTTAAAAAAGTCAATAGAAAGGTTGAGAGGTAATGAAAAGGAAATTTCCCAGAAGATGTACCACAAAGACAGAAAATAAAAAAGAGAAGAGAAAAAGAGACAATCAATCTAGGAGGCCCAATATCTGACTACCGGATTGTCCAGGGATTCCAGAGAAAGCAAAGGGGAGGAAAGGATTGAAGAAATGATGGGAGGACAGTTTATATTGAAGGGCATAAACCTTTGGACTGAGAGGACTCAATAAAAATTAAAAAGAGCCATCTTACAGCACATCATCACAAATGTTAGAAATCTAGAAGTAAAGAGAAGGTCCTAGGACTTCCCTGGTGGTCCAGAGGTTAAGATTCTGTGCTCCCAATGCAGGGAGCCCTGGGGTTCGATCCCTGGTGGGGGAACTAAGATTCCCCCATGCCATGCAGTGTGGCCTACAACATTAAAAAGAATTAAATTTTAAAAAGAGAGAAAAGTTCCTAAAAGTTTCAGAGGTGGGAAGAATAGACCGCATACAAAACATCAGAAATGAAAATGGTTTCAGATACCTCAGTGGCAACACTGGAAACTAGAAGATGAGGGAGCCATGTCATCAATTTTCTGATGGAAAATGATTGCCAGTCTACTGTTTTATATAGAGTCAAAGAGATCAGATGTGAGGATAGAGGAAAGACATTTGCTGGCTTGCCAGGGTGTAACATTTTTCCTTCCTATATACCCTTTCTTTAGGAAGTGACTAGAGGATGTGCTCCACCAAGACAAGGGCATAAACCATGATAAACAAGACTCGTAACCCAGGAAACAGGAGCTCTAACACAGGAGGACAGGTGTTCAATGGTCTGAAAAGCAACCAGTTCCAGACTGAGAGAGGAGGAGGGAAGCTCCGGGAGGTGGATTCACTAGAAAAGCATAAGGAACTTGATACATTATGTGAGTGCATGGAAAAGGCATTTTGTGGGTCTGCTGGAGTGTTTGAAAAGATTCATCAATGTGTACACAGAACCAAGCAAATTAAAAAAAGAAGCATTTTTTTTTTTTAATTGAGGTAGAGTTGTTTTACAATGTTGTATTGGTTCCTGCTGTACAGCAGAGTGAACCAGCTACGGGTATACCTATATCCCTCTTGTCCCTCCCTCCCATCTCCCCTCATCCCACCCATTTGGGTCATCGCAGAGCACGGAGCTGAGCTCCTTGCATTACACAGCAGGTTCCCCCCGTCTATTTTACACATGGTAGTGTATATATATATGGCCCAATCACCCAGCTCATCCCCCCTCCCATCCCCCACCACGTCCTCATGTCTGTTCTCTGTGTCTGGGTCTCTACTCCTGCCTTGCAAATAGGTTCATCTGTACCATTTTTCCAGATTTCACATATATGCATTTAATATATGACATTCGGTTTTCAAAAAGAGGTGTTATTAACTCCACGAAAAACAAAAATTAGTACTAAAAAATAAATACAATTATAGTATACCATTTAGCTCAGCAGTGGACAGTACCTACAAAGTCATAAGAATGTAAACCCTGGGGACTTCCCTGGTGATCCAGCGGCTATGACTCTGTGCTCCCAACACAGACAGCCCAGGTTCGATCCCTGGTCAAGGAACTAGATCCCATATGCCACAACTAAAGAACTCACATGCCACAATGAAGACTGAAGATCCTGTGTGCCACAACTAAGACCTTGGCACAGCCAAAGAAATAAAAATAAATAAAATTTTTAAAAACTATGAATGTAAATCCTGGGGAAAAAAAAAGTAAATTCTGGATATCAACTTGACTAAACAGTTTTAAATTGTGGTAGAACTACATTGGGAGGATGGAGAGGAAGCTGGGTAGATGAAGAGAGTTAATCCTCGTTTACCATATTAAAGAGTTGTGGAGGACCTCAGTAGAGGTTTCCCTGGTGGCTCTGTAGTAAAGAATCCACCTGCAATGCAGGAGATGGAGGTTCCATCCCTGGGTGGGGAAGATCCCCTGGAGAAGGAAATGGCAACCCACTCCAGTGTTCTTGCCTGGGGAATCCCATGGACGGAGGAGCCTACAGTCCATGGGGTCACAAAAGAGTCGAACATGATTCAGCAACTAAACAACAACAAGGAAGAACTTAGTAGTCACTGGATGCTTGGTTCTCTCTCCTTCTGGGCACACAAAGGATTACTTTTCAGTCCCTTGCAATTGGATGGGGCCAATATAACTGCTTCTGGGCAGTCAGCTTCAAGGAAAACGTGCTGTGCTGCGGCTAGAATGAAACTTAGATGACTCTGCCTGTCCCCCCTCCCTCTGGGGTTGCCAAGGAAGCCTTGGGTTAAGATAGCAGAGCCACAAGACTGAAGCAGGCTGGACTGCCTCACGGACTAAGGACGTCCTGGGGATACTGAATGGATCCTGCAAGGGTAAGAAATTGAACTGTTTCGTTTGTTAAGCCATTGAGATTTTGGGATTGTCTGTTACTGGTGCCTACCCTGGCTTTGTTACTGTTGTTTAATCACTAGGTCATGTTCAACTCTTACAGCTCTACGGACTGTAGTCCCCCTCAGGCTTCCCTGTCCCTGGGATTTCTCAGGCATGAATACTGGACTGGGTTGCCATTTCCTCCTGCAAGGAATCTTCCCACCCAGGGATCAAACCCATGTCTCCTGCACTGGCAGGTGGATTCTTTACCATTGAGCCACTAGAGAAGCCCGTAACTTGACTTAACTGAATACAAACTGAACCAGCTACTGTCTAAAATAGATACATCAAGAAATAGACATTTAAACATGTTATTTAGAATTATGGAGATAATCACTAGAAGAATAACTAAAAACATTAAAAGTGGTTGCTCTGGGGAGCAGGGCTGAGAAGTAAAGATAGGGTGGGGCAGAGGGGCAGCTGTTTTAATTATAGTGCTGTGACACTAGGGCATTGTATTAAACTGGCAGAAACCACATATATGCGGTCGGGAGGATTCCTGCCAAACCAACACAGTGGCCGGCTCTTGGGAGGGAGGGCATGCTAAAACGAACAAAGGTCTGAGGGAGCCACAGATGGGATTGGACAGGGTGTGTGGGCGCAATAGGAAGGGAGGCCACCCAGATGAAATGCCAGTGTGAGGAGTTTGGTTTTTAAGCAGATGGCAATGGGAAACCATGGAAGGATCATAAGGGATAGAGTCGAATCTGCCTGAGCAAACCCACCTTTACAGTGAGCATCCTGACTCATGTGGAGGATGAATGGGGGGCGGGGGCAGGAGGCTGCTGTGATGGTCCCCGTGAGAGCTGAGGAGGCAGCTGAGGAGGCAGCTGAGGAGGCAGCTGAGGAGGCCTGGACTAAGACATCTGTACCACAGATGTTGATGGAGAAGCTGCTATTTGTCTGGCAGGCCTGATGATACAGCAGGGTACAAGATGGGCAATGTGCCCTGCCTTCAGGGAGCTTATGTGGGTGAGAGAGGCAAAGGGGGAGAAAAGAAGATAAAGTCAGGCGGTGGTTCATACTGTAAAGAAGACAGAAGCAGTGTAAGGAGATAGAGGGGCTTCCCCGGTGGCTCAGTGGTAAAGGAGTCGAGGGTTTGATTCCTGGGTCGGGAAGATCCCCTGGAGAAGGAAATGGCAACCCACTCCAGTATTCTTGCCTGGGAAATCCCATGGACAGAGGAACCTGGCAGGCTACAGTCCATGGAGTCGCAGAGTCAGACAGGACTGAGTGACTTAGCATGCACACACGCAAGGCAATGGAGGGGAGAGAGGGTGCTAAGATGTTGGGGCAGCAGCTCTGAGGAGGAGATATTTGAATAGAGTCCTGGATTATGTGAAGGAATGGGGGACTTCCCTGGTGGTCCAGTGGTTAAGGCTCCAAGCTCCCAATGCGGGGGCCTGGGTTCCATCCTTGGTCAGGGATCCCGCATGCTGCAACTAAGACCTCACGTGCTGCAACCAAAAATAAAGATTCTGCATGCTGCAATTAAGACCCAACACAGCCACAAAAAAAAATTAATAAAAAAAAAGAAGGAACAAGGCACGCAGAATTTGGAGGATGATGGTTCCGGGCTGAGAGAGCTGCAGTCCGGTGGTCCTGAGGTAGGATGGGCTTGATGTGGCCAAGGTACAGCAAAGAGGCTGTTGGAGGGGTGGGGAGAAGGGACGTCCACCGAGAGGAAGGTTCTGGGAGCTGAGGCCTGAGAGGTGGTCGGGGCCAGTCTGTGGGACGTGGAGAGAACTTTGAGGAGCTCCTAAGGGTCTGAGAATCCCGTGGACAGAGGAGCCTGGTGGGCTCTAGTCCATGGGGTCGCAAGAGCTGGACACGACCTAGCGACTAAATCACCATCCCTAGAGGGCTGAGAGCCATCAAGTGGCAGGACTGGTACTGAGGAGGCAAGGAGGACCCGTCTTGGAGGCAGTGAGCCTCCCCCTCCCTTTACTGGGGCCCACCGACCCCCCAGAGTCGGCGTGCCTCAGCCCTGTCTGGGCCAGCTACAGCAGCTTCATCACCCACTCCCCTTATCCCAGCCCCCTCTGGGAATTGAAGGATCCTTCACAAATCAAAATAGCAGGCAGAGAACAGCCTCTAATTGTTCTGCGTAAAAGAAGTGAAATTAGACGAGTCAGCTGTGGGGTTGAGACCGCCTCCCACACAGCTGTGATCCCGCACCGCTGAAGGCAGACTTCCCGAGACTTGCAATTCTGCTGTCTCCGAGCAAAACTTTTTGCTTCTCCAGCCCCAGGGCAAATGACAGCTATTTTGGGAGGAAATGAGACACATGCTGGCCCTGGAGGACAATGAAAGAGTCCTTTTTTTTTTTTTTTTTTAGGTGATGAGAGTTCGTTCCGTCATTCAAAACAGTGGGTGTGCTCATCCTGGGGGCACTGGACTCCTCCGCTGTCAGGCAGGTTCTGACCCAGAGGAGCGGAGGTGCTCAGTGTGGTTCCACCTTTGGTGGAGGGTAGAGAGAGCGCTGTCTGGGTGTCAGGAGGTCCAGGTTCTCACCTTACTCTGCCACTGTCGCTCTGTGATCTTGGATCCGTTTCCCACCTCTCCCCGGTATGGGTTTTAGGCTGCACTGTTGTGGTTCTTTAGCCTCTCAGTTGTGTCCGATTCCTTGAGGCCCCATGGACTGTAGCCCACCAGGCTCCTCTGTCGATGGGATTTCCCAGGCAAGAATATTGGAGTGGGCAGCCATTTCCTTCTCCAAGGGATCTTCCTGATGCAGGGATCGAACTCGTGTCTCCTGCATTGGCAGGTTTGAGCCATCAGGGAAGCCTTTTAAGCTACATAGTGTCTTTCAAGCATTAGAGTTCACGAGAAGCTCATGTGTATGCATGAGCGTGTGTGTGTGTGTGTGTGTGTGTGTGTGTGTGTTTTAAGATTGAGAAGCTCTGGGGTGTGGTCTAAGAATCTGCACTTCTCACAGACTCTTCTGGTAATTCCCTCTGGAGTCCTTGGACCACAGGGTAGTAAAAACTTCCCCTTAATCTCTCTGGGCTCTTCTTGCTCTGAAATTGGAAGAGTTGCTCATGCAACCCTCCCCTGGGTTTCTCAGATCATTCCAGGAGCATGCAAGGTGTCCTTACCCCTGCCTCGGTGTCTGTGTGCTTCTGTGATGATCACGCTGCACAGGGATGGTCTGTTTCAGTGTATTTAGCCTCCTCCAGGCTACCTGGTACCCAGCCTGGGCCTCAGTACAGGAGAGGTCATGACTGTAAATGTTGGCCCAGCAAGAGGCCAGCTGTAGGCCAGGCAGCTGGGCAGCAAGTAGACCAAGGAGGGATGCTGCTGAGCTCTGGGTGCCCAGCTTGGCTGCAGACGTCTGGTTTGGACACCTGGACTCACGCCCTGGGTCAGGTGTGTGGCTCTGTCACCTGCTTCCCTTGCCCGCAGCTGAGGAAGTCCAGCTATCTGGGGCTAAGGTGGCCTGGGTAGGACCACTGACTGGGAGCCCTGGTCAGCCCTGGAGAACACCCAGGCAGTCTGAGGCCCCAGTCAGTTTGTCTCAGCTTCCTCAGAGCTGGCTAATCATATTCCCCAAAGGCCAGGTCAGTGGCAGAAGCCAGAGGGTCAGGTCACTCTGGTCTAGCCCCGCTTCATTTTTATATATGGAGAATAATAACAGCTGTCATATACTGAGCACTTACCATGCTCTGAGCTCAGGGCTAAATGCTCTATCATCTGTTATTAAATTTCCTAACAACCCTATGAGGTTGGTAAAAGTATCACTCTTTTTTTTTTTTCTTAGCAATATGGACACCAGGGCTTAGAGAGGTCAAGTTATTAGCCCAGAGTCACTCAGCTAATAAATAGTAGAGGCAGGGTTAGTACTGAAACCTGTTTTCCTCTGGAGTCCAGTTTTATTTTTAAGCATATTGCTTAGAACCCCTGAGAAGATAAGGGGTTTTTCCTTGAGTAACTTCCTACTAAAATTACTTGCTGGAGAACTCCTTTTGTATCTGTTATGGAAAGGAGTGATGCTGAATCAGATAATTCATGGTTCTGGTCCCACCTCTGCCCTTGACCTTTCCTGTCACTTTGGGTCAGTCATTCTCCTCTGTAAGTTTCATGTGAAACTGAAATTCGTGAAATGGAACAATTATACATGCACTTCCTTTTAAGGTACACTAAGATGAAGACAGCCACCAACATCTACATTTTCAACCTGGCCTTGGCAGACGCCCTGGCCACCAGCACACTGCCCTTCCAGAGTGCCAAGTACCTGATGGAGACATGGCCCTTTGGGGAACTGCTCTGCAAGGTCGTGCTCTCCATTGACTACTACAATATGTTCACCAGCATCTTCACGCTCACCATGATGAGTGTCGACCGCTATATTGCCGTCTGCCACCCCGTCAAGGCCTTGGACTTCCGCACCCCTGCCAAGGCCAAGCTGATCAACATCTGCATCTGGGTCCTGGCCTCTGGCGTCGGTGTACCCATCATGGTCATGGCTGTGACCCGCCCCCGGGGTGAGTGAGGAAGGGAGCCTTGGTACAGATCACTGACCACAGGAAGCAGCACACAGGCTTCTATGGGTTTGTAGACCTCTTACCAGGGTGGGTGTAGGTGGATCACCAATGGAGGTGTGGGTTGCTGATCAATGAAAGGGTGGCTGGCTGGCCAGTGGGAGTGTGAATAGTCAACCGACGGGAATGTGAGTGGTGGACTGGTGGGAGAATGAATGACTGGTCAGTGGTCATATGGGTGGCTGGCCAGAGGAATTTTATGAATGGGATTATGGATGGCCAGATGTGTGGATTACTGACCTGTGGGGAGACGGTGGATAGCCAGTGGGGTAAGGGTGACTAGGGAGCAGTGGGGGCCATAAGATCTGCAATCCCTCCCCAAACTCCCTTCCACCCCCTTGGCCCAGATGACCAAAGCACGGCCTAGAGAATGGCCTGTGTAGAGTGACAGGTGCATTTCCTCAGAGTAAGATGCTGTATTAATTAGTGTAGTGTAGTAACTACCTGTATCTGTCAGGGTGGCCGCTGTGGTTGCAGTTACAGTTTGACACAGTGGAAGTTTACTTCTCACTCACATCACAGTCCAGCGGGAATAAGAGGACAGGCTCTACTGCACACAGTCAACCAGGGATCCAGCCTCCGAATGATGGCTTGGGCTATAGCGTGCTGGCCTCTGGGCTTCCATGGTGGCTCAGCGAATAAAGAATCCACCTGCAAGGCAGGAGACGAGGGTTCCATCCCTGGGTCAGGCAGATCCCCTGGAGATGGGCATGGCAACCCACTCCAGTACTCTTGCTTGGAGAATCCCATGGCCAGAGGAGCCTGGCGGGCTACAGTCCACGGGGTCACCAAGAGTCAGACACGACTAAAGCGACTTAGCACGCAGGCACGTACTCACCTCTGGCCAGCAGATGAGGATGGGAGTGGTGAGAAAGCACAACCACTTTAAGTGCTTTAAACCACTTTCAATGGGATAGCTGGTTGTTGCTGTTTTAGTCATGTCCGACTCTTTCGTGATCCCATGGACTGTAGTTCTGCCAGGCTCCTCTGTCCATGGGATTTCCCAGGCAGTAATACTAGAGTAGGTTGCCATTTCCTTCTCCAGGGGATCTTGCATAGGCAGGCGAATTACCAGTGAGCCACATGGGAAGTTCAGTGATAGCTGGTTACATGACCCCAACTTGATGTAAATGCAGAAAGTAATTTAGCAGGATGTCAAAGACACCGGTCACTAACCTCTCTTGAGCCGCGCTCTGTCATGGGGTGTTGAAAAGATTAAATGAGATGATAGGTTGTAAAACACTTAGGACAAGGCCTGGCTCATTGTCAAGGCCCAATAAATAGCAGCTATTAGAATAATTGAGCCTGTGAGATAGACAAGGCAGTGGCTCCTACTTCCATTGGACTGAAAGCAAACTGAGAATCAGAGAGGTCACGTGGTTTATTTAGCAGACATTTGATAGAATCTGGCCTAGAACCCAAAGTTCCTGTCCCCATAACTGTTGCTCCTTTTGGCCGCCAGGGTGAAGGTTTGCATTCTCGTAGAAGAGGGAACAGGCTTGGTGGGGAGTTTCTTGGCCACTTTCTACCCAAGGGTAGAGTTCCCAGTGCCCTTATATAGTCTCTGAGTGATTAGTCTTGACTCAGCAGCTGGACCTCATTCCTCACTGTCAGCCTTCAGTTTACAGGCCATTAATTGCAGCCCTCCTGGGGGCTGGGCCAGATGGGCCTCCTCCTTCCCTGCCCCCCGCTCTCTTTCTTTCTCATACACACACACACACATGCCCCCTGAGTGTGTACCATTGGCACTCAGTTCTATAAGCCACTTGCTGTGTGACCCTGGACAAGTGCTATCCCTCTCTGGGCCTGCGTCTGCCATCTGTACCCTGAAAGTCCTTGGGTCCAGTTGTGGCTGGTGGTCCTGCCAGCCTGATGTCCTGTGGACCCACTCTGTCTGTGGACCCCAGCCCCTTTCTCACAGCTCTCAGGCTCCAAGTCCACTGGATGGGTCCTCAGATTCCAGAATCCCAAGAGGTCCTGGGAGTCCCCTGGGCCAGCCTCAGCCCTGTATCTGAATCCCAGAACATCCCCAAGGTGCTCATCCAGCCTGAGCCCACACTCCAGGAGAAGGGAGCTTATTCCATCCCCTCTTATCTTTGGACAAGTGTGGCAGTCAGAAAGTTCTTGACATGAAGCTGAGATCTGTCTCCTTGGCCCTAGCTCTGACCCCTGGACCCCCACATGTTTCTGCCCTTCTGCCCTGTGAGTGTGCCAAGTGTTTGAACCATTCTGTGTTAAATGCTTTCCACACCATGGCCCATTTGATCCTCACAACAACTCTATGAGTTTAGGGACTGTTGTTAGTCCGACTTTATGGAAGCTCTGGTAGAGGTTGAACAATTTGCCCAGGCCACATCACACAGTTAGCAGGCCTGGGTCCTACTCTTAACGCATGTTCTCTAAGTCAATCTTAGTAATACTGTCCTCACTGGAGCTACTTTGTGAACGTGTGTGGCGTTTTCAGTTGTCATCATGACATTTAGTGGGCTTGAGCTAAATTATATCATTATCTCATTGCTCCCCATGGGCACAGAGGCTGATAAAGGGACTAGGAGACAATATAGAAAACAGACCTCCTTGGTTAGGGCCATTTTGCTGGGGTCTTGAAGGATGAGTAGGAGTTCACCAAGGGCAGCTGTGATGGAGGACATTGCAGGGAGAAGAATCGAAAAGGCCAGGAGGAGGCAGCGGGACTATGTCGAGAAGGGTGGGCGAGCAGGGAGACAAGGTCCTTAGGCCCACCAGGCCCTCACCCCCTGTCTTTCCTTGTTTCCCTGGCTCAGATGGAGCAGTGGTGTGCATGCTCCAGTTCCCCAGCCCCAGCTGGTACTGGGACACGGTGACCAAGATCTGCGTGTTCCTCTTCGCCTTCGTCGTGCCCATCCTGGTCATCACCGTGTGCTACGGCCTCATGCTGCTGCGCCTGCGCAGCGTGCGCCTGCTGTCGGGCTCCAAGGAGAAGGACCGCAGTCTGCGGCGCATCACCCGCATGGTGCTGGTGGTGGTGGGCGCCTTTGTGGTGTGCTGGGCCCCCATCCACATCTTCGTCATCGTCTGGACGCTGGTGGACATCGACCGCCGCGACCCGCTCGTGGTGGCCGCGCTGCACCTGTGCATCGCGCTCGGCTACGCCAACAGCAGCCTCAACCCCGTGCTCTACGCCTTCCTCGACGAGAACTTCAAGCGCTGCTTCCGCCAGCTCTGCCGCTCGCCCTGCGGCCGCCCGGAGCCCAGCAGCTTCAGCCGCGCCCGCGAAGCCACGGCCCGCGAACGGGTCACCGCCTGCACCCCGTCCGACGGCCCCGGCGGTGGCGCCGCCGCCTGACCCGGGGCCGGCCGGCCCGCCGCGCGCCCCTCCGGAGGGACCGGGCGGTCAGGCGGAGTCCTAGTAGGGGCGGGGGCCACGACGCGGGGTGGGGCGGGAGGGTACGCTGCCGTGGGGTGGATCTCACGGGTGGGCTGCCGACGGGTGGTGCCCGTCCTGCGACGGGCGGGGAGTAGGCAGGACGCTGGGGCGATGCCTCTAGGCCGAGCTCAAGGCCAAAGGCTTTGGGTTGGGGCGGGAGGAGCTCACCAACCCAGGGGAATGGACCTGTGGCTCTGGGATTGGGCGGCTGAATGGGGGTCCCTGCCACGAGTTCTAGTTGGAGCTGGGTTGGCGGGAGTGGGAGTCTGGTTTGAGACCCGGCCGAGGACCAAGGAGGGCCGGTGCTGGAGACGGTGCAGTCGAGCTTCAAGATAGGCCCGGGAGTGATGGGGAGGGGCCTCCCCTGGGGGTGAGTTTTAGGACAGGACCGTGAGACTGAGGCTCCAGCGCCGGATTGGCCTGGGAGAGAGGGCCCGTGTGCAAACAGTGGGGCCGCAGCTTGGAGCCCCCCCTGAGTTCCAGAAAGGGGCGAGGCTCGCCGAGGTCCAGGCCCAACTTGCCATTTTTATGAACGAAGAGAAAATAAAATAGAAACGATACACCTTTTGTCAACTCGACAGTCGTTTCCCTGGAAGAGGCAGGGAGGCGCAGCATCGAAGTGGAGCTTGAGATGGGACAGGGGAGTTTCAGGATAGGGTAGCAAGCAAGACGGGGCGGGGTCCCGACGGGGAGGAGTCAGGAGGGCCTGCGAATCCCAAACCAGAGCTGCCGGTAGGCCTCTGTGCCAAAGGCTGGTGAGGCCGGGCGGAGTCGGAGGGAGGGGGCTTCTACTTTGAAGTTAGGTCCTTAAGCCACAGGGAGGACACTTTGGGGGACCCCACTGCCCTGGCTTCTCTGGCCCAGGTGCTAGAAGACAGAGGGCCACACTAATAGCTCCGTGAGTGTAGGAGGCCCCTGGCTCTGGGTTTGGGGGCGCCTCTGAAGCACCAGGGTGGCGTTTTCCACCTCTCAGACACTGGCACCTTGATAAGAACCTCCAAGAAATCCTCTCTCCCTTCTCCCAACATCTGGCTACACCCAGTATGTCCAATGAACTGGAATCGCATCCCAGCCCTGGGACCTGACTTGGAAGGGCCTGGGGAGAGGGAGGCTTTTATAACTGCTGTGTCATCATCGGTCTGTGTCCCCAGGTCCCCACCCCCTGCGCCAGATGCCCGCTTCAAGCTGCTGAGGTCAAGGTCCACCAGAGAGGCATAGAAGGTTTCCTTTTCGTTTGGCATTTTATTCCTGCATCCCCAGATCTTTGCCAGACCCTGATTTCGGTGCCTGGCCTGTTCCCTGTGTACCTCACCCCAAGCTTCATCTCCACCATCCCCCACCTCTCCCCCCTCTCCCCAACACTGCCTCTGTCACATACAACCTGACTCCCTATTGAAGAAGTGTGCTGACATCTTTGTAAAAACAAATTTAATTTTCTTCCCTTTTTGGGACAGATGGAAAGAAATTGACGTCTTTGTCTCAAACAGAAAAAAAAAAAGAGAAAGAAACGATATACCTCTTCTCTCTTTGACAGTCATTTCCTTGGAACAAAAGCCTTTCCCTCTCTGGGAAGCTGTCACTCCAGCAGGGGCTGAGCTAGTATTCTGGGGGTTGGGGCTCAGGCACCAAGGCTTTGGGCACAAGATGGGCAGGGATGCCCTTAACAGGCAAAGCATAGTCACCTTCTCAGGATGAGGTTCCCCCGAAGCCCCAGACCTGGGAATGTCCTTCCTTCAGGAAATGGCTCCACTAGCACCCTGGAAGATGTGGGATCGTAGCCAGCACTCCAATCCAGGCTGCTAAGCTATCAAGGCCTGGGGTCCCAGTCCACCTGGATCACTGTCACCATCCAAATGGAGCTTGTGACTATGAAGATCTCTGTGTCTGAATGGGGCGGGTGGTTCAGCAAGGCGGGGGCCACACTCCTGGACACTTGTTATCATCACTTGGGACCCCTCCTGCTAATGCCTTCTGGAGATGTCGTAGAAAGGGGACAATTTAGGAACCAGGGAAGACTCTTGAAGGAGGCGACATTGGAGCCAGAGCTTTTTATTCTCTTTGCAAAGACTGGGTCCCCTTCAACCCCTCCAGGACAGGCCTGTCTTCAGGCTGCCCTGGACTCAGTCGCTGCCCTTTCCTGTGGCTGTCTGGATCTGACTGCTTGTTACCAACCCTCATATATAATTTTGTCTTGGAGTCAGCAGAGGCTGGGTCCTGACCACATTCATTTAAGGTGAAGCAAACATGTTGAAATCTACTTCCTGTGTGCACTGGGCACTGGGACTCAGAAGTGAGTCTGATATGGCCCCATTCTCAGGAGGTTCAAGCCTATGCTTGGACCAAAGCATAAATGAATCTTTGCATCTCAGTGTGATGCACGCAGGGTGACAGGGAGCCCCAGGATGGGCGGGGGTGTCGCAGGGAAGTGCCTTTTCTAGCTTTTTACTGAAACCCATATTTGTAGCAATTCTGAGAATGGTGGAAAGGGTCAGAGGGCCTTAAAGGATGACTAGAAGTTAGCCACCAAGAACAGAGAACAGTGTGTGCAAAAGCATGGGATGATCAAGTGCTTGGTAAACTCAAGATACTGTGTGCGGCTGAAGCCTCGGGCTCAGTCAAATGCTTCTGTGTGCTAGCCCCCATGCCATGAGCTTGATGCCCATCATTCCTCTAGTCCGTGACAGCCCAGTGGGGCAAGTAATACTGCCTTTATTTTAAAGAAGAAGTCAGGCTCAAAGAGATGAAGCCACTTAGCCCTAATTCACAGAGCCCATTCGTGGTAGCAGAACTCAAGTCGGAACTCCAAGGCCCAAGTTTTCAGTGAATTCCAGGCATCACTGAAGTAGAAGAGTCTTAGTAGCCGGTATCCTGGGGTGAAGTTTTTGAAAACTTAAGACTAAATGGAAAAATCTGAGGGAAAAGGGCAATTTTCCATGAACTTTTGTTCCTCCTGAAGCTCTCCAAATCTTCAAGTTTCAAAGTGTATTGTGCGTGATGCATTTTAAAGCTCCAAACTGACAGTGTAATTCTAGATCATCACCAGGCTCTCAAAAGCAGTGGAGTAGGTCTGATTTTCTACAAAATTTCCACTCCTCTCTTTACAAGAGGTGGGAGGAAAGTTTTTGCTTCTGGTTTCAAAATGGCCTACAATTTCATATCTCTTCTTGGAATAGAAGTAATGGTTAAAGTTGGGGTCAGAGCTTGACTTTCCCTCTCGATGTGCCTCAGTTTCCTCATCTGTAGAGTGGACTTCCTTCATGGGATTGCTGTGAGGATTCAATGAATTAATGTATGTACAGGGCCCAGCACATGAGCTGTTAGCATGTGGAAAGTAGCCAATATTACTCAAAAGTAGAGTTGTCATGCAAGGTCAGAGCTAGAGCCCCAGATGGGAAAGGAGGTGAGCTTTCAGGGGTAGTGATGAAGAGAGAAGAGATGGGGGACCCAGCCTGGGGATCCCCTGCTTTTTGGGCTCGGGAGCCACGATGGAGAGTGAGAGGCTGCCAGAGAGGCAGGAGGAGGATGAGGAGAAGGTGCTACCATGGAAACCGGAGGAGGAGGGCGTTCCCACGGGGAGGGAGTGATGGATAATGTCAAGTGTCATGTAAGAGAGGTTGGGTGGGGAGGGCAGGAGAGTGAAGGGAGTAAACCAGAGCCTTCGGGTTCAGTCTTCAGAGTGGCCTGGAAGCCTCAACAATGGATTCAGAAATCAGCTCTGTCGCTGTCTGGCTATGTGACCTCGGTAAGGAATTTGCCCCCTCTGTGCTTCTGTTTCCTCCTAGACTTAAGACAAGGGAATGAGTCAGCCTCTAAAATGACGCTCAGTTTCTAATAAGTGTCCTTTGATGGATTCTTGATCCCTTCTAGCAGTATGATCTTCAGCAAGTCACTTCACTTCCAAGTGCCCTCCCCAGTGCCCTCTCTGAAGGACAGAGAGAACACACGAAAAGTGAAAGTCTTAGTCGCTCAGTTGTGCCCGACTCTTTGCAACCCCGTGGATTGCAGCCCACTGGACTCCTCTGTCCATGGGATTTTCCAGGCAAGGATACTGAAATGTTTTGCCACTTCCTTCTCCGGGGGATCTTCCTGACCCAGGGATCGAACCTGGGTCTCCTGCAGGCATATTCTTTACGGACTGAGCTACTAGGGCACATAGTAGGCCTCCAAGCCAGGGTTCTCCTGTAATAAGAATGGGGGGTGCCAGAGGCTGCTGTCTAGGGAGGTTTGCTTGACTTGGAATTTGAGATGTTCCCCAAGATGGAGAAGAGTCACCATGTCCTGAGAGGACTTGGAGGAGCAACAGTCCCGGTTGGGCCTCTGCTGGGCCCCTGGCCCAAGACCAGCCCCTTGGTCGTCAGCAGCAGATCCTCAGCCTGGCCTCTGTCTGCCTTCCCACCTGGCAACTACTGCAGATCCAGACTGGGAGCCAGCTCAGGGGCTCCACAACCCCTAGGAAGTGGTCCTCCCAGATCCTGACCCCAGCACACACACACAACACCCCCCCCACACACACACACCCTTTTCTCTTATCATTTATTTACTCATCATCATTTCTTCCTTTATTTCATTTCTGGGCACTGCGCACATAGTACGGAGTCAGGAAGTGATGGATGAGGAGTCTATCAGGGGCTCGAATAACAGGCCGGTGGTTCTCCGGGCGGGCAGCTTGGAAATTCAAAATGGTAGCCAGAGGGGGGCTGATGCAGTCAGGATGGACCTCCTGATGGAGCAGAGTGCTAGGCTTGGGGCTTGCTCAGTCTCTGGCTCGTCAGCACCACCTTCCACGAGCCCCATGTGTGTGCAATTCTTCCCAGACATGCAGTGCCTTCGCATCCTCCTCTAGGCGAGAGGCCAGCGCCATCACAACAGGTAACACAGACAGCGCGTAGGGTCCTTCATTGTTCTAGGCGCTAGACGTGGGGTAACACTTCATCTTCACAGCATAACTATGAATAGGCATTATTGTTACCCCTATTTTATAGGTGAGAAAACTGAGGCTCAGAGAGGGCAGTGACTTGCCTAAGGCCACACAGCTGGTCCATGGCTGGTCTGGCTAGAATGCTGTCTCAGATCTGTCAAGTCCACTTCCTCGGCTTGCCTGACTCCCAAGCGGACACGCTGTGATTCAGGAAGGGGTACTAGGGAGACCCTTGCATCCAGCTCACAAATATGAACGGAGCACCACCACCACCACCACCCCTGCCCCAGCAGGCTCTGTGTCTCATCACCTGGGCGGCAGGGGCACCGGCCAGCTGCCCGAGAAACTGCTGTGACTTTGGCAGTTGCTTCTCTCCCATCCAGTCCCCCCCCCTGCCTCGGAAGACTGTTTTGCTCTGTGAATTTGGGGACTGCCTTCCGTATGTGTGCTGTGTGACCTCGGGAAGTCACTTCACTCCTTGAGCCCATTTCCTGCATCGTGGACGATGACGCTCCCCTGGTAAGAAGTTGTGGGGATTTACAAAGAAGCTGTGAGTGCAGGGCCTGTCTGTCTGGGTCACACAAGTGTTCCTGGCAACTGAACTGCAACTGGCACGCAGTAGTTATTCTACTGAGTGGAGGAGAGGGGTGCTTGGCATGCAGTGAGTGCTCAGCAAATGGAGCTTTTTAACATTATCTAATGTTCTTGTTTATCCCTGCTCCGACCCCGTCTCTAAATGCTGTAGGTTGGTCAGGAGCAAAGAACTTTCCTTTTTAGCCATCTGCTCGAGTTTGAGTTTCAGAAGGTGGGACAGCATGCATTGGAGAAGCAAATGTCAAGAGAATGTTTTTTCCCCAAGTACCTTCTACAGAGCTGTCCCCTTTGGTTCTCGCCAGGACTCAGAGACCCTAGATTGGGGCACAGCCTGGGAGGGAGGAAAGGTCCCCAGATGGCACTGGCCTGGGCCTCCTGGCTTGCATCGTTGAGCCATGGGGATGGAGTCCCTGGGGAGATGTCAGAACAGGTGACATCCATCCACTGGGCTCATCTTCTCGAATCTCCTCTTGAAATGAGTCCCAAGCCAGTAGACAGCGAACGTGGGTTTGACTCTCCATCTCCCACTTGCTGTGTGCCCTGGGCAGGGCTCTGTCCCTCTCTGGAGACATGAGTTGATGTCCAACCCTGAACATGGGTTGATGGATTCTGAGGGCACTGCCATCCTGGGAGAGAAAGAGACATTTCCCTCATATTCCTCGATCCCAGAAACAGACGTCTATTGGTAAAATGCCCTGGGCATTTGCCAGAGACTGGGAAAACCAGAGGCCCTCTAGGGGTCCAGCGTTTGTCCCTGGAGTTGTTCCCCTTTGCGGTGAGGGAGGCAGGCGTGTCAGAAACGAAGCTTGACTCAAACACCTGGCTTTTGCCTCTCCCAGGTTTTGTTTGGGACCAAGGACCCAACTTCCTGTTTTCCCAATAAAGTGAGCCCTGTTCTCATCTGTGATCTCTGGCTGTTTCTTTTGCTCACCCCCTGTGCTCCTCTCTAGAGGGGAGCCCAGTCTGTGGGGGGATGATGTAGACCTGCCCTCTCACAGAGTGGAAAGTATAGCCCCAGCCTCAGGACCTGTCTCAGAGGGTGATGTGACACTGTCCTTAAGAACCCCATTTGGGACTTCCCTGATGGTCCAGTGGTTAAGAATGCAGGGGACGTGGGTTCAATCCCTGGTCAGGGAACTAAGAGCCCACATAACTCAGGGCAACTAAGCCCACCGCAACTACTGAGCCCATGTTAAAACCTGATCTGATGGGACAACCCGACGTTAAGAGACAGCTGTAGCTACTTCCTAGCATGTGTCACAGCCTCTCCCCTCCAGATTGTCTCCACCTACTTCCCTGTGGCCCACCCGCCTAATCTAAGGTCTGCGCGCCCCTCAAGCCTCTTGGGGCTGGGCTCCCACTAACCCTCCTCTCCCTCTCTCCCCCTCCCACCTGCCCTACAATGGGCCTGCCTTTGGTCACAAAGGTTGTTCATTCGTGTCCGACTTCAGTTTGCGACCCCATGAACTATACAGTCCATGGAACTCTCCAGGCCAGAATACTGGAGTGGGTAGCTGTTCCCTTCTCCAGGGGTCCTTCCCAACACAGGGATCTAACTCAGGTCTCCTGCGTTGCAGGCAGATTCTTTACCAGCTGAGCCACAAAGGAAGCCTTTGGTCATAGGAGACCCAAATCCCCTCTGTGTGTGTTCAAGGCAGTCCTGGGAGCGGGAGTCAGAGCCTGAAGCCTCAGAGAGTGTCCCCACCTCCTCAGGGTTCTCCTCAAATAGATGCTGGCCCAGAGGTTACTCCCTAACTCTCCTGAAGGCCGACTTCCTGTCCCAGGACCTGCCTCCCCGCCACATGAGAAACCAGGTCCTGAAGGAAGCGCCAGGGCCCAGAGCCTCTTTCCCCCTCGGTACAGCCTCCCTTCCGAGCCCGGAGCTCTAGTCCTGGGCTGCCCACTTGGAGCCTGCTGTATCTAGGCGGTGAGGTCCAACACGGGGGAGACTGGGACCTCAGCCCCCATCCCCAGCGGCAGACAGTGCGGGCGGCTGTGGTGGCGGGGCTACCAGGCCCTTCCGGGGAGGAAGGGGGCTTGAGTGCGTGGCCTCACTCTTCTCAGAGAACCTCCCAGAGGCCCTGCAGCTCTGCCCAGAGCCAATCCTCCCTGAGGCTGGAAAGAACAGCTCTGAGGGTGTGTGTGGCGGGGGTGGGGGGTGGGGGGAGAAGTGCACCAGAGCATTAGGCATTTGAGGATGTGCATGCTAGAGATTTTCTTTCTTCACCGATGTATATATGCCCCGAGGAAAAGCATATCAGAGGAACCACTCCAGGCATCTCTTTCCTCTTTTGTAAAACAGGAGAGCAGTTACCGTAACCAGGATTCTCTGCAGGACCCAATAGGACAACTGCTGTCGTGTAATGAGAGCACGTTATCATTGATGGGGAAACACACTCTGCTTTTCACCTTCAATAGCTTCCAGTTGCCTGAAAAGTCCAGATGACTGCTCGTGCTCCTTCCCAGTGGAGGATGCTGGGAGCCTAAGCTCAGTCTTGCCTGTGCACCACCGCAAATGCCCTTGGAGAGAGAGGGGGACCCTTTACAGGGAGGGGGCTGCTGAGGTTCAGCCCAAGGGTGGGCAGTTCTCAGACAAATGGGGCAGGCAGGGCAGGCTCCTGTCAGGTGCCAATGTCATTACACTTCCAGGTCAGCGCCGCTTCCTCTGCCTCCAGGAAGCCTTCCTGGATTTGTCTGTGCTGACCCTTGGCCCTGATGAGATATCTTGCAGCTGCTATCACATGCCCCTTGCCACGCCCATGCTGAGCAAAACCTGCCCTTTCTCAGAAGGCAGCTGGGCCCCCACAGCATTGCCCAAACTTAAGAACCCAGTTGCTTCCTAATGGGGTATGGGGAGAGGGAGGGAAATATGTTGGAAGAGAACATGTTTTTTTCTTTCTTCAGTGGATGTTTACGGTCATTATAGAATGCTCACTATAGAGATTGAGGGTAAGCTTAAAAAGAAGGGGAAAACATCACCCGTAGTTCCCCATTCCGTTAATATTTGAATGTACTCCCTTTACCCAGGGGAGCCCCTGGGGGTCCATTATGATTCTAGAACCCTGTGAAATGGGGTCTGCACTCTGTGTCATTAAAAGATGCTTGCTCCTTGGAAGAAAAGCTATGACAAACCTAGACAGCGTATTAAAAATCAGAGACATTACTTTGTCTACAAAGGTGCATATAGTCAAAGCTTTGGTTTTTCCAGTAGTCATGTATGGATGTGAGAGTTGGACCATAAAGAAAGCTGAACGCTGAAGAATTCATGCTTTCGAACTGTGGTGTTGGAGAAGACCCTTTAGAGTCCCTTGGACTGCAAGGAGATCAAACCAGTTAATCCTAAAGGAAATTAAACCTGAAGATTAATTGGAAGGACTGATGCTGAAGCTGAAGCTTCAATACTTTGGCCACCTAATGTGAGGACCCGACTCATTAGAAGAGACTCTGATGCTGGGAAAGATTGAAGGCAGGAGGAGAAGGGGACAATGGAGGACAAGATGGTTGGATGGGATCACTGACTTAACGGACATGAGTTTTAGTAAGTTCTGGGAGATGGTGAAGGACAGGGAAGCCTGGCATGCTGCAGTCCATGGGGTCGCAAGGAGTCAGACACAACTGAGTGACTGAACAACAACGACACTCTGTGTCAAGTGTGTGCTTTGCCATGGGATTCACTGGGTGTTCCAGAGATCCAGGACCCAGAAGATTCAGAGGCTGCGATGGGGGTTGGGGAGAGCCCACACATACCACAGAGCCACGTGCAAATAGACCCACACTGACCTGAGGCCACACACACACAGATACCCAAACGTGTGCCAAACATCTTCCCCACACACACTCCTTCACACTGGCTGGTACATTCTGTTCTCTCACCCAGCCTCATTCCTGGTGCCTGTGTGTATATTGTTCACAAACACATGCACACAGGTGTTCATGCTACAGGCATGCACATGCACTTCTTTATACACACACCTCCCACTGAGACACATCCTTATTTACACCAACGTGCTCACTGTACGAACACAGCCTGGCCTAGGGGAAATTTAGGAGAGTCCGCAGGGAGACAACAATTAGAACTGGACATGGAACAGCAGACTGGTTTCAAATAGGAAAAGGATTACGTCAAGGCTGTATATCGTCACCCTGCTTATTTAACTTATATGCAGAGTACATCTTGAGAAACGCTGGGCTGGAGGAAGCACAAGCTAGAATCAAGATTTCCGGGAGAAATATCAATAACCTCAGATATGCAGATGACACCACCCTTATGGCAGAAAGTGAAGAAGAACTAAAGAGCCTCTTGATGAAAGTGAAAGAGGAGAGTGAAAAAGTTGGCTTGAAGCTCAACATTCAGAAAACTAAGATCATTGCATCCGGTCCCATGACTTCATGGCAAATAGATGGAAAAACAGTGGAAACAGTGGCTGACTTTATTTTTTGGGTTCCAAAATGGCTGCAAATGATGACTGCAGCCATGAAGTTAAAAGACACTTACTCCTTGGGAGAAAAGCTATGACCAACCTAGACAGCATATTAAAAAGCAGAGACAATACTTTGCCAATAAAAGTCCATCTAGTCAAGGCTATGGTTTTTCCAGTAATCATGTGTGGATGTGAGAGTTGCACTATAAAGAAAGCTGAGCCCCGAATAATTGATGCTTTTGAACTATGGTGCTGGAGAAGACTCTTGAGAGTCCCTTGGACTGCAAGGAGATCCAACAAGTCCATCCTAAAGGAGATCAGTCCTGGGTGTTCATTGGAAGGACTGAGGTTGAAGCTGAAACTCCAATACTTTGGCTACCTGATGTGAAGAGCCGACTCATTGGAAAAGACCCTGGTGCTGAGAAAGATTGAAGGCAGGAGGAGAAGGGGACGACAGAAGATGAGATGGTTGGATGGCATCACTGACTCAATGGACTTGAGTTTGGGTGAACTCCGGTAGTTAGTGATGGACAAGGAGGCCTGGCGTGCTGCAGTCCATGGGGTTGCAAAGAGTCGGACACGACTGAGTGACTGAACTGAACAAGGAGACAAGCTCATTTCACAGACGCTTCTGCCACCTACTGGTCTTGTGTGGCATTAGCACCCTTATTTGGTCCCCATTTCTTTCCCCTGTTCTGCTGCCTGCAGCTGATTCACCTGGTGAGCTCTCTTATCCCTGGAAGCTGTGGACTGGAGCTGGTTCCTGAAAGAGGGTCTTGACTGAGGGGGCCATTCTATTGGGAAATATTGGATGAGCATGGAGAACTATAACTTACTGACCATCATTATGTACCAGGCACTGTTATCCTTTCAAGTTATTACCTCTTTTATTCTCTCTATCCCATGGGCCTTATGCAGTGCCTGGCACATGAAAAGTCATAATAAATATTTAATGTGAATAATTAAAAACACCTTAAAGTGAGTATTTTTAACAAATGAGGAGCTGGAGACTCAGAGAGGGGAAGTGACTTGGCCAAAGTCACACAACAGCTTCCTCTGATAGTCAGGCCATTGCTCTAGAGAGAAGGAGAAGGAAGACATAACAAAGCTGAAATCTTTACTAAGACCTACAGGAAGTCCAGCCCAGATTCTGACCCCAAGAGGACCAGAAGAAACACCCAGAGATGGATGAGGTCAACCTGGAGGGATGATTTCCCCACCCAAGAAGAATCCCCTGAGCTGCTGCCTCAAATCCATTCATTCAACTAATAATGCCAACAGAGTGGCAGGCTCTGTGCTAAGACAGAGGATGAGCAGTAAGGAAACAGACCAAAGTCCAGTTTTTCCCCTTATTCAGCATGGGCTCTAAAAGGGCTCCTCTTCCTTGCTGTCACACTCCCTTGGCCCCTGGGACCACTTTGAGCTTCTCTTCACCATCCTGGCTGTGCTGAGTGGCTACAGAATCCAGAATGAGAGTGGAGGGAGATGTGAGTCAGGAGTGGGAAGGATGGTTCAGCCCTGACTGTCCAGTACTGAGGCTGAGCAAAGACAGCCTGAAACCTGGACAGGCAGACCTAGTGCTACTCAACCAGGTTCATCTGCTTGACACGTGGCAAGTCAGATGCTGAGATGCAGAGGTTTGCAGCAGTTATTGTTGTTCAGTTGCTAAGTCATGTCTGAATCTTTGTGACCCCATGGACTGCAGCACACCAGGTTTCCCTGTCGCTCACTATCTCCTGGAGTTTGCTCAAACTGGTCCATTAATTTGGTGATGTCGTCCAACCATCTCATCCTCTGTCGTCCCCTTCTCCTCCTGCCCTCAGTCTTTCCCAGCATCAGGGTCTTTTCCAGTGAGTCAGTCCTTTGCACCAGATGGCCAAAGTATTGGAGTTTCAGCTTCAGCATCAGTCCTTCTAATGAATATCCAGGGTTGATTTCCTTTAGGATTGACTGGTTTGATCTCTTTGCAGTCCAAGGGACTCTCAGGAGTCTTCTCTAGCACCACAGTTTGAAAGCATCAATTCTTTGGCACTCAGCCTTCTTTATGGTCCAACTCTCACATTCATACATGACTACTGGGAAAACCATAGCTTTGATGGACCTTTGTCAGCAAAGTAATATCTCTGCTTTTTAACGCACTAAGTTTGTCATAGCTTTTCTTCCAAGGAGCAAGGTCTTTAATTTCATGGTGCAGTCACCATCCATAGTGATTTTGGAGCTAAAAACAACAACAACAACAACAAAACAACCTGCCACTGTTTGCGTCAGAGAAAGAGTTTATTCACAAGGCAGCCAAGTGAGGAGACAGGAAAACAAATCTCAGATCTGCCTCCCTGAAAGCAAAGGGCTGGGGGTATTTATGGGATAAAGAAGCAGGGTCTCAGCACTGGGAAAGGTGGTTGGAGGTGGGGAAAAGGTGTGGTGATCAGGGTTCTGCGCAAGTGCGTCTGAGTGATACGGCTTCTTTCTAGGATGTATGCTCAACAGTGGGTGATTAGCATGATCCGAAGGTCGAGGTTTTGGCCTCTGTTGTCAAAGGTCATTCATCAGACTGCTGTGTGAGCCCAGTTTTAGGGTGAGTGGTCTAATCCAGTCTTAGCCAGCTTGAATTGGACGGGAGGTTACTCCAAGCTCCTAGCAAACAACTCCTGTTACCGTAGTGACCCGTATGTCAGAGGTATGAGGTGTCACCTACAGGGGTGATGAAGGAGTCAGAAAATAATTAAGTGAGGTTGGTCAGCGGAGGCAGGTTATAAGCAGAGGGTTGTTTGAGTTTTTTTTCAAAGCATTCCCTTACCTGCTGTCCTGTAAAACAAGCCCAAGAATTTCTGTTAGTTACCAGTTTCTGTTAATCCTATGCAGCATGGTTTCAGGATTTTTTTAATCCTATGGGGTACAGTTTCACTAGGTTTGAATACATCCTTGGCTACTAACTTGTTCTGTGACCTTGGTCACATCCGTTATCCTTGCTAGGCCTCTGTTAAAACACAGAACTTGATCTTAGTGGTTTCAACTCATAGTTTCTTAGAAGGGCTGGGGGAAGCCAAGCAAACAGAATTTCCATATCCTCTTACACCCATCACTTCACTCAGCACAGTCCTGCTTCTCGCTGTTTCTTACACTGAGCTTCTGTGGCTAAATGAGTTTGATAATTACTTGGACTGTTTCATCTTGAGGTTACTGCCAGACCTGAAAATGTCAAGACTCAGTCTCCATCTTACCTGACCACCAGATTATGAGCTAGAGGAGGGCTGGGATGCGTCTGAGTCCTTTCTTTGTTTCTCACCCTCCACCCTCCAAGGCTCACTGAAGAGGAGGGCCTTAGATGTCCATCTAGACTGACCACACGTGGCTGACATCCTACAGACAACACTGTAGGGACTCGGACAACAACTCTGTATGGACCAAAGGCCTCAGTGCCAAGCACAGTGCTGGCATTGCCTGGGGAGGTGAGGGCAGGCAGAGAAGGCTTCCTGGGGCTTATGGCCTTGAATCTCCAAGTCTAGAAAGCAATGAGACTGGAAAACAATTGGACAGGATGGAATAGAGGATCCCCGAGTAGTCCTGGCTGGAGCAACCTAGCTGTTAGGATGTGGCCACACACAAGGTCCATTGAGTATGGGCTCGGCTCCAGGTAGGCAGCTCTGGAGGATGTGGGTGAAGAGCCTGCCTGTGGGGTATGGCAGTGGGGCTGGGGTGAAGGGGATTGGCTGGAAGACACGAAGCCAGCTCCTGCTCTGGCTTCAGAATTCCCAGATCTCCCATGGGCACCTAATACTTGACCCCACCAGGCCTGGGGGAGGACTCACCATGAGATTTATGTGTCAGTCAAGGCTTCACACTTGCATAGGCCCTAGGAAGGACCCTGGACAAGGTCATAAATGTCCATAAAATTTGCAAAAGTGAAATACATTAACTTCAGTTGGTTAAGAGCACCGTCTCTTTCCATTCTGACTTTCCCTTCTTCCCATTCATGTCCTGCAGCCTTGAGTAGCTACATGTATGCGTACTAAGTCACTTCAGTTGTGTTCCACTCTCTGCAACCCTATGGACCGCAGCCCGCCAGGCTCTTCTGTCCATGGGATTCTTCAAGCAAGAATAGTGGATTGGGTTGCCATGCCCTCCTCCAGGGGATCTTCCCAACCCAGGGATCGAACCCATGTCTCTTATGTCTCCTGTATTGGCAGGCTGGTTCTTTACCACTAATGCCACCTGGGAAGCCCTGAGTGGCTACAGGCATTTTTTATTTCTTTGTTGTTCAGTCACCAAGTTATGTCAGACTCTTTGTGATCTATGGACTGTATCATGCCAGGTTAGAGCTTCCTCAAATTCATGTCCACTGAGTCAGTGATGCTATCTAACCATCTCATCCTCTGTTGCCCCCTTCTCCTCCTGCCCTCAATCTTTCCCATCATCAGGGTCTTTTCCAATGAGTCTGCTCTTTGCATCAGGTGGCCAAAGTATTGGAGCTTCAGCAACAGATCTTTCAATGAATATTCAGTGTGAATTTCCTTTAGGACTGACGGATTTGATCTTCTTGCTGTTCAAGGCATTCTCAAGAGTCTTCTCCAGCACCACTGTTTGAAAGCATCAATTTTTCATTGCTTAGGCTTCTTTATGAATCATCTCTCACATCTGTACATGACTATTGGAAAAACCATAGCTTTGATTATATGCACCTCTGTTGGCAAACTAATGTCCCTGCTTTTTAATACACTGTCTAGGTTTGTCATAGTTTTCTTTCCAAGGTGGAAGCATCTTTTAATTTCATGTCTTCAGTCACTGTCCGCAGTGATTTTGGAGACCAAGAAAATAAAATCTGTTCCTGCTTCCACTTTTTCCCCTTCTATTTGCCATGAAGTGATGGGACCAGATGCCATGATCTTGGTCTTTTAATGTTGAGTTTCAAGCCAGGTTTTTCACTTTCCTCTCTCACCTTCATCAAAGAGGCTCTTTAGTTCCTCTTCACTTTCTGCCATAGAGTGGTATCATCTGCATATGTTAGGTTGGTGGTATTTCTCCTAGCAATGTTGATTACAGCTTGTGATTCATTCATCCTGGCATTTCGCATGATGTACTCTGCATATAGACCCAGAGTTTGATCCCTTGGTCAAGAAAATCCCCTGGAGTAGGCAATGGCAAATTATTCCAGTATTCTTGCCAGGATATCCCATGAACAGAGGAGCCTGGTGTGCTACAGTCCATGAGGTTGCAAAGAGTCAGCTATGACTGAGCAACAGCACACACAGCCTTGTCATACTCCTTTCCCAATTTTGAACAAGTCAGTTGTTCCATGTCTGGTTCTAAATGTTGCTTCTTGACCCACATACAAGTTTCTCAGGAGACAGGTAAGGTGGTCTGGTATTCCCATCTCTTTAAGAATTTTCCATTTTGTTGTGATCCATACAGTTAAAGGCTTTAGTGTAGTCAATGAAGCAGAAGTTGATGTCTTTCTGGAACTCCTCTGCTTTCTCCATGATCCAACTAATGTTAGCAATTTGATCTCTGCTTCCTTTGCCTTTTTGAAATCCCCCTTATGTGTCTGGAAGTTCTCAGTTCACATACTGCTAAAGCCTAGCTTGAAGGATTTTGAGCATTACCTTGCTAGCATGTTAAATGAGTGCAGTTGTACCGTAGTTTGTACATTCTTTGGCATTGGAATGAAAACTGACCTTTTCCAGTCCTGTGGCCACTGCTGAGTTTTCCCAATTTTCTGGCATATTGAGTACAGCACTTTAGCAGCAGCATCTTTTAGGATTTTATTTTATTTTTTTCCAAATCTTGACTTTATTATTTTGGAATGCAATTTTCCAAATGCAATTTTGGAAACTCACCCTACCTTTTCCCCTAACATAATGCTTTTACCTCTTGAAAATAAAAATAAAGTACTAATTCTATATACATCACATGTACCATACAAAAATGTATTCAAAGTTTCTATTGCTACCAAAGTATTCTAAATTAAAACAAGTTATAGAAAGCCCCTCATTGTAAACAAAAGATTACAAGTTACAAAATCAAAGCACACACAGCCAGAGTCATTTATACACCAACCAACATCCTGCTCCCAAAGCAAGTTGAATTTTTATGTGCCTGTATAAAAATGCATATCAATATACTTTTGAAAATTTATTTTTCATTATAAAGCAAATGAATACACTTTCTACAATAAGAAATCTGCTGGGAGGCACACCCGTGGGAGGCTGGCAGGTGGACAAGGCGGTGGGGCTGGCGAAGCCCAGAGGAAGCACCCGCCCTGGCCCTCATGAGGCAGTGGAGTGTTTTCGGTGATTTGTGAGAGATGCATGCAGCATTCTTTCAGGTTTTGAAATAGCTCAGCTGGAATTCTGCCACCTCCACTAGCTTTGTTCCTAGTAATACTTCCTAAAGCCCACTTGACTTCACAATCCAGGATGTCTGGCTCTAGGTGAGTGATCACACCATTGTGGTTATCTGGGTCATTAAGAGTTTTTCATGTAGTTCCTCTGTGTATTCTTGCCACCTCTTCTTATTCTCTTCTGCTTCTCTTAGGTCCTTACCGTTTCTCTCTTTTATCGTGTCCATCCTTGCATGAAATGCTTCCTTGATATCTCCAATTTTCTTGACGAGATCTCTAGTCTTTCCCATTCTATCATTTTCCTCTATCCCTTTGCATTGTTCATTTATTCTTTACATTCACTTTTTTTTTTTTAAAGAAAAGAGGCCCCAAATAAGCCTTAGGCCCCACAATCCTGGACCTGCCCACTGGGTCCTGAGTTTTTCCAACTTCAAAGATGAGTAAAGGCTGTGAGGGTCTTCACAGGAGTAAAGAGGATGTCTTTTCATCCTCTCAAGGGCGGTGAGAGAAGCTGAGGAATGGGGGTAAGAGACGGGTCAACGGCCTCACACGTCACAGTGAGTTGGGCTTGCAATCTGGGAGACTCTCACTTGAATGCCCACCCTCTCATGACAACCCCTGCCTTGGAGCTGACGCTCAGGCACCCAGCAGTCTCAACCCCAGGTTGAGTTCTCTCTGGCAGCCTGGGCGGCCGGGCGCCACGCGCCCACTCCGGTAGCTCTGTGGACCACAAGGTGGCAGCAGACACCATCTTTCCTCCTCCCTCCTCCCGGATTCCTGGCCCCAAGTAGCCAGATCTTAGCCTTCCCCACAAATAACCCATCAGCTCTTTCCTTCCCTCTCAGGAAACAGGGAATGCTGCTTTCAAGTCCTGGCCTTGTCACTGACTAGTCGTGTGATCACAAGTAGATCATTTCACCTCTCCCAGCCTCAGTCATAAAATAGGGGTATCTCATGAACACAAGCGACTGAACTGAATATGGGAACGGGTTAGTGATGTACCTGGCAGATATACAATAAACCAGTCGCTGGCAACCACTGCTGTTTGAAAAGGGGCTTCTGGAGATGGCACCTTCCTAGGGAAGGGGTTCTCTTGGTGGGATTGGCCCCCTCCCCACACCTTATCAAAGCAGAGGCCCTCTGGGGCAATGGGGCTTTCAGAGTCCTGTGTTAATTGGTGAGCACCCTCTGTGCCCCTGCATGCATCGTTCCCCAGACTGGGGCATCTGACTTGGCTTTTTCTCCATCCCTGCCAACCCCCATCTCTCCCTTGGAGGGGGCTCTGCAGCCTCTTGCCCACCTTAATGTTATCCTGCGGATCAGCTGTGGGCTTCTTGGGATCCTCCTTGCAAAGGGGGTCCCTGAACCACCGCTCATCAGTTTTCTCTCTCTCCACATCAGGTGCCCCCAGGTGACTGCCACAGCCCACCCAGCACGTGGCTGTCTCTACCGCAGACTCCCTGGCTGACACAAATGTCAGTATCTCCTCTCTCCCACCACCTGCCCTGCTCTTAACCTGGCATTCAAGGCCTTCCACTATTCGGTCACACGATGCCCTCTGTGCTCCACCTATACTGGACCCTTTTCGGTGCCCAGAGCACACTTTCACTATTCTACTTCCAGGCCTTTGTGCAGGCTGTCCCTCCCCACCCCGGAAGGCCCTCTTCCATTTCCATGCAGTAAGTCATCCTTAAAAGTCTAGCTGGAAGGTCACCTTCTCCAGGCAATCTTCCCTAATCCCGTAGATGGAATCCTTTTCCCTTCCCTGGGCTCTGGGTACACAGCTGCTTTAGGGCCTTCATCACAGGAGGCTGTGAATCACAACAGGAAAGAATGTCCATTATGTATGGAGAGCAACCTTCAATTTACAAATGGCTTTCCATCTAATTATCTTAGAGTCTTAATGTCCTGGAGTCAGGGAAGGATGACAGGATGAGCGCCATGACCTCATTTGACTGGTGAGGAGACAGTCAGGCTAGGAGAGAAATATGACTGGCAGCGTCATAAGCCCACCCGGTGAATGGTGTGATCGGGATTCAAACCTGCAACAGATTCAAGCCCCTGCCTCCTGCCTGAGTGTCCCACGCTGTCTCCACCATTCCTTGTGCCCTGGTCTTGTGACACCCTTCCCCACTTAGACTGCCATTGGTTAGTTTTGAATAAAGAACTCGATTATATTTTGTTGACGGGACTCATGCGCTCTCATATTGGCCCTGCCTCCCATCCTCTACCCCCTAAGCTCCTAGCCCATCCCTTGGCCTCTTTATCACCCAACTCAAGACCCAATCACCCAGGGGAGGTTGATGGCAGAGGCCAGGTTCTGGCAGGATAAGGAGTTGGCTGGAGGCCCAGGCAACTCAGAGGAGGAGGGGGAGACACAAACAGGTTCCTTCCTTGCCCCCCAAGCTTATCAGTCTCCCCCAGGCCCCAGGCAGACTTGGTGCTCAGCCCGGGGCAGAGATCCGTTGCCTGCTTATAACCCTTAAAAGCTGTGTGACCTTGGCTGTCTTCTGCTCTCAGACCCTCTTTAGAACACTTTTGGTTATAAGGATTCAAAGGGATGGAATGAGAGAATATAGATAAAATAACAGTGATCACCTCCTCTGGAGGACTCCCCTACAGGGAGCATCTCAGGAAGCAAATAACACCAAGTCTGGGGAGGGAGGTGGATTCACTGGCAGAGGCAGGCGGGCAGGGGGCTTGAAGTCTACGCAGGGACAGCATCCACCCATCCCCCCGCCCCCCCCCAACCCAGTCACTTTCACCCACACAAGTGCATGTCACTTCAACAAGAAACCCAGGCTGTGTCCTTAGAAAGGGTCCTGGGCAGGGCTCCAGGGCCCCAGGGCCTGGCGGGAGGTGGGGGAGGCACCAGTTTATATGACAACACAGAGAGACACAAACAGAGGCACACCCTCTGTGCAAACTCACCATCAAGGACACACTGTCACACCCATAAGTGCATCTGCCCCCCGCTCCACAATACACAGAGATGAGAGACACACACCAGATCAAGATCGCAAGCGCACACTCCCACCTGGACATCCCACGCACAAACTCAGAAACACAGAACCCTCCCTGGCCATCCCCACCGCACACACTTTCCCAGGCACACACTTATCAGGCCAGGGCAGGCGCAGGCGCTGCTGAGTCACCCACAGGCAGCTCCAGCCTAAGAGAGGAGGAGCCAAGTGCCCGCCCCCATCAGGAGGGGGTGGGGCCTGCGGCAGTTCCTTAGAATAGCCACGTTTGGGCCGCTGCGGGATTCTCCGCGCCCCGCCCTTTCGAGAGAGGAGGAGAGTCAGAAAAGGGGAAGGAAACCCCTTTTGCGGAGGCTAAATCAAGGCGTTCACAGCCTGCTCTCTCCAGGGTGCTCGAATACATGTGGGAGCAATTAAAAAAAAATAACACTTGAACCATTACCGGGTATCTGCATATGTGTTTTCACATGCTCATTTAATTTTCGCAACAGCTCTATGTGAAGTTGGGGCTATTATTAATCCAGAGGGAAAGGGATTTACCCAGAGGTACGGAGCAGCTAAAGATGAAGAGCCTAGACTCCATCGTCTGCAAATCCCAAACTCTTAACCACTGGGCTGAGCCGTACCACTTGCTGGGCAGGTGAGAATGTGGACAAGTGCAAGGTGTATCTGTAGGCTTGGGAACCTGGCTGTGTGTCAGCTTTCAATATGGGGTCCACTGGGTGAGGGGTCCATATTTCTGGTTAAAGAAACTATAGGTCCTGTGGTGCATTGGAGACTGTGCACCTTTATCAGAAGATGCAGGAGCTCAGACCTTCCTCTGCTAGACTGAGAGCTTCTTGAAGGCAGGGACCTGGGCCCTGAAAACTAAAACAAGACTTGACCCAAAGGGGGCTTCGGTGAATTTGGGGGGCAAAACATGAATTTCTATAATAAAGGCTAACACTTCAGGGATGCTTACCCTGAGACCGGCACTGTTCTTATTAGTACATTACATGGATTATTTCACTTAACGGCCCACAGCTTGTAAGTAGTAGCGGGCTCTGAGACTCGGCAATCTGATTCCCGAGTCCATCTAATAGAAAGACCATTGAAGTCACAGGAAGTCACCTGTCAATGAGCTTCTGTATGTCCCATTTGCTCCCAAAAGGGATTCATGGGTCTCCAACCTGAAGTAGCCTGTGATTCTGTGAGTCTGTAACTCCTCAGCACGGAAGAGGGATTAGGTTTGTTCTCTGTGGGTAGGATTCTTAAAGGGCAGAGTTGGCCTTAATCTTAGGCAGGGCTTTTGAAGTCTCTGGACGGGTTTAAAGTGAAGGAGGCCTGGCTGAGAAGTGGTGAGCTTCCTATCACTGAAAGTGTGTACGTTCATGCGTGCTCAGTCATGTCCATGACTCTATGTGCCTATACTTATCAGATAAGTATTCCCAATAAGAATATTGGAGTGGGTTGCTATTGCCTTCTCCAGGGGATCTTCCCGACCCAGGGATTGAACCCGCATCTCCTGCATTGGCAAGCTGATGCTTTTACCACTGAGCCACCCAGGAGGCCCCTGGAGGTCTGCGAGCACAGCTCTGAAATGCGGTAAAGAGCGGAGGGGATTTGGACCAGGGACTAGTAAGCCCCTTCCAGCGTTGATCGGACAGATGATAAGGAGGGCAAAGTCTCAGAGTGGGAAGATGCGAATAAAGGGAACCAGAGGCCACATTTACTGAAGACCACCCATTGTGCGCCAGCCCTGAGCTTGGTACTTAACATATACTGCTAATTCTCAGGAAAATGTTCTTCAAGATTTATATTTGAGGAAACTCAGCTTCAGAGTAGTGACTCTGACACAGGTGGCGCAGGTCATCCAGGTGTCCTCACCAGGATTACTTCCCTAGTCCCCTATGATCAAGTCCGTGTCTCCCTTCCAGCCTTAGGGGGTAGCACCACGTGGCAAATTGCATCATACTTTTGCCATATGACGTTAGACACCGCACCAGCCCATTCAGGCGCTCCCAGTTCGAGCCTCCGCAGACGCAGCGGGTCGGCACCCCTACCGGCCAGCGCTGGGCGCCCCGTCAGGCTGCACCTGCGGCCCTAGCCCCTTCCCGGTTGCGGCGCTCTCTCTGCCCCGCCCAGTTCCTCCCCCCACCCCCGCCGCCCTGCTGACTGGCAGTTGCCTGCACCAATCCTAAGGCACCCCAGGCCGGGGGCGGGGCCTCACGCCAGAGTTGCCCTGTCAGTGCAGGTGGAGGCCCCCGAAGGGGCAAAGTGGCAGGAACCTCTTAAAGGGCGAGAGCGGCGGAGGGCGAGAACGCGGCCCGGCCCGGCCCGGCCAGGTCCCCGCCCTGCCCAGCCCAGGTGAGCCTGGACCTCCTGGGGGACGAGCCCTGGTCCCGGGAGGGACTGGGTGAGAGACAGACAGGCGCACTCCCCGAGGGCCCCGGGAGTCCCGCGGGGAGCCGGGAGAGGTCTGGTTCTCAGGGTCGGGGGCGCTATAGGGGTCCCGGGTCCCCAGTGGGGAGCCAGTGGGGGGCCTGGGGTTCTCGAAGTTCAGGGTGCGGGGAGGGGCAGGAAGGGGGTCCGAGAGCTCGCGTCCGGAGCTGGGCGCTTGGCGCGCGGTCCCAGCCGGTTCCGGGCCTGTCTGGGGCGGGGGTCCGGGGTGAGGCGCGGGCGGGCGGGTCTCTGCGGAGCGCGGCAGCCCAGGCTTCCCCCACCCACCACCCCTTCAACCCCGCCCTGGCGGCCCCGCGTGCTCCGGCCGGGCGGGCTGCAGCGCCGCTGGAGCGGGCGGGCAGGAGGGCGGCGCGCACCGGGAGCGGGCAGCCGGGTCCGGGCCCCCGCGCCCCGCTCCGGCCCTTACGTAACTGACTTTGAGTTTCCGGACTGAGGGACCCGCGAGCTGGGGCGCCGGCTCTGCCGGCCAGGGTGGCTCTGCTGTCGCCGCCCCGGCCGCACACGCTCCCTTTCCAGGCTGGGTTTAGGGGACTTCTCTCTGCCTCCGGTCGGCCGGGTCTCCCTGTCGGGCTCTGGTTCCGTCTCTCTCTCATCTCCTGGTTCCCTGTGTCTCTCGTCTCCTCTGTGTGTGGCCCGGCCTCTCTGTCCTGCCCTAATCTACACTTTCCAGCAGACCCCACCTCTGTGGGTTGGGATAGGACTTCTTCCCTCCAGCAAATTGGAGGCCAGGACGTGTCCAGACCTACCTCAGCCCAAGCTTGCCCCAGAAGGAGGGCGGGGAGGACTACCTGGTAGGATTGGGGGAGGTTACTCCGGAGGCCTGCAGATTCTTCTGGGAGAGGAGGGACTGAATGTGACCCCTTAAATTCCCGTATTAGAACTGAAGGCAGCACTCGGCCCCCCTTGCTTCTGAGCCCTTTTCTCCAGGAGGAGGTTTGGGGAGAGCCTGACCTGGGTTGGGGCTTCTGGCAGCTGGGAGTCCCTGGAAGAACTGCTCAGCTACTGAAGGATGAGGGTGGGGCCCTGGTGGGGGGGCCCAGAGCACTGGTGCAGAGCCCCAGAGGTTACTTACTGCATGAGCCCACCTTCACCCCATTTACAAGCTGAGGACTGGCCTTGGCAGAAGGCTGGGGGTAGGGAGGGGATCAACAGGAGGCCACCAGAAGACTTTTCATTGGGGGGGGAGGGGGGAGGTATAAGTGACAGACTCAGGTCTAAGGGGCGGGTCCTTCTGAGTGCCAGAGAAACAGACATCTCAGAAATAGCTCCTGCACCACTGCTGTCCCATGCATGTAAACAAGGTATTAAGAGCACCGCTGAGGTGGGAGCTGTTCATTCTGACCAGGGGTGGGGAGGAGAGACTTGGCAGAGGGGGTGGGGTTTAGGGGAAGAAGGGCATTCTGAAGCTGTAGGGAGCAGAGAGGAGGGACAGAAGGGGACTTTGGGGACCCTATGGGCTTTTTGTGCGCAGAACTGGGTTTGAAGCCTGGCCCCTCCATTTCCTTGCTATGTGACCTTGCATGAGTCACTTCACCTCTCTGAGCCCCAGGTTCCTCCTTTGTCAATAATCCAGATCTTACAGGCATTAGCAGAATCAAATGAGCACTGAGTGTGCAGTGACTGGAATGGCAGTTGGTCTGGGAACAGGCCAGCAGGGGTGCATTAAGAAGGGAATGGAGTGAGGAAGCCCTGAGGTTTCCTGTGTGTATATAGGAGAGTCAGGCAGGACCTGCCAGGTCCCTGGCAATGTGGGATACGGGTGGAGTGTCTTGTGTGGGTGACACCCATCTGTTTTCTGATCAGCCCATCCCTGAACTACCTAGACCAGGCTAGCATCCCTCCTGAAGGCCCCAGGTACCAACAGAAGCTCCCAGGCTGCCGTGTTCCCTAGGCTCGTGGGAATGGGGCTGTGGCAGGGCAAGGCCAGCGCCCTGTTTGCAGAATGGACCCTGGCCGGGAGCCTGGCTGCCTGCGCTGGGTAGGAACATCCCAGCCTGGCTGGGAAGATGCTGACACTGTAGAGGCCTCTGGAGGCCCAGGGCACTGCTGGCTGGAATTGGGTGCAGCTGACGGGATCTGAGACAGAGGCTGGCCAGGGTGGAAGCGAGGAAAGGAGATGCAAGGAGAGACCCTCTCCCCCTGGAGGGGGAGCCTGAGCAGAGCTGTGGAACCAGAGAGGAATTTCATGGGGTTATTCCCTAAGCCTTCCTAGAGCACCTACTGTGTGACATGTATGGCTCTGCAGCCAAAGAGCTGAATGTGCTGTGCTGTGCTTAGTCAGTCAGTCGTGTCTGACTCTTTGCAACCCCATGGACAGTAGCCCACCAGAGTCCTCATGGGGATTCTCCAGGCAAGAGTACTGGAGTGGGTTGTCATGCCCTCCTCCAGGGGATCTTCCCAACACAGGGATCGAACCCAAGCCTCCCGCACTGCAGGTGGATTCTTTACTGTCTGAGCCACCAGGGCTAAATAGGATATCCATGAAAGGCTCACCATAGAGGTCATGGTGGCTTGAGACTTGTTGGGGGTTTGCAGAGTAGACCTTTATGACAGTCCCCTGAAGGATGGGTCACTCAGAGTTTCTCCAGGGCCTGAGATTCTGATGTTAGTTAACGGGGCAGGATTCTACTCCCTGATCGTCTGTGGGCAGTCACTTTTCTCCCTGGGTCTCAGTTTTCTCTTTCTGTGAAGGAACGCAGAGTCTCTAAGATCTTCCAGCACTCGTTACGGCAGCCCCCAGGACCTAGTTTGGGACTATCCTCATCCCACATGAGGGGAGGAGAGAGAACGGGGGTAAGGGCAAAGGTACGTGTAATGGGCGCTCAAGTCCTGTTCTTGGCCTGTGTTCTTGAATCGAATCATATTTAAAACTGTAGCCTCTTGAGTGCTTGTGCAGGGTGCGCTTTGCCAAGCCTTTCATATGCAATGTTATATATTCCTCATAATCCCAACATCCTTGTGAGGGAATAGATATTATCCCTGTTCAGGGAGGTGAATTGACTTGAGCAGAGTCACATAACTAGGAAGTGACTGGGCTGGGATTCTAAGCCATGTCTGTCTGACTCCAAAGCCCAGATTCAGCTACAAGAGGGAGATTCCACCCAGTAGGTACTGAGGCATCCGCATTGCTTAACCCTTACTTGCAGAACCTGCCTGACCCCTGCTGGGTGAGCTCACAGCTCTGAGATGTTCATCTAGGGAGGTGGGGGACAGGCGGTGTGGGTGCCCTCTGGGCCCAGGGAGCAGGGGAGAAAGGAACAGAAGGAGCAACTTGTGGGTCAGGGCCTCACAGGGAACTTCTCCAAAGGGCCAGCCCCACCTGACTACTCTCAGTGCAAGAGCTGGGCATGAAAGGCACCCTGGGGTATGTGGCCAATTTGGACCTCAGTTTCTCCATCAGTAAAGCATGGGTTTGGAGTCATTGAGTGCAGACATTCCTTGGCCTGTGGGTGAGTGGCTGAGGTTGGCGATGGGGTCAAGGGTTACAGGAGGGGTCGGGTAGCAGTGACTGAGCCTGTGGAGGGAGAGCTTGGGTCCTGGGCTGGCTGTTTGACATTTGAAAGACTTGGCACAGAGCGCCATGCTCAGTAAGTGCTCAGGAGGCTGCAGTTCTAATCTAATTCGAGATTTCAGATGAAGGGACTGAAGCTGGAGACGTTTTTCAAAGGCTTGTCTGGGACTGGACAGATAGTATTGCAGAGACTGAAGGAAAAAATGGAAGAGAGGGCAAAATCCAGGCAGGTGCCAGCTGGAATCTTGGTTCAACCACTTAACTAGGTTTGGAGATGTGAAGTGAGGGCCCAAGAACACACAGAGTCCCATCACCTCACTGTCATCTATAAAATGGGAATAGTAATAATTTTGTCTTTGTCCACTTCCTGGGTTACTTACTGGGAAGGTCAAAATGCCTCTTCGGCATTTGTGGAATCGGGTAAGAAGGTGGGGGCTAGTTATTTTTCAGTTCAAAGCTGCAGTTGTCGGTGTGTATTTGTGGAGAGGGAGTGTTTCTGACAGCAACTCTGCAAAGATGCGTTACCCTGGGGATGCACCGGAGAACGGCCCTATTTATGTCACCAATAAATGTCCCCGCTATTTATTGAGTAATTAGTTAGCATACACCAGGCACTGGGCTCAGAGCGTCACCTCTTGTCTCCTTTCATCGCTACCTTCTCAGGTCAATGGTGGCCTGACCCACACTAGAGGTCTCTGAAACCCATGCCTACAGCTCCCTATATAACAGTAGCTAACAGTTTTGAAGAGTTTACTCTGTTACTGTGTGCGAAGCATTCTTCAAAATGTTTTACATATATTAGCTCAATCTTCACAACAACCCTGGAGGTGGGTACTAATACTTTCCCCATTTTACAGAAGAATAACTGAGGTGCAGAGAAATGAAGAAATAAGCCTGGTATCACAAAGCTAGAGCCAGGGTATGGACCCAAGTTCTTAAGTCTCCTCCTTGAAGCGCTCATCCCAATTGCAATTCAGTTATTATAAGATTGCCTCCTCACTGACTGTAGGTTCCATGAGGGCAAGGACTGGCACCTGGCACACAGTAGGTGCTCAGCTAATGTTTGTGCACAGGGAGCCTGCTGCTTCCAGTGGTCTGGGCCCTGGGAGACCTCATGAGCTCAGGGTAGATTATCAGATTGCTGACTAAGAGGGTATCTGTCCCACAGAGCCCCGAGCCAGAGGGAGGGCAGAGTTCCCCTGGGCCCATGCTCAGGCCAAAGGGGAGCCCCGAAGACCCCCGAGGACCATGTTTGTTGGCTGTGCTTGTGTCTCACTGCTGTCTTTTCCTTCCATGTGCTACTGTGGCGATGTGCTCCATGGCTTCTCCCTGACGGCTGCGTGATCCTGTGGCTGCTTCCGGGTGAGTACTGGTTTGGCTAAGGAACTGCCGCGTGGCTCTGAGGCCACAGGGAGGTGTAACGGGAGGCCTGGGGTGGGTAGGGGAGGAAGAGCCGTGGGAGGGTCCTAACTCTGAAGTTAGGATCCTGTCACAATCAGCTGACTTCTCGCCCATTGCCTGACATGCTGATGTGGTGATTTTTGGGTCACGTGACACAATGCAAAGGTCTCAGGGGCAGATTGGCCCTGAGAAGGAATAGAATCCTTATCGGCCATGTGTAAGCTAGGTGGCTGTTTGCCTCTTGGCTTTGCCTCTGTGAGGTGGGAATATTAACACCTACCTGATACAAGCGTGTTTGTTGTTTTATTCATGTGAACCCCCTGAGGGCCGGGATGTTTGTTCTCCTGCTCACTGCTGTCCCCCAGCACTGAGGGTAGAATGGCCCATAGTAGATGTGCAGTGACTATTTCTGAATGAAAGCACATATAAATTTGGAGTCACGGTGTACCCATCGATGTGCTGTGTATTGGATTAAAAGGCTAATGCGTGTGAAGTGCCCAGTGTTATAGGGGCTCAGTGAACATGAGTCCTCTCTGCTCCCAAGATGGTGAATTCCTTGGGGTCAGGTCTCTGTTAAGTGAGCCCTGGGTCCTCTGAACTGAGTGTGGGGTCAAGTACCAAGCAGGCATCAGGGAGCAGAGAGAGTGGCCTAGGCAGCTAGACTCAGGGCCTCTGCTTAGGTCTGGGGAAGGAGTGGTGGAGCTTCTGGATTTCATCAGGAGGATGGGGCTGCTTGCTGGGGAGGTCTAGGGCTGAAGGCGGGAGGGATGAGGAGGGACTCTGCCTCCCAAGACTGCCACTTTCCTAGCTGTGTGACCTCCAACAAGACAGACCTCTCTCTGAGTCTTCCAGATCTCATCTGAGACATGCATATCCTGATACCTGCCCCACGTGGGCAGTGGGAGGAGCTAGTGAGAAGTGCTGGGCACAGCGCCCAGCTTGGTAACTGCTGGTTTCCTCCCCGCCCTGGGCTCATTCTGGGAGGGGACAAAGTAGAGGGTTCCTCTTTTTGGCTCCTTTCTCCTACTTTTAACTTCCCACCCCTAGAATCTAGGAGTCAGGAGCCCCACACTCCCCCGCAGGCTGGCCAGGGTCCAGGGATAGGGGCTGGCTTCTGCCCAGTGTGGAAGTGGCTGAGTGGAGGACTCAACTCTGCCATTTTTTTGTTGTTGTGTGGCTTGATTCAATAATCCACCATCTCTGGGCCTCAGTTACCTCACCTGTTAAAATAGAGTGAGTAAAACATACTTCCCTTGAAGGATTATTCAATGAGCAAATGGGTGGAGCAGGAACTATCCTCACTGTTTGTGTTTGGCCCTGGCTGAGGAGGCTCCAATCTGGGAGCCTGGAGAACTGCATCCTACCTTGGCCTGGGAATTCTGAGGTTCAAGTCATCATATGTACTATTGCTGCTTATTGGAATTTTTTATATGCTGGGCTTGTTGTTATATGTTATTTTAGATACATTATCTCATCTAGTCCTCCCAGTGACCCTATGAGGTAGGCATTATGGCTCCTACTTTATGGATGATGTAACTGGTGCTGAGTAAATCAAGTGAGTTACCCAGAGTCACAGAGTTATTTGGAAGTGGAGTTGGGGCTCAGACCCAAGACTGCTCACCCCACAATCACAGTTCTTTGTGTGAAACTCCCCTGCCTCACAAAGGTAGAGGCTGGGTCTGAGTCTTCTCTGTCCATCTCCATCACCCACCACAGGATTGGTGGGGGCTGCTGGACTCTTTGCTGCATACACACACACACACACACACACACACACACACACACACACACACAGAGCACACCCCCACCCAGTCTGGTGCTCCAAAAGTATTGAAAGGAGAGAACAGAAAGCAAAAGGCCTGATAGCGTAGTAGTTGAGAGTCAGATAGACCTGGCTTTGAATCCTGGATCTGCTGCTTTCCAGTTATGTGACCTTGGGCAAGGCATTTAACCTTTTTGAACCAAACTGTCCTTATCTGTAAAATGGGGATAAAAAAAGAAACTGCCTACCTCTTGAGAATTCTTATGAGGATTAAATAATGCACGTAAGGCACACGGTGAGTACTCAATGATAGCAATTATTGTTATTATAGTTATAATTATGAGTATTATTTTGGGATTACAAAAACATCGCCCTTGAGACAGTGGAGACCAGGCCTGGGAGGAACCCGCTGGGGATGGGTGGGTAGTCACCAATCTAACAGGTTCTGAAAGGCGCCCACATGTGGGGAGAGAGGAAGCCTCTTGGAAGTAAGAATGTCCCTCCCTTTCCTACCTGTCTGCTTTCACTCACACCCACTCTGTGCCTGGCAACGTGCTGGGCGTGGGGCACAGAGGTGAATCTGTGTCTTCTCTGCCGCCACCATCTCCTGCCCCTAGGATCTCAGAGTCTGGTTGGGAAGGAGGACACAGAAACTACCAACTCCACCTCTGACTGATGCAAAGTGTGACCCGTGAATATCTCTTTAGGCAGAGACCAGGAGAAAGGGCCGTCCTAGTGGAAGGAATTGCTTTGCCAAGTACCGAGCTGTGACCTGCACTTGGGGGGACACGGCTGTAGAGACAGGTTCAGGGGAGTTAGGGGACTTCACGTGGAGGCCATGGGGGCCGTTGGACATGAAGCCGAGGAATGGGGCGGTCGGGCTTGTATTGCAGGAGGATCACTTGGTGCGGAGCACAGACAGGAGGGAAGGGGCAGGGCAACTCTCCAGGTGAGTGGTGCTGAGATACGGGGCCTGGGACTGAGCCGGGGTGGAGCTCTGTCCAGGGAGCAGAGCCAGAGCCTGCAGGGCGTGCCAAGGGACCCCTGTGGGCAGGCAGGAGGGGACAGAGGTGAGAGTGATGTCTTAGGTCGGGGGGTGTTGGGGACAACAAACATCTGTTGAACATAGACTGTGTATCAGGTTCTGGGGGGGCACAAAGATGACGCAGAGAGGAGGTTCCTCCCCTTCAGGAAGCATGCAGTGACTGAGCCCAGACCAGCAGGTGCTTAACACTGGGCATCAGAGAGAGAGATAGCTCAGCTGGGCTTTGAAGGATGAATAAGAGCTCTCTAGGTGGGCAGTGGAGGGAACAGACTCCTAGGCATAGGGAACAGCATGTGTGAAGGCTCAAACCCACTCCACGTGCTCAGGTCCTAAGTACCTAGTTTGATATGGCCAGAGCAGACAGGGAGAGTTCGGTGCTGATTTAGATGAGGCTGGACAGGTAGGCAGGCCCAGATTGCTACCCCTTTCTTCCTGTGTCTTTGTAACTGCTGCCCCCCTCACTGGGACTGCCAGGGCCCTTTCCACCTTGCTCCTCTCCCCGCCCACCCTCCCCACCGTGCTCCCCTCCCCCTTCCCTCCTTGTCCCTAGTCACACCCAGCGGCTGCCTTTCTCAGGAGTCAACAAACTGGGGGCCCTGCCGGCTCTGCGTTTATGGGTTGTCTGGCCTCCGGTCGTTTTGCCCTCCCTGAACTTCAGTTTCCACCTCAGTGAAGCGGGGACAGTGGCCTTCCTCACAGGGAAGGGTGGAGGCTTCAGTGCGGTAAGCCCCATAAATGGCCTTGTACGGTATCTGAATGTAATAGGCACCCGTCAAAGGCAGCTCTACTGAAATCATCATGATTTGGACTTCTTGGTCTCCCTGGTCCCACCCACTGCTTCCCTTGCCTCTCCTGGCAGCCAGGGCTGGCCAACAAAGGAAGGAAAGGATTAAGAAATAGCCCCATATTTCCAGAGGGGTCCTGGCCCACAGCCGAGCTTGTTCCCTTCTGTCCCTTGCCCCCCTTGGCCTCAGGCCCAAGGACATGTGGTCTTAAGGCCTGGGCTCCCCCCAGCTCCCCACCCAAGAAGCCCCTCCCAGATTAGAGGCCAAAACCAGCAGCAGCCCTGAAAAAGGGACAAAAATTTTGAAAATATGTAGCTTAATTTTTTTTTTTTCCTCTGCAAGCTGATAATCAGGCCCTTTTTTTCTCATGTCCTGTCTCTGTGGGTGGCCCCATAGTCTGGGTGGAATTGGATCCCTGAGCCTCTTGGATTTTACATCGGAGGCTGGTGACCAAGTCTCTTTTGGTACAGTTGTGGGAAACTCAGATCAGAGTAGGCGGCCGATGGCACAAGGTCACACAGCGGGAACGTAGGTCTCCGGACCCATTTTGCGCTATCCTGTGAATGTTTGTGATGCTGGCTATCACGGCACCTCCCTGAGCCTTGGTTTCCCCTGCTGTGGAATGGGGTGACTTTACTGTGAGCGTTGGCAGTAAGGTGAATAGAGCACTTAGCCCAGGGCTCAGCACAGGAAGGCTCAAAGGTGGGTTGTTGTTTAGTCGCTCAGTGATACGGGATCATTGTGTGTGTGTGAGCTCAGTTGCTCAGTCATGTCTGACTCTTTTCCAGCCCCATGGACTGAAGTCCCCTGGGCTACTCTGTCTATGGGATTTCCTAGGCAAGAATACTGGAATGGATTGCCATTTCCTTCTCCAGAGGATCTTGCCCACCCAGGGATCGAACCCACACCTCCCGCATTGGCAGGTAGATTCTTTGCCACTGAGCCACCTGGGAATTCCCAGTGGTAGGTAGCAACTGTGATTGCTGTGATAACTGCTGCCTCTGAGAACTTCTCAGTCTAGGGACTTGGAGTATTGATGGTTTCTTGTTGAACAGGTAACATCCAGTAGACTGATTTCAGAGTCAGAGGCTCAGCATCTCCGACCCCCCCCACCTCCACCCCGCTTCCCCCTTCCTGGTTGGCTGGAACACTCTAGCCTCACCCTTGGCCTGATTTTGGCCTCTGCCCTGGCCCGTCTCTGCCCTCCTGGCACCACGCCTGCACGGCCTCTCTTCCAGGAGTCACACGAGGACAGAGTTGCCCTTCCACAGCCTCCTCTGCTCCATCTCCCCTGCAAGTGCTTGGGAAAAGCAGAGTCGGGAGGGTCTTGCGTCACCCAGGCCTTGGCTGATTTTACTGTGGGGACAGTTGAGGGTTCAGGGGCAGAGGTGGCCTCTGAGCTCTCTGTCGCCGTCCTCAGGGGGAGCTAAGGCGACACTAAGACTTTCGCAGAGGCTGTGAGATAGGTCTCGAAGGGCAAACCTGGTCCAGGCCCCAACTCTGGTGGAGTCGAAGGACCGCTACACTGGGGGCTGGAGGGCTGCGTCCCTTCCCCATGCCCTCTCGGAGCCTCTGTTTTCTGATATATGAAAGGAAGGGGATGGATTGATGTCAGAGGGTTCTACTAACATTACAGGATTAAAAGAAGGGATTTGGGGGCCAAGAGAGAGCTCCGTTTAAATCGCAGCTTCACCACTGACCAGCCATGGGGCCCCTAGCAAGCTGTTCTCCCTCAGTTTTCTCACCTATAAAATGGGAAAAATATTAGCAGCTTCTCATGGGGACTTAAGGGCTAAATTAGATAGTTCAGGTAGAGTACTCCTTCCACAGCAGGCACACTGGAATTACTGTTATTGTTGTCATTCTGAGATTAGCCGCGGCAAGAAGAAATCAGCCAAGGCCAGTCAAGGAGCAGTTCGTGAAGAAGGCAGGGCTTGAGAATGTGCGGGATTCACCCATCCGTTCATTCACTCAACACAGACGTATTCAGATTCGCAAAGACAGGGCACAGAGCAGAGGAGCAGGGAGGCTGGAGAAAACTGGAGGCAAGCAGGCATGCCTGCTCCAGCGGTGTGATGTAGGGTCACCGTGGACGTGTGTGCTCAGTCGCTCAATCGTGTCCGACTCTTTGGGACTCCATGGACTGTAGCCCGCCAGGCTCCTCTGACCATGGACTTTTCCGGGCCAGAATACTGGAGTGGGTTGCCATTTCCTATTCGAGGGGATCTTCCCAACCCAGGCATTGAACCTGCATCTCTTGCGTCTCCCGCCTTGGCAGGTAGATCCTTTACCACTGCACCAACTGGGAAGCCTCTGTGGGATCATCACCTCTCTTCTTTGGGTCTTGTTTCCTCAGCTGTAAAGCAGCGAGACAAGTGAGCATTATCTTTACCTCCAGAACTGTCCTCAGATGTAAGACAGCTCAAGTACACAGCGGGTGATCCGTCTGTCTGATGCCTTTCCTCTCCCATTTCTGTTAATGACTTGGAGGTTTGATCTCAGGTGGCAAGTCCTTGAAGCTACCAGCCACATGCCAACCTTAGGGCCTTTGCACTTGCTGGTCCTTCAACCTAGAACACCTACCCCGACCCTTCTATAACTTGATCTCTCATCTTAATTTTTTTGTTTAAATGCCACCTGCTCAGTAAGGCCTTTCCAGGCAGCTCTGTTTAACAATGTGACACTACAACGCCGACATTCCCATCCTCTCTCCACATCTCTTACCATTCTTTGACCTACAATATTTTATGGAGTATTTGCTTATTGTTTGACCCCCTTCACTGAAATGTAAGCTCAGAGACGATGGTGATGTTTGTCTGTCTTGTTCAATGTTATATCTCCTGTACCTAGAAGAGTCTGTGGAACATAGTAGGTGCTCAACAAATATTTGTGGAGTGAATTTTCAAGAATTAATTAATTTATTTTTGACTGTGCTGGGTCCTTGTTGCTGTTCACAGGCTTTCTCTAGTGGCAAGCAGGGGCTAGTTGTGGTGCATGGGTGTCTCTTTGTGATGGCTTCTCCTGTTGCGGAGTACGGGGTTGAGAACGCGGGTTTAGTAGCTGTGGCGCACGGGCTTAGTTGCTCAGTGGCATATGGAATCTTCCCAGATCGGGGATCGTCACCTGCATTGGAAGGTGGGCTCTCAACCACTGGCCCGCCAGGGAAGTCCTTGTGGGGTGAATTAATGAATACATGAAGCTCTCTTCTCTAGCACTAATCTAAGTGTGCACATGCATACACACACACACAAAATTAATAAATAATTGCGTGAGTGGTCATCATTCTCTCCATTCGCCAGATAATACTTTGGTTGGGTCAATCCTGAAGCCCTTTAGCTTCTGACATTTTCTGCCAGGGCATCAGTTTCCGGTGGAGTGCTCAGATCTTTTGTTCCTGAGTCTGAGCTATGCAGAATTTCTAGTTGGGACTGTTTGGCTGTTGGGCCCACATGGTTATTATGTCATTATTGGTAATTAGCATTTAGGCCCAGAGGATTGAGCTTTTTGTTTCTCAGCAGAAATCACAGCAGACAGCTGTGCTGGCCAGTGGGGCCCCAGGCCTGGAATGGCTTCCTCTATAACCCCCCACATCCAGCTCTGGGTCCATGGCTTAGGGAGATCAAGACAGAGGTGCCCAAAGCTAAGGGCACCTGCATAACCAGTTTAATTGCTGTCTTTCCCAGACAGTGTTCTGGAAAGTTTCTTCTTACACCCTTGGTTTTCCATGCCTGGCTTGGTTTAGAAGGGATCCCCATGCCCCTGAAGGAGCTAGGTATGGTTTCTAAAGGTCTAGCTCATAGGGGCATTTTCTTTCTTAAAAAAAACTTTTTTTTAATTTACTTTTGACTATTCTGGGTCTTTGTTGCTACACATAGGCTTTCTCAAGTTGCAGCAAGCGGGGGCTACTCTAGTTTCAGTGCATGGGCTTCCCATTGCAGTGGCTTCTTGGTTGTGGAGCACAGGTTCTAGGTATGTGGGCTTTGTTGCCCTGAAGTATGTGGGATCTTCCTGGACCAGGGATCAAACCCATATTGTCTGCATTGGCAGGTAGATTCCTAACCACTAGACTACCAGGGGAGTCCCATAGAGGCATTTTCTGATGCCCAGGATTCAGGTATTATGGGTGAAGGAAATAACCCAGTGTTTAAGACTCAGGAGCCTGGGTTCAAGTCCCTGCTTAGCTGCTGAGTTGTTGGGTCCCCATAGGCTTTTTGTTAACTTTTGCTGGGCTTCAGCTTTCTCATCCAAACAGAGATAAACAGATAAAGACACCTATGTGGCTTCACTGGGGAAGAGAGGCAGAATAGTGTAGTGGGCAAGGATAGGGTTCTAGAATCCTAGACATACTTGGCTTCCCTACTATACGCCTTCTTAGCTGTGTGGAAATGAAAGTGGCTCAGTCATGTCTGACTCTTTGTGACCCCATGGACTATCAGAATTCTCCAAGCCAGAATACTGGAGTGGGTAGCCTATCCCTTCTCCAGGGGTCTCCCCGACCCAGGAATGAAACCACCCAGGAATTGAACTGGGGTCTCCTGCATTGTAGGTAGATTCTTTATGAACTGAGCTATCAGGGAAGCTTGTGTGACATTAGGCAAATTGCTTCACCTCTCTGACTTCAGTTCCCAAAGCTAAAGAATGGGGTTAAAATAGTACCCACTCCATAGGGTTGTGAGAACTAAATAAGAGAATGCAGGTAAAGGATCTAGGCACACAGAGAGTGCTCTGTACACTGGCATTATTGTCATGACCATTACAGAAATGCGAACAATCTGTAAGTTGTAAGAGCACCAGCAATAAAGCCAGGCAGGTATGGGTTTGAATCGTTATTCTGACCCTTACTACCTGGGTGATCTTGGGGAAGTTTTTCACTTCTGAGACTCTTATTTCCTTATACGTAAAATGGGCATTATAGTCATACCTTCCTCAGGGGGTTATTGTAAAGGTTCAGTGACATGTTGCATAAAAAGTACTTGGTACAATGGTTGGCACATGTCACCCCATTTTATAGATAAGGAAGAGAGGAGTAGTGACTCACCTGAACTCACATAGCATTTTAGTGGCGGAGCTATTTTTAAAATTAGAATTATATATAATTAAATTTAATTAATATATTATATAATATATATTAAATTTAATTAATACATATAATTATACATATAATTGAATTATGTATATATAATTTTTATATATATTTAAATTTGGCTGCACCTGGTCTTAGTTGTGGCATGTGGGATCTGTAGTTGCAGCATGTGGGATTTAATTCCCTGATCAAGGTCAAACCTGGGCCCCTTGCATTGGGAGTGTGGAGTCTCAGCCACTGGGCCACCAGGGAAGTCCCAGATGGAGTGGGGGCTTTGATTTAAACCCAGGTCTGCCTACCTCAAAAGCCCCCAATCCTTTTACCTCTTCTTGCCATCACCCGAATATGGGATGAGGAGGAGGATGTTTGTTCTTGGGGCCACTGGACTCATCTCATTCATTCCATGGTCCCCAGTGCCTACACACAGGAGGTGCTCAATAAATGTCTGCTGGCTGAAGAAAGGGGGACCAGTGTGTCCTCAGTTCCAGGGAGGCTTTTGCCTTGGGATTGAGAGTTTTTTCCCTGCTTGGTTGACAGCAGAATAAAATAAAAACAAACAATATAACTCATACTCAGTGCAGGTGTGGGCCTGTCATCTGAAAAACCTTTTGCACCTCCTATATAATTGATCCTTCTTGCTACCCTGTGACACCCTGGATAGGCAGCTCCATTTGATTGGTGTGGAAATGGGAGCCCAGAGAGGGTGTAATGGAAGAATATTTGTGTCCTGTCCAAAATTCACGTAATCCCGATGTGATGGTATTTGGAGAGGGGCCTTTGGGAGGCGATTAGGGTTAGATGAGGTCATGAGGAGGGGCCCTCATGATGAGATTAGTGTCCCTGTGAGAAGAGACACCAGCAAGCTCTCCCTCTCTCTGCCATGTGGGGGGCTGAGAAGAGGTGGCTGTCTACAAACCAGGAAGAGAGCTCTTACTGGAATCCAGCCAGGGTGGCACCTTGATCTTGGACTTCAGACTCTAGAACTGTGAGAATATAAATTTCTATTGCTTAAGCCACCCAGTCTATGGCATTTTGTTAAGGCAGCCTGAGCTAAGAGAGAGGGTAAGTGACTTGCCCAGAGCCACACAGTGAGCTTACTGCAGAGCTAAATAAGGCTGGAGCTTATTTCTAGTCATTTATCTTTTTTCCCCCACAGAAAAACTTCAGTCACTGGAAGGCTTAGAAATGGAGACTAGCTGAATGCAGGACAGATAGTTCAGGAACTGTCCTGCTTCAGCAACTCTGGAGGATCTTAGAGCATGTCAAGCCTGGCCCCCAGTCCCTGCCTGCTTCATCACAGCTCCTCCTCTGTCCTCTCCCAGGGGAGGGTTGGGGCAGGCTGACTTCAGCAGGTTTAGAAGGGGCTCAGCTAGTTGGTGGCACTGAACCTGTCCTCATGTTTCTTGGGAAACTGTTTGGGCCTGGAGGGTTCCCTGCCAGAGGGAGAGAGAATTGGGTTAAGCTTGAGTGAGCTGGAAGCTTGGCTGGATCAGGGCCATTAGGCTCAGTCCAGCTGGTGAGAGAAGGGGGTTGGGAAGGGTTGTGGGAGGTCAGATCCTTGGGTCCCTCCTTGAATGTCCCAGGGCTGCAATCAGAAGCAGCCTCAGCAGCCTTTCCCGGGGGTCTTGGGACAGACGTTGATGTTGCTCCTTCATCTAATTTCCAAAGTGCTTTCCTGAGAATGACATGAAAGCCAGGTGTAGCAGAGGACAGTGGTAGGATTAGTTTAAGCTGTGTGACATTGGGCAAATCACCTAAAGTTTCTAGACTGTAGTTTCTTTGACTGTAACTGAGGCTAATAACACTTTGCAGCGTTGCTATGAGGCTACATGCATTAATGTATACAAAGTACTCAGTATGTGTCTGGCACATAGTAAATATCTAATAAAAGTAATGGTCATTACTTTTAATAATAAGTTATTTCCCTTCTGGTTCAGACAGTCCCAGGTTTTATGGCTGTACAATTTTACCATGGCCTCCAACTTTGGAAGAGGAATGGGCTGGACTTAGAAGAAGGCAGTGAGCAGAATCTGTAGTAGGGGTCAGAAAACTTGAGTTCAGGTTTGGACTCTGCCACCCCTGTGTTGTGTGTGGCCTCAGGCAAGCCTCTTCCAGTTTCTGGACTCCTTTTCCAAATCGTTTAAATGTAGCTTGGGCTTGCTGATCTCTGAGTTGCCTATCCAGTTCTACATTTTGTGAATCTGGAGGCCTAAAGAATACCTTAGTGACTGTCCACTGGAACCTCTTGTACAATTTCAACTTCCTTCCCTTCTGCTCCTTGTTTCTTGGAGTGTCTTCATAGCAGAAAGGACATAACTTGCCAACTCCAATATATGTATTTTAATCATATTTACTTTTTTTTTTTGCTTTTACTATGCACAGAGAACTCTCTAAAACAGAGCTTGACGCAGTTTTTATAAGCAAAGTGCATTCTATCAGAGAGGTCAAAACATGCTCTGTGTCTTCAAATGTGAAAGAGTATTCATTTAGGATATTGTCTTTCATTGCACCTGCTGATTTCTTTTGCTTTTATCTTGCAAAAAGCTAGCAAAGGCAGCCTTGTATGCTATAATTTAAAAATATATATTAATATGTTTTAGTCAGTGCATTCTAAAAAATAATCATGGGTTTAATTTAGATATAAAAAGGATATTTGTCAGATATTAAGAGAGAAAAATGGGGAAAACAGAAAAAGAGAAAGAAGAAAAAAAAATGAGAAAAGAAGAAAAAAAGAAGTAAAAAGAGAGAAAAATGGGAAATAACCTAAATGACTGACATTTAAGTTTAATTAAATTACGGTACATCCACTTGAGGGCACTGTGGATGTCATAATATATTGTTAGGAGAAAAAAAGTTGGTTCTGAAACAATACGATCTAAATTTTAAAAAAGCATTAGGCTGAACCATATGCAATTGCTAATAACTTATAAAATCAGCAGTTTCATGTGACTTAATATATAAAAACAAAAAAGTATATGACAGGAGAGGTACTTCTTAGAAGGGAAATCTCTCATCAAAATATTGATGGTAGTTATTTCTGATTGATGGCTTTATGCTGATTAAAATTTTTAAATTACTTGACTATATTTTTTGTGAACAGTGCAAGTACTACTAAAAGTAATCCCCTGGAAAGGCATACCATTGTAAAAATAGCAATTTTTCTGCCCTGTTATAGCTTGTTTGATTTATCATTTGTGTTTAAAAGGTATAAAATGACTTCAATTCTATTACCAGAGGCCGTATGGAAAACTCTACTCTTCATGTACTTTTGGTACCAGGGTTGGTTTTTATTCGGTAGTGACTGTTCAGAACACTTTGCTGGTGGGCCCAGCTTTTCAAAGCCCTCTTCATCTCTTGCTACCCCCACAACCGACAAATGCTTTCCATGAGCCCTATCACTGGGGCTTCAGGCCAGCTGTGTCCCTAATCCACCCACGTCCCAGATTTGGGAATGGTTCAGCCTCCAACTGTTCCCCCACCTATCCCTGCTTTCTTCCAATCTCATCTCTTTCAGGTCATCTGAGGCCCCATCTCCCCTCCCTGGCCTTCCTCACTGGTCACCACCTAATTTCACCATCTAATTTCACCCTCTTCTGTGCAGCTGGTGTTGCTTTTTTGCTCGAGCTCAGTTTGTAATGGGGAAGGATTAGGACTTTCATGCCGTCTTTTTTTCTTTTTTTCCCCTTAGTGGCCTTGACCGCTCAGGGGCTGAGAGGCAGCTTGCAGGGTCTGTATTCCCTAGGAAGGAACAGGAGGGGTGGTGGGGGAGGCAGCAATGGGCTCAGCTGGCAGGCGGCATAGAGACAGCCACTAGAGACCCCATCCTGGGGTTTGGAGAGTGGCACTGCCGCCACCCAGATGTGAGCAAGAGCGTAGGACAGGGAGGGAGGGAGGGAGCTGAGTTTCCTCCTAGGAAATTAGCTTCAGAGATGGTGCTTGGGACCTTTACCCTGTACTCAAAGGCAGCCTCTGCGGGGTGAGCTGGGACCAGATGTCTGGTTTGCAGAGGCCTCTTCTGAGAGGGCAGATGGGCACAGGAGTTAGGGTAGTTTCTCCGCCTTTGACTGGGCAGGACTTTTCCTCTCACTCTCTATGTGTTAGGCCCAGTTATGCTCAAGGATCTGGCACTTAGCCTAACAAGTTATGGTGTATACCTAACTAATTAACAAAAATCCCTCATGTGTGGATAGTACTTTACAGTTTACAAAGCCCTTTCATCTCCAGTCTAAGAATTAAAAGCCAGGACTAGATTTTAAATATTTTAAGATTCTAAAGCCTGTGCCAACAGTTTTTGGTATGGTGTCGCAAGGCAGTCTAAATTTGAGTGGTTTACATCTGCCTTATGTTCGGCTGTTTTCTTCTAGTCTGAGACCTCCACTTTTATTTTTTTCAAGGTGATGATTATTAAATATTGCCCACTTCAACCAAGCCTCTTTAAATAAAAGCTATTATGTTTGCCTAGCAGTTCATGGTATAGGAAATATTGGTTTTCATGAGTCTGTATTTGCTGGATAACACAGTGATGGTAGTGGTGAGCTGTCTTGTGATTGATCTTCAGGATTTATCCTTCATGGCACCAGATTTCCAGGTCTGATAGGTGAAGGGAACCTCTGAGGCATATAGGTGGTAGAGTCAGAGCTCCCTAAACCTGAGGACCTGAGGCAGGGGACCAGAATATTCAAGAACAGGTGCTTCACCCTAGTACACAGGATGACCTTGGCCAAGTCACCTAAGCCTCAGCTTTCTTTTATAAAACATGGGGATAACTCATTCACTCATTCAGCAAATATTTATTGAGTATGCACTGTTCTGGGAGATGAACAAAAAGACAAAGTCCCTGCTCTCCCAGAGCTTGTGATCTAGTGAGTCTAAACTGCAGTGATTTATTGAGAGGGACAAATAGATAAATATATAGTAGAAAGTCAGGTAGAAGTGCCATGAAGCAAAATTAAAGCGTGGCAAGGGTGTGTTAGTGGAGGCTGTTTTAGATAGGGTAGTCAGGTGATCCTAACGAGTTTCTTAGGATGTTTCAAACAGATAACCATGTAAAGTGCTCAGCTCAGTGCTGACAGTTCAGTGCTTACCAAATACATTACTGTTATGTCAGCGAGTCCCACACCTCTCAGTCCATATTTTAGTCTCCAAATAGCAGGAATAATTAACACTTAGGTAGATCTTACTGTGAGCTAAGCCCTTTACATATTTTAACTCATTTAATTTTTATAGTAACTCTTATGAGGTAGGTAGGAGTTTGTTACTATCCCCTTTTATGGGTTGGAAACAAGCACAGAGTAGGCCGAACAACAAGGGAGACTGAGAATTGAACTCAGGTACTCTGTTTCTAGAGGCCAAGCTGAGTTGTGAGGGGTCTAGGATTAGATCCACAGAGATAGCCTAGCTGGCATATGCAGGCTCCCATGTCAGATTGCCTGGCTTCTTATCCTGGCAGGTCTAAGCCTCTCTGCTTGGGTTTCTTCATCTCTAAAATGGGAATATCTTTTATTCCCAGAACTATCTTACCTTATAGGGACCCATGCTTAAAACTGAGCCTTCTTTCTGCTCGCTGGTTCAGACACCAGCCTGGCAGGGAGTGTGGAAGGTTCAAGTGGCCTCTGAAGGTAATGAAAGGAAATAATGGGCACATCAGGCAATTATGAGAGTTATTCTAAGCTCAGCTGGAGACCAGATTTCCGAAGCTAAGTTCTCACGATTTTGAGGTGCCACAGCAGAATTAGGAGACCCGTAAATGCAGAAGACAGCTAAAGTCTTGGTGTGGCCGCAACACTCAGCATCCATTTCAGGTCTTACACAGCTGCCAGGAGAGGTCAAGTCTCATCGAATGTTTGGAGGGTTTGGAGGGCGCCTAGAGATGTCAAGTTAGTAGATGGGGAAACCGAGGGCCGGAAAAACTGAATGACTTACTTAAGGTCAGTGGGTGCATTTGGGGGACAGCCAGTGAGTGTGGTTGGCTTGGGAGCAACTTCCAAATCTCAGACCCTTACCTGGCCCTCCTGGGGGATAGAGGAGGGGGGGAAAGGGCGTCACCTTCGTCCCGGTCACTAGCTACTCTGTTCCCCACGTGGGTAGCGCGGGGCCCCCGGGAACTTAAGGACCTGAGAGCGGGTTCGACCTGCGCTTGCGCACACGCGGCTAGCCCCTGGCCTTTTCCCCTTCTTTTCCCTTCCGCTCCCCTCTCTTTACCGGCCTAGAGGAGGGCGGGGGGGAACGTGAGGAGCTAGAACTCGGCCTTAGCCAATGGGCTGGCGGGCCGCGGGCCCGGCCCCCTCCTTCCCTCCGGCGCCGTCCAATAGAAATTTACTACAATGTTGTGGCGAACCGAGGGGGCGGGGCTCGCGGGGCGGGCTGGCTGCGGGCCGGGCCAGCCCTCGCCTCGCGGAGGGAAGGCGGGAGGGCGCGCGCCGGGGCCGCCCGCTCGCTCCCCTTGCTCGTTCGCTCGTTCCCTCTCTCCGGCCGGCGGGTCAGTCAGTCAGTCAGTCCGCCTGCAGCCCGCGGGGCCCGCGAGCCGCAGAGGGCCGCGCCGCGGACGCCGGCGCCTTCTCCTGCCATTGTTCGTCTGGCGGCGGCGGCGGCGGGCGCGAGAAGCCCGGGCCCCAGAACCACCGGTGAGGCCAGGCTGTGGCGGCGCGCGAGCGGAGCTGGGGTGGGGGGCGGGGGGCGCGCGGAGCTGTCCCCCAGGGGACGGTCCTGGAGGCCGCGGCGCCGCCGCCGCCTCTTTGTCTCCAGCCCCTCCGCAGGCCCGGGCCGGGGGCGCGGGCTGCACGGCCTCCGCAGAGCCCTCTGCAAGCCGGCGGCCGAAGGGCTTGGAGCCCGGACGCGGTCGGCCTGAGGGGGGAATAAGGCCGGGGTGGCGCTGGGGGGGAGCGTTTAAAAGTTAGGCTCCGGGTGCATTTTTGACGAGGGGGCGATCGGTACCATCTGGTCAGGCAGTCATGGTACGGTGGGCAGGAGCCCTGGAAGGAAAGCAGGTGGGGGGCGAGTTGCAGGTTTCGGGTGGCGAAGGTGTGGGGTGCAGCCGCAGAGCGGTTTCCCGGTGACGAGGTAGCTGGGCGATCTGAAGTCGGGCTCAGTTGTGAGGGGTGGAGGGAGCCTGCAAGGACTTCAAGGCCTTCCCGCCACTGACACTCACATCATTAAAAAAAAAAATCCCCCCCCCAACCCCAGATCTCTATGCTTTCCCACCGAGTCTTCCCGGGTCCCAGAGACCAAGGGGTTAAATCGATTCTCTCAGCTTCGTGACCTCCTTTTTCAGTTTGTGCATCTGTCGGGTTGGACATATTTCCTCCTGCTCGCTGGGCTGCCTTTACCTGTGGAGAGGGTAGGATCTAGGCTCGTCCACCGAGATGTATCGCCAGGCTGTTATTCCTGGTGGGGGTCTGCCAAAACAGGTTTGTTCTTCCCAGGAACCCGCGTTCTCTTGAGAGTGAAAGTGATCTCACGTGAAACAAATTGCTGAGGGATTGATTTCTGGCCACATGAATAGCGACTCTCATCCTGTTTTTTTCTCTAACTGTACCCAACCATAAATGACTAGTCTGTGGAGATTTGTCGTTTTTTGGCATGTATTGCTGATTAGGAGTTAGTTTTTTTCTTTTTAAGAGATACCGAGCTTTTTTTTTTTTTAGTAGTCTGTGTGACTTCACAGCTGCTATTCTGTTCTGTTTTTAGGGAAGATTGGAAGAAATGGTGATATCTTCTGTCTTGGATATTATTATAGTGAACTTATACTCTTTTGAGGATGTATACTGTACCCAGTGCTGTTAATCGTTACTGTTTTCTGTATTCTCAGTCTTGACAATATTTTTGATCTTTTAAATAAAATATATATGTCTACAATTCTCATCTCAGTTTTGTTATGAACTCTTACTTTTTAGGGAAACTTGAGGTACTCTTCATTTTCCTTTTCTGTAACTTGGAAACATAATAAGTTCTTTGCCAGCTGACCAATTTTGATTGTATAAAATAGTTTCTTGAGGTGTTATTAATATAATCCATATGGAGTACATAACAGAATATATGGCACACAATAAGCTCTCAATAAATGACAGATTAAAAAGTGAATATAAACACTGAGCATCACATTGCCTTGTTATCAAGGTACTAATTCAGAATGTGTTCTACAGCAAGGTTATAATTAAGATAAAGATAAGCATTATTTATATCCCCAGGGAAACTGAAGTATGATATATCTTTGTTACTATTAAAATTGAACTTACCTGCAGCATGCTAACCTTCTGATTCCCCTTTCTTCTAGAACAAAACTACACTTTTCCCCCCTTGTATAATTGAATTCAGGCTTAGAAGGATCAATAAATGATCTGACTCTTTAGACCCCACCAAAATTCTCCCAACATTTATATCAGTGTTTTATAACCAAGTGTCTTTTAGGTAAGTCTGTGCATAGTGTGGCCCCGGTCTACCTTTCTACGTTTATTCTCTTTATTACTTGTATTTTCCAGTCAAAAAGAACTAACTGCTCAGTAATAACCCATGCCTTCTCATTTGTACCTTTGACCATGAGCTTCCATCTGTGCTTGTTGTTTATCAGTATATTCCTTCTGTTTTCAATTCTCTTTAAGAATGTTCCATATTAATAATTTGAAGTGTAGGGGGAATGTCCCTATGCGAAAGGAACTTGATGGAACCTTTTGTTTTGTTTTGAGGTTTCTTTGAGCTTCATTGATATGTCCAGCTGGTTGAATTTGAAGTGGTGTTTGTTAAAAGGATTAGGTCCTAAATGCCCCATCAGTATGTGCAACCCTTCGTGGTAGAAGATGGCTGATGGTAGATTAAGAAAACCTCTTAGGATTCCATTCTGCTCAGAGCTAAAACTCCACCAATTGACCAGTTGGACACTTGAAAACTCTGGCTGTCAACAAACAGACTAAACTAATAGAAGAAAGTTTTATCTCTTAGGTGAGTTTCTCTACATCTCTTCCATTTCTTGGTGGTCTAAGAGCTGACATTTCCTTAATGTTTGTTAAGCACTCAAATCACATTTATTGTATCAAAGTAGTAGATATGGTAAACAAGCCTATATTTTAAAGTAGGCTTGTGTGCATGCTCAGTTGCTTCAGTTGTTGGACTCTTTGCGACCCCATGGAGCCCACCAGGCTCCTTTTTCTATGGAGTTTCTCCAGGCAAGAATACTACAGTAGGTTGCCATTTCCTTCTTCTCTAGGGGACCTTCCTGACCCAGGGGTTGTCTCCTGCTTTGGCAGGTGGGTTCTTTACCACTAGTGCCACCTGGGAAGCCTTTATAAAGTAGTTCAGTTCAGTTGCTCAGTTGTGTCTGACTCTTTGCAACCCCATGGGCTGCAGCACGCCAGGCCTCCCTGTCCATCACCAACTCCCGGAGTTCACTCAGACTCCTGTCCATTGAGTCGGTGATGTTATCCAACCACCTCATCCTCTGTTGTCCCCTTCTCCTCCTGCCTCCAATCTTTCCTAGCATCAGAGTCTTTTCAAATGAGTCAGTTCTTTGCATCAGGTGGCCAGAGTATTGGAGTTTCAGTTTCAACGTCAGTCCTTCCAATGAATATTCAGGACTGATTTCCTTTAGAATGGACTGGTTGGGTCTCCTTGCAGTCCAAGGGATTTATAAAGTAGGCTTATCCTCAATATAATGTATAGAATAATGTGATATGATAAGTTATATATTAACAGAATAGCACACAAATCTTCCTCTTTTCATTTTAAAGGTACTTGTATCTTCTTTCTTTTTCTTTTTAGAAACATTTCTAAGCTAATATCTAAATTAACAAATGATTTTAAATGATTCCTGTCTCTAAAAAAAAAATAGTTGTGGCATTTGTTGAGATATGCCCTATGTATTTTTCTTGGTTTTCTCTTTTGTCAGGTTTACACCTCACATTTAGAATTCAGCAGTGTGTTGTTTGTATGCAACTTGAGTTTAACATCTGTGGAAATTACAGAGCCAGCCTTCCATTTCATTCCTTAGTTTATGGACTTGATTTTAAACAGATTCATTTTATGGAAGATAGTGTGCTTACAGCGCTGTTTGTTTTCCTAAAAAAAGCTTCAGAGTTGAGCTTGTCAGGAGAGTTCATTACAAGTCACAGAATTCTTGAATTCACATTAGGTACTTTGATATGCTTATCAGTAGATTGTGATTTAAAATACTCAGTCTGTGATTTGTGATGCAAGTGACAGGGCTTGCTTATATTTTCTGACTGTCCAAATCTAATTTAATATTGGTGATCCGATTTTATAACTTGGGAATATTGGTAGCTATCAGGGGTTGAATGTGGTTCTGAAATCAAGAGGTAAATGTGTTAGATCACAGTCTGTTTCCTTATTATCTAAGAAAGTCAGAGCAAATGCTGCCAGTGTATTTTTCCAAGAGTCCCATCAAATTCGTGATTGGTCACGATACAGATTCATTGCTACCTCTAAAGGATTTGTTGTGTTTTTTTCACCTACTGCTTAAGTGTAGAATCATCTAATTTTGTTTGTGAGCTAAACAAGAATAATTCTAGCAACTTTTTTTCTTGTGAACAGATTTGCTTCCTTTCTCTGAAGAAAGCCCCCAAAGGTTAAATTTTTAAAAACTTTTAAAAGGGCCCTCTGAATTGATAAGTTACGAGTCTTATTTATGTAGAGAATGTAGAATTACTGGAAGGTAATTGGTTCATTGTGTTTGTAATAGCTTTTAGTTAGAGAAGAGCCAGATTCTAAATATATATGTTCATTTTTGTTGTTTAAGTTTGTTGGTTCGTCACTGGTGACTTACTTTGTGTCCTTTTTATGAGTGGGTTCATAATGTGCACGGTAAAATGCACTGTAACAATCTACCTGGTACACACACTGGATTAGATTGGTATTTTGATTTACTATGCTGTTATTTAATGAATACACAGGGAGAAGGATAAAGAGGTATAGCAGTGAACACCATTCAGAAATTGGAGGTGTTGGAAAAGAGAACGTTGATGTTTTGAGTGCCGGTCTTAGAATTAACTTCTTCACTGACACTACTTCAAATATTGGTTTAAGGGAAGTGATAGTGGGAGAATCTCATTATGATAAAAGTCTGTTTACACTTATTCTTGCTAATTGTTTTTATTTAAGTGGGATTGTAACCACGGTGAAGTATTTGAAAATAAATCGACTGCTTTTTGAACTTTAAAGAAAAGCAACATTCCATGGTTGTGGCTGGTACAATTCAAGGAATAACTTGGAGAGACTTTAATATACCCTACCTCCTAATTTTCATTAGTTTCCCCCAAGTCACCCTAAGTAAATATGCACCCCCTAAAAAAGTCCCTTCCAAAGAGAAATTCCAGAGCCATTCTGGTATCATGTTTATTTTATTGTTTATTTCATTCTTTATTGTTTTATTATTATATTTATTAAGACCAGCCCTCATTCTGCAGGTATCTCTTGATTATCTCCAACCTAAATCCATGTGGATTAAATGGTGATCTGTGTCCTGAATTGCTGATCTCTTCCTTCCATGGTTGAGGGCTCTTTGGGTCGTTTCCTTCCAATTAATCTAGGCTCTCTTCTTTCTCAACTCTCAGGCAATGTCTACTTATAGAAATTAATGTTATTTCTGAACTATGTGGAGTAGAGCTTGGATAGGGTTAGTGTAATCTTGGCAGAGTGGGGAGGAAGAGGCCAGATTATCTGATAAAATAGATAGAAACTGTGATTAAATACAATGATAAAATTGGAAGAAGCAGTAGATGCTCTATTAATATTATCTAATTCTGTTCTATCTGCATTCAGTGTATATCTATAATTCTACATTGTAGTTGATCCTTAATGCAGGGGTTAGGGGTGCTAATGTCCTGCACAGTTGGACATCCATATGTGTGGTTCTTCCATGTATGTGATTCTGCCTCTGAGGATTCAACCAGCCTTGGATGATGTAGTACTGTAGTGTTTACTCATGAAAAAAATCTAAGTATAAGTGAACTCACACAGTTCAAACCCCTGTTAGTCAAGGTTTAACTGTATTATCTAAAAATATTATCTATTAATAGGGACAGGAACACCTCAATTTCTTTTGGAACTAGGTGGAAATGATAAGATAAAAAATTGGTTTTAGTATATATTCCTGTAGTTTATTGTGATTTATAAATGCAATTTGTCTGCTCCTTGTGTCTTCCATTCCCTATAAAAATCCCAATAAACTTTTTGGTAGGCCCTTTACACGTCTGAATTGTGACATTGGACACGGTATAGACTAAGGTTTAGTTACTTTCTGCCTTAATAGTCACTAAGACACTTTAATCTTATATTTTGATAGCATTACCATTACAAAGTTATAAAAGTTTTGAGTGAGAAATTCTGTGATTTAACAATAATAAAGCATAGCAGTATTTTGAATTGGTTGCATTTAAGCCTGTTACCCATAAGTGTAACAAAAATGTATACTTTTGCTAATTTGTGACTAGGGAGTTCTATACCAAAGAAATGGCAACCCACTCCAGTATTCTTGCCTGGAGAATCCCGTGGACAAAGGAGCCTGGTGGGCTACAGTCCATGGGGTTGCAAAGAGTCAGACATGACTGAGCGACTAACACACAGACACACAGTTCTATGCCAAAGTTCAGTTGTGATTGTGTTTCAGCTGTTAATACTTGTGTAAATTAATAACATTATTATAATCATTTTAATACAATGGGATCTTAACAGTACATCATCTTGTAAAGAAATGCTATTTTAATTTATATGTCAGGCATGTATTTCAGTTAACCAGTTTGAAATTCTACATATATTCAAGTTAAAAGTGTTTCACCTTGATAATACACTTGGTACAGATTTTAGAAATTCATTTCCCCTGCTTGTTTTGACCATATGGACACAGGCAGAGCTGTCAAGAGCTCCAAGGATTTAAGGTCTCAAATTTTACCTGCCAACCATTTCATCATGTAATGGAGACACATGGAAGGCAGCTTAAACTGAAGGCTCTTTGTTTTTTTTTGCTACCACCCACTTGCAGTTTCTTGCCCTTTTATGATTTTTAATGATTCAGAGAATCGACACTGTTGCTAACTTACTACCTGCAGAGTCCTGCAAATCTTGATGGTATTATATAATTATATAAACCTTTTGCATGATGTCATATGATGTTGTATATATGTCCTCCCACACGTGTGTCTTTAGAGTAATTTCTTTCCATCTGGTGTTGGAAATGAGCTCTTTGTGAGGTTATTTTTAAATCTTCAAGCTTTCTGGCATCCTCAACACTTGAAATAACACAATTGCTTTTGAAGGCAAGAAAATTCACACAGTATATTTAGTGCTTTTTTCCAGTGAAAATGTGAATAGTATTTTATTTTTAAAAATCATATCTTTCATTCCAAACAGGCAAAATATGTGCTTTATGTTTAGATCATCTCAAGATAGTTTTGTTAGTAGGAAATAATCACTCAGTTGTTGCCAAGTAGATAAAGGAGAAGTGGTTAAAGGAAAGGATGCCAAGAATAAGAGAACTGTTAGAAGAAAGAGGCTTCAAAGATATTTTATTCTCTGAAAGTTTATTGATATCCTTTTCTGAACTCTTGCAGCATTTGTTTGTTACAAACCAAATTTGTCACGTGTTGCTTTGTATTGCACATGAAACTGGTGCTTCCCAGTAAGATTGTCAGCTTCTGGAGAGCAAAGCGTCAATATCCTGTCTTTCATTGCCCTCCTCATTCCCCCAGACACAGAATCTGCTGAGAACGGTAGTTAAATACATAACATTGGGGACATCCTAGACATGTATAGAAGTATAGTCAGAATGTGAATTCCAGGATAATTAAGGTTTAAGACCTGCTTATGAATCTGACTGCTTATGATTGCCTTTCTGTATGTGTGTGTATTTTCTTGGAAAGTAAGTTGCAGATATCATGAAAATTTACCCCTAAAAGACTTCATTATGCGTCTTCTAAGAATAAAGACATTATTCTACATAATCGCAGTACCATTATCATACCTAAGAAAATGAACAATATTTTCATAATAACAATCAATATCCAATCCATTTTTAAGGAAATGTATGTCATATACTCAGAAAAAGTCATCCATTAGGTTTTTTTTCTCCAGATGCTATTTTTGTTGACTTTTCTTTGCTAGTTGTATTATCCCTAACATGACTGTTAAGGTACACTGGTTAACTAGAAATGTTTAATAGTTAATGTACTCCCTTTGGTGTTTCATGAGATTGAAAAGACTAGCATTGGGGCGATGATTGCATAATGATCATAGCATCGTATTTAAATACATACCTTAAAGGATATATTGGGTTTCCAAAGGTCAAGGTGTTTTTTCGTTTTCATTCATGCAGCAAAGATTTAGTGTGCCTCTGTTCCCTGGGGATACAGCAGTGAACAAAACTCCCAGCCCTCCTGAAGTTCACATTTGGTCTAACCTGAGATTCTACTGCACAGTTTTCCATTGATGAGGATAAAAGCTAGGCTTCCAAGGGGCAGTGTTTTTGGATTTTTGTTATGTGTACTATGGTAGGCAGCCTTTAAGATGGGCCAGTGAGTCCTGCCTCCTGGTATTCATGCCTTGTGTAATCCTTTCCCTTTGAGTGTGCCCTGGACCTGGTGACTTACTTCTGATGAATAGAATACAGCACAGTGGTGGGATGGCACTTCCAAGATTAGGTTACAAAAGGCTGTGGTTTCTCCCTTGGGCTCTCTCATCTCAGGCTCTCTTCCTGTTACTCGGATCACCCGCCGCTATATCCTAAGAACATTCAGACAGCCTATGGAGAGGCCCACATGGTGAGAAACCAAGTCTGTCAGTAACTACCATGAAAGTGAGCTTGGAAGCCGATTCTTCTGGCAGAGTTGAGCTTTGAGAGGAGCATAAACCTGGTTGACAGCTTGACTGCACCTTCATCAGAGACCCTGAACCAAAGGCATTGAGCTAAGCCATGCGCTTGAATTTTTGACCTGTAGAAACGGAGATAACAAATGTTTGTTGTTTTAAACCACCAAGTTTCAGAGGTAATTTGTTATATGACAAGAGACAACTAATACATCTGTACATGCTCAGTCGTGTCCAACTCTTTGCAACCCCATCGACTGTAGCCTGCCAGGTTCCTCTGTCCATGGGATTTCCCAGGCAAGAATACTAGAGTGGGTTGCTGCTTCCTCCTCCAGGGGATCTTCCTGACCCCGGGATCAAACCTGTATCTCCTGCGTTTCCTGCATTGCAGGTGAATTCTTTACCCACTGAGCCCTTCAGGAAGCCCCAATACATCTACTATTTATTAATTTAATAAAAATTTATGAATCATCTGCTATTTACCAGGTCCTATCCAAAGTGCACTGGGACATAACAGTGAAGAAGGGAGATTAGAAATGTCTGTTCTTGTGGAGTTTACATTTAGTGGGAGAGGACAAATAATAAAGTATACAAATCAGGGATAAAATGTAAGGTTTTAGTGAGGATCAGAGAAAGCAGGGCAAGGGAGGGAAGTGGGGTGGATATTTTAGGTAGAGTGGTCAGAAACAGCCTCTCTGGTAAGGTAACTTTTGAGCAGAGTCCTGAATGGTGTCTGGAGAAGAGCATTCCAGGCAGAACAGGTGCAAAGGTGAAGGATGTTCCGTGTGTTTGAGAAGCATTAAATAAGCCAGCATGGCAAGATCAAGATCATCTAGGGGCAAATGGTAGGAGCTGGGTTCAGAGAGGCTGCAAGTGGGGGGGACAGTTGGAGTGGTTCTCTGGTGGCTATGCTACAGACTTTGCACTTTTTCCTGAGATGAGAATTTTTGGGAGGGTTTTGAGCAGAGGAGTGGCCGGATCATTTAACTGATATGTATTAATTGATTGTCTGGGCTTCCCAGGTGGCTCAGTGATAAAGAATCTGTCTGCCGATGCAGGAGATGTTGGTTCAATCCCTGGGTCAGGAAGATCCCCTGGAGAAGGAAGTGGCAACCCACTCCAGTATTCTTGGTGGAAAATCCCATAGACAGAGGAACCTGGCAGGCTGTAGTCCACGGGGTCACAAAGAGTCGGACGTGATGGAGCGATTGGGCACACACACACAATTGATTATCTACAGTGAGCAGGACCTTGTGGGTGTATGTGATCATAGCAATGTAGAAGACATGACTTCTTTCCTAAGGAAGTTTAGTGATCCAATATTAGAAATGCCTGGGCAGCTCTTCAGTGGTGGTCCAGTGGCTAAGACTCTGTGCTCCCAATGCAGGAGGCCCAGGTTCGATTCCTGGTCAGGGAACTAGATCCCACATGCTACAACTAAGAGTTCTCATGCCTCAACTAAAAATCCTGCATGCTGCGACTAAGACCTGGCACAGTCAATTAATTAATTAAAAAAAATGACCGAGTATGTACGTAAAGCTTAGAAATAGAGGCATTAGGTCCAAATGACACATAGTTATGGGAAGAGCATGGGTTAAAGTTCTGGCTCTTTGTTTTAACACCTTTCAGCCACAATTTACTGGGGGGTTGTATATGCTTGATAAAATAATAATGCTAGTATTTACTGATGACTTATTATGAGCCGTGCTCTGGACTCTGTTCTTTATAGGGATGACATAGGTATTGAAGGTTTGAGCCTGGGGGCTTGAATGCCTGGTTTTAAATTCTTGGTGTGTCACTTTTAAACTGGTGGTGACCTTGGGCAAGTTACTTCTGTACCTCGATTTACTCATTGTATAACATGTGGATGATAAAAAATACCTTTTAAGGTTGTTATGATGATTAAATGAGTTAATATATGCGAGGTATGTGGGACAGTGTCTGGCACCAGATAAATGTTAGCCATTATTTTTACATTTAAGCCTCACCCCAGCCCTGTGAAGTAGGTGTGAGTCATCCCATTTTATATTTTAAGTAGCAGGTTAAAAGTTAAGTAACTTGTCCAAAGTTTTATAATTAGCAAGTGAAAATTGGCCTTAACGTCAGATTCTTAGCTCCCTGAGCAGGGATCAAACCTATGCCCCCTGCAGTGGGAGTGCCGTGGTTAAGACCACTGAACCTCCGGGGAAGACCCCCACATTCCTTACTGCTGCCACCTTTACTTAGCACAGCCACAGACTTGTTAGGAGAGATGCAGGCTTTCTCTCAGATGATTGCTTTCTTTTTTTTTTTTTTTTAAATTCCCACGTTCCTATCCCTTATTTTTAGTTTTATTTTGTTTAAATCAGTTTCCTCAACAGGATCACCAAAAAATAAATATTAAAAAAAATCATATAGGAACTTCCTTGGTGGCCCAGTGGCTAAGATGCTGCATTCCCAATGCAGGGGCCACGATTTGATCCTTGGTCAGGGAACTAGATCCCACATGCTGCAACTAACACGCAGCACAGCCAAATAATTTTTATTTTTAAAACAGCCAGCGTGTGCTGTGCTTTAAAAAAAAAAAAAATCACACACTCAAAAGACAATTGTCCAGAAAGGTTTCCTCGCTCCTCCCCATGCTGGTAGAAGACAAGTTACAGAGTCCACACCCAGTCCCCTTCCCCTAGACCTAGGCAGACCAAGCCATGCCCAAGACAGCCCAGCAAGGAGGATGTAAAGAGCTTGACAGCAGCTTATGGGGTCAGTAAGATGAGACTGGAAGCCAGGGTGTAAAGTGGACATTTTGTTCATCATAGATTTTTTTTTTGCATTATACTACACTAGCTCACTCAGTCATGTCCAACTCTTAGCGAGCCCATGGACTGTAGTCCACCAGGTTCCTCCATCCATGGGATTTTCCAGGCAAGAGTTTTGGAGTGGGTTGCCATTTCCTTCTCCTCTCAGATGATTTCTTAATGACTGTGATCTTGTGAAAGTACTTTACCATGTCTCAGTTCACTCTTGTATAAAATAAGGATAATACATTACACAGAATACATAATAATGATGAACAAAAACAAACCATGCAGTGTGCCCATCATCTACAGATGATCAGTGAATGTTAGCTGCCTTTTACCCTTGATAAAATCTGACTTGTGAACATGGGGAAACTAATCTTTGGGTAAGAAGAATTTTTATTCCTTGCCCCATACGTTTTCCCTACTTCAATTGGGTGTCTGTGGTGCTCAGCTGGTAAAGAATCTGCCTGCAATGCTGGAGACCTGGGTTTGACCCTTGGATCAGGAAGATCCCCTGGAGAAGGAAATGTATACCCACTCCAGTATTCTTGCCTGGAGAATCCCATAGATAGAGGAGGTTGGTGGGCTATAGTTCATGGGGTTGCAAAGAGTCAGACATGACTGAGCAATTAACACTTCCACTTTGTTTCAAATATAATGTAGCTTTTTAGAAGCATATATGGTTTTGTCTACCTTTGGATTTGGTTCAGACCTACGCTGTGAGATTTTTAAGCCTGTGTGTGAATATTCTAAAGACCCATTTCACAGCAACTCTGGCTTCAGAGCTCCATTTCCGGGTTGGTAGGACACGATTATGTGCTTGATGTCCCCATTGTCGCTTTTATCTTTCACAGCAGATGTGAAAGTAAACATGCAAGGTTGAAAAACAGGAAGAGGTTTGGCTGATGTTCGTTGGGAGGGTATTTTTGCAGGGGAACTGTACACAAACCACCTGAAATCTGAAGTGGCTTGAATCTTTCTGACTTTTAGAAGATACAAAAGCTGTTATACTTTATTGTTGTAGAGTAATAAAAAAGTAAATGATTTTGCAGTTAATGAATTTGTGAATTTGTGTTTCTGTGTTTAAACATATTGGAGAAGTGAGATAATGTGTTCCTTTTTTTGTTTGAAACAGGACTGATGTATGACTTTGTAGTCAGCCCCATTCTGTGTTTTCTTTTTACTTGTGCAGTACTTTTTCAATAAGAAAACAGAGTTTTTGTCATCATTGTTGTTGGGTATCTTGTTCTAATGTCATTACACTTTAACTTCTTTAAAAGCCAAAACTTAAGATAGCATTTTTCTATAGGCTCTTGTCTTTGTTCTTAAGGAAAGGAATTAACACATGTTAAATGTTAGCTGTATAGTAAGTACTGCTCTTCATATATGCTAACTAAGTGCATACATTAATACTAACTATTTCCATTTTTGACATTCAGTCTGCAGTGAGTAGTTTTCATTGCTTTGGAGAAATCTCTCCTCTTTCCCTTCTCCTCCTCCTTCCCTTTCCTCCCTGCGTCCCTTCCTCCTCCTCCTCCTAAATCATTCTCTCCCATATTTTTGCTGAACAGTTTTCTGTTAATATTATTTTGAAGACAGTGTGATGTAGCAGCCAGTAAGGATACGGATTTTGGAATCAGATAGACCTGAGTTTACTGTTAGGCAGTTTTGATAGGAAAAAACTGCTTTCTCTCTTAGTAAATAAGAGCCAGGCTCCTCCAGGGTTGGCTTTTGAAGGAGATTCTACACATGGGGTGGGATAATTGGAGCTCCCAGCAAGGACTTTTGTTCCTAAAAGTTCACCTTTCCCAGGGGAGTCCTTTCCTGGCCTCAGGGAATGTTGCTTTCTTTTTGATTTTCTTCCCCAGAGGTGAGCCTTCTCTTAACACTCCTGTAGTACATAGCTGAGACCAGGCTGGAACATTTAGGGCTTTACTAAAGGCTAGGAGATACCAAAGGGAAAGGAGCACGGAGTTACTGGAATGTTTCTATATAATCTGTCTCACAAGATAAAGCTCCTCTTTAATTGGTGGTTTTCTTTTGGGATGCCTCCCCTCTTAACTGCAGGCACATGTCTGCCTTCCCATGGCAGTAGCTGTCTTCACTAATATTTCTACCTGGGAGTGCCTCCAGCCTATACAGAGTGTTCTAAACCCAGGGAAGGCCAAGAGGTGAAAAGGCCGTCTCTGTTTTGCCAGCCTTTGGTTGTATTTGAGAGAGGAGCCACTTCTTGCTTGTGATCAACACTAGGTATATAGGAACCTTAAGGGAGACCACTGTTACTCATAGCTTATTTAATTAGCATTTGCAGGAAAAAAAAAACGGTAGAGGAATTTGGGAATAGAGGTGGGAGGGGGAGCTTCTTTTTGTCCATTTATCTCAGATAATAAAATTCCTGATTGTAACTCAGAAATTTGGCACAAAATAGCTCTCAGTAAGTATTCTTTCCCCATGTTTTGATTCTTAACATCGTTGGATGCCCGAGGAGCTGTCCTTTGAGTTTGTTGTAATTTTATCTCAGGGTTTGCTTGGAGAGATCCTAGTCCTTAATCAGGTCCAGAGTTGGGCTGAGGACAGTGGCGATAAATGTAACTTGTTGTGATCGAGATGGAACACCTGGTGCTCTGAGCAGTCTAAGTTTAAATGTTAAAGGAAGTGTCTCTTGTGTCTCAGACTATTATTTCCAGAGGGGGACACATAACTAGGCTATTGATACAAGGTTCCTGGCTTGTTTAAATATACAAAAAGTAAAATAGAGTCAAACACCTTTGGGGTCACAGACTTGCTTTATAATTCTGGCTCTGATACTGCTTAGCTGTGTACAAGTAACTTATCCTCCCTATTTTTCAGTCTCTCTTTGTTAAATTTATATAAAGTTTAACATGACCTATCTTTTAGAACTGCTGAAAAGACGAAATAATATTTAATATGGTGGCATTAGTGGTAAAGAATCCACCTGCCAGTACAGGAGACACAAGAGACATGGGTTCAATCCTTGGGTCGGGAAGATCCCCTGGAGTAGGAAATGGTAACCCATTCTAGTGTTCTTGCCTGGAAAATTCCATGGGCAGAGGAGCCTGGTGGGCTATAGTCCATGGGGTGGCAAAGAGTTGGACACAACTGAGCGCCTGCACACACACCCCCAGCCCCACAAACCTGGTGCCAGGACACAGTGGACGCTTAATGAATAAGAAATAATAATTATTACTATTTTCAATGATATTTCTATAAAATCCATCTTCTCTGATTTATGCATATTCTGACCTTGGCTTTTTTGATAGCTTTATTGAGATATAATTAACAATATAATCATTTAAATATACAATTCAGTGTTTTCTAGTGTCATCTCAATTTAATTTTAGATAATTTTTCTACCCCAAGAAAGAACTCCATACCCATAGGCAGTCAAATACCCATTCCCCAACCTGTAATCCTAGCAGTCGGTACCTCTAACTACTTTGTGTCTCTGTAAATTGGTCTGTTCTGAACTTTTCATATAAAAGGAATCATACAATATCTGGCCTTCTGTGGTTAGCGTCTTTCAGTTAGCATAGCATTTTTAGGGTTTGTCTATGCAGTAGTGTATCAATAGCTCATACCTTTTAATTGCTGAGTAGTATTCCATTGTATGGCCATGCTACATTTTATTTATTCATCTTATCAGCTAATGGACATTTGGGTTGTTTTCACTTTTTGACTATTATGAATAATGCTGCTGTGACATTCATGTACAGGTTCTTGTGTAAACATATGTTTTCATTTTTCCTGAGTATGTACGTAGGAATGGAATTCCAGACCTTATGGTAATTCTGTGTTAATATTTTGTAGAACTGTCCTTGACTGGTTTTAAGCATGTTTTGCTCTTTGACTGCATGATTTTCTGTTTTTTGCTATGGCTGACAGCCATAGCCATCTTCACTGTTAGTTACCAACAGCTTACTGAATTTCTTTTTATTATTTTCTTGCTGTTCAGCTGTGTCCTGTTTTGCTCAAATCGATAGTCATTGCAAATGAATCTCTTGTGTGTTTTTTTAATAGATTACACTCCCTATCCATGAAATGTTCTTTTCTATTTCATCACCCTTGTTACTTGTAATCTCTCCCTGGCTAAAGATGGGTTTAGAAGTAAAAGTTCTACATAAGTTCTATTGAAATTTGATCCATGCTTTGGTTTGCTTTACCTGGTTATGAATAATACTGAAGATCTCTGATAGGAGGAGAGATACGTAAGTGAATATTTGGTACTGAAAGTATGCTGCTGCTGCTAAGTTGCTTCAGTCGTGTCCGACTCTGTGCGACCCCATAGACGGCAGCCCACCAGGCTTCCCCATCTCTGGGATTCTCCAGGCAAGAACACTGGAGTGGGTTGCCATTTCCTTCTCCAATGCATGAAAGTGAAAAGTGAAAGTGAAGTTGCTCAGTCGTGTCCGACTCTTCGCAACCCCATGGACTGCAGCCTACCAGGCTCCTCCGTCCATGGGATTCTCCAGGCAAGAGGACTGGAGTGGGGTGCCATTGCCTTCTCCGACTAAATGTTTGAGGCAGGCTAAATTATTCCATCCATATTCAAAATGCTTAACAACAGGGGATTTTAAAAGAAAAAGAATACAAAATTAGAGATAAAAACAAATGTTTATTCAGAATGAGAAAATAAACCACAATAAATTATGTATTTTATTTATTTTTCTGTTGATTGTGCCAAGTGGCTTGTAAAATGTTAGTTCCCCAACCAGAGATTGAACCGGGCCCCTGGCAGTGAGAGCACTGAGTCCTAATCCCTGGGCCACCAGGGAATTCTCTAAACTATATATTTTAAAAGCTGAAAAACCCAAAGATCACAAAATGCAGAAAAATAGCACAATATTTTTTAACTACATGATACACCGCTATAATTTCCCCTTTATTCATGCTGCTAAAGATTTTCATATTATGACTCTGTAATATCATTTTTAAAGAGACTATAGAAAGATAATTCAGTCTTTTTTCTACCACTTGGCCTTGGCAGGGACCAATACAAGTGAGGACCTTGAAGCTTAAGCTTCTTTAGCTTTATAGTAAACTTACCTCTGCATAGTAAATAAGCTTAAGATATTATCTAGGAGATTGTAAAATGCTTATTCTGTGTTCTAATCATTGATTACAATTATTTATTAAAAGATACTTCCCGTGAATCATTCTTGGATGTAATGTTTAATTATCCATTTATCTTTGTAAATTTTTATAATATCTTTTCTTTCAGGAGTATACAGTACTAATGAATCATCTTTAACTGTAAAGGGTATTTTTTTAACTCCTTCGCCCATCTCAGATGCAGATACTAGCTGGGTATTTTGTAGAATGCCCTTTAAGTTTGGCATTTTTTTTTTCTTTTTTTTCGTGGTTACATAGGTTGTGCATTTTTGGGGAGAGTACCACAAGGTAATGTGTCCTCATCACATCATGTCAGGAGATATATGGTATCAGTAGTTATTAATCTTGGTTAAGGTAAAGTCCGGGCTTCCCTGGTAGCTCAGCTGGTAAAGAATCCACCTGCAGTGCAGGAGACAACAGTTCGATTCCTGGGTCGGAAAGATCTCCCGGAGAAGGGATAGGATACCCACTCCAGTATTCTTGGGCTGCTAAAGAATACGCCTGCAATGTGGGGAACGTGGGTTCAGTCGCTGGGTTGGGAAGATCCCTTGGAGAAGGGAATGGCTGCCCACTCTAGTGTTCTGGCCTGGAGAATTCTATGGACTGTGTAGTCCATGGGGTTGCAAAGAATCGGACATGACTGAGTGACTTTCAGTTTCACTAAGGTAAAGTCTGCTAGGTTTCTCCACTGTAAAGTTACTAATTTTTTTTGTGTCTTATCCTCTTCCTAGAAAGTGAGTCCCTAAGTCCAGCCGAGATTCAAGGTGGCAGGAATCAAGCCCATCTCCTGAAGGGGAGAATCTGAAAAATTTATGGGCGTATGTTAAAACTGCCACAGGAGTTAATAAATATTTTGGGGGAGATACTTTGAAACTATGCAGATATTATGTGTGCACTCAGCCGTGTCCAACTCTTTGCGACTCCATGAACTGTAGCCCTCCAGGCTCCTCTGTCCATGGAACTCTCCAGGCAAGAATACTGGAGCGGGGTGCCATTTCCTTCTCCAGGGGATCTTCCCGACCCCAGGATGGAACCGTCATCACTTGCATCTCCTGCATTGGCAGGTGGATTCTTTACCAGCTGAGCCACCGGGGAGGCCCTGCAGGTATCATGTTTCTCTGTAAAGTTTCGCTGACCACTTTTAGTCCTCATCAGGGATGTTGCCTGCAGTGGCTGTTGCTGCGGTGTTCTAATGGTGGTTTTCTATTTTGGGAGGGCTTCTAAAAACTAACTATCCTGAGAGTTTCTGATTTAATAGGTCTGAGCGAGGCCTGAGAATTTGCATTTCCAGCAAGTCCCCAGTGACACACTGATGCTGGTCTGGGAATTTGATTATCACTAAGTCTCAGCAAGTTCCCAGCTAATCCCTGCCTCCCTGCCCCCATTAGGAGGCAAGCTCTGCTCTGATTGTTATGTAGTTACATTCGGAAACACAGTGAGTCTCTTTCGGGAAGCCCGACTGATGAAAATCCAAGTGTTAAAAAAAGATAAGTTAGGGAGAGTTGATAGTTTGTTAACTTTGTTATTATTATTTATTTGTTGGCTGAGCTGGGTCTTCTTTGCTGCGCAGGGGCTTTCGTTAGTTTTGGAGGGTGGGGGCCACTCCCGACTTGCGGTGCGTGGGTTTGTTGCAGGGGCTTCTCTTGTTGCCGAGCACGGGCCCTAGGCGCTCGGGCTTCAGTAGTTGTGGCACACGGGCCCAGTGGTTTCGGCTCCCGGGCTCTAGAGCTTGGGCTTACTGGTTGTAGTGCATGATCTTAGTCGCTCCACAGCATGTGGAACCCAGACCAGGGGTCAAACCGGTGTCCTCTGCATTGCAAGGCAGATTCTTAACCACTGGACCACCAGGGAAACCCCAGGGAGAATTGATTCTCATCAAAGAAGGATTTCTTCCATTTTCTTCTGAAAACTTTTGCAAATATATGTGACATATCCTGCCTTGTATCATTTTTCCTGTCTGTGACACGATTGTAAGTGTGGGGACTTAGTCTTGTACTTTGTCACATTCCCTGTGGCATCTAGAAATCTTAGACATGGTCAATACATATTCTTTTTTTTTTTTGGCCATGCCGCCTGGCATATGGGGGTCTTAGTTCCCCCACCAGGATTAAAACCCATGTCCCCTGTGTTGCAAGTGCAGAATCAACCTATGGACTGCCAGGGAACTCCATATTGCTTTTTTTTTTAAGTCTTATTTTGTTTCCCTTACTCCCTTTTGAATAACTTTAAAATAGCAAATGATTTCTCATTTAGATTTCTCTTCTACTTCATTTTAAATTATCTAGAAAAACAGGTGTGACAAATGATAGATCGTTGACTTTCATGAGAGACAATGTTCTATGACCAAGACAGACTGGTTTTACTTTAGTGTGTAAAAGTAACCCTTCACACATTGAAAAACGTTGCCCTTTTCTCCATATTCATCATCTATTTTTGTAAGATTTTATGTATTCTTAGAGGTTCTACTGGGGCTTCTCAGGTGGTGCTAGTGGTAATCCCTCTGCCAGTGCAGGAGATGCAAGAAATGAGGGTACGATTCTTGGCTGAAGCAGTTGACTCTAAGGTCTGCGTTTTCCAATCTTGACACTCATATTCCATTTCTATCTTTTCACTGTCTCTGGGATAACTCCATTTGGATATTTTGTGCCATCACCTCTCTCCACCATTCATCTATCCAATATTTTATTCTTTGCTAGTCACTGTACTAGAAATAAGAGTTTCAGAGTTGAAAAAGACACGATCGCTACCTTCAAGGATACTACCAGTAAAAGTGGGATTAGCTCCATAAGGAGCTATGCACAGGACATTATGGGATTACAGAGGAAGAAAACCAAGGAAGAAAAGAAAATTCTACTAGGTACAAGGGAGTGGCCAAGGGAAGGCCTTACAAGAAGTGACTGAGTAAATTCGTGAAGGACACATGAATGAAAATAGAATTGTTCTGATTCTATTATAAATGGAATTGTTTTCCTAATTTCACTTCTGCATTGTTTATTGCTTATGTTTAGAAATGCAATTCTTTTTTTTTAAAACATGTTTATTTATTCATTTTTGGCTGTGGTGGGTCTTTGTTACTGTACGTAAGCTTTTTCTAGTTGTGGCAAGCAGGGGCTCCTTTCTAATTGCAGTGCACCAGCTGCTCATTTGGTGGCTTCTCCTGCTGCAGAGTGTGGGTTCTAGAGTGTGTGGGCTCAGTAGTTGCAGCTCCCAGGCTCTAGAATGTGGGCTCATGTGGCCCATGGGCTTAGTTGCCCCACGGCATGTGGAATCTTCCCAGAGCAGGGATCGAACCTGTGTCCCCTTCATTGGTTAACCACTGGACCACCATGGAAGTCTGAAATACAGTGGATTTTTGCATGTTGATCTTGTATCCTGCAATCTTGCTGAACTTGCTTCTTGTAGTAGGTTTGTGTGTGTATGTATGAATTCCATAGAATTTTTAATGTACAAGATTGTGTCATCTGTAAATTGATATAATCTTACTTCTCCCTTTCTAACCTGTATCATTTTTATATCTTTTTCTTGCTTAATTGCCCTGGCTAGAACCTTAAGTACAATGTCCAATAGAAGTGGTAAGAGCAAACATCCTCATTTTGTTCCTGATATTAGGGAGAAAGCTTTTTCCCTGTGTGTGGTATGTATTGATGTTAGTTGTAAGTTTTTCATACTCTTCATCAGATTGAGGAAGTTTCCATCTAGTCCTTGTTTGTATTTTTTTTTTTTAATCATGAAATGGTGTTGGGTTTTGTCAGATGCTTTTTCTGCATCTGTTGAGATGATCATGAAGAACTTGTCTTTTATTTTATTGATATGGTTTATTACATTGATTTTTGTATGTTGAACCAAACTTTCAAAGAAAAAAAGTAATTTCATTGGTTTTCTGTTCTCCATGTTGTTTATTTCCACACTTACCTTTTTTCCCCTACTCTTACTTTTTTTTTTTCCTTTTGTTTAAGTTAGCTTGCTCTTTTTTCCAGTTTCTTAAGGTGGAAGTTTAGGTTATTGATTTGGTACCTTTTTTCATTTTTAGTGTGCTTGCTTATAGCTGTAACAAGTTTCCCTCAGAGCATTGGTTTCTCTGCATACCATAAGTATGTTGTGTTTTCATTTCAAAGTATTTTCTAATTTCTTTTGTGATTTCTTATTTGATCCATTAGTTATATAGGAGTGTATTGTTTGATTTTCACGTTTGTGACTTTTCCATTATTGATTTCTAATTTTTTGCCATGTGATCAGAGAATATACTTGATATGTTTTGATCATTTCAAATTTATTGAAGCTTGTTTTATGGTCTAATTTATGTTTTTTTTTGAGAATGTTCTGTGTGCACTTGAGAAGAATATGTATTTTTCTGTTGTTGAATGGAGTTTTCTGTAAGATGTCTGTGAGGCATAGTAAGTTGGTTTATTCTGTTCTGAAAGTCTTCTTTTTCCTTGTTGGTCTTCTGTCTGGTTGTTCTGTCCATCACTGAAAGTACTTTTAAGACCTTGATATTTTTAAATTTTAAAGGCCTACTACAGTATTCTTGCCTGGAAAATTCCAGGGACAGAGGAGCCTGGCAGGCTTTGGGCAGGGCTTTGTGAGAGTGGTTCATTTCTGCTCCATGTGGTATGAGCTCGGGCAGCTTGTCTCTGTTTCACGCGGTGTAAGCACCTGTGGCTGCGCCAGAGCTGGAGGATACAAGATGGCCTTAGGCTCATGTCTGGTGCTTCAGCTAGGGTGGCTCAGCACCTGGAGGCTGGCTGGAAAACGGGACCTCATACTGTGACTCTAATACTTCATAGGAAGAGTTGGTGGCTGTCTTTGTAAGCAAACTATCGTAGCTCTTAAACAAATGTTAAATTGGGTTGAGAGCTTAAATCTTGATTTTAACTGTTCTTTCCTTTTTTGTATGCTACTTTCAAAATAATGCTCTGATGAAACTTAGGTAACTAACATTGAAATATGTCACCTGAAATCAGATAGCAAAATATTTCTTGGGAAATGATTGAAATAACCAGTTTTGATGTCATGTTTGGTTGGTTCAAAGCTTGGTTTTGAAATCAAGTCTGTTGGGAAAACTGTTCTAGTCTGGCTCCAATTACCTTTAATTATGAGATGAGTTATTCTAGTCCTAAGTAGGGAAACCAAAATATTCAGAAATTGGTTGTATATTGTGTGACTAAAAGAAAATGTTTACAACTGTCTGACCTGTGATGTGCCAGGAAATATGTATTAGGATATTCAATGTGTTGCTTGATAAGAAAATGAAAGCATGACATTTACTTTTTTTGTTTCTTTTTTACTGGGGACTTTTCATGTCTCAAGGTCTTAACGAATGAATTACCCATTACCTGGAGGTATGGGGTATGAAAAGCGCACAAGAAGGCCCCAAGGAAAGTCACTAGATGGTGATTTTGTCTTTGAGACATATTTCTTAGTATTTGAGAGTATACCAGCTTACAATAACTTTTATTGTGGAGACAAATGATGAGGAAGAGTGAGTTGTATGTCGTGGTAGGCAGGTTTTATTAAATGAATATTCTTTGGAGGAAAAGCTTTTTTATTGAGTCTATACTGAGTTTTAAGAGAGATTTGTCAAAAATTACCTATACCATGATATTAATTTGTCAGTAGAGATAATTTTCTGCAAAGAAGATCCATAGAAATAATTGACTTAAAATGCATTGTCTGTCTAAATTTTAAAAGTAATAACTGGAATTTTAGAAATTTGGAGCAAAAAAGAAAAATATAATTGCAAAATTAAAAATTACCCATGATCATCAAATATTGGTAGCATTATAAACATATTGATGGTATTTCTCTCTGGCCTTTTATATTTTCATTTTTTGAGATAATATGGAGCCTTATGGATTTCATCCCTCCAGCCCCTCTCATTCTGATTTCTTTGGGAAGTCATAACTTTGTTCTTTTAATTATAGTAGGAATAATAATAGGAAACTCAACTTATTAGAAAAAAGAGAAAAGAAAAATTCCTTCCCTACATACATGCTAGGAGTATAGCTTTCAACCCTGGACTATGGTACAAACAAAGAAACTCTAATGTTAGTTTGGTAAAAAACCTTTGAGGATAACAGTTCATTTGGTTCTAAGGGAGAAAATCAAGATTTCAAAATGAATTTGTAGAAGCAGAATATAATTCTATTTATAACATCTATAAATTTGGGAGTAGTAAAAGTAGTTTTTAGTAGTGATGATATGAACCAAATTGTCTCTGATTATGCTATAATTGGCTTTATGTCCATGCAGCCCCTATTGTTACTTGGTTAGTTATCAGACGATGATTATGTGCAGACCATTCTTTGTATACTCTGTGTTCCTGAGGAGAACCTCACCTAGAACACAAGTTGTCATCTTTTCCTTCTCTTTCTTCTTCATCCTCCCTCTGTCCTTCTCCCTCCTTTGCTCCCTCCCCCGCGCCCTCCATCTCCCTCTTCTCCTCCTTCATGGTGATAAAGATGGAGCTGTACTTGTTACATAATATGAGTTCAGTTAATGTTTGTTTATGATGAGGACTACTTGGCAGTTTTTAAACTGATGGTTTTTAAAGGAGAAGTTTCCCCCAAACAGAATATTGTAAATGAGAATAGATAGAAGAATATCTTACACTGTAACATAGTAACACTCTAAAGGAAACAAAAGGAGTTTTGTAACTGAAAGAAGAAAGTAGTGTGCACCAGTAGAATGTACTAAGTATAGGTATTTAATCTCCTTTTCTTTTCTTTAAGTTAAAAGATGAGCTATACGTATTGTATTGATGTGCATTATGAAGTTATCGTTTGACTTGCACTTGCTGTGGTGATTCCACTTTTCCTTTTATTATGGTAGCAACTGTGTTTTGTTTCATGCCGCCTCCTGTATTCTTTCCTCTCCCCAATATTCAGCGTGAAGCTCTGACCAATAAAAATCAAGTAATGAAGAAGATGGCCAGCTGGTTCAGCTCTCGAAGGGCTCTCCAAGGGTTCACTGGTCTTATTTGTGCCCTTGATCTATTAAAGGCATTTATAAGGGCAAGTTGGGGCTCAGTGAATACCTCAGGTGTTTTATATTTTTAATGTGGAATGAAATAAACCCACACAAAAGGAGAGAGGTGGAGAAGCCTACCTCATGGCTGAAAGGAATGCCCCTGTGTATGGCGAGGATAGGCAGAGTGGGCAAAACAGGAAAAAGTGAGACAGGGAGAATGCATGTTTATTCACAAGTGGGCATGGAGCAGCTGTGGGTGTGTGCAAAAGGGGAGGCCACATTAACGGATGAGTGTGACTTTAAATTCTTTGCTTAATTATGAATTTTAAATAGGCCTCTTAATCCCTGGAGGATGTTAGGTACAGCTAGGGACTCTTCCAGTGTTTAGATGTTGTTAAAAATGCAGCTGATTTTAGATATTCTATAGAATAGGTTGGAGATCTTAATGTTTACTTTTAGGATATTTCATATTAATTCTGGTTCACTAAATTGCTTAAATTATTTTAATATGTTGACAGGCATTTTGGTTTGCCACAAATTGAAGTTACTTAATAATTACAAATGTGAGTTTTTTCATGTTCTCTTTAAACAGTCCCCTGATTCCTTATAAAAACATCATTGTGGAGATTGTCACATCTTAGCTTTTATCCTATTCATACTATAGAAGTTATACTTTATATGTCTCAGATCATCTGGAAATTTTGTATCTTTTAATTAAGTAATTGATAGCTATGCTGGGTCTTCGCTGCTGCCCTGGCTTTTCTCTGGTCGCAGTAAGAGGGGGCTGCTTCGTCTTGTGCCTGGGCTTCTCACTGCGGTGGCTTCTCGCTGTGGCGCACAGGCTCTAGAGCGCGCAGGTTGGCGTTGTGGTTCCTGGGCTCTAGAGCACAGGCTCGGTCATTGTGGTTCAAGGGCTTAGCCACTCTGTGGCATGTGGGATCTTCCTAGACCAGGGCTCGAACCTGTGTCTCCTGCATTGGCAGGTGGATTCTTTACCACTGAGCCACCGGGGGAGCCCAGAAATTTTGTTTCTTCAAGTGAAACTTGTCATGACTTTTGAGAGAAAAAAAGCAAATCAACAGTTCTTGGAAAGCTGGGAAGGACAATACTATATTTACTTAAGTGGTGAAATTTGGCTATTGAAGCTCTGAAATGGCAACTATATGAGTGGAACAAGAATGGAATATCTTTTTTTTTTGGAGTATCTTTTTTTTTAATGATTTAAATCAGCACTCAGTATCCTTTCACACTATTTTTATATGCCTTCCATGTGACATGTGATACATTAAAAGAATATATGAAACATAAAATGTAATTTGGGAAGTATAATAATAAAAGGAAAGCTTGTGAACCTACTATCAACTTGAAAATAAGAACATTAACAGTACTACTCCTCTCCCCATCCATTCTCCTGCCTTCCCCTCAAAGATAACTGCTGCTGTGCATTTTGTATTTTACATTAATTAAAAAAATAATCTATTTTATATATATCCTTAAAATTATAGCATTTAGTTTTGCTTGTTTTGAGATTTATGAAAATGGTGTGGTTTGAATCCTTCTGCTATTTGCTTTTTTCACTCTACGTTGTTTCTAAGAGATCCGTTTATGTTGCTTCATGTGATTGTGGTTGATTCACTTTTACCATGGTTTAGTATTCCATTGTGTAACTACTCCTCTGTTAGTGTGTTCATCTTCCCGACGCCAGACATCGCCATGCTGCCGGGAGCATTCTTGTACATATCTACTTGTATTTGTGTCTGTTGGATGAGTAGCTGTGGATGAGCACCTCAGAGTTTCTCTGGGGTGGATGCTTAGGAGTAGAACCGCTGCCTGGAAAAATTTCCTGGGCAGAGGAGCCTGGCGGGCTATAGTCCATGAGGTGGCAAAGAGTCAGGTAGGACTGAGCACGAGGGAGAGAGAGCGAGTGCATACATGTTTGGCCCTACAAGATTTTACCAGGTATGGTACTAAGAACTGGTATTTAATAATCAGACTAACTCATGACTTAGCAACAGTTTAATAAAGAAACAGTGGCTTAGAGATGGTATGTGTCCAAGAAGCCACATGGGCAGCCAGTTGGCTGAAGAGGTTCAGACTCATGTTTGTCTAGCTTAGAACCAGACTCTTAAAAATCAGTCAGTTGTTTTGCCTTTCTGTGGTAAGTGTCCATAGCCAGATTTTTGATATGGTGTATCAGAATGCTTTTTCGTGTGAATGTTCAAGTCATGGATCTATTTTAGAGAGAAAAACCTATGTGTATTGTTGTGCAGTCACTAAATCATGTCTGACTCTGCGACCCCATGGACTGCAGCACGCCAGCCTCCCCTGTCCTTCACTATCTCCTGGAGTTGGCTCACATTTGTGTCCATTGAGTTGGTGATTCTATGTAACCATCTCATCCTCTGCTGCCCCATTCACCTTTTGCCTTATGTATATATTTAAAAAAAAAAAAAGCTTTCTTGGTCCCATGAAATTAGAGACCCAGTCTTCTTCTAAATTTATGCTCTTCCAGCCTTAACATATGGCTTCTATTCTGAAGGTCGTAAGATGATTTCTTATACTCTAGCCAGCCATCTGTGTTCTAGGCATGAAGGCAGTGGGGGGAGGGGTAGAAGGCCAAAGGGCAATGGCTTCCATTTATATCCTGCTGGTCGCTTCTGTCTGTGAGGAGAGCTGGGAAATGTAGCCTTTTACTTGGGCACATTCTGCCCTTAATTATATGAGGATTTTGTTAATAAGAAAAAGAGAATGACCTATAGGATAGGCACCTAGCAGTTTCCACACATGCATATCAAGGCCAAGTGAAGAAATAACAGTCCTCTTCCATTTACTAAAGATGGTATTATAGTTGTTGCTTTTTAATTATTGAGAAAAATGTGCTTATAAAAACCTACTTCTACATGTGATTAATAATCAGATTGAACCCAGCATCAGGTTGAACACTGTAGGTAGACTCACAAAGTTTTAGTTTCTTTTTGCATTATCCCATTGTATATTAGTGCTTAGGAGGAGGGCAGGTGTTAAGCAAAAAAGATACTGAAAAATGAAGTGATCTGATATGTTTTGGAGACAGTGAAAGCAAGAGACTGAAAGGAGAACAATAGTAGAGCAGAAGCAAATCAGTTAGAAAAGCCTTGTTCAATGAGAGGGATAGCTCTATGGCCCAGAATTGGTCTAGAAAAAGATTCTAGCTTCTGAATGTTTCTTGGAACCAGGAGATTTCAAATTCAGAAATTATTTGAAGATTAATGTTACCTACCCTTTGAAGTCAACCTATGGAGAAACAGAGATGACTTTGTCTTCTTACTCATGAGGAGAATGAAGAAAAAGATGTCTGGTTCACAGTGGGACGATGAGCAAGGGTAGGACTAAAAGAAAAACAAAATTGTAGCCTATGTATTAAACTGGGCCAAATTGTGTAATGGGACTTATAATTCACTACATAATGTGGTAATATAAGTTTTCTTCTGTTCCTGAACTATAGGGACTCTCTTTTTCCTCCGGTTATCAATGTTACAACACTCATCATTGTAAATCTGGAAAATACAAGAAAGGGGAAAGGAAAAACATCCCTTTACAGAAAGATAAGCACCACTTTTTCAAGAGAACATTTTAAAATATGCAATATCCATAATGTCGGTGTTAGGTTATCAGTTTTGTATATTATACACATTTCAAAAGAAAAGCATTTACAGATAGTGGCTGCTCTCTAGAAGTTTCTTTCTCTCTCTTTTTTTACCCATTTCTTTTTGTCAGTAAGTTACTTATATAAATTAGACTAAAGATAAAGATTTAATTTGTCTTTTCCTGGAAACAGTGTGACAGATTTCATGCAGGACCTCAGCTGTGGTTTCTCCATCTCCCCATTTAGGTAGAAGTTGATAGAGTAGCTCCAGGAAAGAACTAACATATGTATACACACTACAACCACTTAATAACGCCTTGGGCAGCTGAGGTCATCAGCGTAATTATCTGTGTGGACCTAGACACTGGGATGGTAAAATACTGGTCATATTGTTGTTTCTTAGAGAATTACAAAGACTTTGGAAGGCTGATCTTGTCACAAGAATATATTATAGCCATTTCTTCCCTTAAATTGCAAAGTACAGTGCTTAGGTTTGTGTTTTTAAGTTCTTAAAGTCCTAAATAGACTTAAATGTTGAGTCTTTTCCTGATTTCAGTATTTCAGGTAATACTTTGGACAAACGTTATTGTCATAGCTTTGGCAAACTCTTTAAACTTGATTTAGTTAAAATCTTATACAAAATTTTTGAATAATTTAAAACATATATAATAGAATAGTTGACAGTATACTGTAATGAGCCCCAGGTACTCATCACCCAGCTTCAACAGCTATCGACTCACAGACAATCTTATTTCATCCCTATCATCCACCTGCTTCTCTTCCCCATGTTATTGTGAAGCAAATCCAAGACATAATTTTATATGTAATAATTCGGCTTTTGTTTAGAGATAACTCTACTTTAAAAAGCTTTAGATCCTGAACTTTCATTAACCAGTCTGTGTGTGTGTGTTTGTGTGTGAGCCAGTGGTGAGTGATGTCATTTCAATCACATTTGTAGTAGAATATTAACAGATTAGACATGCCAGTTAGTGTGGTAAGAAATTTTCAGTTCCTGAGTAATACTTTTCTAAGGAAAGGCTCTAGCGTCATATGATACACTAATACTTCTATTTTACATTTCACAAATCTCCCACTTTTAGGGCTGAAAAATCTTTCAGCAACTTGAAGAAACATGCAGAAGGGTGATTTCAGAGTCCACATGTTTAAGGCCATTTTCAGTTTAGTTCAGGAACACATTTATTAAATAACTCCTATGTGTCACCAGCAACAAATGACTTATGCACAGTTCTAATTCAAGGAGCCCAGTCTCAGTTCAGTTCAGTTGCTCAGTCATGTCCGACTCGTTGTGACCCCATGAACTGCAGCACTCCAGGCCTCGCTGTCCATCACCAACTCCCGGACTCTACCCAAACCCACGTCCATTGAGTCGGTGATGCCATCCAGCCATCTCATCCTCTGTCGTCCCCTTCTCCTCCTGCCCCCAGTGCTTCCCAGCATCAGGGTCTTTTCCAATGAGTCAACTCTTCACATGAGGTGCCAAAGTATTGGAGTTTCAGCTTCAACATCAGTCCTTCCAATGAACACTCAGGACTGATCTCCTTTAGGATGGACTTGTTGGATCTCCTTGCAGCCCAAAGGACTCTCAAGAGTCTTCTCCAACACCACAGTTCAAAAGCATCAATTCTTCGGCGCTCAGCCTTTTTCACTGTCCAACTCTCACTCCATACACGACTACTGGAAAAACCATAGCCTTGACTAGACGGACCTTTGTTTGCAAAGTAATGTCTCTGCTTTTCAATATGCTATCCAGGTTGGCCATAACTTTCCTTCCAAGGAGCCCAGTCTCATGAAGTGATTTTCTACCTCAGGTTAAGATATTCAACTCTTATTTTCAGCTTTTATTTCAGCCTCAGTAACCGTTAATTATGTAGACTCCTCTTTAGATAAACCATTTAGTAGATCTTCATGGGATAGTAGCTATAATTTTAGTAATTCTTGATTAAAAAAATACACGACAAACCTATTATAAATCAGTACATCTTTTAAGTATATTTTGATTTTATTAAGCATAACAACATCTATGTACATTTGAGAAATGGTAGTATACATGGGGGGCTTCCCAGGTGGCTCAGACGGCAAAGCATCTGCCTGCAGTGCAGGAGACCTGGGTTCGATCCCTGACTTGGAAAGATCCCCCGGAGAAGGAAATGGCAACCCACTCCAGTATTCGTGCCTGAAGAATTCCGTAGACAGAGGAGCCTGGTGGGCTACGGTCCATAGATCACAAAGAGTGAGACAGAACTGAGTGACTACCAAGTATGTATGGGAGTCATTATTTAGTTTACAGGCAATAGTGGTACTTGTGGCTTTCTGAACGTCTTATGAACTTCAAAGCCTCCAACAGCCCATGGGGCATTTACTTTCAATAAAATTGGTTATTATTTTTATTATTAACAGCACTTGCTAGTGCAAGCTCACAGACCAGTTAAAAGGGGAGTTTGTACAAGAATGAAGGAATTTTCATTCCTACTGCCATCATGGAGAAAGGGGCGAATCTCTTCTTCCTACTTCTACTTGTAAATGTTAAGAAGTGAGTTGTTGTTGTTTTGTTCTTTAAAATCTGTTGATTTATTTTACTGCTTGGCTCTCCTCCATTTTCTGAATGGGTGTGGCTCGGAATTTGAAGACTGAACGAAAAGTGATGCTGGGTGGGAGTCAGAGGAGACTGGGCGGTGATGGGCATGTAGAACAAGATCCAGAGATCCTGCTTATATATGTTGTCTGTGTGACTGTCTTAAGCACCGGTGAATCAGATTGACTGAAAACTATGACTTTACAGGAAAATCACAGAAAACTGGTAAGTAACAAATACTATATAACTTTTGTTGTAACTTGAGAAGCAATTTTCTCGACAAATCTAAGTTAACTTTTATTAAGGATTGCTTTAGGACCTGTATTCATAATTTTACTTTGTCTCAAGTAAAATAAGTCCCTCCTTGAAATGAGATGTGTATAGAGTAAGAGAAAGCGATGAATCAATCTGCTGTCAGTGTTGTGAGTCAGTTGCAGCTGCTGTGTAAAACGTTCCATTTAGCTATTGAAGTCTTGCATGTGCAAAATATTCCTAATTTGTTAGGAACACACATGGCTGTGTGTGTATACAATGTCATTGTGCTGTAGGCTGTTCTTTATTAGAAAAGTATAGATCCCTGTGGGGTACTAATTACAGCTTTGGCTAGCAAGCTGCGGAAAGGCAAATAACAAAGGCGAGGGAAAATATGAAGAGAAAAGAGGGAGCGATCTGGGCTTTGCTGTTTTACACCTCTCGCATAAATGAGCTGTGGTGTGAGTAAACACAGCTGTATGGAAAAATTGGTTTTGAGGAATTGAAAGTAAATAACCGCCGGCTTATTCAGCAGATCTAAGAACAAGAACTTTTTCTTGAAACTATGGAACTGTCACAGATTGATCTCTTTGTCTCTTGGGAAGTTGCTACACATTAATCTTGTGTTGGGTTACAATCAGTGTTACTACTATGGCCTTTATGCAACACGTAACTACAAATATCCTTAAGGAATTCCATCATTAGAGAATTATATATAAAGGTTGACTGTTTATGTGACTATAAGATAATTCACAGTAAGAATCATCTAAAAATACTGAACACCTACTGTGCAGTCCCTCTGATTGGGTACTATGGGATGTAATGACATTTAGGATATAAACCCTGCCATCAAGGAGTTTGTAGTCTAGTAATATACATGAAATAAAGAGGACAAAGCAGAATTTAGTAAAATGCTAGATAATGTGACAGAAACAAGCTCTCTAAATACCAAAAAGAGGAAGAGCAATTACTGAGGGCTAGAGTTTAGGGAAGGCTTCCTGGAAGAGCTGCGACTTGAATTTGGCCTTGAAATAAGCAGTGAGAATTCTATCAGCAAGACATGAAGAAAGCTTTGCTTAAGAAAGACTAGATGGTGTGTAGTGTAAAGAATGGATTGGAGTGTGGGTGAGTCCGGAATGTCAGCCCTGTTAGGAGACTTTCGCATTACGGCTTGAGTTGGTGTGAGCAGTGTAGCCTGTAGGTGCACCTTAGGTCTACCATACCTGGTTTTGATGGGATAGAACCACCCTGTGTAGTAAAAGCCTCTCCCATGAGTGATGCTGTGCAGGGGAAGTTAGAGAATATTTGAAGGAGTTTCAGACGTCATCATGGCATATGGAGAGACCGTCCAAAAAAAAAGAAAAAGAAGAAAAGAATGCTCAATCTGCTTGACAGAAACATAGCAAGAATATTTTTATAACAGGCTGTTGCTTTTAAGAATGGGTCTTTTAAAATAGCCAGTTTTACTATGGGGAGAAAAGAATCAATTTCAGTGAACAGTTAGTGAACCTGTGCTGTTCCCTCAATTCTTCATATCCTTTTCTTTCTTTAGTTTGATTACCTTAACCTTTTACAAAGTGGAAGTAACCATTATAATTCTAGCAAATTTCTTTCTGTACTGTTCGAGTTTTTGAGTATTACCTTTTTTTTTTTTTAAGGATCAACAGGTATTATCCAGTCAGTGGGATTATAGAATTTTCTTTGCATATAAAAAAAAGTAATGCTTTAAAAAAGGGCTTTCCAAGTGGCGCAGTGGGAAAGAATCTGCCTGCCAATGCAGGAGACACAAGAGACATGGGTTCGATCCCTGGGTCGGGAAGATCCTCTGGAGTAGGAAATGGCAACCCACTCCAGTATTCTTGCCTGGGAAGTCCTGTGGACAGAGGAGCCTGGCGGGCTGCAGTCTATGGGGTTGCAAAGAGTCAGAGATGACTGAGCAACTGAGCATGCATGCACACTTTTAAAAAAATGTGTGTCACCTTTGAGTAAAACCTGTGACATTTATACAGTGGAATACTGTGCAGTTATTAAAAACAATGAGCCAGGGCTTCCCTGGTGGCTCACCGGTAAAGAATCTGCCTGCCTGTGCAGGAGACACAGATTCGATCCCCGATCCAGGAAGATCCCACATGCCGTGGAGCAACTAAGCCTGTGCGCTAGAGCCTGGGAGCTGCAGCCACTGAAGCCCATGGGCCCTGGAGCCTGAGCTCCATGGTGAGAGGCCTCTCCAGGACAACTAGAGCAAGTAGTCCTGCCACTGGAGAAAAACCTGTGTGCACAGCAATGAAGATCCAGCGCAGCCAAAATAAATAAATAAAAGAATGTGGAGATTAGTTCTGTTTCCCCATAAACAATGTATTGAATTGGTTGAGTGGTTTGTTTAATGAAGGAGAGGGTGGCACACCAAAGCTAAAGAACATTGGTTTAATGAAAGTAAGTGAAAGTTTCTCAGTCGTGTCCGACTCCTTGAGACCCCCATGGACTATACAGTCCATCGAATTCTCCAGGCCAGAATACTGGAGTGGGTAGCCATTCCCTTCTCCAGGGGATCTTCCCAACCCAGGGGTCGAACCCAGGTCTCCCACATTGCAGGCGGATTCTTTACCAGCTGAGCCACCAGGGGAGCCCTAACGAATGTAAACCAGGCTAGGAATCAGAGCACCTGGTTTACCGTCCCAGCTCCAACATCCTAGGATCTTGAATAGGTTGTGTTACACTCTAAGATTATATTTTTTGTTAAAGTGGGGATAATATCTGTTCTGTCTACTTCATAGGATGAAGAGAGGTAACACTGTTGACTGCTGAAGTTGTGGGCTTCCATGTGTTTGTTAATGTGTAATACAATTTTCAAAGATATATATATGAGTATTTATCTCAACTCATGCTTTCATGAAGGAAAAATAAAAAATTCAGCTTTATACTAGTGCAAATTACTGTCATAACTCAAGTTTGAGTCTCCCTTTCCAGATCCAGATCCAGGAGTTCAGTATGTCTTGAGTGCTTTTAAATTTTGAGGAAACTGTCATTCATTTTCTCTTATACAAATGAAGATATACAATATCTTTTATTAACAGAGAGATATATCATACTATAGTTAGAAGGTCTAATAGTATAAAAGTATCGTTTTCCAAACATTGATTTACAAATTTAACATTATGAGAAATATGTAAGTGGGATTTTGATAACTTGAAACATTTTAGGGTTCATCTAAAAGAATTTATTTAGTCTGTTTACAGACTAGCCAGGAAAGGTTAGAAACTGAGAAATAATAAATGAGGAACTTATGCTATATTAATACTTAAAGTTTATTGTAACAGTATGATGCTTTTACAGCAGTACAGGCACATATCTGTAGACTAGAATACCATAGAATAGGAAAAAAATAGGAAGAAATACACCAAAATGTTAGTGATGGTTATATGTGGTGAGGGTTTGTATAATTTAAGTCATTGTCTTTCATGCTTTTCATTGTTTTAAATTTTCATGAGTATTACATATTATTTTTAGTGAGGAAAACTTACTTCACCTCAAGTAAAAAATATTGAAGAAAAAATATAATTTTATTGAAATATATTTGGTTTACAATGTATGAATCTCTCCTGTACAGCAAAGTGACTCAGTTTTATATATATATTTTTTGTATTCTTTTTCATTTTATGGCTTATCACAGGATATTGAATATAGTTTGCTATACAATAAGAATATCAATTTATTAATCCTATGTATAATGGGCTTCCCAGGTGGTGCAGTGGTAAAGAATTCTCCTGCAAATGCAGGAGATGCAAGAAACATGGGTTCAGTACCTGGGTCAAAAAGATCCCCTGGAGTAGGAACTGGCAACCCACTCCAGTATTCTTGCCTGGAAAATCCCATGGACAGAGGAGCCTGGCGAGCTACAGTCCACAGGGTCGCAAGAGTCAGACACAATTTAGCAACTAAACCACCACCAGAAATGTGCTGTAAGAGAAATGACGATTCGCTTTTGCAGGCCATTAACTTCTATTCAGCTTTTCTCTCTGTTAACAATACCGATATATTTAAAAATTCAGTGTTTCATTTGACATAAATGATTAGCCAAAAGCAAATCAGAAGTCTCTGTGTTGTATTCTCATGTAAAGGGAAGAATGGGGTGTTACTGATACATAATAAAATATATTAACTAGTCCTGAGAGAATTAGGCCCACATTGTTCCACTGGCCTGTCATTGTTTAACTCCGAATATAAATATTACGCTATGTTTATCAGTAACTGAAACTGATAATCTTTTGAAATCTTATCTCTTTTTATTTGGTATTATATGTTTTTGTGTTATTTTGATATTTGCTTAATCTGTTCATGCTAGCCTGTATTAAAGTGTACTGAATTCTGAAGCAGTATATTTTTAAGAGAAAGTATACTTTTAACAATATCACAAAACCTATCTACTATAGATACATTAAGATGTATACATATAAAATGGATAATATAGTATAGATACAATGGCAGATTCCATTTTAATGAAGTAGAATGAATTTATTAGCTAATGTAGACACCTGTCATTTATATAACTTACAAATGTAATATATAAAAGTTAATCTAATTTTCTATCAGAATGATAGCTGACTCTAATGTGTATTTTCTCATTTAATCCTAACAACAGTCCTCAAAGTTCATCACTGTTTTTCAAATGAGATGACAGGTTAGAGGAAATAGAACTGGGATTAGATCTCAGGTCTGTCAAAATTCAGAGCCATTGCCCCTCAGTCAAGGTCCTCATGACTGAGCTCACAGGCTATGTTGAACTGTCAGTGGTTGAGTATGGGATTCTGTTTTGTCACATATCTTACTTTTTTTAATTAGGCAAAATTAAATAAATGTTGGCACAGATAAAGATGTTTTCTATTCCTTTACTTAAAGTGTTAGGCATTTATTTATTTTGCTTTAATGGATGACCTTGGGATTCTTATATATCTTTGTGTTCTTAGTACCTCGTTGGTAGGTGATAGCATTTATTGAATTAAATTGTAATAAGATTCTCTCACATTGAAATAATCAGTCCTCATTAGGAAGAAAAGTTTCAGAAGTAAAACAGCTTTTCATTTTTTTAGAAAAGGGAAATAACAAAAACAACCCACAACCAATGCTTCTACTTCTTTCAATGTGCTAATGACTATTCTCTTAGCACAAATGGGAAACAATTGACTATTGGAAAATGCCGATGGATCTAGAAAGCCTGATGAGGGCTACAAGCTGTAGTCAGTAAAATCTGAATTTGTTCATGTGTGTGATTTTAACTTTGCATGACTGATTTGTTGTTGTTCAGTTGCTAAGTCATGTTTGATTCTTTGCAACTCCATGAACTGCAGCATGCCAGGCTTCCCTGTCCTTCAGTTTGCTCAAACTCATGTCCATTGAGTCAGTGATGCCATCCAACTATCTCATCCTTTGTTGCCCACTTCTCCTCCTGCCCTCAGTCTTTCCCAGCATCAGGGTCTTTTCCAATAAGTCAGCTCTTTGCATTAGGTGGCCAAAGTATTGGAGTTTCAGCATCAGTCCTTCCAATGAATATTCAGGACTGCTTTCCATTAGGATGGACTGTTTGGATCTCCTTGCTGTCCAAGGGACTCTCAGGAGTCTTCTCTAACACCACAGTTCAAAAGCATCAATTCTTCGGTGCTCAGCTTTCTTCATAGTCCAACTCTCACACCCATACATGACCACTGGAAAAACCATAGCCTGACTAGATGGACCTTTGTTGGCAAAGTAATGTCTCTGCTTTTAAAATATGCTGTCTAGGTTGGTCATAACTTTCCTTCCAAGGAGTAAGTGTCTTTTAATTTCATGGCTGCACTCAAAAAGTCAGCCACTGTTTCCATTGTTTCCTCATCTTATTTGCCATGAAGTGATGGGCCCGGATGCCATGACCTTAGTTTTCTGAATGTTGAGCTTTAAGCCAACTTTTTCCTGTGTATGTATATATAGGTTTATATATATATGTGTGTGTATATATATATATATATATATATATATAGGGGTGTGTGTGTGTGTGTGTGTGTGTATAATAGGGTTTGGTACTATGTGGTTTTCCTACTATCTACAGTTTCAGGCATCTATCGAGGTCTTGGAAGGTATCCCTGAGGATAAGGGAGGACTTCTGTACTATTTTCTGTCATCCTATATTTTACACTCCAGTTGTAGGAAATCGTTTATTGTTTCCCATTCAGGTATTCATGCCCTTTCTAGGTGCTTATCCAGATGACTGTGCATTTTCCTCTTTTCTTCACCTCTTCCTACTCATCCTTTAAGACTTAGCACAGATTATCTCTAAAAGGACTTTCCTGATAGCTGGTTTAAATGACTTTTTTCTGCCCTGCTTAGTGTCTGCATATATTACTACATGAGTGCTTATTTTTGACTGTCTTTTTAAAAATAGATTGTGCATTGTTTAAGGATAAGAGCCACATCTAGGCTTTTAGCTTGGTGCCTACAATATTAGTTACTTAAGGAAGGGAAAAAATCCTGTTTTCAATACTATAATTTTCTTGGCATCCAATGAGAATTTTATGATACTGCTTAAAATTTTTCATAGAATCTAAATAATGCAGGGAAGCATATTATAGTTACTTACTTATTTTTTTATATAATTAATTTTTAAAGGATTTTTTTGAAAGTGATTTCCTGATAGGGTTTCTTATAGGATAATTACTTAAAAGAATCGATTTTAGTTCTGAGACTGTATTCAAGAGAAGAAGATGAATGAATCAGAATAGATGAGTTAACAGTGTTTCTGAGTATCTAGTTTGGTTCACAATTCTCTCGGCAGCACTGAAACACAACCTTGTTTTTTTTCTTTTTTGGAACACATATGAATGAAGAATGACCTAGGTAGGAATGGCTAGACCTACTTCTTTTTGGACTCAGACTCCTGGGAGCTGACCCAGAACTGTATATCCTTAGGGAATCTGAGGTCATCACCACTGGTGTTGACCCTCATCACTCTGATTTCCTTTGCGTGCTACCTTTGTTAGAGACTATCTGGACAACCCAAGAAATATTTAGAATGAACGAGCGTTTTCAAGGTTTTGGCACATTGATTTCATTTTGCTGCTAGGCAACACAGTAATTTAGCTAATTGTTTTGTAATTAAATAACAAAAACATTTTCCTTGAGCAAATGTTTTTCTTTCAGATAGTTATTTGTAAGTTAAAAAAAAAACTTTAGAAAAGTAACACAAAGTTTCTGATATTGATTATTGCCCATCCTCAATTTATTCTAAAAGAAGGAGTTAACATGTCCACATCTGTAGTATCTGAGTATCTTGGTAATGTAAGTAAACCTTTTGTATTCTTCTTGAGTGTCTGGAGTACCTTAATTTCTTTATCCTTCACCAAATGATGTACATACATCTCTTATCATGAGGAAGATAGTTTCTGGCCTTTAAGCATAACAGTATCCGTTGCTTTCATTTGCTCATTTATTTCTTCAACTGACATTTATTGGCTCTGCATTCTAGGTACCAGAGATGTAGTAATGAACAAAACAGACAAAATTCTTTTTTCCAGTGGAGTTTCAGCTGGTAAAGAATCTGCCTGCAATGCAGGAGACCTTGGTTTGATTCCTGGGTTGGGAAGATCCCCTGGAGAAGGGGAAGGCTACCCACTCCAGTATTCTGGCCTAGAGAATTCCATGGACTGCATAGTCCATGGGGTCGTAAAGAGTTGGGCCTGACTGAGTGACTTTCACTTTCATTTTGTATATTCTAGTGGAGAAGACATGGAGAAGGAAATGGCAACCCACTCCAGTGTTCTTGCCTGGAGAATCCTAGGGACGGAGGAGCCCGGTGGGCTGCCATCTATGGGGTCGCACAGAGTCAGACACGACTGAAGTGGCTTAGCAGCAGCAGCTGTAGGGTAGACAGACGAAAAACAGACTAGTAAAGACTATACAGTATGTCCTTAAGTAGTAATTGCTATGGAGAAAAATAAGGTAGAAAAGGAAAGGAAGCACAGTGGGGACTCCAGTTTAGGTAGGCTGGTTGAGTAGAGCCTCACTGAGAAAGTGGTATTTGAGTAAAAACCCAAAGGAAGCAAGCTTTGTGGCTACCTAGGAAGCAGCTTTCCAAGCAGAGAGAACAGCGCATACAAAGGCTGCATGCAGAGTGCCCAGCATGTTTCAGGAGCAGTGGGAAGACCAGTGTGGATGGAGCAGGGGAGGTGGTGGGAAGGACTCTGGCTGTTTTTCTGAATGATATGAAGTGTCCTGGAGGGTTTGGGGACAGTGGGTAGGATTTCCCATTCCATTTGGGTAGACTGTGGTGTTTGAATTAAAAGCATGGTTCAGGATATTTGGTTTTAACTTCAGATCATTGTAGCTAAGAGGGCGATTCATTTTCCTTAACTCTGCCTTGTGCATTGTTACCCTGAGCTGCACTGGATCTCTTATTTAGTTCATAGGGATAGAGCCTTATGTTGATGTAATGAAAGGAGCATTGGTCTGAAGGTTTTAAGGCCTGTATTCTTACCACCCAGACTTAGTTATTGGCTGAGTTAATGGTTGTTAAGTTATTTGTTATTTAAGTCGCTATTAGCTGAGTGACCTTAGGTAAATGACTTTGCTTATCTTTTTTCGAACCATAGTGACCTCGTATTTTAATGAAAGATAGTTGATATTTTTCAGTTATACATTTATTAATACATGATCTTAATAGTGATACCAAACTAACTAAAATGAAGGGATAGCCATTTCAACACTGGGTTATCAGTCAGAAAACAAAAAATGTATTCCTCTACTGGATCATAAATTCCTTGAAGGCATGAATGAACTGTATCTTTTTCATTTTTGTACCCCCTCAAGTATCTAGAAAGTGTTTTTATTTATTCGGCAATAACCTGAGTGTCAGTCATTGTGATAAACACAAATGATGTCAAGGTTAACAAGAGAGAGATAATTACTGCCTTTGAAAAACATTTTAAACCAGCAGTTGCTATATAGGACAGTGTAATATATATGAAAATGTTAGAACTGCAAGGGCATGTGCGAGGGAGGATTTGAAAGTTAGAAAGGAGGTACTCTCCCCTTTTAAAAGAAAAAGGGAAAACACACATAAAGTTTACCATATTAAGTGTACATTTCAGTGGCGTTAAGTATATCGACATCGTCGCACAGTCGTTACCACTGTCCATCTCCAGCACTTCTTTATCCCAAACTGAAACTCTACCCATTAAACCCTAAATTCCCATTCCTCCCTTCCCCCAGCTCCTGGTAACCACTATTCTACTTGCTCTCTCCATGAAATTAACTACTATGGGTGCCTTATGTAGGTGGAATCATATAATATTTGTCCCTTTGTGCCTGCCTTCTTTTACTTAGAATAGCGTTTTCAAGGTTCAGCCATTTCATACTAGTATATGTTAGAATTTCATTCTTTTCTTTTTTAAGGCTGAGTAGTGTTCCACCGCATATATGCACCATATCTTATCCATTCATCTTACTCTTGCTTTTATATTTAGGTAACTATAGTTTCTCCCTTCAGTCTTGTTAGCCTCCTGGGAAAAAAATGAGAAAAAAAATCCTCACCTCTTTTGATGGATTATCTGTAGTTATGGTTTCGAGACTACTCATTATTCTGGTCATTGAATATACTCGGTTTGGTTAATGTCCTGCTTAAACTGTAGTGCTCAGAATGAAATAATACTCTGTGGTTAACTATAAGGAATGCAGCAGTTCAGTTAATTCCATAATCTGGATACCACACTTTCATCAAGATTATGTTAATCTTTCTAGAAACCACACTGCATTTTTGGCTCATAAGAAATCTTTTAAAAATAATGCTACCAAGTTGTCTTTCCCATATATAATTATGTAATTCTTTAAATTTTTAAAAAATATTTAAGAAATAGAAGGAGATAAACACTTCCCAGTTTACAAAGTAGAACATAGTTGATAAAGCTTAGTTCCTGTGGTACCTCTCTCTAGCCTCATTACTCTCCTCTCTTTGAAAATAACCACTCTTTTACATGGTGTGATTGTGCATTTTTTCATACTTTTGTTACCTATGTGTGTTTAACCAGTTTTATATAATGTTGCATGTTTTTCAATTCTATATAGATAGTATTACACAAAATGTATTCTTCCATATGCTTTTTCCCTCAAACATGACATTCTGCTATGTTCATATGTATAGTTCTAGTCCATTTTCACTGCTGTAGTTTCCATGCTATGAATTTATTATTAATAACTTCATCTGTCTTCTGATTTTTTTTTATTAGTAAATTTTTTATGGGATGCACCACACAGCCTGTGGAACCTTAATCCCTTGGCCAGGGATCAAGTGTCCCCTGGATCGAAAGTACAGAGTCTTAACTACTGGACCACCAAGGAAGTCCCCATCTGTTCCCTGATTGATGGACATTTTGTTTCCACTTTTTTTCTTTGTCATTATTTTTCAAGCTTCAATGTGGAAAGCTTACATTGTTTTTAAATACCTTCTTGTTGGTCTTGATGCATCTTTCCAGCTTGAGATATTTTTGAACTCTGATTCAGTCATACTAATGGTGAATTTGGTAAAGACCCAGGTTTATTAGTGAATCTTAGATCACATTTGGCAAGTCACTTCTGAACTTTGAAAGAAGGTTTTTCTGTTTAAAATTTTAAACACATTTTAACATATAAGGTTACGTATACTAACCTAAATTATCTTTGGTTATAAACCCTCCTTTATGTTGTTTGGTTTCAAAGAGCACACTTGATTTTGTCTTTGGGACGTGTTAACACTATTCTGTTTTTCTCTCAAAGCTATAGTCTGAATTTGACCTTCCTTTCCCCCTCTTTCCTTCCCTCTCCTTTCTTTTTTTGGCATTTTTAAGTTTTGTTTTGTTTGTTCTTTTTTTTTTTCCTTCGGGTGTGGGGGGATTGCACCAGCTTTTGTTAGGGTTCAGACTTTTGATCATTTTTTTAAGTAGTCCTTTGGAATGCTACTTTTAAAACTTCATTAAATATTTCTATAATCTCCCTGCCGTTCATGACTGTGTCTCTAATACCTTCCTCATGTTTGCTAAAAATTTTTGATTGTGTGGAGAAAATTTCACTGCCATATCCTCAGGGCCTAGAAAAGAATCTGGCACTTATTGTATATCTGTGAAATGTAGTGAATGAACTTTCCTTTCCAGAATTGCCTTATCCTTACAAATTCTGTGTGCTTGTAGATTCCTTGGCCCTGCAGTCATGCCTTACGTTTCTTTAAGTGTTTACAAATTGGTTTATGGGGACTTTTCTGGTGGTCCAGTGGTTAAGAATCTGCCCTCCAGTGCAGGGAAACAGGTTCGATCCCTGGTGGGGGAACTAAGATCCCACATGCTATGGGGCAATTAAGCCAGCCAGCCACAACTAAGACCCAGTGCAGCTAAATAAAATAAGTTTAAAAAAATCAAAATTTGTTTATGATAAGCTCACATATTTGACTATGACCTACCTCTTTTCTCAGTATAAAACTTTGTGAGGAATTCCCTAGCAGTCCAGTGTTTAGGACTCCATGCTTCCATTGCAAGGGGCCTGGGTTCTGTCCCTGGTAGGGGAACTAGGATCCTACAAGCCACTTAGGGTGGCCAAAAAAAAAACTTTATCAAATTATTTTTTTCTGCCATGTTTCCTGATACATTTATGTCACCAACAACTTATTCTGTATTGCTCAGAATTAAGAACACAATAATAGGACATTTCCTTTCTGAGAGAGAAAAATATTGTCAAACTTAGTCAGTAATTTTACTGAATGCTTTTAGCAAATAGTGGGTTGTTTGAAACACTCCATCATTGTTGAATCTTGTTTCTGTGCCAGTGTTAACACTGTATGAGAAAGCATTTTATCTTCTGGTGGACTGTAGCGTATTTTTCACTTTTAACAATACTGGATGACAACCACAGCATATTTTCCAGTCTTCCCAGTATCTGCTAATGCAAGCCATGATCCAGTGTTTTATTCATATATGCACTCTAATCGGATGACGTTTGACACTTAATTATTTTACTGTAGTTTTCTGGCTAAAGTAAAGTCTGCCAGTATAATAAATCTTAGGGAACGTCTTGAGTTTAAAATTAGTAAGTATTATTTGATTGAATTCTCCAAGATAATAAAATAAAAACAAGAGTGTAAGAAAAGTTTCATAGTTTTAGCCCAAACCCCTTTGTAGCTAGAAATTTTCATGTTTTGTTTGTATTTGCCTTGAGATTTCTGGCAGAAATATCAATAACCTCAGATATGCAGATGACACCACTCTTATGGCAGAAAGCAAAGAAGAACTAAAGAGCCTCTTGATGAAAGTGAAAGAGGAGAGTGAAAAAGTTGGCTTAAAACGTAAACATTCAGAAAACCAAGATCATGGCATCCGGGCCCATCACTTCATGACAAATAGATGGGGAAACAGTAGAAACAGTGGCTGACTTTATTTTTCTGGGCTCCAAAATCACTGCAGATGGTGACTGCAGCCATGAAATTAAAAGACGCTTGCTCCTTGGAAGAAAAGTTAGGACCAACCAAGACAGCATATTAAAAAAGCAGAGACATTACTTTGCCAACAAAGGTCCATCTAGTCAAAGCTTTGGTTTTTCCAGTAGTCATGTATGGATGTGAGAGTTGTACTATAAAGAAAGCTGAGCGCTGAAGAATTGATGCTTTTCAACTGTGATGTTGGGGAAGACTCTTGAGAGACCCTTGGACTGCAAGGAGAACCAACCAGTCCATCCTAAAGGATGTCAGTCCTGGGTGTTCATTGGAAGGACTGATGTTGAAGCTGAAACTCCAATACTTTGGCCACCTGATGTGAAGAGATGACTCATTGGAAAAGACCCTGATGCTGGGAAAGATTGAAGGCAGGAGGAAAAGGGGACAACAGAGGATGAGATGGTTGGATGGCATCACCGACTCAATGGCCATGGGTTTGGGTGGACTCTGGAAGTTTGTGAGGACAGGGAGGCCTGGTGTACTTCAGTTCATGGGGTCACAAAGAGTCTGACACGATTGAGCAACTGAACTGACATTTTTGATGCTATTAAGTAGTTCTCTTTTTCTGTTACATTTTCAGGCTAAACTGTTACTTTGTTTTTGGTTTTCCAAAAGAGTTTATATGAATGTAACACTTTATATAAATGTATTAAAAACTCTTGATCTCTACTTGTAGAGAAAGAGAATGTCATTATATTTGTGTGATTTATCAGAAAGTCATCCAATAGTCTCAACTAGTCACAGTATAATGGGAACCTCAAAGTAGGTTTATGTTTGAAGGGCTGAAGTAGATAACACAAAATCCATGGTATTAAATTATTCCAGTGAATAATGTGAAGCATTAATCTTACTCTTTCTTTGAACTTCTTATATTTTTTACACAATTTTAACACTTTGTCAATTTGACCTTCTAATCAATGGTAGACTAAGAAATAGCAGATTAGAAAAGGAAATGTTGGAAGCTACTCAAAGCCATGGTTTTTCCAGTAGTTATGTATGGATTTGAGAGCTGGACCATGAAGAAGGCTGAGTGCTGAAGAATTGATGCTTTTGAACAGTGGTGTTGGAGAAGACTCTTGAGAGTCCCTTGGACTGCAAGGAGATCAAACCAGTCAATCCTAAAGGAAATCAATGCTGAATATTCATTGGAAAGACTGATGCTGAAGCTCCAATACTTTGGCCACCTGATGTGAGGACCTGACTCATTGGAAAAGACCTCAATGCTGGGAAAGATTGAAGGCAGGAGGAGAAGGAGATGACAGAGGGATGAGCTGGTTGGATAGCATTATGGACATGAGTTTGAGCAAGCTCCAGAAGATGGGCTGCAGTCCATGGGGTCACAAAGAGTCAGACACAACTAAATGACTGAACAACAACAACTCATTAACAGACCATCTTGACATCAGCAAGAAATACAAGTTAATTCTGCTTATGAACAAACAGGAAAACTGTTAAAGGCAGATACATACATAACCCGCCCCCACCAACCCCAGTCCTTAGGTATCCATATGGCAGAGTTCACCATCCCTATAAACTTTGCTAGTCCTTGAGGACATTAGCTCTGCATAGTAATTGAGGTTCATAATGATGACTAAGTCAATAAAGATTTAATATGTTCTCTGGGTTTTTTTTTTTTAAATGAAACAAGGGAGCATATAATCCATTTAATAAAGATCTCCATTCAGAATGGCTAACATAGTTTGACAGTTGAAGGGAATAAAACTCAGTTCTGTGGAAAATGAATGTTTTGGTGTCACATCTTCAGTGGTTCCTATCATGATTGCACCATCATGAGGGTAGTGCACGCTTCTGGGAGGGCCCAGGTGTTATCCTTTTAGAATATGTCTAGACATCATCTTAAGTACAAGCTTGAATCCTATGGGGGAAGTAAAGAGCATATTTTGGTATTCTTAGAAGGAGATGAGTAAGAGTTTGTTTATTTAAAAATATCTTTGAATGAGTTGGTTCAATGGTGTTAGTCACCATGGAAATGACTTAAATTAAAAATAAAGTTGTTGAAAACAGCATGTTTATGCTGAGTGACATTCCTGAGTCACTCAATATGGCAAGAAAAGTTCACAAAAGGAGTACTTTAAGGTCCAAATAATTTGGGGAGGATGAAAGAAGAATCACAAAGAAGTTCTTTTGTATATTTTAAGCTTCCATTTTAATATTTTACATAGATGGTTTTCCTGTTTTTCTAAAAGTGCTAATTAGCATACTTAAATTGAGTTACAAAGGAAAGACACTTTCCCTGTGGTTTTGAGGAGATTGATTTTATTGGGAAACAAACTATTGATTTTATTGGGAAACAAACTATTTTCTAGCAGATTTTCTGAGACTTCAGTACTTGAACATTGTTTTCTTTCTGTGTGAAGGAATGTTACTGAATTCTGTTTTCTGATTAGAGAAGTAAAATGGCCTTTTATCCATTTTTTACTTTTGGTTTTTCCCCTCTTATTTTAACCCAAATAGTAACTCTGACTTTATAATATAGTCTTTTAAAAAATAACCCAATTGCATCACTATCCTAATGTCCCTTTTGTTTTTTTTTTTCCTGACCTTCCTTCCTATCTGTAAAATCTTAGCGTTGAATGGAACCTTGTTTTTCCATTGTTAATTTGTGTCTGACTCTTCACAATCCTATGGACTGTGGCACACCAGGCTTCACTTTCCTTCACTGTTTCCTAGAGTTTGCTCAAACACATGTCCATTGAGCTGGTGATGCCATCCAACCATCTCATCCTCTGTTGCCCCCTTCTCCTTCCCTCAATCTTTCCCAGTATCAGGGTCCCTAAGAGGTCCGGTAATGCAAGAACCCATTTTAGTGGAAGAATCCTTTCTCTGGCATCCATGACAGACGGTCATTCAGCTTTTAAGTGAATATTTCCAGTGATGATAAGCTCACTGTTCCCAAGCAGGTCATTTAATTATTAGGTATCTCTAATTAATAGGAATCGCTTCCTTTTATTTTGAGGTGAAAACTGTCTTTGTAATTTCCACTAATTTGAGCTTCGCTGTTAGGAATCACATAGAATTTGTCAACTCTGGAAATTTGTGAGGGCAACCATCACTTCCCTGTTCTCTATTCTCTTTTTCTAGGCTAAGTATCCCAGTTTCTTTCAATTATTTACCTTATGACGTGGTTTCAAATTACATCATCATTTTATATCTCTTCTTTGGACAGACTCTGGCCTCCTTAAACTGCCCAGAGCCGAATGTAAGATTTAAGATGTAATATATATAACAAGAACTGAGGCATTGTTACTTTCCATGACCTTGTGATGTAGGCCAGGAGGTCAGGAATTCCGTTTGTCTTTCTCACTGTCGTAGCACACTGCTTATCATACTGCCTAGAGTACCGAAATATTCTCAGAAAATATATGTTGAAGAGTCAAATGATCGCTTTGGCCAGTGTAAATTTAGAAATGCAGCGAAAGACTGTTAGCTCCTTTAGGATTTTATCTTTGTTGGAGTGTGTACAATCAAAACCTTAAAATTCTTATGAACTATTGTTAAATTGGGCTTCCCTGGTGGCTCAGCTGGTAAAGAATCTGCCTGCAATGCGGGAGACCTGGGTCCAATCCCTGGGTTGGGATGATGCCCTAAAGAAGGGAATGGCTACCCCCTCAAGTGGGCTTCCCTTGTGACTCAGTTAGTAAAGAATCTGCCTGCAATGCAGGAGACCTGGGTTCGATCCCTAGGCTGGGAAGATCCCCTAGAGATGGGAATCCCTCCAGTATTCTGGCCTGGAGAATTCCATGGGCTATAGTCCATGAGGTGAAAAAGAGTCTGACGTGACTGAGCGACTTTCACTTTCACTTTCATTGTTAAATTGGACAACCTCCATCCTGTATGTGTATAATTAATATAGTTAGACCTAAGTTTAACTTGATGCTGAAGCTCCAGTACTTTGGCCACCTGATGAGAAGAGTGACTCACTGGAAAAGATCCTGATGCTGGGAAAGACTGAGAGTATGAGATGGTTAGCTAGCATCACCGACTCAGTGGACGTGAATCTGAGCAAACTCCAGGAGATAGTAAAGGAAAGGGAAGCCTGGCATCCTGCAGTCTATGGGTCACTTAGCAACTGAAGAAACCTAAGATATTATTTTTCCTATTTATTTATCCATTTGCTGAACAAATATTTATTGAGTATCTGCAGTGTTCTGTGTAGGAATTAGGTTCTGTTCAGAGTCCTAGGTTCTATGCTGGTTAGCAGCACCAGTTCTGTTTTAGGTACTAAGTATACCGTGGAAGAGAAAACAGCTCTTCTCTCAGGGCTATTACAGTGTGACTGGATGTGCTGGAGTGGGACAGACAGACATTTAACAGGTAAATGACAAGTATGATTGTATACATTGAGAGGAGGAAGTAAGTAGGTACTGGGATAGAGAACTAGGGAAGGGACTTATGGACAGACTTATGTAGACATTAGGGCTGTCAAAGTAGGTTGTTTTGAGGAGGAATTATTCAAGCTGAATCACAAGGTATAAGAAGAAACCAGATTTATTGCAGGGGGTGGAGTGCACTCCAGTCCAAGGAAATGACATGCACAGATGACTTTAGCCAGGAAAGCGCTTGGCTAGTGTGACCATAGAATAGACGCCAGGAGGAAATGAAACAAGGTGAGGTTGTTGAGATCATACAAGGAGAAGTGAAGGAGGCTGCACAAATGTGATAGTGGTGTAGAAGGTGGAAAATGGACTAATTCTAAATCTGGCAGAGTATAGGACTAACAGATGGACTTGATTGGGAAGGGAAATGGAGGGGGATGAGCCAAGGATGACCCTTTGGTTTTCTGATTAGAGTGTCTGGATGGTATGTTTGAACCTGCTATAGGAAAAATAATCCAAGAGTTTAGTTTTGGACATGTATTGAAGATGCCTGTGAGATATCCATCTCACTTCTTTTCTCTTTTGGTTCTAGTGCTAGACCTCTTCCCTTAAGCCATTTATCAGAGTGGGTCAATGAAATGTCATAAAAATGCCTTCAGGCTTAGACTTGAAATTGCCTGTGTTATTGAGAAACATGCTAATGAGAACAAGCTAGAGAAACTAAGGGCAGTTGCAAGGCTTTTCAAGTTTATCTGATCAGGATTGGTTTCAGCTTCTCTAGGGATACCCACTGTGAATTTATTCACTGATAACCTGAATTTACCCAGTCATTTGTTGAGCTCTCTGCTTCTAGGTCTGTCCTGCCTCCACTTTGTTTACCTGCTTCCCTGTTTAAAAATGTCCAATGGTTCTCCACTGCCTTCAGAATAAAGTCTGAACTATTTAACCTGATATTCAAGTCCTTTCATAATCTGTTCTCTTTGTCTTTCCTTGTCTCCCCATTCCATCTTCACATACACTATATAGGAAGAGAAATATGTACGTAAATTGTGAACTTGAAATTGGTGGCCATAGGGGTAGTCTTGGCCAGATTGAAAGCCTGTCCATGAATTCTTAACAGATAGGAATTTCCTCCTTTCTTCCTTCTCCTCCTCCTCGTTCTTGAAGTGTACTTGAATTACAATATTCTGTCAGTTTCAGGTATACAGCAAAGTGATTCAGTTATATATATTTTTTCTTCAGTTTATTTTCCATTTTGGATTATTAAAAGATACTGAATATAGTTCTCAGTGTTCTATAGTTGCTTATCTAATTTTTTGCCTAGTAGTTTGTATCTGTTAATCCAGTTCAGTTCAGTCACTCAGTCAGTCATGTTTGACTCTTTGCCACCCCACAGACTGCAGCATGCCAGGCTTCCCTGTCCATCACCAACTCCTGGAACTTACTCAAACTCATGTCCATAGAGTCGGTGATGCCATCCAACCATCTCATCCTTTGTTGTTCCCTTCTCCTGCTGCTTTCAATCTTTCCCAGCATCAGGGTCTTTTCCGGTAAGTTAGTTCTTCACATCAGGTGGCCAAAGTATTGGAGCTTCAGCTCTAGCATCAGTCCTTCCAATGAATATTCAGGACTGATTTCCTTCAGGACTGACTGGTTTGATCTCCTTCTTGTCCGAGGGACTCTCAAGAGTCTTCTCTAACACCACAGTTCAAAAGCATCAATTCCTCGGTGCCCAGCTTTCTTTATAGTCCAACTCTCACATCCATACATGACCACTGGAAAAACCATAGCTTTGACTAGATGGTTCTTTGTTGACAAAGTAATGTCTCTGCTTTTCAATATGCTGTCTAGGTTGGTCCTAACTTTTCTTCCAAGGAGCAAGCGTCTTTTAATTTCATGGCTGCAATCACCATCTGCAGTGATTTTGGAGCCCAGAAAAATAAAGTCAGCTACTGTTTCCCTATCTATTTGCCATGAAGTGATGGGACCAGATGCCATAATCTTAGTTTTCTGAATGTTGAGTTTTAAGCCAACTTTTTCACTCTCCTCTTTCACTTTCATCAAGAGGCTCTGTAGTTCTTCGCTTTCTTCCATAAGGGTGGTGTCATCTGCATATCTGAGGTTATTGATATTTCTCCCAGCAATCTTGATTCCAGCTTGTGCTTCATCCAGCCCAGCATTTCTCATGATGTACTCTGTATATAAGTTAAATAAGCAGGGTGACAATATACAGTCTTGATGTACTTCTTTCCTGATTTGGAACCAATCTGTTGTTCCATGTCCAGTTCTAACTGTGGCTTCTTGATCTGTATACAGATTTCTTAGGAGGCAGGTCAAGTGGTCTGGTATTCCCATCTCTTGAAGAATTTTCCACAGTTGTAATCCACACAGTCAAAAGCTTTGATGTAGTCACTAAAGCAGAAGTAGATGTTCTTTTTTGGAACTCTTGCTTTTTTGGTGGTCCAGTGGATGTTGGCAATTTGATCTCTGGTTCCTCTGCCTTTCTAAATCTAGCTTGAACATCTGGAAGTTCACGGTTCACGTATTGCTGAAGCCTGGCTTTGGAGAATTTTGAGCATTACTTTACTAGCGTGTGAGATGAGTGCAATTGTGCGGTAGTTTGAACATTCTTTGGCATTGCCTTTCTTTGGGGTTGGAATGAAAACTGACCTTTTCCAGTCTTGTGGCCACTGCTGAATTTTCCGAATTTGCTGGCCTATTGAGTGCAACACTTTCACAACATCATCTTTCAGGATTTGAAATAGGTCAACTGGAATTCCATCACCTCCATTAGGTTTGTTCATAGTGATGCTTCCTAAGGCCCACCTGACTTGACATTCCAGGATATCTGGCTCTAGGTTAGTGATCACACCATCGTGTTATCTGTATTATGAAGATCTTTTTCATATAGTTCTTCTGTGTATTCTTGCCCCCTCTTCTTAACAACTTCTGCTTCTGGTTAATCCAGTACTCCTAATTTATCCCTCCCCATGCTTCCCTTTTCTCCTTTGGTAACAAGTTTGTTTTCTATGTCTGTAAGTCTGTTTCTGTTTTGTGTATGGATTTATTTGTATTAGTTTTTGATTCTGCATATAGGTGATATAATATTTGTCTTTTTCTGATTTACCTCACTTAGTGTGATATTCTCTAGGACCATCTATGTTGTGCAAATGGCAATTTTTTATTCTTTTAATGGCTACAACCCCCCCACATTTTCTTAAATCAGTTGTCTGTTGATGGGTACTTGTGTCATTTCTATGTCTTGGCTATTGTAAATAGTGCTGCTGTGAACGTTGAGGTATATATATCTTTTCGAATTAGAGTTTTTGTCTTTTCTGGATAGATGCCCAAGAGTAGGATTGCTGGATCATATGGTAGCTGTATTTTTAGTTATTTTAAGGAACATCCATACTGTTTTCCATAGTGACTGTGCCAATTTACATTCCCACCAACAGCGTAGGAGGGTTTCAGATAGGGGTTTCTTTAGGAAAGAACAGTGGGATAGAAGTACCCAGATTTGGAAAGACAGACACTATTCTGGGCATTTACAATAGAATCACCAGCTTGTAGTATATTAATAGTTTCATTAAAACATGGTTTAATTCTGTAATCTGTGACAAAAAATTTAACCTCCCAGAACCTGTTTATATTTATCTTGGAAATGAAAACACCTACTGTTTAGAGTGATTCTAGGATAATACGGTAAATTGTGTAACGTATGGTATTTCATAGGTACTCAATAAATGGTAGCTACTATTATTAGTATTTCAGTTAGAATTCATTTTAAATTGTACCTATTCTAACCTTGTGTCCTTGTAGCCCCATATCACTTAGTCTGGACTACTTAACTAGTTCTTGAATAGCTACAGTATTCTGCTAATGCTAGTTCAGTTCCTCATCTGGAATTTCATCTGTGGTTTGTACTTCAGGTTGCTTTCTGTTGACATCTGGTACTCATCCTCCAAAGCACAGCTTAAAAAACGGTATCTACGAGACTTTTTGTGATCACTCTAGTTGAAAGTACATTGTACTTCTCTGGTGCTTAATTGGTTCCACTCATGAAGCCTTGCCTGATTAAGCGCCCAGAACTACCTTGTGTTTTGGTTATTTGTGTATATGTCTTATCTCCTTGAGAATTGTATATTATCCGTTTTGTTTCCCTCTCAAAGAGCTGAGCCAAAACCTTATGTATGATTAGCACCCAGTAAACGCTGATAGATGTTCAGTGAGCTAATTTGAGGAGTTTTATCAATAATTTAATTTTATCGTTAAATGGTGACTGTAAGGGAAATTTTCTTAATCATTCCAAACTGTAGTGTTTTTACCAAGTTTTCCACCTAAAAAACATTAGTGGAGCACTGACTGTACTGTTAGAAAGAGATACCAAAAAAATGAAAGATGTCGTCTGGCCCTTGCAATCTGCTCAGTATCAGGTTTGTGAAGATCTGATTTGCCTGAAGTCAACAGATGTACACTATTAAAGTAAGTGTATCTTTGAGAGCAGATGGAGTATAATTCCTCGGGTTTGAAGGATTAGGATCATCATGGAATCGGACTACTCATCACTGTTTTCTCAGCTCTGCTGATCTTTTTTTCCCTTCTTTAAAATCAGAAGATGTCTTTCTGACATTAAATAAATAGATAACTCCTTTTGATTTTGTGTTCAGAATAAAAATAGTATCATTTACATAGGAAGAGCCTGTTTGTAGAGCATTTGTCCTGTCCTTGCTGCTTGGCTCTTTTGTATCTCTTTTCCTGGTTACCCATCCTATCTTTTGTAATGTGAAGAACCTGCTGAGTGTGTTACAGGTTTGTCAGGATGAGTTTATTTGAGCTTTTAGGAAATGGCCTGTAGGACTTTTTTTTTTTTTTTTGCTATTTATTTTTTGTTTAATTCTCACCAGTCTTAGAGTTAGCTGGAGATACTTGCATGATTTACTGGCTTCAGTTGTTCTTTCCCCCATCCTCCTTACCTCCTTTTGTTTTTGTGGCTGTTAGTAAATGCATTGCTACCCATATGTGCATGGCTGGAAAGGCCATATATGAAAACTGTCATTAATAATTAATTTTATTCCATTTATCCTTGTATAGACTGAATCGCAGCATCTCTGCTGAATCTGCGTTGTCTGATTCCCTGCTTATTTTCCTGCATTTATGATATTACCTGAGGTTGGTTTCTGTATGTACTAAGAGAATTTTTATCCTTCTGATTGTGTACCTGTTCCTTATATTGTGTTCTCATCTCTTTTTCACTTGTATTTAGCTTTTTTTTTTTTTAAAACCTGAGTGTAATTATGTGTGGCTAAGTATATTGGTTTTGTACTGATGGATATTGTTTTCTAATTCTTTATTCATATGTCTTGATCACTCCTTCCTAAATTTCGCAAAGAGGTTCATATCAATGGAGTTGTCTAACCACCCAGGAATTGAAACCATGTCTCCTGCATTGGAAGCAGATTCTTAACCTGCTGAGCCATCAGGGAAGCCTCACAAGAGATCATATCAATGGAGAAAGTCAAGTTTCAAGTAGTCACGTGTCAGGGCTATATGGATGGATAACTTGAAATTGCCACTGGTCTGTGGTAGAAAAATTCAATTAACTTTTGATTAAATACCAAATGAGTTCTAAAAACATGTTAATGGTCAGCTTCCACATATAATAGTATATTGCATTCTTTGCTGATTCATTCATTAATTCAGCAAGCATTTATTGGGTGTTTATTGTGTCAACTGTTTCTTGCTGTTCACATTCCATTTTCTGAAGGTGGCTTTCTCCCATCTTTGCTTCTCAGACATTTTGAGTATGTTTCCAAAGAAATAATAGTTTTCTCTGCCTTGCTGCTCAAAGAGTGGTCAGTGGGCCAGCAGCATTGGCAATATCTGGGTGTGCATTAAAAACGTAGAGTCTTAGGCCCTGTTCCAGACCTGCTGAATCAGAAACTGTATTTTAAGATTACTGGGTGATTCAGCACACATAACAACCACACATATAGCATACAAATTGTAACCATGTGTGTGTTTTAAACAATTGAGTACTCATATTCATTCAGCTACTTTGAGATGACATCTTTTCATGGGAAAGAAATCATAGGAATATCCTTAGAAGATCTTTTCTGTTTTCTAATGATAAATTGAAAACACAATAAAAACACTCTTTATTTATTGAAAAATATAAGTAAAAGATTGTTAGAATTGAATTTAAGCGATTTTCATGTCTGCTAAAATGTTCACGGAAGATCTATAAGTTTTTATGGATCTTTGTGAGAGGCCTTGTTGTAAAGTCTGTTGTGTAGGAACATTTCAATGTAGAAGTGGTTTCTGTGTCTTTTCAGTAAGATGAATGATAAAGTCATATCCAAAATCTGTGGAAAATAGTGCTCAATCATCAGCCTGTCCTCTTGTTTACTTTTGCAGAGGAAGTTTTAAAGTAAATTGGTGGTACATATATACAATGGAATATTAGTCAGCATTAAAAAAAAAAATTCATTTGAATCAGTTCTACTCAGGAGGACGGAACTGGAGCCTATTATCCAGAGTGAAGTAAGCCAGAAGGGAAAACAACAATACAGTATACTAACACATATATATGGAATTTAGAAAGATGGCAGCGAGACATTTGATGTCTGCACGCGAGATAGCAAAAGGAACGCAGATGTATAGAACAGACTCGTGGACTCTGTGGAAGAGGGCAAGGGTGGGATGATATGGGAGAATGGCATTGAAACATGTTAATTATCATATGTGAAATCAATCGCCAGCCCAGGATTGATGCTGGAGGCTGGTGCACCGAGATGTCCCAGGGGGAGGGAATCGGGAGGGAGGAGGGAGGGGGGTTCTGGAGGGGGAGCATATGTAAACCCATGGCAGTTTCATGTCATTGTATGGCAAAACCAACACAATAAAGTAAAGAAAATTAAAAAAAAAATGGGATGAAAGATTAACCCCCCCAAAAAATAAATAAATAAAGTAAATTGGTGCTCTCAAATCAAATCATAACTCTTTGAGAGTAACTGGTGGTTTGATATTCACGTTTTCTTTCTGGGTCAAGTTTGATTATTTAGAGATTAAAGAAAAAGAACCTTGGAAAAATCAATTGCCTACTCCTAATATAAGAAGGAATTAAGACAAGTATACCTCACTCAAGGTTAGCAAATTCAGAATGTGCATTGCTTGGTAAATGTTTAAGAATGTTTAAGTAGTGTTTATAAAAACCTTATTGTGTTTTTTATTAGCACAGAGAAGTTTTGATGACTTAATAGATGAAATTGGAGAATATTCTTCTTTGAATATTTTGATTATTTAAAAATATTTTAATGTTCAAAATAGAATAATTTGAGTAGATCAGCAGTAAGAACTCATATAAAGTCTTTTCTTTTTATTAATATACCTTTATTTATTATAATATCACTTACTTTGGTTTGTCACCTACTATCAGTGTGACCTTGGGCCAGTTTTACTCTGAGTTTGTTTCCTCAACGGTGAGATTAAGCAATTCCACTTTCCCTTTCAGGGTTACTGAAAGGCTTACTTTAAATAATGTAGATAATGTCCCTGATCCTGGGGACATAGTGCTTGATGCCATTAGCTTCCTTCCGTTTTCACTGCTTTGTTCCACTTATACACAATTATTTAGATTTCACTCATATTGTAAATAAGAATTCTCTTAAATATTCTTTCATTATACTGATTAAAGTTGAATCAAGACTATAAATTCCATGATGACATAGACCTACTTGTTTTGTTTACTGTTGTATCCTTAGCATAGGACCTGTGTATTTGAAGTAGATTTACTTGAATAATTTAGAGACCTTTGCAGTTTTTGTCAGATATATTCAATTGAAATTAATTTATTCAACAGACTTTTTTAATACCTGTAATGTGCCAGGTACATTTCTGTCCTCTTGAAACTTAAATTTTAGCTGGGGGGAAAGAAGACAAAAACCAGTAAACAAGTTAACAGGATAATTGTAAATAGTAATAAATACCATGAGACCATCTGGAGGTCCATTATTTTAGATAGGATTGATTGAGAAGCCTTTCTAAAGAGGTGACATCTGAGCAGAGGCAGTAATGATGAGAAGGGACCTGCTTTCAAATATACAGGAGTGGAAAATCATAGAGAGAACAGCAAGTGTAAAGGGTTTAAGGATGGAATGGGCCAAATATGGTTCATCAGTTCAGATTTTTAGCATCCAAATTGAATTACTTCATCTAAACAGCATGGAGCAGAAGCAAAGACAATGTAAATAGTGCTTTTTGAGTGGAGTACTTTTGGGTATAGCAGTGAATCAAAATGTAAGGTCATTATTAGTCAACTTCATTGCTCAGTGGTTCCCTGGTGTGGTGGTTACCCTTTAGTGACATTACTCTTTGGCATTATTATGCGACTTGACTAATAGTACTGGGAGTTTTGAGAGAAAGAGACTAGAAACCAACAGTTTTGAAATATGTGAGGCCTACAGCTTGCTTTCTCTTCTCTTACAGTTGAATCAGTATTTGCTTTCTAATCAGTGTTTTTCTTCTCTATTTTGCATCTTTATTTTTGTCTATTATCTCCCTGTTTTCCTCTTGTAATAGTTCACTGCTGCTCTTAAAAATGGTGAGTATCTTAAATCATATTTGTCAGAAGGAAAAAAGATCTTAAAAAACCTAAAGTCAGAGACTTCGGCAATTTAATGTTGTAACACAAAGTCCTAAGGATTTGTTTTGTGATTATTGTAACGTATACTTGTCATTGCTGTTGTCAAGTCTGATAACAAATAATCAGAATTCTACATTTCTGTTCTTAATATGCATTCTGAGAAATAGAAACAATGAGACTGAAGAGCTGGGGAATCTTTTAATCCCATCATCTCTTGGGATGTAGAGAATTTTGCAGATAATTTCTACTAACCTTGTACCGCAGATTGATGCTGTCAAATAGTGTATGAGTAAGATCTTCTTTTAGGAAGGATAAAACTGTGCTATACATAGTTTTGAGCTTTGAATTTAAAATATGCATTTCACTGAGCTGGCTTTCAGGGGGTCCTATTTTAAGCTAATTTCTCTGTGTCATAACTTTAGCAAGTCAAGCATTAATAATTTATCCAGGGTGTATAGGTAAGATATTTTTGTGCTTTAATGGAAAGTCTCATGTTTAATGGACAAGCGCACTGTCTGTTGGTGGTTAAACACCTAAAAATTCTAATTCTGTCACACGTGACCTGATTGAGGGCTTTGCCTTCAGTAATGCATTCTGTTTCTGAGAGCCCCCCTTTGCCATCTTCTTTTTAATAGCAACGTCATGACAACAGAGAAGAGTTTAGTGGCTGAGGCTGAAAATCCACAGCACCAACCACAGAAGGAAGAGGGTGAGGGAGCCACAAACTCTGGTCAACAGGAAACTCAGTTGGAAGAGGCTTCTCCAGCAGCAGCTGAGGGAGATAATCAGTGTGAGCAGAAGCTGAAAACATCTAATGGAGGCACTCCGACCCATGAAGACTTGACCAAGGACAGGGAGCGGACATCGGAAAACAGGGGTCTGTCACGGCTGTTCTCCTCATTTCTCAAAAGGCCTAAATCTCAGGTATCGGAGGAGGAAGGCAAAGAAGTAGAGTCAGCTAAAGAGAAAGGTGAAGGAGGTCAGAAAGAGAGAGAATTTGGAGCCAGTCCTGATGAAGAGATCATTTTAAAGGCCCCAATTGCAGCTCCTGAACCTGAGCTCAAAACAGACCCATCCTTGGATCTCCATTCACTGAGCAGTGCAGAGACACAGGTAAGGGTATGCGACTGAGTGGGAGGTAAAGGCAGCTTAAATAATTTTCCTTCAAGAACATTTGGTTTTATTTCTTACTAGCCAGTTGTGGAGAAGGCAGTGGCAACCCTCTCCAGGACTCTTGCCTGGAAAATCCCAGGGACGGAGGAGCCTGGTGGGCTGCAGTCCATCGGGCTGCGACGAGTCGAACACGACTGAGTGACTTCACTTTCCCTTTTCACTTTCATGCATTGGAGAAGGAAATGGCAGCCCACTCCAGTGTGCTTGCCTGGAGAGTTCCAGGGACGGAGGAGCCTGGTGGGCTGCCGTCCGTGGGGTCGCACAGAGTCGGACACGACTGAGGCGACTGAGCAGCAGCAGCTGCTAGTTGACTTAGGCATTGTTAGTAATGAGTAACATAATGCTTTGGAGTTTCTTCTCTAAAGAAATTCATGTGGTCGGGATACTTATGTTGGGGACTTCCCTGGCAGCCCAGTGGTTAAGACTTCACCTCCAGTACTGGGGGCGCAGGTTCAATCCCTGGTGGGGAGACTAAGATCCCACATGCCTCCTGGCTAAAAAATGAAAACATGAAACAGAAGCAGTACTTTAACAAATTCAGTAGAGACTTAAAAAAAGATACTGTATAAATCAAAAAAGAGAAAATGAAAGAAATGTATCAAGTGAAATTACATTTTGCTACAATAATGGAACAAGTCCAGGAGTTTTAATGGTGAAGGGGAAGGAAGTGAAGTGGTTTAGAGTTCATTTTGGTGGAATTATTAGAAATGGGATAATTTATCAGCAAACATGTTTCTTTTATGGAAATCTTTATAAAAGCCTTGGGATAGATTCAGGCCACTCAGAAGCAGGTAATAAGTTTGAACCATGTCTGCCTTATCTTTGTTGTTTTCTACAACTAGATCATATTTCGACAGAATGTAAGATATAAATGAGGAAATTTAGGTCTTTTATATCACCTTTGTAATATATAGTAGTTGCAGGGAGGCTTAATAGGGTAGTTAAACTGAAAATGAGTTGTGAGTCTGGTCATCTGTCCAAAAAACTTGGGAAAATATTAGTACTGCAACTCAAACTATTTTCTGGGAGTGTCATTTGTTTTCAGGCTTAATAAATTACAAATGAAGAGTTATTTTCAAAGTATTTTATTTTTGAAATGTGGGCATTATGTACATTGTAAAATGTGTAAGTCCTATATGTTTCTATTATAGATTTCAGACTTGGGCTATATAGTTTTATTAGATTTAAAAAATAATATATGTATTTCTGGAAATGTTTGTATATTAAAAATTCTAAGTAAAATTTAGGCTAAAGTTGTTATTATGTATTTGCTTTTAGTGAAAGTAGGTTGAAGACAAAGTTTTATTTATGGTAAATGGCTAGAAGATTCAGTCATAGACAAGTGATACTTTTGCTTTATTAATTTTCTCCTCTGTATAATGAGGATAATAATATTCACCATAGTTGGGCATTATGAGGATTAAAAAGGATACATATGTAAAGCTCTTGGGACACTGCCTGACATACGATAAGCACTGAATAAATGTTAGTTATTATTACTTAGTTAATATAATATATAAACAGTAAAGGCAGAGAAACCACACATTTTAGAGTCATTAATTTAATTTTAGGAATACCAAAGGAGTTAAATTATATTATGTTTCAGGGAGCCTGGTAGTTTCAAGAGGTTTTTAGCTGCCTTTTTCTCCTTTTGCTTTATGTACTGAAAAATCTCTGTCTTGTTTTAGTTATAGCATTTGAATCAGGATTAGTCTGTTTTGTTAAAAGATCATAATATTTGTACTAAAGTTGAAACAAATGACAAATTTTAGATTTAACTAAAATCTCATTCATTGATTTCATAGTAGAATTTCATTTGAATGGTCCTTTTCTATACAGGATTTTTTAAAAATGAGTTTGCATTGTAGGATTGCACTGGCCTTCATCTAGGGTACTTTGGGGTTTTTGGAAACCATGAGTCATTTTTTAATACTTTTTAATTTATTCACTCAACAAATTTACTGCAAACCTACTGTGTGTGCCAGGCCCTAAGCTGGACAGACATTGGTAAATAAAAAACTACAATACGGCAAAGAGATCATGAATTCTGGAGTCTGACTGGTATGTGACTTGTTGACTGTATGATCCTAATTAACTTCTCTGCCTTCAATTTTTTATTTGTCAAGGGGGGATATTAATAGTACACTCCCCACAGGGTTAAATGAGTTCATATAAGTAATGCTTTTAGAACAATAATGACCCATTGTAATTTCTATATAAATGTTTGTTGTTTTGTTATTATTGAACAAACACAATCCCTACTCTTGATAACTTTATTGTCTAATACAAAAAAAAGTAGTAAATACAAAATAATTATCATCATAAATGTTACGAAGGCAACAAACAGGGTACTGACATGAAGAGTACTAGTAGAGTAGAGATAGGCCAGATAGGATATTCCATGGACAGAAAAGCCTGGGGGGCTACAGTCCATGGGGTTGCAAAGAGTCGGACACGACTGAGCAACTTCACTTCACTAGTATCTAATGCAGGAGGAGCAGGAGCCAAATAATTAAATCCGTCTTCTCAAATGTCAACCATGTTTTCCTTTGAAAGAAAAGGATTAGTGAGGTTTAATTAACAATCTTTCAGCAGTTTTATAGTGTAAAAAGTAGGGGTATGCCAAAATGTCATCTCACTTGCCTGTATTACTTTGGGATGACTTAATGATTGCCCTGGGGGATCCAGATTTCAGTCTGTCTCTTGCTTCTTTGAATCTTCTTTTCATTTGTCATGGTTGATACCTGGTAAAAATTAGATCATTGGTATTTGCACTTGTTAGCCTACTACATCTATTGCCTTTTGCTCTAAATTGGTCAAGAATCTCTCTTAGCCATTCATAAAATTTAGACTGCATGACAAATCACAGCCTGTTTTGCAATTCATAAGGCTACTTCGCTAGAACTGAGGAGCAAGGGGCAAAGATGTTTAAGTTTTGATAGAGTTTAAGAATAGATACTGGTATAGCCAGTAAAACTATGTAGTGCTGAGAGCAACAGATTGGTATCCTCTAGTTTACCTGAAACCTTCATTTATTGATTTGAAAAATGAGATTCTACCTGAAGATAGAATTTTACCTTATATCAGAGGCCTTCCCTGGAGGCTCAGCTGGTAAAGAATCCACCTGCAGTGCAGGAGATCCACATTCGATCCCTGGATCGGGAAGATCCCCTGGAGGAAGGAATGACTACCCACTCCAGTTTTAAAAAAAAAAAAAATGGAGAGAATTTTACTTTAAATCATAAAGTTTTGAGACTAGCAGAGTCTGTAGATTTTGAGGGAGATCATATCTTTTTTAGAAAATAATTATTTAATTTTATTGTCACTTGTATTTGTTTTAACAGTTTTTCTTTTTCAGTTAGTGCTTTTATTGGTGGCCATAGTATAAGCAAATATGTATACAGCGTGTTGTGTGAAGTGTCTTTATTACTGACTTGGTGATGTCGTGGCTGTGTAGCCTGCTCAGGAAGATCACAGAGAAGATCCAGATTTTGAGACTAAGGAAGAAGGAGGGCTTGAGGAGTGTGCTAAAATAGAAGGAAAAGAAGGTCCTGAATCAAAAGCAGAGAGAGAATTAAAAGCTTCCCAGAAATCCATCAGAAGGCACAGAAACATGCATTGCAAGGTTTCTTTGTTGGATGACACAGTTTACGAATGTGTGGTGGAGGTGAGTGCATTTTGATTTCCGCTGGATAGAACGCTTACAAATTGTTTCATGTAGGCTTGGATAAAGTGGTGCCATGGTCTGAGGTAAGACCCTGTATAATGACCATTTCTATGGACTGAAATGTTAATAGTGATTTTCTGGGGGTGGAGATGTGGAAGGGTTATGAGTGAGTCTTATTTTCTTCTCCAGTTTTTTCTATATCTGCCAAATTTATGTATTGTGAATTAAGCGTGTGTTACTTTTATAACCCAAAATAATTTTAAGAAAAAAAAAAAGATTATTTATAGAGTGACCTTCCATGACTAGATTTCCCAGGATAGCATCAGTTTCTAGGTCTAGCAGTCCCCATAATTATATTTGTCCAAAAAAAAATTACTACATGTTCATTTTTGCTCTCCCAGATCTAAACCTTAATAAGCCTTAGTTTATTTAATATATTTCTTTAGCTCCATGAGATGGGATATAAAAACCTTACATCAAGTAATGCCATTTGCTAAAATTCTCTATTATTTCCAGGAAGAATAAATAACTGAATCAAGAATAGAAATGTCAATTAGTAATATTTCAATTATTCTTTTGCTTCAAGACAAGTTAAAATCCTTGAAAATCTGTCAGCTATTTTTTTAATTAGAGCAGTAATTATCAATTATAATATGCTTGATAAAAAGCAATTGTTGAGATCACTTCTAATACATACTACTCATATATACTTGTATCTTAGGTATATAACATTATTTTGAATTTGATTTATTTATATGCAAATATATCAAAGCACAAATAAGTAGTCTAAATATTATATTGTATTTAGTAATAGAAATTCCCTCTTGAAGTTTTGAAAAACAAGAAAAATACACTTGCATTTTAAAAATGGCTACTATTCCTGATAACTAGAGGAGACCTAGGGTCTGCTCTTTCTGCTTCTCACTACTATCTAGTCTAGAGATGGGGAAAGCTGTTCCGCATTCATTCTTCACACTCAGATCAAAATCTAGATAGGAATCCCTTTATCTGAAGCATGTGTGGGTGGATGTGTTTCAGTATTCAAAATATTTGGGGCTTTAGAAAAGCAATAAGTACATACTCTGGAAATTTTATAATATACCCAGCTAAGTGTGTAGCAGTAGGCACATGACCAAGCATGTTATTTCTGTGGTAAAATATATGAAGATTCTAAGTTCGATAAATAAAAATGAAAAATAGCCCATAGTGGATCAGGTTAGAATTTGCCTTCAGATGAGCTTTGAACAAAAACAAAATAAATGTCACCTTTTATTTCTGAATTTTGGAAATATAAATAAGAGAGTAAGGGCCTGTATGTGAAGAATTCCCAAATCATCTCTGTCCTTTAGAATGAAACATAGAAGGGAAAAAGCGAAGAAAATGATGTAATGTAGATGGGATAAGTCTAAAAATGAATTAGCAACTATGTGAATTACTAATAGTCATTAAAAATAACAGCTCATTGAGAGAAGGGTATGTGTCGTGTACGTGTGCCAATGATTTCTAAGTTTTTGAAAATTTTGAACTATATTTCTCAGAAGGTATTAGCATGTTTAATTTTTCCAGCATTTCCAGTTGTTAGGTAGGACAGATATAAACATTTTTATCATCTTACAGATAAGAAAGTAATGCTCAGAAATATTAATTGAATCAACTCACGTTGTTTAGCTAGTAAATGAAAAAGCTGGGACTTTTTGACCCTAAATCTGTCCCCAAGTTATGGCATTTCCTCCCTATAAACAGGAATATAAGTATCTCAGATTGGTGGTGGTTTGATTTTCTAGAGGAATGTTAAGAAATTACTTGTAGCACAATTGTAAGGGTAATGTCTGTGCTGTATAGGGCTTTCCTGGGTAGCTCAGCTAGTAAAGAATCCTCCTGCATTAATACAAGTGTCTCAAATTGGTGGTGGTTTGATTTTCTCAGTAGAGGAATGTTAAGAAATTATTTGGAGTACAATTGTAAGAGTAATGTCTATAGAGCATCTAAAATCTTATACTTTATGCATTTTTCTGAAAGAGATGGCAGTGAGTTGAGACACAGCTCATTGACTTGGGACTTTTGATGGGTAGTCTGATGATTTCCATAGCCACTGTTAGCTATCAGTGTAGACAGCTGATTTAGTTATTTCAGGTGTTCACAGTGACTGATAGCAGCCCATAGCAAGCCTCAGGAAATATCGCTCCAAAAATAAAGAATGTAATGGTTGAGATGGAGGGTGGGGGATACTCGATGCAGGGAATGTGGGATTTTGCTTTGGATTGTAGCACCATTTCCAAGCAACCATATCTGTGTTGCATGTTTAAACTGACAAGTTAAGAAACAGGATTTTTGTTACGTTGTTCTATTTACTACACTGGGTAGCCATCCGAAAGTGTTAGTAACCAAGGAGAAAAGAGGAAGTTGGAACCAACATTTTATGTTATTTCATGATAAATACCAGAATAAGTGGAAACCTCAACCAAAATATGTATATCTTTGCAGAAACATGCTAAGGGACAAGATTTACTTAAACGAGTATGTGAACACCTCAATCTTTTGGAAGAAGACTACTTTGGTCTGGCCATTTGGGATAATGCAACCTCAAAGGTGAGAATACTGCTTGAAATATAAGAAACTGACCTCCCCAAATTGCTTTTATTATCAGACATATATTAGCATTTCTTCCTATGCTGATTTTGAAGCAGATAACTATAACAACCAGGTTGGTCCTTGTTGCCAAAATTGTTTTAATTCATTTATTGTTGTTAAGAATGTGTTTATGCCTGCCTCTCCAAGATATACTGTAATTTAGTAAGGGAAGATTGAAGGTAACTAAAAACAATGTCTCTAAAACCACAGTGAAAAGCTTTCTGCAGCTGTTAGAAAATTCCCCCATGAACTGAGAAAAATACCCTTGAGAAGTATTTTGTGTTATACAATCTCAGTGAGATAAAATCGAATGTTTTTATATTGTGTGTGTGTACCCCATTCAGGTTTATCTTAGAGTATCTGAGTACACTTGAATTTGGCATATAAATAAAGTCCCTGAGTACCGGTACCTTTTTTTTTTTAACATCACTGTTATAACTTTTCTATGAACTAAATATTCTTAAATTGCTGGAAACTGGCTCATCTGAAGGCATTCAGCAGTGAAAATTCTTTCAGTTTGCAGTTGAACTTCCAGGGCTTACATTGGTACAAAACTGTTAGTTGCATTGAAAACTTTTAGCCTTTGTTGATGTCATCTGCCCTCTGTTGTATCAGCAAGTATTATTTCCTTATAGTAGCTCTTACTAGCCTATTTATTTTTTAATAAGAAAACATTAAATTGCTTTATTTATATTCATTGATATATTTATGTATAAAGTAATGTTGAAAGTGTCCAATATAAAAGCTGAATTTGTTTGTTTATACAGCAAAGTACAAATCTAACTGTGTAAAAAAGGGCTTATTGTTCCCCTTTCTTAGATGAAATATTTCTGGAGAAAGAAGTTGATGTCTCTGAATCATAATCTAGTTTCAGCTTCTCTCATGTTTGCAAGAACCCCTTCTGGGGAAGTCAGTGAATTAGTGAATCCTGGGAAACATAGAGCCTTTCCCCCCTAAACATTCTTTTGAGAAACGTTTTCTAACTGTCTCTAAGAATTAAAGATGTATTGATTGTTCACTATTAATCTTTTCTATGGGCTTCCCTGGTGGCTCAGATGGTAAAGAATCTGCCTGCAATGCAGGGGACCTGCGTTTGATCCCTGGGTTGGGAAGATCCCCTAGAGAAGGAAACGGCAACCCACTCCAGTATTCTTGTCTAGAGGATCCCGTGGACAGAGGAGCCTGGCAGGCTACAGTCCGTGGGGTCATAAAGAGTGAGACACGACTGAGTGACTGACACAGACACAGACACACAGACACACACACACACACGCAAACACACACCTCTTCCATTAGACTGACAGCTCCTTGAGGACAAGCGCTATTTTTAAGGACAATCACTTTTTTAAAATCCTTTTTTGTAACTTTGGTGCGTAACACATGGAGGTATTCTACAAATACCTTTTGGCTAAATAAAATGCTTTGAAGTGAATATTTGAACTGCGTCCCCTGCACTGCGGGCAGATTCTTTACCATCTGAGCCAGCAGAGGAGCCCTCAAAGTAATATAATATATAATCAAACGTAAGATTGTGGTGATCAAGCCCACTCCTTGGGTAGAGCAGGGGTGGCCACCTTGGGCTTTGCCCTGGACGGTACAGGGTGAGGGAGAGACACTTGACTCTTCTGAATACAACTGAAATTCCATTCTAAACTTTTAGAAGAGGGAATAGTGAGGGGGCGGGGATTGGGAGGAGGCGTGGAATGGGCTCCTAGGGTGCTGATAATGGTATGTGTTCACTTTGATAGTTTATTGATCTGTACATATGTTTTATGTACTTTTTTTGCATATGGCTTATGTCAATAAAAAATCTCCTAGACAATTCAATTTAGAAATTTCTGTCTGATTCAGCATTTCTCAAGTGGCCTATGAAATGTTGAGGCTCTTTTTAAGTGCTGTTAGTTTTGCATAGTCCACGATGGGTTGAGGAGTCCTGCCTTCATGGTGTGCAGACTTTTACTGTGGTTGGAGAACAGTGAAGGGAGAAATTAGTGTGGGCAAGAGTAGTTAGAGAAAGCAAAATAGTTATTCATTCAGTAAACATTAACTGAGCATGAACTGTGTACCAGGTATTGTGCTGACATGGAGAACTTGAATGACACTAGAGGTTAAAGTTGGAGGGAAAATTAATGTCCGGGTGATATCAATAATCCTGGTTGTAGAGCTTTACAGAATAATAAAAATATCAAGTGTTTACTTAACATTTCTTAATTTACTAAAAACTTTATATATTAACTCTTTTAATCTTCACAATAACTCTGAGGTAGGTACTACCTCTAATATCACATTTTATTTCCTCTAATAGATGAGGAAACTGAGGTATGGAGATGCTAAAAATCACTAAGCCAGGAAGGAGTAGACCAATTGTTTGACTCCTTGTTTCTCTGTTCAGAAGGGCTATACTATGTAAAACAAATGCAAAGAATGTTGGAAGTGTAGGTTGACCTGGAGACACTATTGGAGATGGTCAGTAACCCAGCTTCTGGTACTCTGTGTTTAATGTATTTTGGGGTTCTTTGTGAATGCCTATTCTTCTTTTTACAGACATGGCTGGATTCTGCCAAAGAAATAAAAAAGCAAGTTCGTGGTAAGTGAATATAGCCATTTTATGGCTTTTTTTTTTTTTTAAGTAGGTCAGAGGATTTCCAACCTTTTTCTGGTGGTGAGTCACTTTAGAATCCTGGCTATGGCATATGGCTTTGTAACTGAGATAAAGCCTTCAGCACAGCAGAGGTAGACACTATTAAGATGTAGGTCAGATCTTGATGTTTTTTTTTTTTTTTTACAACTAGGCAAAGTAGGGGAAGATAGGAATGACTGAGAGAAACAGAAGATGGACATGAACAAAGAATAGAAAAGAAAAGGATATGGAGTCAGTTCTCAAAATGGTAGTGATTGAAACTGTAGAAGCCTGCAGTTGGGAGTTTGCTGCCCGATCCTGTTCCATTTAAATTGTCCTGGACTGTTGAGTTCTGACTTTCTCCATGTTTTCCTCTCTGTAGTTCTTTTTTGTTCCTTTTCAGCAGTCTTCTTTCAAATCAGAGTATGTAAGGAACTGTGGAAGGAACAAAAAGAATCAAAGAATGGAGAGCCTTTGCCAGTGACCCTTTTGTCATTGTGGCTTTCTCTTAGCTCTGAGCCCATTGACACAAAATACTGCTGAATACCATGCTCAGACTTGTGTCTTGGGATAGATTTTTCTAGGTTGAAAATGTCTAGATTAGTATTTGTGAGCTTCCCAGGTGGCACTAGTGGCAAAGAATCCGCCTGCCAATGCAGGAAACGTGGGTTCGATCCCTGGGTGGAGAAGATCCCTGGGAACAGCAAATGGAAACCCGCTCCAGTATTTTTGCCTGAGAAATTTCATAGACAGAGGAGCCTGGCAGGCTACAGTCCATGAGGTCAAAACAGTCAGATGTGACTAAGCATATATACAGTATTTTGTAGCCCCTGGCCCAGTAGACTAAAGGGTAGAGACTTTTTCCCTCCTGTTTATGACTATATGTCCTTTTAGTTTAGTTTAAATTATTTTTATTTATTTATTTTTTGACCACAGCATGCAGGATCTTAGTTCCCTGACCAGCGATTGAACCCATGCCCCTTGCAGTGGAAATGTGAATTCTTAACCCCTAGACCACCGAGAAAGTCCTTAGTTTTATTTTTCAGAAAACTTGTAGGAACTGCAGTAAATGTTATTAATCATGATTAGTAAGTTGTAACTGTATCACCTGAAAACAAATTTTGTTTTTCATTTGTTTTTGAAAGAAAACACTTTTGTTATGGTAAAGTGTTTCCCTTTAGACCCTGTTTATTTATATTTCTTAATTTGGACTGGCAACTGTCCATATTTGTTCCCTGCCCATAAAATCTCATTTTAAAATGGAAGTCAGAGTAAAAAATATTTAGAATAGTTGAGACATGACAAGAAAAAACTGGATTCCAAGCCCCTTTCAATGAGGATACTTTTTATATTCAGTATTACTTTTTATATTCAATATTTTCAATGTACTAGAAAATTCTTTAGGAAGAAAAGTTAAAAGAGAGTTTATGATGAGTAGAGAAGAATGTCTAGTAGATTATCTTCCAGGCTATTGGGGAAAAAAACTCTTACTAAGAAAAATAATGTAAGTATTTGTCATTTTTTAAAAAAGAAAACTTTACAAAATAATAAACCTCTCTCCTTCAATATGGGAAAGAAAAACCATATCTGTAACAAAAACTTTAAAATAAAAATGTAAATATTTCATTGTGCCAAAGAGAAGATTGATATTTATCTATTGCAAAGATTTTCGATTCAGTTCAGTCACTCAGTTGTGTCTGACTCTTGCGACCCCGTGGACTGCAAAATGCCAGGCTTCCCTGTCCATCATCAACTCCTGGAGATTACCCAAACTCATGTCCATCGGGTCGGTGATGCCATCCAACCATCTCATCCTCTGTTGTTCCCTTCTTCTCCTGCCTTCAGTCTTTCCCAGCATCAGGGTGTTTTCCAATGAGTCAGTTCTTCACGTCAGGTGGCCCAGGTATTGGAGCTTCAGCTCTAGCATCAGTCCTTCCAATGAATATTCAGGATTGATTTCCTTTAGGACTGACTTGTTTGATCTCCTTCCTGTCCGAGGGTGTCTCAAGAGTCTTCTCCAACACAACAGTTCAAAAGCATCAATTCTTCGGTGCTGAGCTTTCCTTTATAGTCCGACTCTCATATCCATACATGACTACTAGAAAAACCATAGCTTTGATTAGATGGACTTTTGTTGGTGAAGCAACGTCTCTGCTTTTTAATATACTGTCTAGGTTGGTCATAGCTTTTCTTCCAAGGAGCAACCATCTTTTAATTTCATGGCTGCAGTCACTATCTGCAGTCATTTTGGAGCCCAAGAGAATAAAGTCTGTCACTGTTTACATTGTTTCCCCATCTATTTGCCATGCAGTGACAGGACTGGATGTCATTATCTTAGTTTTCTGAATGTTGAGTTTTAAGCCAACTTTTTCACTCTCCTCTTTCACTTTCATCTAGAGGTTCTTTAGTTGTTCTTCACTTTCTGCCATAAGGGTGGTGTCATCTGCATATCTGAGGTTATTGATATTTCTCCTGGCAACCTTGATTCCAGCTTGTGCTTTATCCAGCCAAGCATTTCACATGATATATTCTGCATATAAGTTAAATAAGCAGTGTGACAATATACAGCCTTGACGTATTCCTTTCCCAATTTGGAACCAGTCCATTGTTGATGTCCATGCAAAGATTTTGGGTTTTTAGAAAGATAATTTTATCCTATAAGTAATATATACTCATTGTGAAAAATTGAAACATAATGAAAATATATCATGAAGAAAGTAAAAGACCTCTAAATCCTACCCTCCAGATAGGATCACTATTAAATTGGTGTAATCTGCAAGATTTTTCTAGGCATATATAAATTTTGCTTTTCAAAAATACAGTTAATGTTGTACATTGTTTTATATTGTATCTTCTGTGTATTATGTCATATATATTAATAGTTTAAAGTTTTTAAGTATAAAATATGAAATTAAAAAACCCAGATGGATATGAAACAAGATAAGTTTCCCTTCTTCCCCTGTCCTTTAACTAATTTCTTATATTCTTTCCAGAGATGTTCTGAGTGTATTTAGACAATACATTTTAATATAAATATGTATTTGATATGTATATTTTATTTTATATATAATATACTTTACAAATACATTTTGAGATAAATATGTATATTCTAAATGTATCTAATATGCCTATGCAAGCAGTCTTTACTTAATATAATTTAGATACTCTTTGTATTAACATATATAAATTCATTTTATTTGTTTAAATTTTTTTTGATGATTTTAAACTTTTAACACCATGTATGTATTTTGGATTGCAGTGAGTGAACATATATAAAGGGCTTCCCTCGTGGTACAGTGGTAAAGAATCTGCCATCCAATGCAGGAGACGCAAGAGACTAGGGTTAGATCCCTGGGCTGGGAAGATCTCCTAGAGTAGGAAATGGCAACCCACTCCGGTAGGTCTTCCCTGGAGGCTCAGACAGTGAAGAATGTGCCTGAAATGCAGGAGACCCAGGTTTGATCCCTGGGTTGGGAAGATCTGGAGAAGGGAATGGCAACCCACTCCAGTATTCTTTCTTGGAGAATCCCATGGACAGAGGAGCCTGGCGGGCTACAGTCCCATGGGGTTGCAAAGAGTTGGGCACAACTGAGTGACTAATACTTTCATTTTTCCAGTACATATATAGATGTGTATAGTATGGGTGTATGTGCAAGGCATATATATGTATATGTGCATCCAGATGTGGGGACTTCCCCAGTGGCTCAGTGGTAAAGAATCTGCCTGGAATGCAGGAGCCACAGGAGATGCTGGTTTGATCCCTGGGTCAGGAAGAGCCCTTGGAGGAGGGCATGGTGACCCACACCAGTATTCTTGCCTGGAGAATCCCATGGACAGAGGAGCCTTATGGGCTACAGTTCATTTGGTCACAAAGAGTTGGACATGACTGAAGCGACTTAGCACTTAGCACTCACGCACCTAGATATATCTGTAGTAAATTCCTAGAAGTAGAATAAAAAAGTATGAATATTTAAATTTGCAATCGATATTCACCAGCAAGATTTTTTTTCTGTATTTCAAAAAAATGTAGAGAAGTATTGAGTTAATGTAACATATATCCATGTACCCATCCCCCAGAATTAACATGGGTTAACATGTTACATTTAAAATAGAACAGTACAGGTAAGGTTTATCTCTTTTGTTTTCCTCTGCAAAATCTGTCCACGGAAATGTATTTTAATGAATTTGGGGTGATTCAGTCCATATTTTTCCTTCATATATACATACCCATATGCAATAGACAGTATTGCTTTGTCTGTGTTTTTGAAATTTCCCTCCAACCTAATTTCTTCCATTTGAACTTTATTCTAAGGCCTATCAGTCTTTCTCCCTTCTCCTAGCTTAATTTTTAGCTTTCTTTAACTTCCTTGGTGCTGAATGAGAGCGATCTCCCCTGCTGAGTTGGGCTAGCTACCTCCATCTCTTTCTGACATAGCACAGGGCAAAAGCAAGAAATCCTTATACCTCTGAAAAATAGTGATATGTAAAAGAACACAAATTATGTTTAAGAAATTCTATAGCCCAAAGTTTGCTCTTTCTGAATGCATCCTCCTCTCCTTCCCCTGCAGAGGTCCTGAATTTTTTGTTAATGATGCCATTGTCTTTTTAAAATGTGTTTTTTAGTACCTGATGTATGAATGTTTCATATAATAAATATTGAAATATTAAAATGTATGTTTTACCTTTTTGAACGTCATGTGCTGTGTGCTCAAGTAGCACTCAGTCATGTCAGACTCTTTGCGACCACATGGACTGTAACCTGCTCCTCTGTCCATGGGATTCTCCAGGCAAGAACATGCCCTCCTCCAGGGGATCTTCCTGCTTCAGGGATCAAACCTGCATTTATTATGTATATAAATTAAATTATATAGCAGTCATAGTGACTAACTTTTCTTATGAACGTGATTTTGAAATTCATCTCAGTTGAAAAGAAAATTTCACAAAACAGTTCTTATTCTTTACTCTAAATGATATCCTCTGACTTTCTGGTTGTGCCATGTGGCTTGCAGGGTCTTAGTTCCCCGGCTAGGGATTGAACCGAGGCCCTGGCAGTGGAAGCACCAAGTTCTAACCACTGGACCACCAGGGAATTCCTCTTCTGACTTTTTCTCTTGTATACTCTTATTTCATTTTTTAAAATGCTGATTTTTGACTCACTAAACTAATTTCACAATGGATCATGAGTTCACAGTTTAAAACACCCCTGATTTAACCTATATACCTTAAGGTGGAATTGCTAGATTGTGGAGTATGTTTGTTTTCAGTTTTATCAGATATAGGTAAATTGCTTTCCTTTAAATTGATTATAATAGTTTACATCTCCACCAATAGTGTATGAGATAGTTCCTGTTTTCCTGTGTACTTAGAAGACAGAAATTCAAAAAATGTTTGGATATAATTTCAGACTTAAAAGTTGAAAGAGTGGTACAGAGAACTCCTGGATACCCTTCAGGAATACATTTGATTCCTCAGATATTGGTATTTTACTACATTCATTTTATCTTTTTTTCTCTTTACTTATACACACATATGACCTTTTTTCTGAACCAGTTAAGAGTAAGTTGCATCATAGCAGCAATATTCACAAGAGTGAAAAGGGGAAAACAACCCAAATGTCCACCAATGGATGATGGATAAAAAAAAATATGTTATATACATTCCATATGTACCATGGGATATCATTTATTCTTGAAAAGGAATGGAACACTGATACATGCTATAGCATAGATAAACCTCAGACATGATGCTCAGTGAGAGAAGCCAGACAGAAAAGGCCATGTATTGTGTGATTGCATTTGCATGAAGCATAGAGCCATAGAGACAGAAAGCAGATTAGAGGTTTTCAGGGGCTAGGAGAAGGGTGGCAAGGGAGTAGTGATTATGTAATTGCTACAGAGTGTCCTTTGTGGGTGATGAAAACATTTTGAAATAGATAGAGGTGATGGTTATACAACATTGTGAATATACTTAATGCCAATGAATTGTGTCATTAAATGTACTAAATTGTATACCTTAAAGTGGTTAATATTATGTGAATTCTACCTCAGTTAAAAAGAAAAAAGAGTAAATTGCTGTTGCAATAGCTTTCTACCCCTAAATACTTCAGTTTGCATATCCTAAAAGCTAGGATTTTTCTTACATAGCCATAATAGAATTACTGAAAGCTAGAAGTTAGCATTGAAACAATACTGTAAACTATAGACCTTGTTTGTTAGTTGTGTCTATAATATTCTTTATAGCAAAAGTGCAAGGTAATGCTTTGCATTCAGTTGTCACATTACTCTGGTTTTCTTTAATCTGGAACAATTCCTTAGTCTTTAAAATATTTCATAACATTGATAGTTTTGCAGAGTCCAGACTAGTTATTTTGTGAGTGGTCACTTTGAGTTTGTCTGATCTTTCCTCAAGGTACATGAATCTTCAGGTTATGCACTTTTATCAAGAACGTCATTAAAGTTTTGCTGAGATAGAAGGCAGAAATTTTAGTGTTAAAAAGTATTAGAGCTTTTCCAGTCTCCATTTTTTTTTCTAGTTCAAAATTGGGAAAGGAGTACAAGGCTGTATACTATCACCCTGCTTATTTAACTTATATGTAGAGTATATCATGTGAAATGCCAGGCTGGATGAGTCACAGGCTGGAATCAAGACTGCCAGGAGAAATACCAACAACTTCAGATATGCAGATGACACCATTCTAATGGCAGAAAGCAAAGAGAAACTAAAGAGCCTGTTGATAAGGGTGAAAGAGGAGAGTGAAAAAGCTGGCTTGAAACTCAACAATCAGAAAACTAAGATCATGGCATCCAGTCCCATTACTTCATGGCAAATAGAAGGAGAAAAAGTGGAAGCAGCAGTAGATTTTCTTTTTGTGGGCTCCAGAATCACTGGGGATGTTGACTGCACCCATGAAATTAGAAGACACACACTCCTTGGAAGAAAAGGCCTAACAAACCTAGATAGCATATTAAAAAGCAGAGACATCACTTTGCCAACAAAGGTCTTTATAGTCAAAGCAATGGTTTTTCCAGTAGTCATGTACAGATGTCAGAGTTGGACCATAACGAAAGCTGAGCACTGAAGAACTGATGCTTTCAAATTGTGGTGCTGGAGAAGACTCTTGAGAGTCCCTTGGACAGTAAGAATATCAAACCAGTCAATCCCAAAGAAAATCAGTCCTGATGAAGCTCCAATACTTTGGCCAGCTGATGTGAACAGCTGACTCATTGGAAAACACTTTATTTCTGGGAAAAATTGAAGGCAAAAGGAGAAGAGGGTGACAGAGGATGAGATGGTTAGATAGCATCACTGACTTTATGGGCATGAATTTGAGCAAACTCCTGGAGATAGTGGAAGACAGAGGAACCTGGTGAACTACAGTCCTTGGGGGTCACAAAGAGTCGGACACAGCTTAGTGATTGACCAACAGCAGCAGCATTGTCAGATGACCTTCACAACAAAGCTGTGAGATCAGTTACTTTATGTCATTTGTTCACTCAACAAATATTTCTTGAGCATCTGTGATATGCCAAGTACTGTTATAGGTGCTTGGGGTATATACAATATATAAAACAGAAAAAAAAAAATCTTACCTTCAGGAATTTCCTTTATAGTGGGAAGAGACAGAGATTATCCTTTAGAAAAATGTGTGTGCATGCTCACACACACATAGTATGTTCAAGTGGTAGAAAAGGGTATACAGTGAAAGTGGGTCTCTCTCTTACCACTTTCCCCTCACCTCTCAGTTTCTCTCCCCAGGAGTTCGTTCCCCTTTCTAGTTTTGTAGCTACTAGACTGGGTTTACTGTGTATCCTTATAGGGACAGTCTTTGCCTAGATAATCATTCCTATAATTTTTACTTTTTCCTACCCTCGACTTTTGCAGTTGCTTTCTATATGTACTGTTCTTTGCCTTGGTTTTTTTTTCCACTTAACAGTATGTAATGATGATGTACCTTTTCTTGGGAAATACATACATTTAAGTTGTTTCCAGACCTTTGCCGTTACAAACAATGTCTTATACATGTATCACTTGACCACTTTTAAGTGTTTGTTTAGATACATTTATGGAAGTGGAACTACTGGGTGCAAGGGCATATACATTTTATATTTTGATAGATATTGTCAGTTGTTCTCTGCAGTGTTGTACCATTTTATATTCACATCAGTAATAGAAGAAAGTACTTATTTTCCCCACCAACTGTGGATGTTATCAAGCTTTTTATATTAGCTCAAAGAGGAAAAAAATAAGTCACATTTTGTAAACTATTGCTTGTTTGCTTTCTTTAATGCTAGTCTTCCTACTCTATTAAAAAATTGCCATTTGTATATGTTATGAAACAACTAAATTTATGTTTAAAGTTCTTAAATGCTGAGTTCACATTATTAAACATTTTTTTAGCTATCTTATTTCCTACATTGATTTGCTTTAGCCAATATATTTTTTATAGGTAGCATAGAAGTCACCTTTTTTAAAGGTGTATAGGAATTATGTGTTAACAGTGATTAGACCGATATTTTTATCATATCAGAGAATGAAACAGTAGATAATGTTTTACAGTATTTGAACTGTAAATACTGACCCCCCTATCTATTTGCCCCTTTTATGAGAAACAATTATGTGGTTGCTTTTCTAATCTAAGTTCCATTTAAAGTTTTAGGGATATGAAGCATTAAAAGTGAGCTGATGGTAGACATTAGAAGTGACTAGATTTGAGTCAGGTTTGTTGTTTTACTGTCTGGAATTTGCCTTTTAACTCAATTTTTGAAGGAAAATTTCAACCATTTCCAAGAGACTCTTGTATTAAATGTTTCAGATGTTTAAAATTACATATTCATTAAGACATTCAAACTACTTCAGGTTGTTTGCATTTTGTCATTGCAGCCAATAGCAATAACAGTGATATTTGGAGATTAAATACTGTGGATGTAAAATAGAGCAATGTTTGAAACAGATGTATGTTATAGGGTGTTGAGTCCAGTGGTTAAAAGCATGCGGTTTGGAGTAAGAAGAACCCTGGATTCACTAGCTATGTATTTTCTCAAGCCTCTGTTTCTTCATAAATAAAATGAACTAATAGCAGTACCTTCCTTCATATAATAGAGCTAGCTTAGTGTCTAGTAATGCTGTAAGTACTGGACAAAATGCAGCTCTTAACATCATAACCAGTCATACTGAGATCAGGCAGTCCCGCTAGGCGGTGTTAGGAATAGCACTACTGTTAGGAAACTAGGAAACTAACAGTCATGTTAAAAAGACCTAGAACTGGTAGCACATAGCTGGAGAAATTGAAGTGCATTCTCCACTTAATTTTTACTCATAATCCCTGATTTTCATTGCAGATTCAAAGTGTAAAACACTTCTATGAGTTTTAGGGTCGAACTGTTGTCGTTTTCATACCCAAAATATTTTATTAGAGCTATAGTTTCTAAGAGCCACATATATTGCCTCTTCCTTCTTATTTCTAAAGTAATCTCCTAATCTCACCCATATGAATGGGAAGAATGTTTTTGTTTATTTGACATAACATTAAGAGATGTCACAAATAAATAATGCTAATACCAAAAGAAAATATCCATGAATCACTTGAAGGACTTTTAAGGACCCAGAGTGGTATATAGATCATATTTTGAAAACCATTGCTACAAACATGTTGACCTAGAGGATAGTTTCATGTTATTTTGCTTATATTGTTTTATAAGCAAAACTATTAAGTCTGGTAGTAAAAAATGAGATAATCTTTTAGATGGTCTCTAAACAACTTTCTTATTTTTCTCTTTAAATAAGGGTAGTATTTTATCCGCAGAGCAAAAAAGTATCAATGTTAGAAGACCCCAGGGGAAAAAAGGATTTTTAAAAAATATTTTTAGGTAATTCTAACAACCAGAAACTTGGACATAAGTATAAAATTCTTTGTTTATTTTTACAGGTGTCCCTTGGAATTTCACATTTAATGTAAAGTTTTACCCACCTGACCCAGCACAGTTAACAGAAGATATAACAAGGTAAATAATGTATTAATAGTTAAGTATATAATAAGTAATTTCATTATCATAAGGTCCAGGGAGTTCTTCATTCAGAATTAAAGAAAAATGATGAATTATTAAACCTAAGATAAAGTTTCTAGTTACTTCAAGGCAGGCTTACAAATAAGTGAGCCTAAAAACCCCAGATATCTGTGACTTACCTGGAGGAAATTGGCAGGGAATTAACCTTGCTTATCAAGGATATGGACAGGGACTCTAAACCGTACCATCCTCCAAAGAATAGGACCCAAATAGAGTGGCAAAATAGCTCTGCTGTTTTTTGTTTTAAATACTCTTTCCTCTTGATGTTCTTTCTTAAGGGATCAAAAAAGCTAAAGTCTTAGTGTTGTTATTTTTTCTTCTTAAATTGTAGGATTAGGTACGTGAACTGAATCTTTCTCAGTAATTTTTGAGCCCGCTTAAATTATGAAATAAATCTTGTACTCGTTAAAAACAGCTTACTGATTCCTTTTAAGAAAGTGTCCCTTATTGGATACTATGTAAATATAAGCAAAAAAGGAAAATGGAAAAACAGTATCTAATAAAAGGTACTATAGTATGTATTTCTATTCATAGCATCTTACATAGAGCCTTATATATTCATAGTAGGTGTTTGGCAAATGTTTGTTCAACTGAATTGTTGTTGAGAAACTACTTTCTAATTCTGATTTTGCTGTCAACTATCTGATTTCAGACAAATACACTCTCTCAAATAAGAGAATAACCTAAGACTCCCAAAAAGTGTGGTTGTTAAGTACTGTGAATTGTCTATACCATTAAAAAATTATCTAGTTATTCTTAGTACATTCTTGAAGTTGGGATACATATCTCTGCCTGAAAAAATTATCTTGGTTACTTCTTTTTCACAAGTAATACTTTCTCTTAGAGTTGCTACTTACTCATCTTTCTTTATTAAGGTTTATTATATATACAAATAAAAAATCCCTAAAAATCTGTACTAACTACCTATGTTTTAGAGGAATTGAAGATTCTTATGAATTTATTGGCATTGCTCTGACTTTTTAAAAAACTTGTATGCAGTGACTAATCATAGACATCAAAAATGATTACTGATGCATATGTTATTCAATATCTTACTAGAGTCAAAGCCAAAATATGATTCGAATTAATATAGGAATTTTCAAATTTAATCATACCTTCCAGTTTTCTTGTTTGGTAAAAGAGTCTGAATTGGTTAACTCAGTCAGAACAAGGGCTAAGGAGGTCAGGGCCATTGATATGAACACCCTGTGGACTGTCTGACATACGTAGGGGCACTCAGTTACTTTGTTGGACTTAACTGTTTCAACCCCCATCTGAATTCCATTTGGTTTAGCATACAGGTGGAATCAGTCTTACATGATGATCGTGTGTGCAAGGCTGCCTGCAATTTAAGCCTATCTTGGAGGAAAAATATATCAAAGAATCTTCTTATCCTAGTGAAAATGTATCAGTAAGGTCCTCTTTGACTACGAAAGGCAGCATCTATGCATTTGGCAAGGCAGTTTGATAGAAAAGAAAGGACCAGTACCGGTGAACCTATTTGCAGGGAAGGAATGGAGGCACAGACATAGAAAACATGTGGACACAGTGGGGGAAGGAGAGGGTGGGACGGATTGAGAAAGCATTGACATGTACACTACCACAGATAGTGTAAAATAGGTAATAGTGGGAAGCTGCTGTATGACCAGGGAGCCCAGCCTAGTTCTGTGAGGACCTAGAGGGGTGGGTGTGGGTGGGTGGGAGGGAGGGGAGATAAATACATATACATATTCACACACACACATATATATAGTTATGTCTGATTCCTGTTGTTGTACTACAGAAACCAGCACAACATTATAAAGCAATTATCCTCCAATTAAAAGAAGAAAAAGAAAGAAAGGACCAGTTTGGGCTGTCTGACACTGAAGCAGTACGATGAACAGCCGTATACCTTCTGCCTAGGTTGAACAGTTGTTCATATTAACTCATATTTACTTAGTTACTCTTTTTCTTTCTCCTGCCCTCCCTATCTCTCCCATTTTCTTCCTTTTTCTCTCTCTAGATATTGTTACTGCTTTTGTTGCCGACATGGTAATGTCTTTTCTCTTTTGGTTACAGGTATTATCTGTGTCTTCAGCTTCGGCAGGACATAGTTGCAGGACGTCTGCCCTGTTCCTTTGCAACCTTAGCATTACTAGGTTCTTATACTATCCAGTCTGAGCTGGGAGACTATGACCCAGAGCTCCATGGCGCGGATTATGTTAGTGATTTTAAACTGGCCCCAAATCAGACCAAGGAACTTGAAGAAAAGGTCATGGAATTGCATAAGTCATACAGGTAAGTATGTCTCCAGGGTCTGAGCTGTCTTTACTTTGAAAATAAGTTTAAATCCTTGACCTGGGATGATTTTAGTGTTCACCTCAGTGGGAACTGGTGACATAGAAAGAGTCAGCTTGAGCTCAGTTCCCTCTCCGTTCTTTGGGATTCTAAGCCTTCTGAACGTAAGTTTTCACAGAAACGGGTGCTACAATGTTGGATGAAAACTAAATGAGGTAATATGTGTAAAGCACTAAGCACAGTGTCTGGCACATAGTAGGTGCTCAATAAATGGAAGCTATTATTACTACTGCCTTTTACCTTTTTTTTTTTTTAAGATTTTAATGTATTATACTATATTAGATGCCTTGAGATCTTTAGAGCAGAGGTTCTTAACTTGGGGTCTTTGTGCATGGATAGACTTAAGAGGGCTCATAAAACCCCTGAAGATATTTTTAAAGTCTTTCTTGAATTCACTAATTTTTTTTTTCATGCAAATAATTGGTAATGTGAAAGTTATAACACAGTGATCAAGAACAAGGGCTTTAGTCAGACTGAGCTGGGTTGAATTCTTATTCTGCTTGGTCCTAGCCTTGTGACCTCAGGTAATTCACTTAATCTATCTGAACCTCAGATTCCTTATATGTGTGATAGAAATCATTACCTCAGAGGAAATAGAGTGATTCATAGGATTAGAAAAGGTCATAGGTGTAAAAACTTAATACAGTGTCTTACACATAGTAAAAATTTAATAAACATTAGCTAATATTAAAGTCCCAGAAAAATGTGTTTCTTCCTACCATATATCCCACTGTTATTTGAGTGACTTCTCCTAGCTAAATTTTACAAGCGGCCTTAGCATATCAAGGAGAATGTCTGGTGCTAGCCTTGAGTTGGCACCCTGAATTGTTAGCATGAATTAGGCTAGGATGCCCCAGAAGGTCACACTGCTAAGAAATCCTGAGTGGTCATAGAGTAGTCTGTCTAGCGGTTGAACCATCTTATTTTTCTTATAGTGGTTTCAGTAGGATGGATAGTAGCATGGATTAAGTGAAAGTGAAGTTGCTCAGTCGTGTCCGACTCTTTGCGACCCCATGAACTGTAGCCTACCAGGGTCCTCTGTCTATGGGATTTTCCAGGCAAGAATACTGGAGTGAGTTGCCATTTCCTTCTCCAGGGGATCTTTCCAACCCAGGGATTGAACCCAGGTCTCCCATATTGTGGGCAGATGCTTTACCATCTGAACCACCAGGGAAGTGCCATGTATTGCATGGATTGAGATGCTTCAAATAAGAGTGTTAACTCAAGGTCCCCCAGTTCTAGTTGCCTTATTCCCTGTGTAGGTTCCAGTCCCTCAGTCATAGGAACCATAATAAGAACTTTTTAAGTCTTTCATCTATATAGTCTTGTAACAATCACCCCACTCACGTGAGATCATGCTGTTTCTACAGAGAACTGCCAAGGTTTGCTTTTCAAGTTTGGGTATATACATTATAATGCTCTGATATCTAAGACCACTAATGTATCACTTTCAACTAGTTGATGATTATAACTTAAAGGATGTTGTATTGCCCTTAAATGTGTGTTTGGTGGTGGCCGTTTAGTCACTGCGTCGTATCCTACTCTTGCAACCCCCATGAACAGTAGCCTGCCAGGTTCCTCTGTCCATGGAATTTCCCAGGCAAGAATACTGGCGTGGGCAGCCATTCCCTTCTCCAGGAGATCTTCCCAACCTAGGGATTGAACCCGTGTCTTCTGCACTGCAGGTGGATTCTTTACTGCTGAGCCACCAGGGAAGCACAAAATATGTGTTTAATATACTTATTTATATTCTGATTATAATTCTAGAAATTTATATATATGTAAAATATGTAATTACGTACACAAATACATGTACGCAGAAGTAAGTGATAGAAAGAAGCAATCAATTAAAATGATTTGTTAGAATGTTAGGATTGTAGGGTAGTGTTCTTTTTATCTAATAATTTAAAAATAATTTTTATTATTAGTAGGATAATCTTTGGGCAATCAATAAAATGGTAAAAGAAAATATTTTACTGCTGCTGTGGAGCACAACAGCAGAAAATAATGGTGTTGGATTATGATTGATGCCTTACTTCTATTTCTGATGATTTTGATGTATATTTGATCATAATAGAATTTCAGGTTTGGGAGGACTTTGTGGTCTAAATTTCATGCAATGCTTGATTCTCCTTTATGCATTGTTAACATAATCATCATAATATCATAAGCAGCTAATTATTCTGTGTCTTTTACTATGTGCCAGATACCATGCTAAGCACTTTATGTATAATATCATATTCAATCTTTATAACCACCCTTTGAATTCAGCCGTGTGTGCTCAGTCACTTCAGTTGTGTCTGGCTCTTTGTGACCCTATGGCCTATAGTCTGCCAGGCTCCTCTGTCCATGGGATTTTCCAGACAAGAATAGGTTGCTATTTACTACTCCAGGGGATATCCCTGACCCAGGGATTGAAACTGTGTCTCCTGTGTCTTCTGTATTGGCAGATAGATTCTTTACCACTGCACCACCTGGGAAGCCCTTTGTTGAAATGGTGGAGCACAAATCAAGGCAGTTGGCACCAAACTACTACTAGTCATTATATGCTTCACTAGCATGTATTTTTATTTTTTAACTTGAAGTTAAAAGATGAAATATTTTAAAATCTGCCTGTTCACTAAAAAATTTTCATGATGAAGCAGTAAAAAGTATTGATTATTTTAAATCTTAAATACATTCTGTTTAATGTTCTGTGTGATTTAATAGGAAATACCCAGAAAGCACTTGCGCTGCATACTGAGGTACAACAATTATCTTGAGGAAAAACACTTGTATAATTGTTTTATGTTCTCAGCTGAATTAGTCACTTTTTTTTAATGCAACACCATTTTCACTTGAAAAAAATAACTATGATTAATGACTATGATTATTTAGACTTGGTTGTTTGGCATACATTTTGTCAAAAAAATGAAATGAGCCAGTCTTTTAAGGGTTGGTAAACAACTATTTGTTGCTAATGATAAAATTCAAGCTTTTAAGAGAAAATTAGAATTTTGGAAAACTTATATTTGCCATCTTGGTCTTGACAGGCTTCAAATACTTTCTAATGGAATTGGTGATGACTTTAATGCATGTGATTCTCTTCTTTTAATACTGTACAATGCAATGTGTCAACATTTGAAGGACTTGGATTACTCAGTCAACCAATATTTTTCAGATATGAAATGCATGATGTTACAAATCATGCATAACTATAAAAATGTCCATTCAAAATGCCAGATAGGCCAATGGATTTTAATATAACAGGGTACAAAAGTTCACCATTATGTCTTCACATTTCACGTTGGAAACCCCCTTAGGAAACTGCCATTGTTGAGTTTTAGTGTAGTATCAAAGAATATTTTTAATCATCAATTCTTCATTTTCCAACTACATATCTGTATAAGCTCTGGTTTCTTTATGTACTACAACCAAATTCAAATATTGCAACAGATTGAATTCAGAAGTAGTTAGAAGACAGGAGAATCCAGCTATCTTCTATGACACACATTAAAAAAATTTTGTAAATATGGAAAACAATGCTGCTCCTTAACAACAGTTTGGGAAAATGCTGTTATTAAAAAAAAATTGTTAAAATATGAGTTTTTTATTGTTATTCTTTAAAGATTTAATCAGTAGTTTCAAATTTTATTAATTTTACCTTCTATTATAGTAAATATTTATAGAAATAACCCATATTTAATAAAAGCTCTTTAGAGTCCTCAGTAATTATTGAGAGGGAAGGGATCCTGAGGTCAAAAACTTGAGAACCACTGAGCTAGACCCTAAGGCAAAAGCCTGGGCTCTCGAGTCTGCCTGTCTTAATTTGAATTCAGTCTCCATTCCTTAGTAGCTTTATGATTCTTAGTAAGTTACTTAAGGGCTTCCCAGGCTTCCCTGGTGGTTTAGATGGTAAAGAATCGGCCTGAAATGCAGGAGACCCAGGTTCAGTCCCTGAGTTGGGAAGATCCCCTTGAGGAGGGCATGGCAACCCACTCCCAGTACTCTTGCCTGGAGAATCCCCTGGACAGAGGAGCCTGGCGGGCTACAGTCCATAGGATCGAAAAGAGCTGGACACAACTGGAGCAACTGTAGCACACGCTCATACTAGTTACTTAGTCTCTCCAAGTTTCCATTTTCTCATCTGAAGCAAAAGGATGATACTTTGAACTTTGTGATTGTTTAATCAGAAATTCATGTAAAGTGCTTTGCATAATGATTAGTGTATAGTAAAATTTCCAATATTTGTTGGGATAATAATAATTCTTATTCAATTTTGCCAGTAATGAGTGTGAGTCTGGGTTTAGAGAACTGCTCTTGGGAGCTGACTTTAAATCCAAATAGGTGAAACGATCTCAGAGGACAGATGGATATGTTCCAGTTGATGTTCTGTGAGGTGTATGGATAGAACAGTAATGCGTCTCCATGATTCGAAAGGAGGTCTGTCGTCTTGGAATTTATTTGCTCCTTTTTGGGAAGACTGGCAATCCTCACAAACAGAAAGCCAAATGGGGATTTTAATTATGTCCCAACAATGTGACATTTTAATCAGTCCAAAGAGACTTCTGCTTAGGCAGAAGCATTTACTATGCGTTGATTCCATTCCTCAGATAAATAGAAGACAGCCTACATACATGGAATCCTTAGTAGTGGCCCTTTGTTTGCCTAGACAGAAACTGTGAAGCTATAATTCACATTAAACTTACACTAGCAAATCAAGGTTTAAAACTAATTGTCCTCCATTTATGGGGACTAGGAAGATAATGTAAAGTTGTTAGTTGTCCCCTACTTAATTATTTGAAGCTGCAGTCTTTAACTTGGAGATGCAACAATGTTATTAAAAGGCTGTCACGTCCCCCACCAGATGAAAACTTGACTTGCAGGCAGGTGGACCCCAAATTGGTTGAAATCCAGAAGATGGGTGATGGATGCTTGAAACTTTGCCTTTATGCCAACCAACCTGAGAATTGTACTTGAGCTGATCATGCAACCTGTAGCCCCCTCCCTCACAATGCCTTAAAAACTTTGTCTCCTAAAGGGCATTTTGGAGATGATTTTAGGACATTAGTCCACCATCTTCCCAGGTTGCTGGCTTCCTGAATAAAGCAGCTTTTCCTATTTAAAAAAAAAAAAAAGGAAAAAAGCTGTCACTTAACACTGGAACTCACTGAGTGGCTCTGTATCCTGACTCTGCTTGCTCAAAATAAATACAGGGAAACTTTGTTATAACTTCTCTTTTTAATGAGCAAAAATTAACCTGTGCCAAATCTCTCTGGTTAGGTACTTCTGTAAGCTGAAATAATTTCAAATAGTAAATTATTAAGTGGTACTGGATAAATTCAAAACAATACTCCTGATAGTTTAGAACTGTCTAATCTCTTCCCAGCTAGCTTCTGTTACTACTTTTAAGAGTCTTGGAAAATATAGGAAAAACCATAATCTTTAAAATGCTAAGTCGAAAATAATTAAGTTTAATTTGTGGTTTATTTGTAAAATATGATTGCATTTACATGCACAGATATCTGTGGTTGATGGGATTTTGGGAAACTTTTTCTTTTTCTACACTCTTAAAGATATTTTCCAAATTTTATACAATAAATGTATGATTTTTATAATCAGAAAAAGCTTCCTGAAACAATTGTGTTCTAAAGCCGTTAGGTGGAATAGAGCAAGATAGTCATCCGTGCTGGGAGGCAGTCTGGTTGGGGATATCGGGGCCTAAGCAGGGTGAGGAGAGTGTTCGTTGTTGGGGGGCCAGCCTTGCGGAAGTCAGAGCTCAAATAGGATGAAAGGAGAGTCATGGGTGGGCACGTGGTTGTGGTTATCAGGCAGGACAGTGAGAAGGGCATCCATGTAAGGGTAAGGCCTGCAGAGGACATCCGTGTGGAGTGGTACCAGATACAGATGTTGAATCCTGAGCAGGGTGAAGAAGATGTCTGTGGAAGGGGTAGCCTAACATCAGGGATCAGAATCTGAGTGAGGTAAGGAGGACATGTGTGGGGAGCAGCCTAGCATGGGGAATTCAGAGTCTGAGCCAGTGAAGAGGGCATCCATGTCGGGGAGGAGTCAGTGGCAGGAAATAGAGATTGGTTATGTGTGGGGGAGCAGGGGGTGTTGATCAAATTAGTGTATTAAGGATAATGGGAGTCAAGTTTCTGACTGTCAGTAAAGGGAGATAAAAATTACAGTGAGAAGGAAACTAAAATGACTCCTATGGTATTGCTTTAAAACTGCAAGTTTCAACAAAAACTGTTTCCGATGGATGGGTGCATGGATAGATAGACAGAGATGTAAATAAGTACACACACACACTCCAGCTACATCGATGCAAAATTTAAAAAAAAAATCATTTCTTATACTAGTCTCAGTAAGTAGGTATTATTACTTCTTACTTTATAGGAGATTGACGTCACACTCTTAAGTGCAATAGCCAGTTCTAATGATGTGACTTGGGTCCTGGCTAAAGCCTGCTGCCTTAAACGAAGAGTCATAACTTGCCCATGATCATGTAATCCCTTGAGCCCTGTTTCTTTATCAGCAAAATGAAAGTGTTGGACTCTATAATCTTCTAGCTCCATTCCAGCTTCACATTCTGAACTTCAAGCTATCAATAGTACTAACAACAAAAACTAAATACCCCAAATCTGGAAAATGGGGGTAACCTTAACTAGAAACATATATAATTAAAGTGAGAGAAACAACTATAAAACTTTCCTGAGATGTTCTTAATGACTTGAACATGCAAAATTACTTGTTCAAGTGCTTATTTTCCCATTCTTTTTGTGTGTATGTTCAATTTTAGTCATTAATAGCATTCAGGTGTGATACTTTGGTGCTGATGGGGGATTGTTATTTCAGGGAATCGATTGCTCTTTTTTGGCTGCACCAGGCAACACGTGGGATCTTAGTTCCCCAACCAGGGATCAAACTCACACCCCCTGCACTGGACGCATGGTGTCTTAACCATTGAACCGCCAGGGAAGTCCTCCTTTGTTCTTTTTAATGAGGATAAAGACAGATGGTTTTGAAAGAGACTTTCTCTCATTAAATGACTAGGTCACCGCTGCTTTTTATAGCTTGAGGCAGGCAGTCTTTTGGGAAACAGGCATTTGTGGTGGTTTTTCTTTGGGGGGTGTGGCTGCGTTATTGTTACTATGAAGTTCTGTTTGATTGGTTCTGAATTGTGCAGCACTAAGAGTAATATCTTTTTCTTTAAAGCTCAACCTAGCTCATGAGCACTTTTCAAAAGAGAAGAAAGTTATAAAGGAGAAGGAAAGACTGTCATAGTGAGTGTTTAGACTATGAGGCTGATTGTTTTCAAACAAATTTAATTCATTATATGCTTTGTAATGAAGACATCTTAATAACAGAGAGCAGCCCTTTTATCTACATGCTTCTATTAACCAATTTATTTTGTTTATATCAGTGGGCAGGACACCATCTGTTACCAGAAATTTTCTTTTCATCAAGCCTGCCCCCATTAAGAATTCCCAGTTAAGCAACTTCAGCTGCCCTCCTGTTTAATTTCTATAATAACTGAATTCAGGGATATGGAGAGAAAAGGGCAGCTAAGAGGATATTGTAAACTGTATCATGCCCTCAGAGGATTTAATTTGGTCACCTCCTTGGCAAGATAAATTAGTGGGAGGAGTTTATGTGTGTTGAAGAAAAGGGCTAAGGAGAGGGCGGAGCGGAACTGATGGTGGATGAGACAGTTTTAAAGAATTTTAGTAGGATTTTGAAAAAACTTGTTTTCTAATAGCTTTTTGGTAACTTTTTGTTTCTCCAAGAGCTCTTTTTCTAAGGCATGTTTCAATTATTTAGACACAGGTAGTGATAAGAGTCCTTTTCCATACATAATATTCTATTTTTAGGACCATGAAATACATCTACGTATCCATTGGTATGTATACATTTATATGTTTATTAAAGTAAAAGTGATATACAAATGCTATTATTATAAACATTGACACTGTGACACTGAAAAATTTTTATTTTTTTTTCTTCTATCAAAGGTCCATGACTCCAGCTCAGGCTGACCTGGAATTTCTTGAGAATGCCAAAAAGTTGTCTATGTATGGTGTTGACCTTCATAAAGCAAAGGTAATGGTAACTTGTTAATATGTATGTATCAGGCCTGTGCCATATAATACCTCGTACCAACCTTTACCTAGGGTATTATAAAACATTCAGAGGAGATAGTAATTCTTGTTAGAATGTCATCTGTCAGTTGAATCAGTCAAGTGTATTAAGTGTATGAATTGAATTGCCTGTTTGCAATTCCACCAGTAGAAGGAGGTTTCACACCTAAGCAACTATAAGGATCAAAAGATATAGTGCCAAGAGCAGAAGAAATGATAATTTCCTAAATTGCAGATACATTTGCAAGTGCAGAGTGATAGCGAGGCTTGTTTTGTAGCCAGTCACCTACCTAAGAATCGCCTGGAGTATTTGTTAAATATACAAATTCCTGAGCTCCTCCCAGATATACTGACTGACTGTGGAGGAGAGGCTTAGTCTTCAGATTTAATGAATATCCCAAATGATTCTCCTTCATGCTTGAAACTGAGAGTCAGTGGTATTAGGCGGCGGTTCACAGCGTGTGGTCACTGAACCAGCATTTAGTATTGTCTAGGCACTTGTTTGAAATGCTCATCTCAGTTCCCATCCCAGACTTACTGAATCACAAACTCTGTGGGTAGGGCCCAGCAATCTGTTTTAACAAGCTCTCCAGGTGATTCTGATGCACACAGGAGGAACACAAATGGCTCACTTGAGAACCACTGGGTTAATAATTGGAAACTTGAGCTTTCATCCCCATTCAACCCAAGACAGTCTAACACAATGAATAATGACAGGAGGTCGCTTGACTTCTCTCATCTTCAGCTACTGAAATGGCTGGGGAGTTTGAGTAGTTTGTGAGGGAAAAGACTCAAGGGGTGATTGGAAGTGCATTCAGAGACATTTAACTAGGATGTACGATGAATCAAACCCACGTCCAGTGAGAAACAGGCAAAAGAATAGGGATACTTAACCCACAGAAGGAAAAGTTTAGGGAAGATATAATAGCAGTCTTTATGGGTTTCGAGGATTAGTGTGTGAAGCAGAGGTTTTACTGTGCCTCCAAGATGTACCACTGGAGCACGTAAACTGGAACCTGCAGGGAAATACTGTCCAGCTCAGTCGGACTGTTTGTCTAACAGAGCTATTTCAAAGTTGGGATGGGCTACCTCAGAAGGGACAGAGTTCTCTGGAGATATTCCAGGTTAGGCAGAATAATCACTTGGTAGCAATTTAGAAAAGGGCTTTCAAACATTTTGTGGTGATGGGACTAAAGTGACCTTTCAGGCTTCTCCCAACCTGAATATCTGTATCTGAAGTTTCTTCCTAATTTAAATTTCTAATAACCTTAATAAGATTCTTTTGTATGTTAGTGAGTTTTCTTGATGTTGCTCTGGATTGTTTGGGGCTGGTATTGTAACTTCTGTGACTCTGAAAAGTAGATGGTAGCACCTGAACTGGTTAGGTTTTGCTTCTCAATTTCTGCTGGAGGCGCGTGTCAATTAAGTAGTTACCAGGAATGCATGAGGAATCAGGCAGCATATTCCTTTGCCAAATGCTGTTAAGCAAATTATTTCTTCAAAACATCTAGTTAAAAGAGGGATGTAATTGTACCCACAGGCTTTAAGAACTTAAGGGGGCATCTTCTGGGAAAATTGTGTTATGGAGTCACTGAGTTGAAGCTGAATATTACTTCTTTTTCTCTCCATTGTGCTTGTATATGTAGACACTAATATGTTTCTCTGTACTCATTTTGGGGAAAGGAGTCATTTAGAAGCATGTAATGTCAGATTTTTATTACTTATCTAAATAGTCAGCTGTAGAGATGAACTCAGGTGAAATTTATTTTCCTTGAAACAATTGTGATTAATAATATGGGCAGGTAACAAATTCAACAAACCACGCATATTGTCAATAACAGTTTTTGAGGTGATACAGAAATGATTTAGATATAGTTTCCACCCTCAAGGACTGAATTTTAATTTTTTTCTAGTTGTTCTCCTCATTATAAAGGTGATACATATATATAAATAATATACTTACATGCATGTTTGTATTTATTGGGGTTTCCCACGTGCTGCTAGTGGTAAAGAACCTGCCTGCCAATGCAGGAGGCATAAGAGACGTGGGTTCGATTCCTGGGTTGGGAAGATCCCCTGGAGCAGAAAATGACAACCCACTCCAGTATTCTTGCCAGGAGAATCCTTTGACAGAGGACCCTGGCAGCCTACAGTCAATAAGGTCACAAAGAGTTGGACACAACTGAAGTGACTTAGTGCACACAGAGCATGGATATATGTATTATGCACACACAATTAATTGTATGTGCCTAGAAAATATGATAATTCAGGAAACTGTCAAATTAGGACTGGTTACTGTTAAAGAGTCTGGAAGAACGAGGGTAGATTTTTAAAATTTTACACAATTTCTATATTATTTAAATTTTTTACATACATGTGTTAGTTTTTTGACATTTGAATGCCTTTCAAAAGAATACATGTCTATTGTAACTAAAGTATAGAAAACTAAAAAAAAGTTGCTTGTAATTGTACCACCTAAAGAATGGCATTATTAACATTTTGGAGTATACATCTTTCTTCTGTGAAAATCTTTTATATTGTTGGAATCAAATTATATATGCAATTTTGTCCTGCTTTATTTCACTTAATGTTAACAACCTAGTTATTTTCCCATTTATCTTCCAAATCCTAATGTATTTTAACAGCTGCATCATATTTCACTGTATGGATGGACCAAATTTAACCCTAATGCTTGGATATTTAGGTTATATACAGTTTTTCACTCTTCAAACATTCTGAACATTATCATGTGTAAAGCCTTTTCTGTGATTTGAATTATTTCCTTAGAGCAGATTATAGAAATAGAATTAAGAAGTCTCATTTGGAATTTCACAGATACCTATGATAGCTAATAATGCTGATTTTTTAAAATGTGGTAGAGTAACGACATTTGGACGTAGACCCAATAGTTCCATGGGTTATGGCTGTAAGTTAAGCTTCATTTTTCACTGTGTACTTTGTAACTATTTTGGGTTGTTGATAGCTTCAGGTTGTCTAATAAGACTCGGCTATGTTGAGCTTTTGACTCAGACTGCCATTCTCTTTTTTCCCTCAGGACTTGGAAGGCGTGGATATCATCCTAGGTGTCTGCTCTAGTGGCCTTCTGGTTTACAAAGAAAAGCTGAGAATTAACCGCTTTCCTTGGCCCAAAGTGCTGAAGATTTCTTACAAACGTAGCAGCTTTTTCATTAAGATTCGGCCTGGAGAGGTACAGAGCTCGTGATTCCCTTTCCCCCTGAATCAAACACAGATCATGTCTAAAACATCTCTTCATGCCTGTTTTCCATGTTATCATCTCTGAGGTCTCGCTACAGCCAACTATTTAGGCGCTGGTATTTTGTTTCCTAAAGTAATCAGTCCCATGATGCTTCTTTCCTTTACTCTTGTTGGTTTTCTGGACAGTTCTCTTCATGTAAGCAAATACACCAAGGCCAGAAGTGAAATTTGGATTAATAAAGTTGTTCCTTGTTTACTCCAGGTAAAAACTTGATGGAAAATATTTTTAAATTAAGTAGCATGAGATATTTAAACTGTGAGGTTAAATTACTTACATTTGTACAACAGATCCCTTACCTTATATAAATAAATTTATTTGTATGTGTAGTTTCTGGTAGTGACTTGAAATGTGTTCCAGGGTCGAGTTCTAGATTTGTAGTAGAGTTGGATGTTCAACTTTGTACCAGATAACTGTTATTAGTTGGTAGTCAATTTTCAGGATATACCAGTGCTGGCTAAATTTAACTTATATTAAAGCACTGTCATGGTATAGCAGAAACTTGTTCAAGTAGAAATTAAATTTTAAAGAAAGTTCCAATACCTATTCTGCCCCCTACTAAGTAAAAGACCCTCGACAGACCTCAGGCATTCTTTATCACTCAAGGGGGATAGTACTTTCTCTGTCAAAGTTGATCTGAAGATCAGATGAGATGACAGCTGTAAGAGCTCTCAACAGAAAAGCACCATACTAATGTGAAGAGGCTTTTCTGTGTGTATATCACCATCTACTGGTGAAAAATGACTCATTGTTTCAGCATGGAAATACTGAATGTGCAGCCTTAAAACTTCAGATAAGGATTATCGCTGGAGCATTTGTTTAGGACTGTAATAATTTATCTGTGCCTAGCAAAAGTTAAAGAGTTCCAAATACAAGAGTTATTCAGTCAACAAATGTTTTGTGACAGCTTTGTTTGTGTCAGACACTATTCTAGGGGCTAGGAACAGTGAATAGAAGAGTCTCTCCCTCTGCAGGCTTACCTTTTTTATGTTGGAAGGCAGAAAAAAAACACCATCATGGGAAGTCCTTTGTTTCTTTAAATGTTAACTATATAATATACACTAAAAATGCAAGTCTTACTTTAGAGAGCAATAAAGAACAACAGGAGGGTTTGAGAAGTGTAATGTATGACTACAATAGATGATTTAGAAGTAGTGTGGTGTAGGAGAAACCATGAATTCTGGTTCTGCCACTTAATAGCTGTGAGACTGAGCAAGTGACTTCTCTGATCTCAGTTACACATGAGTTTCCTCATGTGTAAAAATACAGATGATACTATGCAATCACAGCGGTACTGGCCATAATAGGCACTAGAAGTTAATGTCAGTTTCCTTCCATCGTACAAAGCATGCTTAAGGCAGAAACAGAGAGGCAAGAGAAGCAGGACAGTGTTTCCAGTAGCCCTGCAGGATGTGGTTTGCTTCAGTCAAAGAGGTTATCTAGATAAATTAGCAATCAATCAAAGAAAAAAAAAGATATTTAATAATTCAAGAATCTGGTTTGAACCACAATCTTTAGTTCTTATTTCTAAAAATGACTGCATAATAATATTGGTTGATTGGAAGAATCATCTGTTATCCTAGTCCCTGATTATTGGCTAGCCTAGTATCCTAAGTGCAGGAAGAGCAGTGTCTGGATGATCAAAACATGACTTATTTATGTCTCAGAAAATGTACGGTGTATATATGTGTGTGTGTTTCTGAACAAAAGAAGATGTGTAAATAATATAAGACGAAAAACCACCCTCAGTGAATAAATTTCTTTTGTTAAGTAGGAAAAAATTTCAAGTGCTGTTTTATGTCCTTAGACTAGTAACATTCTTTTTATTTGCAATGATCTCCTCTGTAGCACCGTATTTCTCTGGTCCTGTATCACTGCAGTTGAATAATACTCTATGTTCCATGTTTATTTGTATACTTACAGCAAGAACAGTATGAAAGTACTATCGGATTCAAACTTCCCAGTTACCGAGCAGCTAAGAAATTATGGAAAGTCTGTGTAGAGCATCACACATTTTTCAGGTATTGTTCTCACTTCGCATTTTTCTAGAATAAATTATTTATGCATGTTTCTATTTTAAGCCTGCTGTTTCTGTTTTAAGCCTTCTTTGTATGGTTGGCAGTCTTTTATTAAGCTCACATGAGATCATCTTAAGCAAGACAAAATGAATCTAGTTCCCCTCCTTTGGGTTGAAAAACACGGCCTCCACATTCCCAGGGCATCTTTCTGTGTATGGTGGAAGGAGGAGGGAGTGAGGAATAGGAGCCTGTGTTTTCACTAGAGGCTCTGTGATTGCCCTAGGGGGCTAAATCCAGCCCTACCAGGAAGAGGTACCCCGACTGACCTCCACATGGAATTTTTCTAAGGAGGGTCTAACTACCTGCTATGGGTCTCTTACTCTAGAAGGTTAAAGACGTGAAGCTGATCATTATCTTGGTTCTAATCAACCCCAGAAAGGGAGCACAGAGAACCATCTTTGAAGCCGAATTGTATCAGATAAACAGAAGACAGAAGAAAGTTTCATCTCCTTTACTTTTCCTGAGGCCACATAATTAACCCCTCTGTTCATTTGCCAAGCATTTCCTGTGTGCTTACCCTTCATATAGACATTGGGAATAACCATGAGTAGTTCTAGTCCCAGTCCTAATGGAACTTAAAATCTAGCAGACAAATAATTACTTGTGTTGAAAGGAGAGCCAACTAGTTGTTGTCATTTAGCCTGTTTAAGAAAATGAAAATTGCATGTATAGCACAGTGAAGAGAATAGTATAATGAACTCCCCTTGTACCAAACCTCAACCAACTTCAATCATTATCACCCCAATGCAATCCTGTTTCATCTGTATCCCCACCCACTCTTTCCTATTACTTCCCAGATTATTTTGAAGCAAATGCCAGGTCTTATTCCATGTCATTCATAAATAAACTTGACTCTTTATAAATGGCTCTCCAGAGAGAGAACCATGATATCTTTTTCTCCTATTTGTATTTTTTGTTTCATACTTAGCACTAAAGAACGGTGTACAGAAAGAAAAAAAAGTCAGGGAAAATAGCATTTCAATTCTCATTTCAAACAAACCATCAGGCAGCACACTATACTCAATTAAAAAATCTTAATTATTGACATTAAGATATTTCTTTATGCTTCCATCATCTATTTTAAAACCAAGAAATTTAGTTTTAAATGAGGGTGAGGAAGAATAAAAAGAACTTTTTTCCTTTTTTAAAAAAGATTAAATTATAGTTGCTTTACAATGTTGTGTTAGTTTCAGGTGTTCAGCAAAGTAATTCAGTTATATATATATTTTTCATGTTCTTTTCCCTAATAGTGACTACCAAATACCAAATACATTCCCTGTGCCATATAATAGATCCTTGTTGGTTATCTATTTAATATAGTAGTGTGTATATATTAATCCCAAACTCCTAACTTATCCCCCCACCAAAAAAAGAGTTATGTTGAATGTTTAATATTTATGGTATAGATTTCAGTTGCATCCAGTGTGTTTACTTGTAGGATAGCATATTTATATCTACTGCATCAAAATAAGAGGATATATTGACATGTAATGCTTCACGGGGCTTCCCTGATGGCTCAGTGGTAAAAAAAAATCCACTTGCCAGTGCAGGAGACTCAGGTTCAATCCCTGGGTCGAGAAGATTCCTTGGAAAAGAAAATAGCAACCCACTGCAGTATTCTTGCATAGGAAATCCCATGGACAGAGGAGCCTGGTGGGCTACAATCCATGGGCTTGCAAAAATGTCGGACATAACTTGTGACTAAACAACAATGCTTCATTACATAAAAGAAAGTATTTGCTGAATTAAAATAAACTACCCCAAAGGGGAGGGGGCGGGGGAAAAACACTCTCTTTTTGGTAGTATTTGATGTATCATTGTATGTACACATTTATTCAGCAAACATTCATTGAGTGCCAGATTCATGCCAGGCACTATGCCAGAAGTGAAAACACAAAGATGAATAAGTCACTGTTTATTCTTTACCCTTAGAGAGCTCAGTCTTATAGTGGAGACTACCACACAGATTGTTTCAATTCAGTGTAGTAAATGCCATGACAAAAGAGAGCAGAGAGTTCTGTGTAGAAAGAAAATGAGGTTTCTGAGTTGAACATACCCCAAAAAACCTATTAAATAGATAACCAGGCATTGAGTTTGGAGTGTGTTTAACAAAATTATTATTCTAGGAGAGTAGAACAAGAGCTCTGGGCTTGAATTCTGTTACTACCCTATTTCTTAACAGCTATGTGACTTTAAGCAAATAGCCTTTTTTGAGGTTTGGTTTCTTTTAAATATAAAATGATGAAAACATTACAGGGGTATACTGATAATTCTTCAAGAGATGGGAATACCAGACCGCGTTACCTGCCTCCTGAGAAATCTGTATGCAGGTCAAGAAGCAGCAGTTAGAACCGGACATGGAACAACAGACTGGTTCCAAATTGAGAAAGGAGTATGTCACAGCTGTATATTGTCACCCTGCTTATTTAACTTATGTGCAGAGTACATCCTGTGAAATGCTGGGCTGGATGAAGCACAAGCTGGATTCAAGATTGGCAGAAGAAATATCAATAACCTCAGATATGCAAATGATACCACCGTTATGGCAGAAAGTGAAGAACTAAAGAGCCTCTTGATGAAAGTGAAAGAGAGTGAAAAAGCTGGCTTAAAACTCAAGTTCAAAAAATGAAGATCATGGTATCTGGTCCTATCACTTTATGGCAAATAGATGGGGAAACAATGGAAACAGTGACAGATTTTATTTTCTTGGACTCCAAGATCACTGCCAATGGTGACTGCAGCTTTGAAATCAAAAGACAGTTGCTTCATGGAAGAAAAGCTATGACCAACCTAGACAGCGTGTTAAAAAGCAGAGACATTACTTTGCCGACAAAGGTCCATCTAGTCAAAGCTATGGTTTTTCCAGTAGTCATGTATGGATGTGAGAGCTGGACTATAGAGAAAGCAGAGTGCCAAAGAATTGATGCTTTAAAACTGTGATGTTGGAGAAGATTCTTGAGAGTCCCTTGGACTGCAAGGAGATCCAACCAGTTGATCCGAAAGGAAATCAGTCCTGAATATTCATTGGAAGGACTGATGCCGAAGCTGAAGCTCCAATACTTTGGCCACCTGTTTCAAAGAACTGACTCACTGGAAAAGACCCTGATGCTGGGAAAGATTGAAAGTGGGAGGAGAAGGGGACAACAGAGGATGAGATGGTTGGATGGCATCACCGACTCGATGGACATGAGTTTGAGTAAACTCGGGGAGTTGGTGATGGACAGGGAGGCCTGGCATGCTGCAGTCCATGGGATTGCAAAGAGTCGGACATGACTGAGCGACTGAACTGAACTGATAGTGATAATGATACAGTGCTATAAAAACATTTTGAAAACCTAGAGCAGTACAAAGTTATGTCATTAATAAAGGCCACAAATAAATTATGTGTATTTCTTTGAGCAATGACAGTTAAACTAATGATTACTTGGTTGGAAATTTGTTTTAGTAATTATAAGGAAATTAGGAGAGTTATGAAAAATTTTTAATTCTTGATTTTGGCTTTAATTTCAGTCTCATTAGAGTAAGATAATGTATATAATATATGATTATTATGTTTTTTTCCCTCCAGACTGACGTCTACAGACACCATTCCTAAAAGCAAATTTCTTGCCCTGGGATCCAAATTCCGATACAGTGGCCGAACTCAGGCTCAGACCAGGCAAGCTAGTGCTCTGATTGACAGGCCTGCCCCACATTTTGAGCGCACAGCAAGCAAACGGGCATCCCGAAGCCTTGATGGAGGTTTGTACCGAGAATTAATTTCTTGTCAACCTAACTCTTTAGAGAGAGATAAAGGAAATGTGGTTATTGGATGTGATCAGGTGCAAAGAAAGTACGGTTATCTATAAGAGAATCAAAGAATCTCAGTGGAAAATGAAAAGGATCTTCCTAATTGTGTACTTTAGTGAAGTCACCTTAAGAAAAGGAGAAAAAAGGTTCAGAGAGAGTAGTAGGTAGATCAGGGTCCCACTTCTAAGGTAGTAGTGGGTTAAACACCCCTAGAATTAGAATTCAAAATTCTCTGCCACAGGGCAAAACCTAATGTAAAATACTACACTTAAAGCCCTCTTGGACATTCTTAAATAGTTATTTTTCAGGTAGAAAAGAGGGAAAGGGTCTGCCTCGCTCTAGTGCTATGGTAATCATTGAAACAGTTTAGAATATTTGTCATGTGTCAATTATAGACAGATATGATAGCAGTTAAGTAGATTGGAGTACATGTTGCTTGTTGGATACTTAACTCATTTACTACTTTGTTCAACAATTTGTTGTAAATTCATGTGTGTCAGATATTATTCTAGTTACTGGGGATACCATTGTGAACATACAAACATGGTCCTACTCTCATGGGGCTTACATTTTATGGGTAGAAACAGAAACAAAACAAGTTCAGATAGTGATAAGTGCTATAAAGAAAACGGAATAGAGTCATGGGAGGGAGAGTGTCTGGGGATGGGGCAGTTGAGAAGCTGTTTCAGACTGAATTGCTGTTCACTCGCTCAGTTGTGTCCAACTCTTTGTGACCCTGTGGATTGCAGCATGCCAGGCTTCCCTGTCCATCACCAACTCCCAGAGTTTACTCAAACTCATGTGCATTGCATCGGTGATGCCATCCAACCATCTCATCCTCTGTCGTCCCCTTTTCCTCCTGCCCATCTTTCCCAGCTTCAGGGTCTTTTCTAATGAGTCAGACTGAGTGGTCCAATCTAAATTCAGAAGGTTTCTCTGAGGAGCTTCATCTGAACTGAAACCTGAATTATGAGCTTAAAGAAGTCAATCTGGGGGAAGAACATTCTTGAAGAGAGAGTAGTGAGAATGAAGCCCTGGAGGGGAGGGGTGAGCTTGGCAGCTGTCTAGATCTGTGCTGTCCCATAGAACTTTCTGTGCGGATGAAATTCTTCTAGTTTGTGATGTCCAGTTTGATAGCCAGTAGCCACCTGTGGCCATTATGAACTTGCAATGCGGCTCTGAAACTGAGAAACTCATTTTTAACTAAATTTAAATAGATACGTGTGGCTAGTGCAAAGATCTCCTCCGCTCCAGGGGTAGAAAAGCAGAATAATGGTGAAGTCTGTTGCTGGATTTGCATGAGAGATGGCAGCAGCTTGGACTTGAGTATTGGCATTAAAGATAGTGAAGACTGATCAGGGCTATAATGCAAAAGCCAGGCCTGACAGAATTACTGGTAAATTAAGTGTTGGAGGTGGTAAGGAAAAGAAAATCAAGATTTTTCCTAGGCTTGATCATTTAATACAGTGGGAAAGTGTGAGAGAGGAGCAGAGTTGGACATGTTAAGTCTAAGGTATGAAGACTCAGTCCTCATGTCTGCCATATTTTTATTTAAAAATAAGAATTTATTTATTTAATTTTTAAATTAAATTTATTTGATTTTTGGTTGCACTTGGTCTTTGTTGCTCTGCATGGGCTTTCTCTGGTTGTGGTAAGTGGGGGTCACTCTTCCTTGCAGTGCACGGCCTTTTCATTGCAGTAGCTTCTTTTGTTGCTGAGCACAGGCTCTAGTTTCAAAGGCTTCGGTAGTTGTAGCATGCGGGCTCAGTAATTGTGGCACACGGCTTAGTTGCCCCGTGGCATGTGGAATCTTCCTGGACCAGGGATCAAACCCATGTCCCCTGCACTGGTGATTGAATCCTCAACCAGATTCTTCCCCTAACAAGGGAAGTCCTGCCATATTCTTATAACGACATCAGGCATCACCTTCTTGTCCAATAAATCAGCCTACCTCCAGTTTAGTTTTGGAGAGCTATCATTCCCATTATTTTATCCCCATTTTTCAGTGAGAAAACTGTAATTGGAAAATTTAAGCAGCTTGTTCAAGATCTCACAAATAGCTTAAACAAAACCCACATCTGTCCAATACCATATTCCATGGCATTTTCCACTAAATGAAATTTCATTGTTATATAGATATTATGCCTGATGTATCTTTTCTTTCTAATAGCAAAATAAACAATGGTTTAAAGGTTATTGAGCTTTGGTACTTTGACCAAATTAGAAAGTTTTACTTAGAAAGACTCTTCTGTTACTTGTAGAAATCATATGTTGACTGTTTCTCTTTTTCTCTCTGTAGAAACCTCATAGGTCAAGATTTTAAAAAACCTTGATGTGTCTCTGTCTTTTGACTAATATTGGCCAGTTCTTATTAAGTTATACACTGTGTTCTTAGGGGGGAAATCTGTAAGATATTATAGAAAAACCCGAATGAACTTTTTTGACCATAAAAAGGTTTTCACTCATATCCTGATAACTAATGAACTTAAGTACCTTTTCATAGTTTATAGCTACTTGCGTATCGTCATTTCTGAAGTGCCTGTTCAGATCTTTAGCTCATTTATTGGGCTGCCTGTCTCATTAATTTGTGGGTATTCTTTATATACTCTTGTCTCACTCTCAATCTCAGGGAGAAAGCTTCAGTATTTCATCAAGTGTGATGTTTGCTGTGGGTTTTACATAGCTGCCTCTTATCAGAAAAGGAAACTTCTGCGAGTTTTTATCATGAATGAATGGTGAATTTTATCAAATGCTTTTCACTTCATTAGTTGATACAGTAATAGGATTTTTCTCCTTCTTTATGTTACATGATGGCTTACACTGATTGACTTTCCATTGTTAAGCCTTCTTGGCCTTTCTTGAAGTAAACTCAATTTGGTCATAATATATTCTTCTTATGTCATTTAAGGCTTTCTGCAATGATATTCATGAGAGAGAGAGGCCTGTAATTTTCCTTTCTTGTAAATGTTGTCAGGTTTTAGTATCAAGTTTATGCTGGCCTCAAAGTAAATTGAGAAGGATCCCCTCTTTCTGCTCTCTGAAAGAGTTTGGGTAAGATTGGTATTATTTCTTCCTTAATGTTTGGGAAGAATTCACCTATAAATTCTAGCCAGCTGGTTCTAAAGATCCCTTTGTGGCAGAGTTCTTTGCTTCCAAATTCAATGTCTCTATTAGAAAGGACTATTAAGATGTTGTAGTTCTTGTTTCAGTTTTGGTAATTATGCTTTTTCTAGGAAATGTTCGTTCCATCTAAATTTTCAAGTTTATTGCCATAAAGTTGTAACTTTTTAATATTTGTAAGATCTACAGCAATGTCCCCTTCTGTGTTCTTCATATTGGTATGTTACACCCCCTACCCCTCTTTTTTGTTTTTTTAACAAGCTGGCAACTTATCTGTTAATTTTATTAATCTTTCCAAGAAACCAGTTTTGGGTTTCGTTTTCTTCCTGTCATATATTTTTAATGTACTTTTTGCCAGCTAGTATTTTTATTATTTTCTTTTTACTTTTTTCAAACTGTTCTTTTTCTAATTTCTTAAAAGAATATCCATGGATATTTATTATTTCTTACAACCTAACCTTAGAATTTAAGTGATTTGCCCAACATCACATAGTCAGTGACAGAGCTAGGAATATCTAAAATGTTTCTGCCAGCACCATGTTTTTTATCCTTCACCAAGATAACTTCTTTTCTGCAGAAGAGGAAGGGTAAAAATGTCGTTAGGCAGTTCATTGAGCACTTACTATGCTCTAGGTACTGTTCTAAATATTTTATATGTATTATCTTTTAAACATCTAAATTGCATATAAACTGAGTAGGACATTTTTTGTAGTTCTGTTTTCAAACGTCTTCTGTTTCTCTGTGTACTGTCTGCTCAGTATAAGAATTTGAAAACGCATCTATAAAAACTATTTTTCCTCCTTTTCCCAGATCCTTTTCCATTCTTCTTAATAGAGAGACTTTCCCCTACTAGGCATCCTTTTTTTTTTTTTAATTAATATAAGCCTCTAAGCTCAAGATGGTGTATTAGGGAAACTTTATAAGAGACCTCATTTTATAAGAGACCTCATTTTAATGAACATTCCCTTTCTCTTTTGTTATATCTGGTGCTCAGAGCATCTGCTTCACCAGCTAAAGAACTAAAACTGATTCAGATCCCAATTTATATGATAGAGTAGGAGGCCACAAGAATATGCTAATAATGATGACAAGGATTTTTCAGCTTATATTTTTGTTGCACTTTTTGATTTTCAAACCATTTCTATATATTCCTATATAGTGCCAACAATCTAGTGGACAAAAAGTGTTTAGGAATTCTTGTTTTACTATTGAGGAAACCAGGGCACAAAACAGACATATAACTTCCTACGTTCATACACCAAGCTGTATCCATCCTGTGAGTAGAGTTTGCAGTGATTCTTGCCAGGGGAATACATCCATGTTGTCTTTGGAGCTTTAAAACAAAACAAATGCCCAAGCTTCACTCTTAGATACCGCATCTGTCTGTGGTGGAGCTGAGCGTCAGCTGGGTTTTTTTGTTTGTTTTTTCAAGATCCAAAGATGAATCATGCTCCTCTGATAACAGAACCGCTGACCCATTGCATACCCATTGTACCTGTGCCATCCTAGCAGAAACTGTACTAGTAACGAGCTAGAACTAGAATTTACGGCTCCTTTTACTCAATATGATCGTTTTGAGTTTTACTCGTCACTGCTCTAGTAAGTAATTCGATTCTATTGTTGTCAGATAAGAGCAATATAATACTGGAGTTAATGGGCCCACAAACTGACAACAACCAGGACTCTTCTTTGTCTAGACCTTCAGAAATGGGAAATAATTCAATTTTTAGAGTTAATTCTTCTCTATATATGCACCAAAATCTTTTAATAGCTAACAAATGAATTCATAAAACTGAAAAGTCAGAATATCTTAAAAAGTAATCACTACCTCCAACACCGAATATATATGAAAAAGCATTGAAATATACAGTCTAAATGGGTGAATTTTATGGTATGTGACTTATATCGCAAGTTGTTTAAAAATACAAGAAAAATAAAAAAATAAAAAGACAAGAACCACCATCACTATCATGATTCTCTGTTGTGATCCATACTTTTTATAGCCTTTTTATGAAGAAAAGGAATTTGCTTCCCTCCAGAGGTCCTAGGTGATATTTTATGCTTGAATTTCATATCAATGTGTACATAGTTAAGTTTTTGCTCAACATACTCTTGAAATAATATTAACCTGTGAGAAAAAAATACAAAGATCTATAGGTATGACTTTAAAGTTATTAATAGTTAGGATTTGTAAAGTATTTTTATATCCAACTTTCCCATAGAGTTGGGGATATAGATGGGAAAACAATGGAAACAGTGAGAGACTTTATTTTCTTGGGCTCCAAAATCACTGCAGCTGGTAACTGCAGCCATGAAGTTAAAAGATGCTTGCTCCCTGGAAGAAAAGTTATGACCAATGTAGGTAGCATATTAAAAAGCAGAGATATTACTTTGCCAACAAAGGTCTGTCTAGTCAAAGCTATGGTTTCTCCAGTAGTCTTGTATGTATGTGAGAGTTGGACCATAAAGAAAGCTGAGTGCTAAAGAATTGATGCTTTTGAAGTGTAGTACTGGAAAAGACTCTTGAGAGTCCCTTGAACTGTAAGGAGATCCAACCAGTCAATCCTAAAGGAGATCAGTCCTGGGTATTCATTGGAAGGACTGAAGCTCCAATACTTTGGCCATTTGATGCGAAGAACTGACTCATTTGAAAAGACCCTAATGCTGGGAAAGATTGAAGGTGGGAGGAGAAGGGGATGACAGAGGATAAGATGGTTGGATGGCATCACTGACTCAATGGACATGAGTTTGAGCAAGCTCTGGGAGATGGTGATGGAAGTTGGTGATGGCCTGTCATGCTGCCGTCCATGGGATCCCTGAGTCGGACACGACTGAGCAACTAAGCTGAACTTCCCATAGAGTTAATATCCTCCATATTTTGCCAGTTACCACACTTATACCTACTTTTCCACATATAGCACAGATTGCCAGGGCTAGGAATGCTGAAAACTTAAATCATTTGGCTCTGCAGTATTAGTGTTGGATTAAAACCAAATGCAAGTGGCAAAATAACACATGGTGAAAGCATGGGCTCTGCTGCTCTGATGCCAGACAGAGTCAGATTAATTCTTTGAGAGGAGGTGTGAATACACATGTATAATGATACTTTAACACAACTGTGAGCAAAATATTTTGTCACATCCCCCTGTGCTGTTAGATTTGGTCTGCCATCTGCCATTCTTGCATTGACGGGCTTAGAGCACCCATGAAGAGCAGGGACTTGCAAGAGGCTACAGAGTTTCTACTGAAAGATAAATTAGATCCTTGAGTTTCTGTTGTTTTTTTTCCTGTGTATCCCCTGAGGAGTGATTTCTTTCTCTAGAGCTCATTATAGTACATCAGGCATTTCTTTTTTGGTGTTGTGTATATGAAATACTTGTGAATTTCAACTTTTTAATCTGTCCTGTTTCATGGAATTCATTTTTTTTTTTTACCTAATTTTTACTGCTTATGAATCTAAATTTATCAGGAAAAGTTAAATTCTGTATACTCAATTTTAAGAATGCAGGAAAGTATGTAATAAAGATTATACAGATTTCCATGTAATTTAATTAAGATTTTAAAGTCTCAGCACATGAAGGTTAATGATCAGAAATATTAAATCATATGGAAACACACTGCATTTCTAGACATTGCCCGTGGGCTCTTACTGTAAAGTGTATGGATATCCTCTGTTAGTTGCTGAAAGAATGAAGATAAAAATCATAAAAAGAGTATGAGTGATTGTTTTTAAGTGAGTGATGTGAAACTTAGATGCCCAGTAATCCAAACCAAAACAGCTCTCAACTCTGTGAAAAGATCAAGCTTTTGTCATAAGCATAGATTGTATAGTCCCTCTAAATCAGTTCAGTCTCTCAGTCATATCCGACTCTCTGCGACCCCATGAACCACAGCACGCCAGGCCTCCCTGTCCATCACCAACTCCCGGAGTCCACCCAAACCCATGTCCATCGAGTCGGTGATGCCATCCATCCATCTCATCCTCTGTCGTCCCCTTCTCCTCCTGCCCTCAATCTTTCCCAGCATCAGGGTCTTTTCAAATAAGTCATCTCTTCACATGAGGTGGCCAAAGTATTGGAGTTTCAGCTTCAACATCAGTCCTTCCAATGAACAGCCAGGACTGATCTCCTTTAGGATGGACTGGTTGGATTTCCTTGTAGTCGAAGGGACTCTTGAGTCTTCTCCAACACCACAGTTCTAAAGCAATCTATGTATAGTCTTTGCCCTAAATTAGGGTTAATTAACCTAGCAAGCTTCTTCTGTACACACTAGAGCCAGTACCCCCTCCTACTTTTCTCCTCAATTGTGACGACCAAAAATGTTTCCAGATATTGCCAAATGTTCTTGGGGTGGTAGGCAAAATCACCCCTGGTTGAGAACTGCTGCTCTAAATATATTAGAGAATGGGAGTGATGATGCAGATTGATAAGACTCTGGAAGAGAGTGGGGTAGAACTCAAAATGTTTTGAATAAATTCAAGGTTTTGAATTTATTTTATTTTTTAATTAATTTTTATTAGAGTATAGTTGATTTGCAATGTGTTAGTTTCTGCTGTACAGCACAGTGAATCAGGTTATATATACGCCTGATATATATATATATCTCCATTCTTTTTAGATTGCTTTCCCGTAGGTCATTACAGCATATAGTGTAGAATTCCCTGTGCTATAAAGTAGGTTCTTACTAGTTATCTGTTTTATATGTAATAGTATGTATATGTCAGTCCCAATCTCCCAATTTATTCCTCTCCACCCCTTTCCCCTTTGGTAACCATAAGTTTGTTTTCTACATCTGTCAATCTGTTTCTGATTTGTAAATAAGTTCATTTGTATTGGATTGACCAAAAAGTTTGTTTGCATTTTTCCATGTGATACCTCAACAAACTTTTTGGCCAACCCAATAACACTGTTTTTTTTTAATATTCCACATATGAATGGTAACATGATATTTTTCTTTTGTGTCTGACTTACTTCACGCAGTATGACAATCTCTAGGTCCATCTGTGTTTTTGCAAATGGCATTATCTTGTTCTTTTTTATGGATGAGTAATATTCCATTGTATGTACATACCACATCTTCTTTATTTATTGATTCATGCATCGATGGACATTTAGGTTGCTTTCATGCCCTGGCTGTTGTAAATAATGCTGCAATGAATATTAGGGTGCATGTAACTTTTTGAATTATGATTTTCTCCAGATATATGCCCAGGAGTGGAATGGCTGGATCATATGATAGATCTGTCTTTAGTGTTTTAAGGAACATGCATGCTGTTCTCCATAGTGGCTGTACCAATTAACATTCCCACCAGCAGTGTAGAAGGGTTCCTTTTCTCCACACTCTCTGTAGCGTTTATTGTTTGTAGACTTTTTTGATGATGGCTATTCTGACTGATCTGATACCTCATTGTAGTTTTGATTTGCATTTCTCTAATAATTAGTGATGTTGAGCATCTTTTCATGTGCCTCTTGGTCATCTGCATGTCTTCTTTGGAGAAATGCCTATTTAGATCTTCCATCCATTTTTTGATTGGGTTGTTTGGTTTCTTGATATCGAGCTGCATAAGCTGTTTTTGTATTTTGGAAATTAATCCCTTGTTGGTCACTTTGTTTGCAAATATTCTCTCCCATTCTGTGGACTGTCTTTTCATTTTGTTTATAGTTTTCTTTGCTGCACAAAAGCTTTAAGTTTAATTAGGTTACATTGGTTTATTTTTTTTAATTTTCATTACTCTAGGAAGTGAATCAAAAAAGATCTTGCTGCAATTTATGTCAGAGAGTATTCTACAAATGGATTAAATGCCCCAGCCAAAAGGCATAAACTAGCTGAATGGATTGAATTTTACTTTTTAAATAAAAAAGTTAAAAAGGAAGGTGTCTGGTTCAAAGATTTGCTCTTAAATAACCGTCAGAAAGTGTACATGTCTTATAAGAAGATTCCTTTATCCCAAGTTATTTTGTAATCACTCCAAGTTATTTTGTAATCATTCCAAGGAGGCTTAATGGAAAAATCAGACTTAGTCCTCTTTTCTAGAATATATTTTTAGGTTACTAAAATCACCTATAAATAAATGCATCTTTATTTCAAAAAGTCTTCCTGGAAGAAATCAGACTTAATTAACCCTTTTTCTCTTTCATAGACTACCTTGAAAGTTCTTAAAGCTAATAGATTACAAGATTAAACAATTTTGCCAACTTTTTAATAAAATGAGCTTTTCTTTCTTTTTTTTTTTTTTTTATATTTTGCTGTTCACACTCAGCCCCTGTCCTGCCTCCCATCCCACCCTTTATAGAATATGATCATCATCAGGAGTTTTTAGCTTTCCGTTAGGGTTCTTCTGGCCTTTTTATGGCTAGTATAGCCATTGGTCACCTGCCAGAGCACTGCTAATTCACTTTTTTACCTTCTGTATGTTAGCCGCTGGACATTGTAGCGCTCATATGTGTCCGGAAGCCACAGTTATTTCACCTGCCTTCACTTCTCTTTCACTTTTATCTTCTTGCAGCAGCGGCCGTTGAGTCAGCAGACCGAAGTCCTCGGCCCACCTCTGCACCAGCCATCGCTCCCAGTCATGCCGCAGAAGGCGGTGCCCCAGGTACACCGGTCAAGAAAGCACAGATGGAAACAGTGCAGGTTGAAGTGAAAAAGGAAGAGGCGCCACCTGAGGATGCTGAGCCAGAGCCCACAGAAGCGTGGAAGGTATGTCATAAGCCCAAGGGTCCAGCTCACTCACTTTCTGATTCAGAGGTGTTGACTCCTTGAGCAGGGGGGATCTCAAAGCACTGGTTTTTGTTAAATCCTAACAAAGTTACTTCCTCCTCACTCTTTCTGAAAGAAGGTAACCCCCTGTAAACCTGTAAAATATTTTCAAAGGATTATGTCATGAAGACTATAAGCTGTTTTCAGGTGACACACAGCTTTACCCAACTTAAATTTTAAAAACTAAGTCTATAAGACACACCAGTGCTGTGATCATCTGCTTTTAAAAATAATTTTTACTCATCCAGAAGGAACCTCCACATTTCTAAGAGTAAGCTCAGCTAGTATGATTAAAATATAATTTGATTTCCTAAAATGGATATATGTGTAACATGCCCAAAGAATATCCAGATATTATATGAAGCACATATATGTGGTTGTTCAAATCTTAATTAACTTTATAAAAAGAAGATCCATTATGTAAGGAAAGTTATGCTACTGAATTGTTTATAGTTCTGAGTTGATTGTACCATAGTCACTGAACTTTGTTGAAAAATCACAAGTTTCATTAGTAGATTTCCCAGGAGTAACTGTAGCTGAACTAATCTTTTATATGTTGATGAGCTTTTAAAAATACATTTAAGCAGCGATGGAGCTGAGGTGTCAGTTCAGATTTATTAAAGTAAATACAAGTCTCACTATTGACAACAGAAATTAATAGAAACAATCTTTATAAGAAAAGCTACATTTTTATATGTCTGTTAAGAAATGTAAAACTGTGTAAGGCCTTAGTAAGTGTGCTCACCTTGGCAGATAGATTGATTAATTTTGTTCTTTTGGAGCTAATTCAATATCTAATTTATCTATAAAGTGTGGCCAATCTGATTGTATTAAAAAAGTATTCAGTGTGACATAGTTCTCACTGTCCTTTGAGACCAACTTGAGTCCAGAGGGAGGGGGAGAGTGAATGAATGGTAAGTGTTTGCATTTTTGTATCTAGCCAAATGTGCTTGACATTGGCCACAAGGTTCAGTATCAACAGTGCCTTTTTGATGCTAGACGACTTCAGTTTTTAATGTTAGGGTAGCTCACCTGGCACTTTGACTATCTTTTCATTTGTACTGCTAACTGAAAATGTTGAATTACTGGAAGTGGCAAGGGAATCTTTGAGGTGGCTAAGATTCCTTTGGCTTTGTGCTAATAACTTCCTTGTTCTTTCACCTATCTGGCAGACACAAGTATCTTCATAAATAGGTTCCCTTTGCTCTTGGGACCTCAGCAGAGTGGAGAGATCACTTCCTGTTACATGCTCACCATTTAGGTGCCAGTAGGGGGCCTTCTTGCTGGTTAATTCTATATGAATACATTTTGAGATACTTGTATTGAGATCAGACTGAAAGCCGCTTCTGATAACCTTCTGTTACTGTACTAATAGTGACAGAGCCAACAGTGACTTGAGTTAATTTTATTTGTAGCAGTTAGAAACTAATTATGGCATTTGCCTAAAGCTGTATTTACTATATAAAGCAGCAGTAGTAATAAAGTAGCCCTGTAATTGTGGAAATCTCATTACCTAACACTAATTTGGTGCCAGATAGAGAGAGCTTTTTGGCATCTTGAGTCATTTGACAAGACCTGTTTTGCAGGTGTGGAGACAGTACCTTTTCTCATGTGCATATCTATCTCAGTTATTATTCTCTATAGGAGCATACACGGAACTACTGTTGTTGCTTGGTCTCCATTCTTAAACTGAACTAGAGGCCCTCAGCTTCTTGCTGTTGGATTGCTAAGGACCCAAAGCAAAAAGTCATTATTCATTTAAACAAGTAATTTAAGTTTTACCAAATAATTCAAAACTTCCATTTGCTAAGCATTCACAACTCTATGAAGATATTATCTCCATTCTATCAATAAAAAACTTGAAACTCAGAGAGGTGAAATAACTTGTGAACAGCCACACAGCAAGTCTACTAGGATTCAGAGCAGAAGTAACCCAAATTGTTACTTACCCCAGCAGTTAAAAGGGCTGTAGCCAGACGTGCTTATGATTTGACAGTGTCACAGAGTTTGGTGCCACCTTATGTTCCTTATATTCAGTCCCAGAGAAAACAGCATAGTGGCATTATATTCTGAGGTAAGGCTGCCAGATGTGATCAAGAAGAAGATGTCAAGGAAATTCCCTGACAGTCCAGTGGTTAGGACTCTGCACTTTTCACTGCTGAGGGCCCAGGTTTGCATCCCTGGTTGGGGAACTAGGATCCAGCAAGCCGCTTGGAAGCCAAAAAAAAAAAATGTCAAAACCACAAATTAATGAAGTTCTGTGAAGAATGTAAAGATGCAAAGTGATTGATTTGACCCTTAATGAAAACATTTTTCTCATTTAGATCTATCCAGTGCTTTAGGCATTGCTTACCATTTATGCTTTCTCTTAACAGTCTTGTTTTTTAAATTTATGCTTACTCCACTTGGGGCATATAAAATGACTGCTACTAAAGGTATTTCAAAGCTAAGCAGGAGGCCCTAGTTACTATCTTCCTACTACTAAGGATGAATCTTTCACATCCACCGAACACGTGGGCTCCCACTCCCTGGAGAGGAGAGTACAGTGTGTTGAATGTTGCAGCTGAGCCCTGTGTGTGTTTACTTCTAAATCAGCCTTGGAAGTAACTGCATGCACCAGTAACATTTGCGTTGAGTTTATTTTGATGTGTTGTTGTCTAATAAACTCAGGGGTTAAACTGCTTCCCGAAGTAGATTGATCAACTAACAGAATTTTGTATATTTACCTGTTTGGTGTCATATGTGATTTATTTTATGTGTGCTGTAAGTGTAAAGATTTTCTTTTTGTTTCTGTCATGTATGTCACACATGGATTTGTAAATTTGTTTTTAACTGTCATTTAAAATACTTCCACATCATTTTTTAAAAAGGGAAACACAGCTTTTTAAAGCCCAAATTATTATTTTTAGTAAGTACTTTTTAAGAAATAAGTAGAAACATGTTTTCTTCGTCAATAGAATAATTACCTTATTTTTCTTTTTTGATCCTTCGGCTGTCCGTATTACCTCTTCAGCCTTGAGACTGTGATGGTGAACTGACAGAGTGCTGTTGAGAGCAGCGTCCTTCCCTGTAACACCCCCTGTACGGTTGCTTCATGATGATTACACGTCAGTTTATTTCACAACCACCTGAAGATGTGGCTGTTTTGGAAATATTTCCATTTATAGAAACCTACTAACCTGAAATGTTTTTACCACTTTATTTCTTAAATGTAGGTGGAAAAAACCCACATCGAGGTCACAGTACCCACCCCAAATGGTGACCAAACACAGGTTTGTGCCAGCAGGCCACTTGTTCCTTTTTCCCTCCCTCCCCAGTTTTTTCTTCTCCCGTCCTCCCTGCTCCTTAAAAATTATATATATATATATATACATATATATATAAATAAAATGAAGGTTCAAACAAACTTCAGTGAGCCAATATTTTATCATTTTTCTTTCTTTTTTTTAATAATGGCAAAACAGAAGCTTGCAGAAAAAACTGAAGATCTGATAAGAATGAGGAAGGTTAGCCATTTTTCACTTTCACAAAATCATATTACCGTCACCCCTGCTGACTTTCATATTGCATTAAAAAGACAGTGATCCATTCTTTTCATTGATTTCTCTTAAGTTGGGAGTACTTTCAAGTGGCACATGTATACACACACACACACATATATAAAATGTATATATATGCATATATACGTATACACATATGTATGCTAAAGAAATTATAATCCTATACTATATATTGAAAAATGTCATTAAAATAAACTTTTTCAGTGTGAAAACACCTTCTTAAACACAATGAAATAATAGTAAAGGCCAAATCTATCCTTTAAACTATATAAGAAATATTTCACAGTGGCACCATACGTTTGGAATCAACAATATGCATTCAGTATTTATGCTCAGTGGACTGGAATTTGAGCAAACTCTGGGGGAAGCCTGATATGCTTCTGTCTGTGGGATCATAAAGAGTCAGACACGACTTAGCAGCTAAACAACATGGAAACCATCATAGCAGCAACTCCCAGTATTGCTAATAATTATGGGTTTGGCTGTTCTCTGTCTCACTCTTCTCAACCATGGAGTGGGATGAAGGTTTTTACTGACTAGAATATTGACTGACTCGATATAAAGTGTCCTTAGATCTTTCTTATGAAAGGTATTGGAGATGTACGTACTGCAGTATTACTAAATATGAAATAATGTCTAAAAGCTGACTAATGTTTTAAAGCATTTCCCTACTCCATGGAACACAGAGATTCAAAACGTCTTAAAGTCATGTATTTTAAGATAACCCTCAAACAGCTTAGCTTCAAAAAGGAACATAAAACAGCTTGTTATATAAGAAGCCAATGAAGCCAGGAGCACTGTCTGTTTAAATAACATCATCACATTCTCCCATCATTCATGAACAAGGTCATCCATTTTCTGCTGGTAATCGTGTCCTCTGTGTGTCCTTGTGGTTCTGTGACCATTTCATGTTGGCATATGCTTCGCTGTGGACATTTAATTTTAAATATTTTTTTGGTTTGCCAATTTGCAGTTTTTTCCTGCAAGAACAACATTTTAATTTTTTATGCTTTTCTGTTTTTCCCTCTTTCATTTTCACAGAAAAAGAGAGAGAGACTAGATGGTGAAAACATTTATATCAGACATAGCAATTTAATGTTGGAGGTTTGTATGAACTTGAAGCTTATTTCAGTTGGTTGCCTGTAACCTGCATTCTTTGCTGATCCCCTTTCTTCTTTCTGTGCTGCGTTTGGTTTTGCATGCCATTGCATGAGAGAACTTTAGGTTTAAGATGCTTTTGCATGTTGGTAAACACGAAGATATGCAACCACCTCTACTTCTGAATCTTTAGTTTCCATTTTTCATACTTATCCGAAAATATATGATTGGGACTACCTCTCTGCCTCCCATGGTTCCATTGTTTTACCCACTTTTAGAAAGAACTGTATCACTGTTTAAAAGTTTCTTGAATTGTCCAAGAGTATAAATTCCTATATGTCTCAAGCATCAAATTTGTATGTTTTTTTTAATCTTCTGAACCTAGAGAGTGTGGAAAAGTATGATCACAATTCAGAATGGACTTGTGAAAATGACAAAAGAATAGTCGGGGAAAAAAGTGGAAGGAAAGAAGGGAGGCTGGCATTTAATGAGTAGTTCGTATGATATAGTTTAATTGTAAAACAAGTGTGAAAGTGAAAGTCGCTCAGTCGTGTCCAGCTCTTTTCTACCCTATGGACTGTACAGTCCATGGAATTCTCTAGGCCAGGATACTGGAGTGGATAGCCTTTCCCATCTCCAGGGCATCTTCCCAACCCAGGGATCGAAACCAGATCTCCTGCACTGCAGGCGGATTCTTTACCAGTTGAGCCACAGGGGAAGCCCCAAACAAGTCTATGGGTATGGAATTTTTATTTTAAAGAGAAAATTGAGGCTTAGAGAAGTTAAGTAATTTCTTTGTGGTTGTAGACTAGTAAATCGGTAAAGCTTGGATTTGTGTTAGGATCCATCTAATTATTAAACTACAGTTTTCTCCCGCTCAGAAATAGCAACATACTATCTGCTATAGGAATTATAAGGTCTTTATATTCAATATTGATATTGAATATTCAAGATTTTCACCAAACTTACATTAGTATACTTTAACTAGCTTCAGATTCCACACTGGATAAGGGAATATAAAACTAACTAGATTAGAGGAACTCTATGAGGAAAAATGAAGGAAATCGGAGTTTTTCTGTGAAAAAATAGATCATGTTTAGACATCAGAAACTCTTCTCTGATGACCTCATTATGACTCCACTCATGGCAGAACCAAAAGAAACAAATATAAATTCTGACATCATGGATTTAACTCAAGTACAAAGGAAATATAACTGTGTAGGAAGATGATAAAGGGTCCTTGCCTTCAGGAATCATACGGTGTAGGGACAAGTAGAAGAGAGAAACAGTGAATAAGTAAACTGATAAAATGATCATGAGCTATTATAAAAGCTATGAAGGAAATAGACAGTATGGTATGCTAATAAAAAGGATATGCTCCAAATAAGGTGGACAGGGAAGTTGTCTCTGATGAGGTAACAGAAAGATGAACATATGTAACAGTAAGTATTATTAAAGTGAAAGTTTGAAGAAATTTTTTTAGATAGAACTTAGCCTCCAGGAGTTAGTTAACCTCATCTTATTCTTTATCAATACATATATTTTGAGTGCCTGCTAGGTATAAGATACTACAATATTGTAAAGTAATTAGCCTCCAATTAAAATAAATAAATTTAAAAAAAATTTTTAATGCAAAAAAAAAGACACTGATAAAAGTAAACTAGGGCCAGTTTTCATTAACCATTTGCTGCGTGGTGAGTACAATACCTAGTGCTTTTATATGTTTACCTCATGTAACTTGAAGTTTTCTTAGGCTGGATCCTAGGACATTTTAAACTTGGTAACTAGATTGCTTTGCTTTAGCATGTAACTGAAACTGGACCTGAATGGCTTCACCTCTGAGATTAGGAGACTAACAGAGGTCAGCTGATCTCCTTATTCTCAAGCAGTGTAATATCTCCCAACTCCAGACTCGCCTGTTTCTTGGCCTGCCCGTCTTTGATTCTCCCTCTTAACTGGAACCTGCGGTACCAATCATATATTTGTCCTTTGTTCCGTGAGGTGTGTTATGGCTTCTGAGACTCACAAAGTCCCTGTGTGTGATGTGTTTTTCCCAGCATTTCACTGACAGCCACGAGAGGGGATTTCTAAACAAGTGTGTGTTTGAAAATTAAAGCTACTAACTACCTTTTCAGAATATTTTCTATTTAATGGCGTGTTTGGTTTGATTGCTGCTAAAGTTATAGGCTGATAGGCATCGAAAAGTGACTAACCTGAAAACAGCCAAAACAGTTTGGCTAAACATCATTCTCTATATTGTAAAGGTTCCCCCGCACTCCCCCCCTCCCCACTTAAGGAAGTTCTGTGAAGTTATCTGTCATACTAGCAGATTTTTTAAAGTATTCTCTCCTCCCCCTACTCCTACCCCACCCCCACTAATGCTTTGTTCTGGCACAAATAAGATCGAGTTCATTTTTAGATCTGCCGCCTCCTCCTCCATCTCCCAAAGAGAACCTGTAGCAAGTGTCTATGACAATTTCTATCTGGAACAGGTCCCTCTGAAATCTTCATTTTCCTCTGTGCCCCCACAGGTTTCCAACAGAGCCAGCTAAAAAGGTTGGAGAAAGCTCCCTCAGAAGCTACTGATTTTATTGAAACATTTATTTTCTCAGATTCCAAGCCAAACAAAAGCTAAGCAGGCCAAGTAACAAATCACCAGTCTCTCATAAGTAAGAGGCTAATAACCCAGAGAGTTATGGTTTTATCATAGCATCTCTTGATCATTTTTGTTTCGCTCCATTCCCACCTTTAACTCTCCCCAATCTGTTTAGTTGTTCTTGGCCCGGGCAGGTTTGATTTTTGCAGAAGCTAGGTCAAGAGCCGTACATGACTGGTGGGTCTCAGTTGTTCAGCCAACTACGGAGTCATTGACAGAGCTTGTTCTTGCCTTTCTTTAGCTAGTAAATATGATTTTCTTGCTTTCAGCTAGAACAGAAGTGCAAACTGTGGTTTCCCCATGGTGACGCCCATTTTCATGAGCTATACTCACATGTCACCCCAGCAGGCAATGGGGGAGCTACAGGATTGCCCTTTTGGGGTTAGTTTTCTCTTTGATCTCAGATCACGTAAACCTCTTTCAGTCTTGCAAAAATAAAAAGAATAGACTACTAAATGAATTTTCTGAATGAATATCTCCTGAATCAAAATTGTATCATATGCCTCACTGATTCTTTTTCTTATACTGTATTCTCTTTGACATTGGTTTTGAAGAAAATTTACTTAATTGAAGCCTTTATTGCCCCAGGAGAAACTTTTAAAGCAAATTTTTGTTTAAATGAGTTCCTTCCCTACCCCACCCCCCCAAATGAGGCTGTTTCCCATGGAGCCAAAAAAAAAAAAGACCAATCCCCAAAATTCACACAGCATATTAAGAGATATATTTAGTATTGTGCTTTTCTTGGATACAGAACTGCCTTGATATATAATAAACACAGAATTTTTAGCAGTCATCAAGTGACAGGCTCCCACATGTTTTGATTTCAAGCACAGATCTTTTGAGTTTTTTTTGAAGAAATATGTTGGACAAAGAACATTTGAGTTTTTGTCTTCACATTGTATTTCCCAGATTATTTCTGGCCTAGTCTCTCTTTTGAAAGTTGATTTCTGCCTCCTGTTACGTAAACTTAAATGTTATTTATTATCTCATTTCTAGCTTTATTTGTCCAGTTTCGATCATTTCTCCTCGGAATATCCCCCATGAGAGTTTTTCCCTAGTTGTCCGGTAGTCACATCTGCTCAAATAGTTATTTTAAGTTGTCAGTGAGACATAATAAGGTACTTGACAAGTTCTTATTAAATTGCTCCCCATCCATTGACAGTTACTAGAAGACAGTTCCTATTTTGAATGGTACTAAGGGATGAAGTAAAGCTGTCAGAGGGTAGAAAACATAAGGCTTTTATTGACAAAGAAAAAAACTCCATTATACTGTATACCCCTGAGTAATTACTCAGAGATAGTAACAATCTGCTCTAGAGGCTTGAGCCAGGAATTTCAATAATGAATTTTTGTATAGAGAAGGGGTTATTCCTGTTTACCGAAACTCAATAACAGCCACTCAGTAATAAGAAAGCAAAACTCTCTCCAGGTAGAGATAGAGGGATACTGTGCAGTTGCAGTTCGTTAAGGCAAGGCAGCCAGTGGTGGGAGTCAAATCTTTGACCCTGTGCTCCCTCTAACAGTTTCTCCTTATCTATTGCTATCTCCATCCTGCCTGAGCTGAGCCTTAATCAGTTCCTATTAAGCTGAGGCTAATTGGGCTGTAGGACTGCCTGCTTGGGATGAGGAGTTGGAGATCCAGCGCTGTGACATGAGGGAAAGAAGAGCTGTAACATTAAGGAGTGAGCTCTTTATGGGTTCTAGAACTGCTAAGAGCTATAGGGTGATGATGCTTTACTGCTTCCAAGAAAAGCACCATGTTTTAAAAAAAAAAAAAAAGGACAAGAAAATATACCATATTATATATTTACAATTTGAATGCAATCTATGGATTAATAACATCTATCCCAGATATGGAGTATTTTCTACCAGTGCCCATAGTATTCTATGGGCTTCCATTGGTGTGATCTTTTCCAAGTGTTCATTGTTTTGCATCTTTGTCCTTTCAACTATAGGATTTAGACAAAAGTCAAGAAGAGATCAAAAAACATCATGCCAGCATCAGTGAGCTGAAAAAGAACTTCATGGAATCCGTTCCAGAACCACGGCCTAGTGAATGGGATAAACGCTTATCCACTCATTCTCCCTTTCGAACACTTAACATCAATGGGCAGATCCCTACAGGAGAAGGAGTGAGTACTTTGTCCATGTGACGAGTTGTGAGAATGAGTGAAATAAATGCTTTTGTATATTGATAATCTGTTTCTGAAAGTTTAGAGCTGAAATTTAGCTCTGGTGTCTCATCAGTCCATTCCAGATTTAAAGCATTCTTAATCAGACACTTACTTTTTAAGTCACGTGGACCACCCAGTCCAGTTATGGGGGCCATTTAGAGCAGCCAGTCAATTAGGCCCTGAGAGCTGTCTCTGTAGCTGCATGCCTCTGGCTAGTGTATGTTTACAAATTGACCATAAGCCAGTAGAACTTTATGTCCAAACTGTGCCTTCAAGGGCCAGAGAGTTTACTAAATTTAGTAAGATCAAAATTGGAAAGGGATAAGCATTTTTTAAAAACTTTGTTTGAACATTTGCACAACTTAGAAATGTCTGGAATGGTTGACCACAATTATGTAATAAACTGAGGCAGCCTCTAAGCTGGAAAATGGAGAATACCAAGTCTTAATGATTGTATTTCAGTTTTAGAAGGACTATTGATGATTTATTTTATGAATAACATCAAATTTAATATACTATTTTTTTAAGATAGTCACAGTTAGAGGTGGTGATACCTTTTAGAGGCTGTCTTTTTTCTATTATTATTGTCATTCCCTATTTTAGAAATTCTACACCTGAATAAATGAATCTGTGTAATGAGAACATATTGAAAGTTACTCTGATCACTATTCAAAAATCCTTTACTTAATCTTTACCCTGTACAGGTTAAGTACGTATGTGTGTGTGTGTGTGTAGTCATAGTCACAGTGTAATGATTTTAAAATTATATGCTTATTTTCCCCAAAAGCAATAGCAGTTCTATTTAAGAAAGATAAAGTGATATCTTAATAATTTTTCAAAATTTAGTTTTTATATTCAGAGTTCATGGTAAACTATTCCAACTTACTGTTTAGTTTCTGGAACTGGAGAAGATAGTAAAAGTTTGTTCACAAAGGATACATTTTATATTTTTCAAAATGTGATTAAAATTGGCTAACAGCTCTCCAAATAGAGTTGAACCCACTTCACCAAGAAGCCTGGAGAATTCCTGAATGATGGGCAGTGAAAAAGTTACCAGGGATGATAGGATGGGATCTTTCCTGTCCTCGGTCCTCTCAGCCTCCGCTCCCTGGCATTATCCCAGATCTGGAGCATGTGCTCGGGGCACTACCTTCTATAAGCCCATGATCTCATGAGAAAGCACTTGTTGCTACCTCACCTGGCTAACCCTGCAACCCATAACTGCATATTTTCTAAATGTTTTCTTTTTGACTCGTTGCAGGTAATAAAAGATGCTGAAATACTTTGAAAAAGTAATTTAGTACCCTCTTGGATGAGGTTTGGTAAATTCAAACCAGTCTCCATTTCCAGAAAATATTTTGTGTCTTAATAGAAACCCCTCACAAACCAACTTAGGGCTGGTTTAGGGACTATCTGTTTCATTCTGTGGATTTTGAAGAAATGACTTTTACAAATTAAATTAGAACAATATGGAGTACTTTAGCTCTAGGGTTATGGTATTACTCCTCTAAATAAATAATGTAATAAATAAGAACTGTGCTGTGATAACCTTTTATATAGGTTAATTCCACTTTCTGGCATATCTTACTTTTTCTTTGATAATTAGGGCAGTATTTCTGTTCTCTGGGGATACCTCTGCCACCTTTGACAGCATTGTTGTTGCATTGCAAGGCAACTGAATTTTATATAATTTGTGTGTGACCAGGTGAAGAAAACCTCTGTCCTTCCCTCGGAAAGAAAGGTTGGTGGGCCAGAGGTAAAGCTGCTGTTATGACTTGTGCTTCTCAGTCAGAATTTGCTCTTGTCATGGCACTAAGCAGATAATCCCCCCAAAACTGAACAGCAGCTGCTCAGTGGTATTTTTTTTTCTTTTGGCTATACTAGTAAATTCATATCCACCACCTTTGGACCTAACACATATAACATTTTCACTGCTGCGTTTTGCAGCTTTCAATTTGCTTATTTCGGCGCATGGCTGGTTGAAAAGCTGCATGAAGATGTAAATATGTATTCAGAGAGAAAAACGAATTTAATTGTACCCTATTCTTTTTATGTTGTCTTTCTTCTCCCTCTTATTTTCTTTTAAAAATCATTATAATTTTGCATCCCTTATTTTCCTTTTCTTCCTTTTTTTGCTGACCAGTCCCCCAGCTACTTTCTCCCTGATACATATCACTTAGGGGTGTGCAAAGAACCAGTGTCGAACTTCCAAACAGATCAGAGAAGGCTGGCTCAACTGAGAGAACTTAGAGCCAAGTTTTTCCTTTCATAGAAAACATCTGTCTTGACTGGATGGCAGAGTACAGGAATTGCTGGGGGAGAAAAATTTCTCAATTGGAAAAAAATAATTTTCCTTAAAAGTATCAAAAACATTTGCTTAATGTGATGTATAAACCTTTGTGATGGTCCTTATTATTATTTTAAATCATGATTCTGAGTGGGTGGGGAGGGAGTTTGTAACTATTGAGATTTTGTGAGGGTTTGGGTTAGGGGTTTTTTTTTTCCGGTAGATCTTGGAGGCTCACATAAACTTTTATACTTTTGTTTTTCTTTTGCAATCTTTGAAATGTATAGGAGTAAGATTTTTATTCCCTTGAGCAAAATCTAATTGCCATACTGAATGAACTATTGCAGTTTTTTTAAGCCTATATGAAGAGATATGAGGATAACATTTTATATTCTGCCATTCTATTTGTAATAAAAGTAATTTTTCTGATGGCAAGAAGAATGCTTCATTATTGGCTTTGTCCAATTGATCTAAGAAAAATTGGCACCACCAAAGCAGTGAAAAATGACCGAAAATTGGTGTGAATATCCTTAAAAGAGGAATAAATACTGTAACTAATGAAGTCCAGTGATTCCTTGAATTTTGAGGACTTCTGATCTTCATTCATTCACTCAAAAAATTATCTATCAAGTACCCTACTGTGTTATAGAAACTTTGCTAGGATAATTGCCAAAGCAAAGTAAAATACAGCGTCTAAAAGATCTTCCCAAATCCTTTGCACATCCCCAAGTGTCATTTTTGAGCATTTTCCATCTGTCATTTTGTTCATCTCTCTCTGTCTTTCTTGATCTTCTACCGTGAAAGCAGACACAGGAACGTACTCTGTTAGCACAGGACGAAGAGAAAATTAAAAGGCAAGAGGGATCTACTGAAAGAGCCTTGCCCCAGCAAGAAAATGAAGAAACTCTTCCCAAGGTTTCTATTCCAATCCCTGAGGATCACAAGTTTCTCAAAAAGTGCCACCTCTACTCTAGTACTTTTTCATCTCCTCGTATTCCTTTCGTGATGTCTTTTCTCGTGGTTCTCGCGTTGGCTGTCTGGTGGTTGGTCTTTCTGTGATCGGAAAACAGGGGCTCGTCTGAAATGTCAAGACTAAAACCATTGAACTTTGTCGTTCGCTTCTATTGTGTTACCTCCTATGTGTTACCCTCTGAGCTAGATAGTTGCTGTCCCAGGGGAGCGCTTGTGATCGTGTTCTGTCTATACAATGTTACTCTTTGTAGACGATATATCATGGGGTGCAAAGGAATAGCCATGGATTGCCAAAGCCAGTTTTCCTCACCGAAGTTTAACAAGTTTAGGCAAATTGGATTTGAGCATGCAGCAGGTTGGTACTTTCCCCAGACGCTTAAATTCTTTTATCCTGCATGTTCTTATTGTTTACTGTTAGTCTGTACTCCTCTCCAGTGCTTCTCACAAAGCAGGGTATCCTGTAGACACGTTTGATGGAATGTCTTCCTAATCTTTGATAGTTACTTGTATAGCATGGCCTCTGTAGTTTAAGAAAAAATTCAACTTGCTAACCTTTCCAAAGCCTTAAAATGGTACATTTTAATCTGTGAACCCATAACCACTCCTTTCCTTGAGATTTCAAGCCAGTACACACAAAAGCCTTTTTCTAAAAAGGGCTTTTGACTTCCGTGGCCTTCTTATGTATGTTTCCGAGGTGTACAGGGACAAACAACTTTTATCCTGCCCAGTGTACAGAAGAAGTCTGCAAAAGTTAAATGCATTTTCCACAAATGTAAAGTTGACGGTGTAAGGAAAATGGTGCTGGTGCCCTTTAACCTCCAGCCAGGGCTGAATTTTCCAGACTATTCTGCCCATCTTCAAAAGTCCTGGAATAACAAATTTCTTGAAGATCTGGACATAAGCATACCCTTCTCTGAATTGGGATATTGTGTTACTTATTTATTGAATTAAGTAATTATATTGCTAAAAGCAATATTTAGCCATTATGATAAGGTTAAAGTATATATTGATATGTTTTGTTTTTCTGATAGACTTCAGACCTGTTTATTCTTACATGTGCATTGAAATTAATTGTCTTTAATCCATGGTCTTGTGAGCTAAGGCGCTATTGTGACAAGTACGTGTCTTCTGTTTGCATGTTGATTTTTAAGGCTTCCCTAAACTAAATATGTGTGTGCTCTCTCTTCACAACCCAACTCGGATGCCTAACCTGTTTTTCCCCCTCCGTATTCATGAAATCTTGCATGTAGCCTGCTTTTTATGGCACTTGAATGTACCAATGTGGATGATTTGGTTAATGTTGTCTCAAATATTTGTTTTAAAATCTGAGTTCATAGAGTTGTCAAACTGAGATTATTGCACTTTACTTCTTAACATTTTCCAGCTGATGAAACTTCTAAACAAGACTTTTTAAGGTGGTAGCTTCTTAGAGTTAAAAAACGAAGAGAACAGTAGAGACAAGACTCTTTTGTCCTTTAATACCCACCACTGTTATTCTATTTTCTCTTGAGACCTGTAGAAGTAATACTCTGACATTTCATGAAAACTGTTACTAGGTTATTATAAGCTTTCCAAAAAGATGGGAAAGAAGTGAGAAGCAAGTTAAAATTTAAAATCTGGTATGAGTGTATATCTTTCATTGTCACAGGCTATGTCTGTTTATAAGAAATATTTTCTAATTAAGCATATTTATTGATTCACTCATAATAAGAAAAGAGAGACCTTGAATCAACCTGAGATATTGCAGAGCTGGTCTGTAAGACAGAAGTGATCGTAATAATACTCCCCTTTATCTGTGAAATAGACATACAGGAACTTTCCTTGTGAAATAGCAAAACTATAGTTATCAGTTAGATTCTTTTAAATTTTTTTCAAGAAACAAGGAAATAACCTTAGGATTTTATTGATACTTTTGTAACTGTTTCAGATTATATTTCCAGTTTTCATCATTTGTATATAGCTTTTTACACATTATTGTTGTAAGCATCACTGTGAGTTGTGTTTCCCTTTGTACTGGAGTTGATTTCAAGTCCATTAAAATTCTAGTGTAAGCCAACAATACTTTTCGGATTTCTGAAGGGCAGCAGGAGTTCTCAGATGGTCAAAGGAGAGGCCGTTTCTTCTGTTAATAGAGTAAGAATGGTTGAGAAAAGAAGGGCCAATCCTTTGTATTGGACTAATAAGCTGGCCAGTGCAGTCTCAAAAGATACAGCTGTCACAGTTATCTTAGGGAAAACATTTTACACTGCTGTCCATATGTATAACATAAAGCTGTAAATAGTCTTGGTTTTCCTCTCACATCTCATTTCATTCTTGATACCAGAGATAGATCCAAATAACTGTGTGTTGGTTTTAGCTTGATTCAATCATCTTTTATTTTTTTTCTTCGGCCTTCTTAACAGCAGGTTGATGAGTAAAACACAGTTGGGACTAAGTAAAAAGTCTTGGGTTTTTGCCTTGGTTTTGCTACTAGTTTATTCCTAGGGTGACTCTGAGAAGCTGACTTAACTCCTTGGTGCCCAGAGTTCCACCTAATAACGTAGAGACAAACCTACCTCTTGAGGATGTTCCAGGAACCAGAAGGTTGAGCATGAAACGCTTGGTCTTTTGGGGACTAGAAATTTAAAAAAAAAAAGCAAAGACACATTTGCTTCCTGGATTTTTTTTTTAATAAAAGTAAGCAATTAGATAGCTTGTGTTTATTTCCATCTACTCCTTATTGACATTTGAGCAAACACTGAAAACTACTGAAGTCAAGGATTCCTCTTACCCTTAAGCAATTCATCTTACCTCTGTGGTATACTTAGAGTGGACCACACTTGAAAATAAATCCAGCATCTATATTTTGGACCTGTCTTTTAGCCATCTTCTTATGCTAATGTGTGGATTATGAAGGAGCTTCAGCTTTCATGGGGTCAGTTCTTCTACTTCTTTGTATCTTTAGCAAAAGTTTTGAAGGGAGAAGATACCGACTCTGTTGACTAACATGAGACTAGGGATTATCTGTGGACTAGATTTTGTTGTCATCTTAGAGCCTAGTACATTTCTTCCTATTAAATATTAATGTACTTCCTATTAAATATTACTTAAATTCCTGTGGACGTAAGACAATTCACCTTTTCCTACATTCCTAAGTCACTATTGTAATATCTCCTACAGCAAAGAATATAAGACATTTTTTGCATCAGAGGTTTGGTTATTTTTTTGAAGGCATAACCAATCAAAATTTTTATTTAGACTCTACCAGTGACCATGTAATTACAAAAGGAAGACAGAAAATTCAAAAATAGCATGAGACACTAGGAAGTTGCTTTTTTCTTGCCAAGAGTATTGAGCAGAGTAAAGCTATATAGAACCTTTCTACCAAGTTTCCTTCACTCCTGTTCTTCTTCATAGAAATTATAAAATCCCAAGGTTTTTTGCAACATTCTCTGTCACACTGAGAGAGAGTATTGTTATGTTATTACATAATGTTATGTTATTCTGTTACATATAGAAATTCTGCTTTTTTTCCCACTGCACTCAGATGAGCCCTGTTGGTTGTAGTTTTGGTAGTAGAAGCAGAGACAACTCTTTATCTGTGGGATGACTCCATCTACTTCCGCTACACTGTAGGGAAGAGTATCCATAAGTCTGGCTCATTTCTACTGCTTTTACCCCTCATGCCTTGGGATCTCTTTACTGCATCAGAACATGATGCAAAAAGGAACAGGTTGGTGTGGACCTTAGGAATGGATGCCTGAAACGGTTGAGACATTGTTGTTAAAGTGAGGAAGCCATAGAAAGTTAGGCTGGAAGAGGAAGAGGGGTAGCTATGATCAGCAATTACAAATTCATGGAGTATTTCATTTTGTAAATGAAATTCTTATCATACTAGAACTTGAAAGATAAAGAAAAGAGAAAGTAGAGTGGTTTATTACTCCCACAGATCAGAAATAAATGTTGAAAGCTAAATAATTTTAATAATAGTCTAGCCAAACATACAGATGACAAATTGCCAAGGAAACATCTGCATTGAGAATGCTTTTCTAATCTTTTGTGATTGATATACTAGAAGGGGACCCTCCAGTTTATCATAGTCAGAATCCCATTTGGGGTAAATAATAGGATAAATCTACTCTTAAAGATTAAAGGAGGTGGAGAGGCATAGAGTCCTAACTCTTTTTTCAGGTCCCCCAAATCAATAAAGGATGCAGTTAAATCTCTCATTTTCTCCTTTACTGTCTCTTTAAAGAAGAGTTTCCATATATAACAGAATCTCAACACAGCACAGGGGATTAGAATTAAAGGCAAAGCACTGTTTACTGCTCTCCGTTCTTCAATCACTGCCCTCTAGGCAATGTATTGCAGGGATGGGAAGCAAAGAGGCAACATTAGAATTTTAGGATTAGATAGGTCCCCAGTCCACTCCTCTCCCTTCCAGCGCTTGATTCTTCTGTGCAGTATCATTTAGAGATTCAGAGACCAAGTGGTCTTCCAGCCTGTGATTAATTATCTCCCAGGCTATAACACATTATGTCTTTGGACATCCCAGATCTTTGGTTGCTAATCACTGATGTATTCAGTCAAAGTCTGTTTCCCTGTAGCTTTCAAAAGTCTTGGTCCTAAATGGAGGCATTCTGAAGGACTTTCCATCTCCCACATTAAAAGCTCTTCACAGAGTTAAAAGTAAGTCTTGCTGGAACTAGTCATAGTCCTTGCCCTCAGATAACTTACCATCTGATGTCCAGGTCTGTCCCAGTCTTCCCCCTGGCATGTTATCCTTCTGCTTTCTTCCTTTCTTCTGCTAGCTTTTCTTGTTTTATCAGCTCTTTCTCTTTCTGGCTTCATTGTCCTTTGGTTAATTCCCAGTGGTTTATTCAGTTTTATGTCCCTACCCATTGACTCTCCCTCTCTAAAAGAACATTGTGAAGTTCCTGGAAATCTCACCTTCACCATAGATCACAAGGCATTAGGGGGTGTGTGTTTGTTTTTTAGATGAAGGAGTTGGGGCTGGGGTGGGACAGTTTTGCAGCTTTGGAAGATTTTCGTAGCCCAGAATCTGTTGACAAGATTATATTGTTGTTATTAGTATACCCTCATGAAGCATATCCCCAGAGTGTGCATTCTAAGTTTGCTTGCCTTCTCTGACAGCCTGGCTAACCTTTGCATCCTCTAATACCCCCACATGCTTTGATTTATTTCACTTTGATATGATACAGTTACTTTTTGTGTAACATTCCGATGATGATGTAGAGCCCCACCAGAGAAAGTGAAATGAAAATTTTGAAATATTAATCTCTCTTTTAGTTTTGCCTGTCTCCTCAAAGCCATGAGGTTCTCAGAGGTGTGAAACCTTGTTTTATCTCTTGGCCAAAGATACCTCTGTATCTCAGATACATAACAAATAATTAATATTTGTTAAATTGAATTAAATAGTTCTCCGGTAATGGATGAAATCTAACTTTTCACTTAGGATCGCTTGTATTGGGGCAAAATTTGTACCAAGTGATCCCCACATGCCCAATCAGTACATACAGGTAGCCCAAACAATCCCTATTCAGCCCAGAAGCCTCTCTCCCTCCTGTTAATCCTGTAATACACTCCTTGGTTTATTCAAAGAGTCTACATATACTTCTATGATGTTGTCAGTCTCTCTTATTAATGTCTTATATTTGATTCAGTTAAAAGCTCTTATCCATTTATCATGGTAATAATCAACTATTTTCACTGCAGACTGTCAATATTATCGAGACCAGGGTACTTGTTTATGTGTGTAAATTCATCCCAGAGTGTGATAACATAAAGAGTACCTGTTATTTGACATTTTGTTTATCTAAAATACATTTCCAAGAGCAGTTTGATACATTTGTCTTGTATTTTACATGATACAAAAATGCCAAATGTATCGAACTCTTGAGTTGTCAAGAGTTTTTGTGTATCAGATAGGCCAGGGGATCACAAACTTTTTCTGTAAAGGACCAGATAATATTTTAGGCTTTGCAGGCCATAGAGTCTCTGTCAAAACTACTCAACATCGCCATTGTAGAGTAAAAACAACATTGACAATAATAAACCAAGAAACATGAATGTGTTCCAATCAAACTTTTTTTGTGGACACTGAAGTCTGAATTTCTTATCATTTGTACGTGTCACTAAATATTATTTCTGTGTTTTTCCTAGCCATTTAAAAATGTAAAACATTCTTGGCTCATAGCCGTAGAGAAGCAAGGAAAGGGCTGGCTTTGGCTGCGAGCTATAGTCTGCTGACCCCCCAGCACAGGTCTAGAGAAACAACTGATTAGTTAGACTTATGCCTTTGTATGGTTTCAAAGAGCTCTAGTCCCTACTTTAGCATCTTCATTCAGTGTTGAAGTATTTTTGGTCTTGTTTGTGATTAGAAATGGAAAACAAAAGACGAGGCACTCCTTCCTATTTCTCTGGCAGCCAGGACACATGTGAACCATAATGTAAAAGATCGTCACTACCGCAGCACCCCCGCCTCTGTCAGTTTCTCAGACAGTTCTCTAGTAACTGTGCTCTTAACATATTCAGTTAACCCCTCCGTTCTGTTGGATTTTTAAGGTTCCCAAGTTCACCTTCTCTTTAGCCAGGTTTTAAAGATATGTAACGAACATGGTAAGAAAATGACATGATTTTCACTCTGAACTTTTGGTTCAACATAGTGTATAAATTTAAGGTTGGGTAACTAAAGGAGACATTTGAAAGGTTCCCCTTTCAAAATAAAGAGATTTCTCTGAGAGGAATTCCCTAATTTAGGGCCTACTTGGGCAGTATTTACCAAGAAGTCAAAATAAAGTTACATTCTTTTGGAGGCATCTTTGCGCCCTAAGTCAAAATGGTTGTGTTCTAAAGGATTTCTTCATATCTGTGACTAGCTTTGGGAGGTGCTCTGTAATGCATTCCTAAAACTATGTTCCTTTCAGTCCCCTGGTCCAGGATCCTTCAGCTATGATACTCAGTGGAATAAATTGTTTATCCATTAGCAGTTGAGCAAGATATACTTCTCTTTGGGGGATATTTTTTTTTATGTTTTTTCACATTATTTGCTCTATTGTTATGTAAATTTAAAATGAATAAATCTTATGGCAAATCTGATTCTGGTTGATAACAATCATTAAAGAAACGGGAGTCAGCGATAATGCATATATATAGACCCACTACCCAAAAGCGGGGTGAGGAGGAACCTCTGCTTCAGCAGATCAGCAAGAGATACTGTCAGCCAGTCTTTCAGCCAGTCAGATCAATTCTCTTGTTTTCCCCATGTTTTCACTCTTCTCTGTGGCCTAGTAATTGTCTTATGCTCAGTCCTAAAACAGAGATAATTTATTGACATGCATTCAGTTCTGAGAATATTAATGTTTTAAATCTGCTTTGGAACTATTTGACTTATTTATACCAAGTTTTAAAAATAACTTTTTTCTAACCCACACAATCAGTCACTACAATACATGTAATTATCACATCTGTTAGAAGCATTTTTAATATGCTGAATTTGTCTTTTTTTTAAGAAGCACTCTACAAATTAGTAGTTATTAATACTGCTCTGATCATATTGAGGAATGAGATATATTGCAGGAAAAAGAGAGATTTTTTTCCCTTTTCTCTCTTTTTATTGTAGCAGATGGACAGGTATGGACAAGTGAGTGTGAAGAGAGCTTGCTTTTATAATTAACAGAAGGCTCACTGCTCAATCGCTTATTTCACCATGGGCAAACCTTACCTCTTATCTTACTCTCATGGCCCTAGTTCTATTGTATTACCCAGGTGGTTACTTAAAACCAACATTACACATTTTGAAGTGGTCTATTTACTAGCACAAAGCATGTATCTTGTGGCCATGTCTGAGTAAAATAAAATTTTGTAGTGTTTCTCTACATTCCTTTTAGGAATTGATTGAAAGTGTTAACATGGAAAGCCATTTTCATTATTATAGGATTTTTCAGGAAAAGAAGACACAGCTAATGAATATCTGATCCTTGTTTTCTGTTGTATGTAGTTCTGTGGAACCAAGATGTTATTTTCTAGCTATCAGATTGGAGTATCATGTTTTTCTTAAGTGCTTATTATGGCTTTAATCATTTTTGGAATTGGGACTTCTGAGAAGTCCTGCCAAGTATGTTTGTGTTCCATACTAACTGATCAGAGTTTTTGTGCTGATTATAGCTTCTTGCTCTCCATCTCTTCAACTCAACCCTTCTTAGTATAATGAAATAAAATTGGCTGACCAAAGGCTTCTGGTCTCCTAGATGTGTTTAGTATAAACTTTAATATATGCTCAATCACTTTGATTTCTATAGCTCTATTCAGGTTTGAGAGCCCTCATTTGATCTGTGGAGTCCTTCCTGGTGAGTGCAGTGTTAAGGCAAAATTTTCTATTATGTAATAGTTAAAATTTTGCATCAGGCACTGATATTTTACAGCAATTTGCTTTTGCATTCACCTATTCTGGGGATAATCTAATAACAGCACTCTTTAGGAAATGATAAAAACTATTTTTGAAGGATAATTGTCATTGGCAAATTCCATTTGCTGGCATTCATGAAAGGCTGCATTAGAGTGATTTTCCTGCATAGGCAGTTCTACCAACTGTAATTTAATAAAAGCCAATGTTTTCCTAAATAAGCTCCTTTATCCAGATATAGTTTTTATATGCCAGAGAATAGCAGTGGACCATGAAAATGACTCAAATTTTGTGGATAAGCTAGCGAGCACCCCAAGGATGTATTTCTAGCCAAGGAACACCAGTAGCACACCAGCTTTATTTAAAAAAAAAAAAATTAGGAGAGGATATATATAAGAAAGAAAATTTAGGATGAAGATAAACATATTGTATGATTAGGAATGACACCCTAAAGGGGAAATCCCTGACAATCCAGTGGTTACAACTCTGCACTTCACTGTCAGGGGTCTGGGTTCCATCCCTGTTCGCTGTGTGGTGTGGCCAAAAAAAAAAAAAAAAAACACTAGAGAGGAAAGATAGAATTTTAAAATCATCTTTTGCTAGCTGCTTGGTCACTCTGTTGTTAGTTTATCCCCATCTTGAGTGTTTGTGACCCTAATATCCTTTTCTAAACTGCCAGTTGGTCTGAGTTTTCCACCAAAAGTGTATCAGAACTATAATTTATGAAGCTTTTGGGGGTGGAGGGGCCAGGGGGTGTTTTTCTTTTGGGTGATTTTTGTTCTCCTTTCTTCATTTGTTTCCTTTTTTGGCTGAAGAATGGGCTACTGCTGCTTGACCTGTCATCTTTATGTGCTGTTTACACATGGCTTTTACAAAAGAAGCCATTACCACATCTGATTTATCTCTTATTGCAAGTGCCCCTTTCAAAGCATTTGTTTTAACTTAACAAATTAAAAGAAAAAAAATCACCAGGTTAGCATTATTATACAACCAAGGGAAATACTGATATTATTAATTTTTCAAAATAGGGAAAAGATTATAAATGTTAATAACATAGTGAATGTATAAAGACATATGTTTTGTTTTTTAGAGCTTTCTCCCAAGGCGCTTAACGCCATTCTTTGCTGAGACATAAACTTGCCATATTTTGTTAGAGAGAAGTAATGTGGAAAGAAAGCACTCGCAATTAACTGATTTTATCAGGATTGGAGTCTACATTTTTTAGTTTGCATGTTGCAGACCTTTTGGGGGTGTTATTTAAATACATTTCGATCATTTCAGTGACTGTGATGTTTATTGTTTACTTTAGTTCAGAACCAGGAGCTGGACTCTTCTGCTGGGTATCTTCTTCTGTGCTTTAGCAAGATAACCTCGATTCCTGCTGGTTCTGTGGTCATTTGCAGTGCAAAGCATTTCTTACTGGGTTTGCAAAGCAAGGGTAATGTGCTATGTGGGTGTATGTGTGTCTGTGCACACCCCTCCCCCCAACCCCACTGCCACCTTCTGCTCATTCCCTTTGCCTTTTCAAAACTTGTTTTTTAAAATTGTGTAAGTTAAGCCTAACGAATCCCCCAACCCCCTTTTTTTCTAACATACAGAAATGCTGATAAAAGTTGAATGTGTTAACGTTCCCTGAGATATTTGCATTTCAACAGGCCACATAGTCATTGCAAAGATGATGGTGACATTACAGAGTTGACGGTATCATTAAGCACGATTTCCAAGGTCAGTTCTGACTCAGTTTACTTGACTGAATGGCAGAATAGAAGGAAGAGAATGGGAAAACCAATGGTAGTTTACTAGATGTAGGAGATTTAGGGTTCCATTGGGTGGAGTGATTATAGAGACAGTATGTTGACTCTGAGCCTCTTTTTACAGAAAATTTAGTAATTTCTGAAAGCAGGATCCGTGGGTAGTAACACTAAAAGATATACTTTAGGCTTAGAAACAGCAATAAATCTATGAAGCTTTAAAATAGTAAATTTTCTAACTGATCAGAAATGTTCTCAAAACAATTAAAAACAGCCTATCCAGTGTTCTCCATGAGAGTCTTGGCTCAGGAATACTTAAATATCTTCAGAGTGTATCGATTTTAGTTATTCGCTTCTGTCACAATTTCTTTCTTCTAAGTTCTACCTGGTGACATCCTCTAAAATATAACGATAACCTGACTCAGAACGTGCTAAGCTGCAAGGAAGACTGGCCTAGTTAAATCCATGCTGTTGTTGTTAAGTCGCTAAGTAGTGTCCGACTCTTTGTGACCCCACGGACTGCAGCACCCCAGGCTTTCCTGTCTTCCGCTGTCTCCTGGAGTTTTCTCAGATTCATGTCCATTGAGTCAGTGATGCTATCTAACCGTCTCATCCTCTGTCACCCTCTTCTCTTGCCTTCAGTCTTTCCCAGCATGAGGGTCTTTTTCAGTGAGTCAGCTCTTTGCATCAGGTGGCTAAAGTATTGGAACTTCAGCTTCAGCATCAGTCCTTCCAGTGAATATTCAGGGTTGCTTTCCTTTATGATTAGTTAAATCCATAGGGTTGGCTAATTTGGATACTTAACAAACACTCATATAGGGACTAGTTCTGGTTCATGTTTCTTTGCAGAAAGGAAAATTTTGAGAAATACAGTACAACGACAAATAATATCTAGTATTTGCTTAGCACTTCATTTTGAACACAGTACACAGCTAACCCTCACAATACCCATATCAGGTATATAGTGGTGTTCTGGCTTTGTATGATAAAATTGAGTCTCAGAGCAGTTCAAGGACTGCTCAAGAACAGGCAGTTTTTAAGTGAGAGAACCAGAGCTGCAACGCAGGTCTCTGATGCTTCAGTTCAATGGTATTCTGTTAGGCCACAGCTATATCCTAAGTCACTTAGTCCCCAGGTGAAAATGTGATGAAAAGTTACAGAAAGTGAATTAAGAAGGCTGGAATTTGTGAGACTCTGGTGACTTATAAAACTATGTATTAAAAATGGTGCTTTAAGATCCCCAACCACTAATGAATTGATTTATTAACACTGGACTGCCCTTAACTTGCCTTAAATTCCCTCAGGTTGTTTCACTGAATGTCTCAGAACCTGAAATAGGATCTTTCAGTCAGCAGGAACCAGCGGAGGGGCATAATAAATGAGGCCTTGGGACTTGCCTGGTGGTCCAGCAGTTAAGACGCTGCACTTCCATTGCAGAGGGCGTGGGTTTGATCCGTGGTTGGGGAGTTAAGATCATGCATACCGTGGTGCGGCCAAAATACAGAAGAAAAAAAGAAAAGAAGCCTTGCCTGTTGTTGAGCCAGAGTCTCAGGGCTTTTTTTGGCCTTGGGGTTAATCTGGTTCTTGGTTTTAAAATCATTCAGAAGAAAATAGCTTGTTTGGAAGAAAACAGTTGTTTCATTTACACATTTATTGGAAATACTTATTAACAGATAGATCAATAGTTCAAATTCCCAGTAATTAAATCAAACTTCAAGTACCAGTTCTGAGAAAAATTAGATTGGGGTCCAAAAGCAAACAAACTAGAAACACATTGTCATCAAACCAAAAGACCTTTTTTAATTGCAATAATAATTTGTTCTTCATCAAAGAATATTTCTAGTTTTTTTGTGCTTGAGCCTCTAAGTATATTTATGTAAAAGTGAAACTCTTGTTGATTCGGAGGAGAGTGTTAGAGACTCTTCAAGATGGCACTGGTAAAGTGGGTTAAGACAGGATATTTACGCATTTAGTAACAGAATTTGTATTTTGGTCTGACCAGACTAAGAAAATTCTTTCACAATCATCATTTGTGTTTCCTGCTTCTCAATTGAATCAATTTGATAAAATAAAATATCACCTTATCCTGTTAATTGCCCTACTCTTAAAATCTGTCCTGTATAATTTCAGCAAGTGTAATATTTAGTAATTTGTCTATAATGTGTTTGTACATGCATGTGTATATATGATGATACAATTTTCACTGGTATTCTAAAAATAGATCTTGGAAAACACTGAGTAGAATATGAAGGAGAAGCATTTTTCTGAAAACTTAAGCACACCTTGATTCCAGGGCTCTCTTTAGAGGTTAGCTTTGTAACTGATGTGACTCTGTTCTCTTCCTTCTTTTAGCATTGTTCTGTTAGCTCTCTAATTCTGCTAATGGTGGACTCAATCACATAGTTGACTGGCTTATTTCAGTGCTTCGTATAATGTTATAATACCTGAGAATGTATACACATGCACACAAGAAACTGTAATTAAGCTTACTAACCAGCTCTGATAAAAGTTTGCCTTCTCCCCAAGCTTCCAGCATTGCCCCAACCACCACATAGCTCCGAATTTATTATGCAGACATACTTAACAGCTGTCTGTATACATCATTGTTAATATCGTCATTCAGCTAAATCTAAGTACCCTGGAAATTGGATGACTTCCTTCTTTTATTTATCTCAAAATCACCTAAAAGAGGATTCTCTCCTGAGGTGACAAACAGCTATTTACTGAATTTGGTCAGTTCATTCTGATGTCTTGTACTTAATTTCAGTAAGAGAAGATTTCAACCTGAGGTATAGAGCACTCAGCCCAAACAAACAAAACCCCCACAAACAAAAGAAATATAAAGCATTCTGATGTGAAGTATAGTAGTGTTTATCCATAGTCAATATCACTAATCTAGAGTTAATGTTCAGATCAGGTCTTGGAATACTTTAATATTTTATATTCCCAGTGGCTTTCATGACTTTCGAAAGTGAATGATCGTTTTCCACGTGTCTTCAAATGTCTAATAAGACATTCACAGAAAATCTGTGACAACTCACAGATACAGCCATATTTTTATTCATATTCCTGAGAATATCATGGCCATGTCTAAATCAGAAAACATTAAACAAAATGTAATGAAGCTACACTTTAAATTTGAGCTATTTTTTCCTCAAATAGATTAAGTCCATCACCATTGATTTTGACTTTCAAAACCCACTCAAAACACTAAATTACTAGTGTTTTATATTATATTCTCCATATAAAAGAATTTGTATACCAGTTGCTGACATTTCTTATTATTCTTCCCATTAACTACTTTTTCATTTAGGAAACCATTAAGGTTTATTTGTAACTGTTTTCAAAGGCTTGGAGGATATTAAGGATTTATTAGCACTTCCTTCATAGATTGTTTACCAGACTCTTCAGGTTTTACAAATCATTTCATTATGAAGCCAGGGTAAAAGCTTGCATAAGAAAAATCATTTAATAGCATTTTTATTATAAAGGTAATACATATTCATTTTTAAAAGGTTGTGAAATACAGAAAACACAAAGAAAGAAATTAAATTACTTGCAGTCCTACCTCTATTGGTAGTTTAGTATACCTTGAGGTCTTTTTCATGTGTATAACTACACACATTAGAAAGTATAATTCTTAAATGGATAAGAAATAAAATGTAGTATATTATCAAGAGGAAGATTTAGTCTTTGAAGTTAGCATTTTTGCCTTCTTCCCTTATTCCAATAATCTAATCATGGTCCTGAAATCAAAGTACATCCCTGGAATCATGTGACAAGGTTGACAGTGAAGAAGTTGCTGTTCTTCTCTTGGTCCTTAACTGCCTACCCAGGGTTTTAATATATACAAAGATAAAGTGAGACAATAGCAGGTTCTTTTTTTTTTTTAAGAGAGAAAGGAACTATTTTCCCATTGCCATCTAAAGGTAAAATTGGACTTCACTAGCGAGGAACAAGTGACAAAATGGAGAGAATTACTACATAGACCCTCCAGGAAAAAAAAAAAAAGTATATGGCTCTTGCTTATGCAGCAAAATTTTAGAAAGATTTCAGGATTTATCTTCGTTGTGATGCTTATAGGATAAGAGAGTCTTGTCAGCATAACTATACTTATTTCAATAAAATATATAAATCCCTTCCTTCAAAAATAACCTAAAAAGGAAGACTCTGGATTGCATTTAATGAAATAACAGCAAAATACATATAAAACACCCCCATCCCACTTTTAATAATATCTGTAATCCCTAAGTCAAGAGAGAGGTTATTTATAACTCATAAAGACACGTACATGCTCAGGGCTTGATGATCCTGTGACATAATCTGTTTGAGTAAGTCATTTTCAAGAGAAAGCCTTTAGGGGGAGAAAAAGTTTTCCAAAAAAAAAAAATCAAGAGATTTTTCTCCCCAGAGAAAATACTAATTTATCATACTTAGCAGGAACTATTGACTTTTTTAAGTAAAACAGAGTTTTCAATCAAACAGTGTTCCTGCTCACTTAAATACTGGTCTAACATTCTTCCTCCTCACATTCTTGAAACCAAGTAGACAACCCTGTGACATACCCTTCAGAAGATCTGTTGAAAGTTTCCAGGCCAGTTTGGTATATGGAGCCGTGCAAAATCTTATGCAATCCAATGGCCCATGCCGATGGTCACAGCCAAGGGCACAGCACTGTCAGTTAAAATTCTTTACTCACGTTAGATGCCGAATTGTGGGTGTCTTATGTCATAAGGATTTTATGTCTTCTTTTTGCCCCAATCTCTTCTTCTGGCTTTCCAGCCATCTGCTTATGTTTCAAAGTATGGTGTCAGTCACTAAAATCAGACCCCACTAAGAGGACTATGGGTAATTTTTGTACTTCCCAAAAGAAAAGTCAGCTTTATTGTATATTCTTTTGAATGTAATAGGATGTGTCCTTGGGGCCCACTAGAAACACTCTCCACTGCCATGGGAAGAAATGGGCTTTAGAATCAGACACTGACCTTAGGTTAAACTCTCGTTCCATTAGTTCCTAGCTCTCACCTGCTTACCCTCTCCATTTCTTCATCTGTGAAATAGAAATAGTGACTGCCTCGTAATGAGGTTGTGAAAGATGAAAAGAGAAAGCATGCTAGAGTAGCTGTCACGTGGTGAACACGCAGTAATGTTAGTTTTCCTCTCGTCTTACTGATGTGGAACACTGAATGCTGGTCTGGTCAAGTGGGCCACTTTTTATGTTCTTTCTAAATGAGCCTTTTCAGTTTTTGAGTAGCTCGAGGCAAAACAGTTCTCAGGGCTCCTGCATTTATCTAGTATAATTTCAGCAAGTTTTTACTGAGCACCTGTTGTGTGCCAAAAACTGTGCAAGAGAGATGTAGAGCTAAGAAGTATAGAAGTCCTTATCCCCCAAGGAGCTCAGGTCTAATGGAAAAGACAGGTGACTAACCCAGTAATGACAGGGTACAATGAGAAGGAAAGAAGGAAAGAGTCCTGGTATCTAAACATACTTTAGGCAGCCAGGAGAAAACTTCCAGAACTAACGTGAGTTGAGTATGGACTTGCAGGCAGAAGGAACAATACAATACTGACAAAGGCACAGAGGCAAAAGAAAGCATGCTCTGTTCTAAGAATTGCAAATTGTCTTGAGTTAGTAGAGAGAAGGGTGTGTGTGGAGGTGTAGCAGGGTGAAGCTGGAGAGAGAGATAAAGAGTCATATTTTAAAGTATTTTCTATGTCTTAGAAAAGGACCTGAACTTTAACCAAAAGGCGGTGAAGAGTCCCTAAAGGACTTTAAGCTGAAAAATGGAATTTTCGATGTTTCATTTTTAGAAATGAACACTTTCACAGCAGAATAAAGGATGTGTTCAGGAAAGGGTTGAGTTGAGAAAGAAGGAAGGAAGAAAAGAAAATTTGTTTGGGGCATTAGTAGGAAGCAGGGTGAGGCATTATAAAGCCTGAGTGTGGGAATAGAGAACAGATAAGGGGCATACTGAAGTGCACTGGATGAGTTTAGTTTGGGGCATATTGTATCCCATATGCCTGGGAGAGGGTCCAGTAGGTAGTTGGCTGTGTTGTCCCAGACATCGCGACAGCAGAGCCATCTGGAGCGGCTGACTCGACCGTATGTGAGAGTGCTCTAAGTGGTAATCCAACCCCACTGGTGTCAGTTTTCCTTTTATTTCCAGTGACTAATATGTATTCAGTGATCAGTAAATATTTGTTGAATTGGTATGACTGTGGCCACAGCTTTTACCCTGGGTCTCCTCTGTTCCTGCTCTGAAAAAAACGCTGGGTCTATCTAAGTTTCCTCAGCAGTAGGCGACTTTGGGCCAGGTGGTGCTGGCCTCAGCAATGTTTGGCTCGCACATGGCTTCTTGATGACAGACCACTGCTTATCACTTGGTCAGACTGGTATGAAATTGGCTCTTCCTTGATTATCGTAGGCATTTTCCTGGTTATTAATCAACCTTCTCAGTTATGACAAAATTATTTGAAGGAGCCTCTCTGTGTGAGTGGGTTTGGATATGCTATTCACAGCATTAGAGCTAGCATAACAGCAATTTGAGAAAGCCTATCTGTTTATTACCAGTGAGTCTATTTTGGGCAGCTCCATAACAGCTTGTCTGACTCAAAAGAAATGGTGAGATAAGTGCCTTAGAAAGTAGTACAGAGTGTTAGCAGCATAACAGCAAACTCATTCTGGTGTCCCCCAGGCCCTAGACTACTATTGGTGCTCAGATAATGTTGATTGAATTAAGTGACTCTACATGGTAATTGAGAATCTACAGAGTGCTTTCACATATTATTGTATTTGATCTTCAGAACCTTGTGAGTCAAACCAAGTATTATTCTCATTTTAAATATGAGGAAATTCATATACGCTTAGCATGAATAGTTTATATATCTCCGATACATCTTCAGACAAAGACAGTTTCTCTGGTCATCTTTCAATTCCACTTTTCATGTCCTGAGTAATATTCCTGATCAGTCAGTGAAAGACCTGCCTAATTCGAGTTCAGCTTGTCCCACTTTGAGATGCTCTTAAGTTAGACTGTTCTTAGAAGTAAAGTTGGCCTGCAGTTCTTAGGTGCGGTGCATCTTTTCGTCTCTTGCTATACCGCTGGTTTATATTCATCACAGTGTAGACTGGTTTACAACTTAAGGAGCAGCAATGACTTTTTTAAAAAATGTAATACATACAGTGTGATTTCAGTACTAAAATGTGTAGGCTGGTCCATGCATAAGTCGTTTTTTAAAAGAGTGCTCTTCTGTTAATTTCCTATAGGGCATGTAATATGGTAAATTAATTTTACCAAAATTTCAGGCCTGTGTGGCTTATTTGTAGCTCTCTGGTGAGCATATGCCAATTTTCCTAACATTTGGCTTCTGTTAGATTGTTCATTGCTCAAATGGTTCGTGTTCTTTTCCTACTAGCGTGAATTCCTACTCTTCTTCCAGCCACAGCACTTTTCTTTAAACATTAGGAATAGGTCCACGTACTGTGATGTTATCTTCTCATCCACGTTCTCTTGAAAATTCTTATTTTAGATCTGTTTATCCTTTAATGTAAGGCATTTAGCCCAACAGGAAACTCTGTGTTTCCAGGATTTATTTCTCTCAGGAATTGGAGACATTGTCATCCATCTGTGGAGAAATACTTCTCAACTGCTAAGTCACATTTATTCTGTTTATAAAGCATTGTTTCACTATTTCTGATATTATAGTTAATTCTTTGACCATGATTGGATTGTCTGTGCTGGATGTACTCACCTTCTGTTTCTCTGCCAACCAAAGTCTAGATTTCAGCTTCTCCATCATGGGCCAGCATGATGATACATATGGCTTGGAGATATATGGAACATTTTTCAGTCTGATCAGACTCATCCAGCTACATTTTATCGACTCATAAATTGCACTGTGTCCTGTGCATAGTAATGAGTTAGGTATTTAGGAATAGTGCCTCCTCTGAGTATGAAGAGTATGTTATACAGAGAAGACCGTAGTAACACAAAATGTTTGTTCGTCTGTGAGGCACATCGAAATCATTTCTCAGATTGACCGTGTTGTAGAACTATGACCAAAATGAGGGTGGAATTGTTTAAGCTGCTGACCTGCTCACTAAACAGTGACCAGCAAGTAATGCTTCCTTTTGACCACCTTCAGGAGCTAGGGTTCCTGGTTTACATTAGTATTAATATTTTTGAGGCCTCTTAGAAATCATCGTTGATTCTCAGAGTTCACTGTGTTCCCCACCTCCTCCTAATCTTCTTGCTCTTGTGTGTGTTCATTCATTTGTAGAACTTAAATGGCATTCGCACCAAGGAGGTGGCTGCCGAGACCACGGGGCCATCTACCAACCCTGACCCTGCATGGGAGGGCCCCAAGCGTTCAGTAATTCCTAGTCAGAGCCCAGGGACCGCTTCACCGGAGTCTCCAAAACACTTTGACTTGGGCCCCCTCTCCGCAAGCAGCAAGGAGACAGAAGAGAAACGGCTGGGGGCAGCGGGCTCTCTTGATATTAAGGAAGAGCTGAGAGGTCCCGGTGGGGAGTGTGTAGGAGTGGAGGGACAGGCCAGTGTCTTACAGGCCTCAGTATCGCCAGCTTCCTCCCAGCTGCAGCTTGGTGAAAAAAAGGCAGAGAGCAGTGACCAGCGTATTACACCAGGAGAGCCACTTGGGAAGCAAAATGGGTCATTTCTTGACTCTCGTGGGGGTAACCAATTCCCCACCCTCATTCGAAGTTTTCAGGTAGTAACTGATTCAGTGATGCAGATCTAACAACTCACTGTGGGAGAGGGCCAGAATCTGTTCTGCGGAGGAGGTGGTGGTGGCAGTGGTGAGGATAGTTGCCTCTTGGCTTTTTTCAAAAATCACAGAATAAAATCGAAGTTCTTGATTACTACAAAGAAATGTATTCAGAGTCATTAACACTATGTAGAAATGCTTTCTCCCCTAATGACTTAACAAAACTCTGGGGGTAAACTCCAGCTCTTTGTCTTTATGAAACTGGGGTAAGTGTGTTTCTCTTTTCCTTGCTCAAGTACGGGCTTCGTAAAGAGCCGAATTTCTGAGACTTCTGTGATGAGGGGCCTTCAATGTTCTGAGACCCTGCTCAAAAAATTCAAATACTCTTAATTAATTAAAAGGGGTAACTGACTTTTTAAGTAAGGAGTCAGGCCCCAAATAATGGTTTATGTATTGCAGCCGCATAGTGCAGCCCACCACTCCCACTAACCCTACTCACGGGAGCTTCCATGATCATAGGCACTAATCTCCTATGCTAAGGTGGATGGCCACTTAACTGTACCACAATCATATGGTAGTTTCAGGGTGATTTATAGTCTTGGGGAAGGTGAGCTGATGGATAGGAAACCTTTGATATTTTGCTTAAGTTCATTCTTCAGAAATTCTGAGATTAATCACCAGGTGGTGGTAGAACTGATTATCTTCTCTCCACTTTTCCCAATACTGTTTTCTTTTCAATAACTCCAAAGTGAATGTCTGACATTGATTTGAAAGAAGTTAATGAATTCCAGGGTAATGTTTTCCAATGCCAGTGCTATGTCATGTACCATTTGTACTAAGGGGAGGAAATGTGGCTGATTTCCTTTATTTTAATGGTACAGTTGCAAGGACAAACAGGAGTGACTGCTCTTTGGCAAATAGTTTTATATTCAAATTCTGAAGATCCGTCTGAAGTGTTTTATATCACCACTCGTAACTGTCTGATACTATCACTTTCCATTAAGCTTGTGAAAGTGAACAGTAGCACTGTTCTTTAATGTCCTTGGTGATTCGACACCTTGTCAGGGCTACACTGGAATGGTGTCCAAGACTTGGACAGAGGTTGAGCTAGCCCTTTGCTTGATCAGAGCAATCACTTTGATCAGATCAATGTCAGAAGATTAGCTAGCCACAGCCTTCAGAGGGCTCCGGTAACTCTGTTTCTCTACTACCTCACAGCCTCCCCTGGTGAAGACTCAGACTGTCACCATCTCAGACACTGCCAACGCTGTGAAAAGTGAAATTCCAACCAAAGACGTCCCTATCGTCCACACTGAGACCAAGACCATCACGTACGAGGCTGCCCAGGTGGGACAAGGTTGCATGTTTCAGAACCAGAGACTATACAGTTATTATGATAAATCACTTGCTGCAAATAATGCTAGGCTTTTCTGGGGCAGTCCTTTTCAGAAGAGATCACTGATCTCAAGATATTCCCAGATACTTTATTAAAAGCAAAATTTTCTTGGATCTGATGGCTTATATCCACCCAGTTCAGTTAGGGAAGACAGTCCAGTGTGATGGTTGAGAACATGGGCTTTGGGTCAAACAAACCTGAGCTCAGGTCCCAGCTTCTCCATATATTAACTTAAACAAATGGTTGAGCATCTGGGAGCCCTGATGCCCTGCTCCACTCTCCACGGCCACCTGCACCATGTTAGTATCTCCTCGTGATTCTGTCTTGAAACTTTCATAAGGTAGTACTTGAACACCACTCCTGAAAGTATAAGTAAAAGAAAGAAAGAAAGAAAGTGAAGTCACTCAGTTGTGTCCAACTCTTTGCGACCCCATGGACTGTAGCCTACCAGGCTTCTCCACCCATGGGATTTCCCAGGCAAGAAATACTGGAATGGGTTGCCATTTCCTTCTCTAGATCTTCCTGACCCAGGGATTGAACCCAGGTCTCCTGCATTGTAGGCAAACGCTTTACCGTCTGAGCCACCAGGGAAGTCTAAGTAAGTAAGTAAGAGCTAAAATAATTATAATCAATTTACTACAATTAAATTTAAAATCATTTAAGAATTTAGTGCTTAAAATTTTATTTACTTCCTACTTTGAGTAAAATTTATCCTTCCTTGTTAATAATTTGAATGAACTCATCTTGCTTAGGTTGAGTCATTTCCTTTTTCATTCACAGAAGCTGAAAGTGCAAAAAACTTTTCCATCTATAAACTGAACTGTTTATTCATTACTGCAGCAAGTATTTGTTTGAGCATTTATGTATTGGCCAAAGCAATGCACAGGGTGGGCACAGGCCCTCTCATTTCTGGAAGTGACATTCTAGTCTGGAGAGACAGGCAATAACACACAGATGTATACATTTCAGACAGTGATAAGTGCTTTAAAGAAACTAAAATAGGATCAAGAGTCAGACAATATGCGATAACATGAAGAGTTGCTATTTTGGGCCTGGAATAGTCAAGGAAATCCTCTCTGAAAAGGTGCCGTTTTAGCTGAAGCCTACATGATGGGAAGGAGGCAGCCACACGGAGCCCTGGCTGGCTGGTTTCACACAAATCTCTCAGTTAATCCTCACATTACCATAAACTGGGTGATGACGTCCGCCTTTGGGAAGCAGTGTCACTTGCCAATTAAAAGCACATTCTTTGCAATCAGGCAAGTGGAGTTTGTATCCTAGTTCAATCATGTACTCGCTGGATAACTTTAAACAAATCACTGATCTCTAAGCCTCTGTTTCCTGCTTGTGAAATGGGGATAATACTGTCTACCACTGCAAGTTTTGGGGGAGGATGAAGTGAAATGATGTCGGGATAGCGCCTGGTGTGTTCATAGACATCAGCGTTGTCTGCTTCCCCCTTCTCCCTCCTGTGGTCTAGACTGTGGAATTTGAGTTTGATAAATAATGACTTGCTTCATTGCTTCAGGTTTTCTGGCAGTGGTGATGAAGTAGCCTCATTTAAGCGGTGGTTTTGGAAGATGGTTCCTAAAGCTGTGTGCTGAATCTATTAAAAGAGGGGCTGCCTGGAGACAGGGATATGGCTTCTGGCAGGTTTAGGGGGATGCTTGGGAAGAACTGAAGCATAGCCTGAGGAAACGAGAAGAAAGAGCTATGTCAGGAGAGACAGAGATGGATGCGCAGGACTTGGCAGTGAGGGGACTGCAGAGGAAGGCGGAGGACATTCCTTTGAGACGTTCCTTTGAGATTGCGTGCACAATGAGCCAGGAGTGTTTTGAAAAGAAGTACTTGCGTATGGGAGGGAACTCTTTAAGCTGTCACTACCATGGAAACAACCCGTCCGTCAATAGAGAACATGTTTGTAATTTATAGTACATCCAATTAAGGTAATTATGTGCAACCATTAAAAAAAGCTTCTGATGGGAATAATCTATGTGATAAACTGGTAAATGAAGAGTAGTACAATATGGTACAAATAATATGCTGTTTATGTGAGGGGAAAGGGTCGTGTGTACAGGTGTATATACAAAGGCTTATGTGTGACTATACTGTCTCTGAGTGGGTGCTCGGAAAACACAAAAACCCACCACTGGGTGGCCTGGGGTGAAGAGGCCTGGACTCCAGTCTGTGGTCAGGGGTGGGAGGGGCGCTGACATTTCATTGATCTCCATTTTGAATATTTTCAATTTTGTAATGTGTGCATATCAACAGAAATTTTAATGGTTCAAAATAAATGACTTGGAAAACTATTAGCGCCATTCTGCCAGCAGAAGCCCATGTATGGTTTGAGTGTAGCCCATACAAAAATTCATTTTAGAATATGCTAGCTTGTAAGAGAAATACAGAGGCCCCAGGATGTACAAGATAAAGCCTGTGGGCCCTGGAATCAGAGAAACCTGGATCTTCTTTAAAAAAAAAAAAAAAAGTCATTTATTTATTTAGCTGCGCTGAGTCTTCATTTTGGCGTGTGAGATCTCTAGCCATGGCATGTAAACTCTTAGTTGTGGCATGTGGGATCTAGTTCCCTGACCAGGGATGGAACCCAGCCTCCCTGTGTTGAGAGTGCAGAGTCTTAGCCACTGGACTACCAGGGAAGTCCTCAAGAAACCTGGATCTTAATTCCAACACTTGCTAGCTTTGTGACCTTGAGCAAGTCACTTAACCTCAAAGCCTTAGCTTTCTCTTCTGAGAAACACCTTTATAACGTTATTGAGATAAAGATAACATTTTCTTGGTGCATAGTGGCTATTCCAAAATGGTAGCTATTATTATATTGTTATCCATCTACCTTTATTTCACTTTAACCAGCTACCTGGGGGTGTGCCTAGTAGCTCAGCTGGTAAAGAATCTGCCTACAATGTAGGAGACCCTGGTTTGATTCCTGGGTTGGGGAGATCCCCTGGAGGAGTACTAGGCTACCCACTGCAGTATTCTTGCCTGGAGAAGTCCACTGCCAGAAGAACCTGGCAGGCTCTAGCTATAGGGTGGCAAAGAGTCGGACACAACCGGGCAAATTTCACTTGCATCCGTCTCCCTTCATTTCACTTTAACCAGGCTTATTGACTAGACAGTGGAGTATGGTGGGGAAAAGTGTTGACTTTGAAATTAGATTTACTGGATTTGAACTTGTTCCATCACTTACTAGTGTCCAGTCAAGTTACTAAATCACTTTGTGCCTCAGTTTCCACATTTGTAAAATAGTAATAGTTCTACCTCGTTGGGTTGTTGCAAGGAATGAATAAGTTAATGTACCTATAATGTGCATTTCAGATTAAGTTGTCACTACCATGGAAACAACCTAGGTGCCCCTCAATAGGGAACGGGTTAAATAAATTATATTTAGTACATCCAATTAAGGCAATTCTTTATAGTTATTTTTTAAAGCTTCTAATGGGAATATCTACATGATAAATTGGTAAATGAGAAAGCACAGTGCAGTATGGTACAAGTAATATGTAGAAAAAAGTGACTGGCACATAATAAGCACCAGATAAGTATTTGCTATTGTTACTATTTATTTACTGTAATTATTTCTGCTTCTGTTCTTATTATCTTGCCAGACAAGTAAACCTGGGAACCTTTTTTCGGTCGGTCCATAATTCCTACATTTTGGGATATGGTGAGAGGGGGCGGGAGCCAGAATGGGGGTTTTTACTTTTTGCATGTATATGTATGTGTGTGTACTTGAGGTAACATTTACATACAGTGATACGCACAGGTGATAAGAGTTCGGTTAGATTGGTTTTGATAAATGTGTCTATCTGCGTAACCAAGACATTCTGGGGACACAGAACATTTCCATGACCCCTGAAAACATCTTCATAGCCTTTTCCAATCTTTGCCTATTCTTGAACTTCATATAAATGGAAATATACAGTCATACCCTTTTCTGCCTGATCATGTTTTTCCGAGTCATCCATGTTATGTGAATCCATAGGTCACTGTTTTGTATCGTTGAGTAATATTCCATCGTACAAATATACCACAATTTGTTTACCCTTTCATTTCTTGATGGACAGTTGAGTTGATTCCAGTTTGGGGGAAATAAAGCTGCTTTAAACATTCATGTGCAAGTCCTTCTGTGGACACATGTTTTCACTTATCTTGTGAACACCTAAGCGTGGAACTGCTGTGTCATAGGGTGAGGGAATGGTGAACTTTACAAGCGACTGGGAAAGCCGCAGTACCCTTTTTAGGAAACACTGGTAAGAAAAGAGGCCCCACGTGGGAAGAGTGTAAGTTAGAAGTCATAACAGTGTCTCCTCCCTCTTCTACCTTCTCAAGACGGAAAAGGAGGAATAAGGGGGTGGCTGGGGATAGATGAGAGTAGATTCTCAGGGTTAGTAGAGGAGGGGTTCTTCAGGAAGATTCAGCCCTCTTGGCACACAAATTCTTTTTTTTAATTAAAAATATTATTGACCTATGGCTGATTCATGTTGATGTTTGGTAGAAACCAACACAGCTCTGTAAAGCAAGTAGCCTTCAATTAAAAAATAAATTAATTGAAATAAAATTTAAAAAAATATTGAAATATGATTGACTTACAGTGTTGTGTTTCAGGTATACAGCAAAGTGATTCAGTTATATAGTATATATATATATGTGTGTGTGTGTGTCACCCACATACATTCTTTAGATTCTTTTCCATTATTGGTTATTATAAAATATTGAATATAATTCCCTGTTGGTTATAGCTAACCAACAGTAAGTCCTTGTTGGTTATCTATTTTATATATAATAGTTTTTATTTTAATCCCAGACTTCTAATGTATCCCTCCCTGCTATACACCCTTTCCTCTGATTCCACATATGAGCGATATCATATGATATTTGTCTTTTTCTGACTCGTCCATGTTGCTGCAAATGGCAAAGTTATTTCATTCTTTTTTATGGTTGAGTAATAGTCCATTGTGTGTATATTGGGACACAAATTCTTAACAACTTACATCATACTTTTATTTTTCAAATCTCTCTTGATCTTCACAGCTACAGTGGAAGCAGAGCACAAGATTGCCTGTTGTAAAAGTGAGAAAAACTAAAACTCAGAAAAGTCAGAATGACTTGCCAAGATCCCATAGCCAGCCACTGTCTGAGCTGGGACCTGAACCCCAATCTTTAGAAGTTTTGCCCTCGGTCCTAGTCGAAACATTTATTAGCATAGAACCTTGACAGTTTATTTAACTTCTCTGGACCTCGGTTGTCTTAAGTTTCTATATAGTTAAGTTCTAGAAGTTAACTTTCTATGTAGTGTAATAATAGAACCTACTTCAGATATTGATAGATGTGATTGAGGTAACAGTTGCATTATATGCTTGGCATATGGTGTGAGTGCAATAAATATTAGTTGAGTCTGAATCTAAGGTAGATCAGTGGGTCTGGGCTGAAGAAAGTGTTAGTGAACTAGTCAAGACTATGCCTGGTATGAGGGTGGCTGGCATGAGTGAAAGACTTAGGTGACACAATCAAGTTCCCTCTCTTGTCCAGAGTCCTACCTGGAAGGGAACCTAGCCAGAGACTCTTCCCTAATTCTTTTCTCCTCCTCCTGTCCTCCCCTGAATGCCTCAGATTTTTGGCTCAATGAAATGTGGTCCTTACTTAAAAGGGTTGGAGGCCTCTGCTTATAACACAAATGACTTCTGTAAAGAGGCAGAGAAGGAGAGAAACCAGCACAGTGCTTGCTGCAGGATACTTTATGAAAACAGTTGTAGTTCTCCAAACCCCCCTCTGAGTCAGTGTGCGATACCAGGCAGTTTAGGTCATGCCTGTCTGGAAAGCACGCAGCTGTAGGTAGCCTCCATCCTCCTCCCTTCGTTTGTTTCCATCTTGGTCAGGGATCGTCAGCAGCTCTGAGTCTGCTAATGGCCTAAATGGTTGCTGATAACTGTTCATCAGGCTGAGCTTGGCTCCTGCCAGACATTTCTCTTCCTTTTTGGTAATGTCGTTTCTCATAATATATTTATTTTGGTCATAGTAGAGTGAGCTCCAGAGAAACAAGCACCAGCCCTTGTTTTCTGGGTAGGTTAGTGGTGTAACCCAGCATTTTAAATACTTTTAAACCCCTCCTGTAATGTAGGAGGACCCATTTCAATGATAGCTTTGGTCTCAATAATTGCCGTTGAGATATTCTATGTATTTCCCCCTACTTAGCCTCGAAAGAACATACCTCATGTGCTCCAGTCTTCCGTATTGGTCTTCAAAGAAGATAGCCCGAGATTCCTTACACCCCAGCAGGGACCTTTCCTGGTTCTTTCTGGAAAGTTCTGGCATATGACTCAGAATCTAGCTTTGCTTTAGCAACCGAGAGTTCATACCTTCCTTCTTGCCTTGGGTGGTGTGTAAAGAGCTCTAGGTTTGTAGAGAGGATTGGTTTGGAGTCCTTGGGCAAACCATTCACTTTCTCTGAGCCTGAGTCTTACCTCTAGTGGTAAAAAAAAAAACCCGCCTGCCAGTGCAGGAGATGTCAGAGATGCAGATTCCATCCCTGGGGCAGGAAGATCCCCTAGAGGAGGGGATGGCAACCCACTCCAAATCTTGCCGAGAGAATCCCAGGGACAGAGGAGCCTGGTGAGCTACAGTCCATAGGGTTGCAAAGAGTTGGACACGACTGAAGCGCACACACACATATGTCTTACCTGGGAGTGCTAACAAGTTTCTGCCTTTTCTATTCATATTCATAGGGATGAAGAGCATCAAAAAAAGATTTTGAAAGTCTCTCTGAGCCATCACATACTCTATACATGTGCATAGTTATTGTCACTGTCTTTGACTCTGTGGTTAACACACCCTCCTCCATTCTCTGATCCACTCCTATCCCTGACCCAATGCTGAGGAACCTGGACTCATCCAGCTGTTTTGGAAGGAGCTTTGTTCTCAGCAGATTATTTTTATTTATTAAGTAAGAGGTCACTGGGAAGGAATTGGGGGTTTGCTTTAGGATGCACAGCTGCAGAGCAAAGCTGCATCTCCAGCATGTGCTCTCAAGGCTTCCTGAGAGGCATGCTGATGCGCTGTGTCTCCTTCTGCAGACGGACGACAGCAGTGGCGACTTGGACCCAGGAGTTTTGCTGACAGCTCAGACCATCACATCCGAGACCACCAGCAGCACCACCACAACTCAGATTACCAAGGTAACAGACAGCTAGAAATTCCCTATGAAGTCCAGTGGCATGCCAGGCTCGCTGCCTCTCTGCAAGAACCCCCATCCATAAACAAGGATTTTTCAGCTTTATCCTTACTGAGGCAAGTTATCCCCCATGTTCAGGCGGAAAGGCCCTGCTGCTTTCCCCAGTAATAAGCCCAGGGAGACCCTGAGCATCCCTACCTCCTTAGGGGTCTCCTAGACTCACATGTTTTTCTCTTTACACATTTCTCTGTCTCCCTGGTCAGTGGGTCCTCTGTCTGGCTGGGAGGTCAGTTTAAAGGCAAGTTTTGTTGGGATTATTAAGCAGCCATATTTTCCAAGCCAAAAATCAGAACTTGGGGTCTCACAAAGAATTTTTATGTTATGTCGAGGATTGAGGCCATAAGAACTATAGTTCAGGTGCTGAAATATTGGAATCATTAGAATATTGTTTATGGGGACAAGAGGGACAAAGTATCTAAAATTGGAACTACTCCCAGAAAATCTGAGATAATCCATGTTTGCAGTGGCACTAAAGAGGGGATTCATAGGGCCTGGACTCCATCTTAGGCCTGTTCATGCTGATCATGCTCGGCTGCCTCTCCATTGGACTCTAAACTCTGTGCTTAGTGCCTATGGAAACGACAATAAAAGGACAAGACCCCCTCCAGACAGGGGAACCTTGAAGATCTTATCCAGGTTACTCATCACCTAAGAGAAAACATACACTAATCACCCCTGTCTCTGGCCAGGCCATAAATTTTTCAGTACCTATTGGAGTATAACCCTGGGCTTATTGATTATTGGCCAGTTGTTTAACTGTTTGAACACATAACATGTAAATGATGAGATTATTGTGATTGTATTTCCCCTTCCTTTGTTTATGTAAGTCTCAAGGAATTTGGGGTGGTGAGTTCGGACCCGTACACATGGGGTATAAAAGATTTTCACAAATGCTGGTCGGGGTCCTTGGCTAAGAGGAGACTCTGCCTCGGGCCCGCTGGTGCAATAAACTGCACCCCACCATCTGCATTGTCCTTCTGCGTGTGTTTCCCGGAACATATGGCTACAACAGCACTACAGGAAAAAGCATTTTCTTGTAAGTAAGAAATCTAGATTCCTGACCAGACTCCTGCATTGACACACAGATGACTGGAAGCCAGTTACTTCGTGTATCTAAACCTTGGTTTCCTCATATGTCAAGTAGGGGGCATTATTTGAGGATCTTTTGACATTAGTCACAGGACTATTTTAAAACAAAGAGCTTAGTTTCAAGCTGCATGACATTTTTGTTTATAGTCTTCTGATTTTTTCCTCTTGAAAATAATCAAAATATACAGGAAAAGAGCAAAAAGAAACACCTGTTTTGTTTACTCAGAGAATGGTGTTTAGCTTGTTAAAATTTTTAGCAATACGGAGGAACAAAGGTGTGCTCATTTTAGCAGATCCAGTCCAAATTGTGAACAAGTGTGTGAGAAAGCTGTTCTATGCAGTACCCCACAGCAGATTAAAATTTGGAGTATAGTTTCAGACTGATTTCTTCCTGTTGTTTATTTTGCTCTTTGGGTTTTCTTTTCTTCTTCCTTCCTTCCTCCCTTCCTTCTTTCCTCTCTCTCTTCCTTTCTTTCTTTCTTACATGATAACTTTTCTCTTTGGTTTCAGACTGTAAAAGGTGGGATTTCAGAGACCCGGATTGAAAAGAGAATTGTGATCACAGGAGATGCGGATATTGACCATGATCAGGTGAGGATGCCAAGGAGATTCTGAATGTGGGAAGGTTTCCCAGTGGGTTGACCGATGAATACCAAAGTTGGCTTGCACAAGGCAACAGCTTTATCTCCAAAGAGACCCCTCAGCTTCTCCAGACCTCAATTAAGAAGGAGGACAAAGGGAATCAGATCTCGAGACCTGTGGGGGGGGGTACCGCCACAGATTGAAGAAGCAGCAAAGTGGAGTAAAAGGAACATGGGCGGTAGACTCAAAAAGACTTGAGCTTGGATCCTAGTTCTTACCAGATTTTAGCTCTAACTCCCTCAGCCTCTGTTTCCTCATCCTTCAAGGATGTTGTGAGAAATCAAGTGAGATACAGACATACATCACGTGGCATGCAGTGGACTTCAAGCAAACGGAAAAGCTGCCGCTGTTCAGGGGGGATTGTGTAACCTGTGCTGGAGGCAGTCAGGCGATCCGACCAGCCTGCGGTCTCTACACTGGGAGGGCAGCCAGCGGGGCCGCAGTGTGAGAGGCTGGAACTCAGGAGACTTAGAACCTGCTTTCTTCCCAGATCTATCACGAACTTGCTGTGTGACCTTGGGCGAATCACTTTACCTCGGATTTTTTTTTGTTTCCTCTTCTCTAAAAAAGAGTAGGTTGATCTAGATCATTTCTGGGCCCCTGTGAGTGCTAAAATTCTATGCTTTTATGTTAATTAGGTGCTAATTGTGTGCTTGAAGCAATTAGCAAATAATAAGGTCAGGATTAATGTTCCCAATTCTCTGGCAGCTGAGGTTAGAACAGTAAAGCTGCAGAGAAGAGGGGGTGGAAGAGACTGCATGCAAATGGCTTCTGGAATCTTTGACAGGGGTGCTGGAGCCACAGTTCTGCGGCCTTTATGCTGACATGCTGAGTGTCTTAAAAAAAAAAACAACTGAGCTGCCGTGTTGGCCGTTCCCTTGGTAGCAGGGTTGACTTACAGCTAAGAACGCTGGGCTGAGGGTCCCAGCCGCGAGGCTGCAGAAGCCCAGGTGGGAGTCCCGGCAACCTGTTTGCCCCAGCTCAGGGGACCGCGCTGCGTTACCAGCCTGCACCCACCCACCTGGCCTGATGTGATCTGAGCCCCTGCCACGTGCTCAGTCTGTGCTAGATGACCTGGGAAGGAGCTTTGGCTTTGCCGTGAGACAGACCTGGGTTGAATCCTGACTCTGCAACTTACTGGTTATGTGTCCTTGAGTGAGTTATTTGACGTCTCTTCCGTAGTTTTGCCATCTGTAAAATAAAAATAATCATAGGATTCTTTAAGGTTTATTGTGACAAAGGGACACGCACACCTTGAAAGCTCAGAGTGGTGCTCGATTGTCCTCCAGTCCCTGCGACATGGGGACACGTGGAAGGAGTAAGACGTGGTGGGCTCTGGATGGGGAGGGGGCCCTTGAAGAAGATGCAGGCTGTCAGCAAGTGTAGGCCAGAGGAACCAGAGAGGGCTTGGACGGGGCCTTGGTTGAGCAAACAGGATGAGAGGGGATGAGCAGGGCTCTGTAGGGGCAGCAGTTCCAGGAAGGGCTCTCATGGAGTCAGGAGACCAAAAGAGGGATTTCCCTTCTTCCCATCCCTCCTAGAGGTAGACTTAAGAGCCAGAGTCAGCGATCAGCCAGTCAAATCTAGCTTGAGCCCTTTTTGATGGGGGTGGGAGGAGCACAGGCTGTCTCTGAGAATCCCATGCCGCCGTTCCCCAAAGGCTGTATCGAGCTCTTCCACCTTGGGGGTGCTCTGAGCTTGAGGCTCAGAGACTTGCGGCCCAAGGGGAGTAGCGGGGTCGTTGTGCGTGCACACGTGCTCAGTCGTTTCCATCGTGTCCGACTCTCTGCGACTCTGTGGACTGTAACCCAGGCTCCTCTGTCCATGGGATTCTCCAGGCAAGAATACTGGAGTAGGTTGCCATACCCTCCTCCAGGGGATCTTCCTGACTTAGGGACTGAACCTGGTCTCTTGTGTCTTCTGCATTGCAGGCGGATTCTTTACCACTGAGCCTCCAGGGAAGCCCAGTGGTATCATTACTCTTTTTTAACTTTTCATCTGCTCCTTTTTGCTTTCCTAAATTGATCAAAACTCCTCCAGATACTGAAATAGGGTCGTCATGCCCTTCCACCTTCCGCTGAAACTGAAAAACATTCTAGTAAAGGGGAAAGTCTGATAGACTTAACTGAGAATCCCCGTTTTATTACTTACTAGCTCTGAAACATCAAGCATTTTAACCGTTGAACCTTGGTTTCCTCATCTATGAAATGGAATTAAGGATACTCTCTTGATTCATTGAGTTGTTGTGAAGATCAAGAAATAATAAGTAATGGCCTGTCACACACCCTCCCAGTCTGCCTTCCTTTTTTTTCTCTGCTTCAGCCAAAGCCATCTCTTCCTTCTTGCAGCATGCTTCATTATCCTTCTCTCCTGTCCTGAGCTTCCCGGTTACCCTGTGCTGAGCACAGATTTTGCTTTGCTCTTCAGACGCCCCATTTTGAGTGAATCCTCCCGGATCCACCCAGGCTGTCACCTCTGAAATCCTCCCTGACTTCCTGAAGACAGCTCTTAGCTTTCCCCGTGTCTGTGTTTTAGTCCAGCACCCTCCCTCCGCGGGATGGGTTCGGCCATCATCAGCATGGCTCAGCCTGCACTCAGCCCTGGTTCTGCAGACAGGAAGGCTGAACTCGCCAGAGAAGTGGTGTCCCAGGAGCCTCTCCGTCCCCTCTGGCCAGGCCGCTTGCCGTCTGATGGGCGTCGCTTCTGTCTCCCTCAGGTCCTGGTGCAGGCCATCAAGGAGGCAAAGGAGCAGCACCCGGACATGTCCGTGACCAAGGTGGTCGTCCATCAGGAAACTGAAATCTCTGAGGAGTGAGCTCAGGTAGCAGCTGTTTTTGTGGGGCAGGCCTATCCCTCCAGCGGGGTCCGCACCGGCGCTTGGTCACCTGAAGGTGGAGGAAGGCGGAGGAGGAGGGTGTGGGGGCCATTAAGTTTCTGGCGCCCACCTAAAGCAGCTAGGTGTCCTCCTGCCCTCAGCAGTGCCCTCAGTGGCGGGTTGGAAGAGATCCCCCACACGTGGATGTAAACCCCACCCACCTCTGAGTCTCCCCTCACCCTCCCGCTTCCCCACCTCCCCTTCTCCCTGCTGCTGTGTTCTGTGCTGTCACAGGTCTGTCTGAGTCTAGACCTGGGAGGCCAGAGGAAGTGAGCAAAACCAGGAAGAGCAGGACTAGTTGTCCGGAAATGAGGCGTTTTGCGGGGTAGGAGAGAGATGGCTGAAGCCCTGGGGCCAGACTAGGGAGTTGGAAGCAGGGTAGCTGACTTTTGGGGAGCCAGGGTTCCAGATAAATCCATGCCTAAAAGTAGTTTACAAAGTAATTTGAAGAAGCCATCGGTCACCAGGTAGGATGAGGCCCTGTAAAACCCGCTCAGGCCCTGATTGTCACCTGTGGCCTCAAGAACTTGGCAGGGGGATGGGGAGGTCTCTTTTGCAAGATTTTAAAACTTTGCTTCTTTCTCTCCTCTAGGAACTCTCCCACCCTCTTCCCCCAACCCCTGACCCCCTGCCCGTCTGCCATCCCAGAGAAAAACCAGCGGAATGATAAAGAAGCTAACCAGCAATAGTTAGACTTCAGACTTTTAAGATGATTGATTCTAAACCACCAGAAAATCAATTTCTTTTTCTATTTGGAGTTTATACCAAGAAAGTCTTCTAGACATCACTGATCCTTTTGAATACCTTTTTCTATATTGTGATACCAGAAATTGTGCAACTTTTCACTCTATGGACTGTTTTTAAAGAGCTTTTTTCTCTTTTTTTAATGGGGTGGTTTGGAACCCCTTCAGACCAGCCTCTCCCCACTTACACTGACAGGGTCCATAGCATTCTGGAAATCCTCCAATGACACTGTCGGCTGTGTTGGGGGGACAAAGCCAGCTTAATGGGGCCTCCCCGATCCTCCTAGTCTGTACTCCATAGACGACTGCAGAAACTTCATAAACCAGCCCTTCCTCGGAGCCAGTGATGTCACTTTACCAGAATGTCAGGCAGGGCGCCTGCCCCAAGGCACAGACCCTAGGAAAGTGCCCGCCCCCCTGTCCCTCTGCTGAGGCAGAGACTGCTCAGAATGTAGTGCTGTTTTCCTTCCTCTCCCTGACTCTTTCTCTTTGGAGCCTTTTTAGATCAAAGACATAAGAGGTTGCTTCAGACATGTCTGATACTGTGAATGTCTGAACGTATCCGTGGCCTTCACCTTCCCGCCCTCCCTCCCCTCTTACCTCATCAGAAGCAGTAGCTCAGCTAAGAGCTCCCCCGCCACCTCCCATCTCAGGAGACCAAAACTCATGGGAAAATAGGCGCTCTGGGCCAGGAGCACTGATGGCGCATTTGTACTGGTGATGTGGACAAGGGAAGTTGAAGAGATTTTTCTTTAAGGTTTTCTGGTTCTAGGAATGTTTGCTTGACACAGGGGCGTGGTGGGGTTTACCTCAGTCAGATCTGCTCAGACGCATTTCCAGGAGACCATCCCTGGGCCTCTCTCTTTGTGACGGGGGTGTGACCTAGCAGGCGATGGTGGTCCTTGACCTTACTCCTCACCAGCAGCACCTGCCTGCAGATGATCCTTTCTGGAGCAGGGGAATGGCTTTCACGGGCCTCCCTCCCCACAGAACCCCCTTTGACAAAGGGGCACAAGTACCAGCTCCGCTCATTCCCACTTGCCATCTGAGGTCTGTCCGGTTTTGTGGTTTGATTTTTGTGGTGGCTTTAGGGTTTCTTTTTGTTTGTTTTTGAAAATGAGGAACTGATGTCCCCAATTCCACCATTCCTGGTAAAGATTTGGGCGGGGGCGTTTTTATTTAGTAGGCCTTCTCTAATCTTCCAGCTCACTTCGCACAGACAGATCTGCCTGCACGGTCTTAGAATCCTAAGTCTAGGACGGAACGTCAGCTCCCTGAGGTGGGCAGTGGGCCACACCCAGCCGTCGCTGGGGGCTCCAGGGCGGTGAGCAGAGATGGCTCCAGGCCTCTGCTTCCCGCGGTGGGACCCAGCAGCACATGCCTGGAGTCCGCTGGCTGGACTTTGTCCCGACAGACGCTGTTAGTTTGAGCTGATCTCGCATGCGCGCGTTTTTCTCTGAGTACTTCCTTGAGACTGTTACTAACCCACAGGTAGCACTCTCTCTGGGCAGGGACAGGGAGGAGCTCAGGTGGGATGTGTGACTGGCCGTGGGGGAAGGAGAGCGCCCTGTGTTAGGGACACACTCACAGCATGGGAGCACGCAGGTCTAGAGCCGTGGGGCTTGCCGAGGTGCCCAAGCCAGGGCTTTGTGGCCCTGAGCGGTGGTGAGGTTGGAAATCCAGCTTACATCAAGCAGGTGTGCCAGGTGAGCTCGCTTGCCAGTGGCCAGCTCTGCTGCTTGGAAGGGCTGCAGGAGCCCAAAGCTGACTACCTGTGGAATGGAGATGGGTGAAGGAAGAGGGCAGGGCACATGCGTCAGGAACCTGGTGCCCCTATTTCCCATAGTACCCGCTCAGAGTGGCTGCTTTCACAGCCCGGGACCACACATCAGGGGCCTGAACTTCCCCTCGGTCTGTCACCAGCTCACTTCACTTCTCCCTGCTTCCCTGGCTATAAACTGGACCGGAAGATCTCCAGTGCCCTGCCGGCACTGAGAGGCCATGATACTATGGACAAGGCAGCGCGAGGGGTGTCCTTCCAAGCCTCTTCCACCTTCCTCCCTCTCTGGTTACCGAACTTGGGGGTTGGCAGTTGTTTGAATTTTTGTTTTTTCTTCTGCAATTGTGTGCGTGCGTGCGTGAGAAGAAAAACAGACTGTCCAGGTGGAAACGGTGAAGAGGGGAGAAGAGTTCATTTCCAGGGTCAACAACTTGGCAGCCGTTTTCCTAAAGTGACTCAAACACACCACAGTAACAACTCTCACTGAAATTTGATTTTTATTCCACTTGAGAAACAAAGATTTCCCCCAAGCCACGTGAGGTCTCTGTCACCAACCCACCCACAAAGCAGGACCTGAATTTGTCAGCCGAGAGCCCGCAGAGCCTGGCTGCAGGGACCCGTCAGGGAATCTTTGCCCGCCCACAGTCCCCACCGTGTGTGCTTTGGGGCACTAAGGGTGGCAAGGCAACAGTCCACCTTTGAAAATGGAGCCAGAGCTACTGCCTGACCAACACCAAGGAATGCTCATGGGAAATACCCGCTCAGTGTCTCAGCCCCGGGCTGGCTGGTTTTACAAATCTCTCTCAAATGTTTTATTTTGGTGACAAAAATGAAGGAGCTTTGTAAATTAAAAAAAAAATTATGAATCATATCAAGTAGTTGTTTACATTTCTCGACAAAATAGGAAACTATGGCAGCCGAATCAAATTGGCAAAAACCTTAGATTAAATAGGCAATATTTAGGTCTGCCATCTTGGCCTTTTGTAGTAAGAGAAGTGGTAGTAGCATTTAGATACTGTTTGGTCTTGCTTCTTCTTGTATTGCATTTTTCAATAAACTTAAAAAAAAACAAAAACTGACTCTGTGAAGATTGATCAACTTTTAAAGTTCTCTTCCCCTACTGGCAACTTAGGAAAAATATGGGTCAGAGAGACCCAAATCCAAGCCATTTTCTAAAGCTGTCCACACTGACCAAAAGGGTGTTTCAACATATAAAAGGATTTCTGAGAACTGGCAAATGCTTTTTGCCACCTGGAGAAAGATTTCATGGCACGGGCCACAGGACAAAGGAGAGAAGGGGGCTTCCCAGACCTGTTTGGGGAGGGGCCAGAGCCTAGTGTGGAGGCATTGGCAGTAGTGTAGCCCTTACTGGGATGTACCCAGCATGGCTGAGGGAGAAAGAGGTTTAGGTGGTGGGAGTTCAAGGCTCAGTCCCAGATGGCAGTGGAAGGTCTCAAATCTACTGCATTGCCCATCTTCCCAGAGGCCCAAACCCCAGCGCCGGTGCCACCTTGGAGCCTGTCCCAGCCTGTAACATCACGACCTACCTTCCAGGTCTGAGGATCCTCGCCCACCACTTGGGGTTTGCCAAAACACCCACCAGATGCATCCCCTGGACTTCCAGCCCCCTCAGGTACCTGTCCAGGGCTAAGGCCACTTTCGGAGGCCAAAGGAATTCCTGAGGCTGAGTCATGCTGGTCTCCAGAGTCCACATTAAAACACATCCTCTCTAGCTTTTTGAGCCCTTGTGTAGTTGGCATTTCTTTGCTGACATGCAAGTCAGCAGGCCTTGGCAGCTGTTGGGGCCGGAGCATCCACCCCCCGGGCTGGGATGTGACTGAAACCTCTCCTAGACATCTGGACTCCTAGTGCTGTACCGAGGTCCACGCTGCAGCCTCACAGCAGGCTGTGCTCCTGCTCCTCAGACCCGGGCCCCCAAGTCCCCTCCAGCTCCCAGCTTGGCATAACCCCCCAGACTGAGGCGGTCCAGCCGTGGCCAGCTTCGGTGAGCACAGTCCCGAGCCGCTGGGGCCCCCAGCAGGAGCTCTCCGAGGCCCAGATCCAAAGACTTGGAATGTTCGATGCAGGAACCAGAGGGCTGCACGGTGATGATCACATGGCCGGCCTGGGGCCGCGGACCCCAGGGTGGGTGCAGTCCTGAGCCCTTCAGCGGGTAGCTGTTAAGCAGGGCAGGTAACCCCAAGCGAGGATTAGCTGGCTCTGAACGCAGACTCCGCACTGACGGGACGGGTGAGGTACCCCGACGCGGGGACAGGTCCCAGCTTTCTGGTTCCACGCAGCCTACTGCTCGAGGAGTCCTGGGGCCGGGGCTCGGGAGGAGCGCGCAGTCCCACCCCGGGCCGTCCGGGGGCCTCAGCGCCTGCGCCCGCAGCACCCCCTGGCGAAGCCGTCGCGTCTCCAGGTCGCGGTTCTCGTAGAGCAGCGTGTTGGCGCAGATGAACACGAACAGGCCGACTCCCATCACCACCGGCCCAAGGAGTCTCAGCCGCTCGTGCGGGCCGTGAGATCGGCCGGCGCCGCGACCCTCGCGCCGCAGCTCGCTCAGGGGAGGCGCGCTGGCGTTCGCAGCCCGGGGTCCCGGGACTCCGGCGCGGTGCGGCCAGTAGCCGGCCACCGCGATGCCCATGCCCACCAGGACCACGAGCGCCCCCAGCGCCGCGAACGCCCCCGACGGCGAGCGCAGCCGCAGCCGCGCCCGCACCCGCAGGGGCTCAGGAGGGGAGCGCGCGCGCCGGCGGCGGCCCAGGCGGCGGCCCAGGCGCGAGACGCGGCCCTCGGGGCTCCTCCGCACCTCCCCGCAGTCTCCGGGGCTCCCGGCCGTCATCTCGCCGCCGTCTGGGCGCTCTGCGGAGAGAAGGGGATAGGCAGGGACTGAACCGACGGGCCTACGGTCGGAGCGCCAGGTCGGGGACCCCAGTCCAGGAGGGAAGATGGGGCCGCCTCGCCCAGGACGCTTGGAGATCCCTGGCGGCCACCCCCGGATTTTCCCCGGCTGCGAGGCGGGGAGCCGCCCCCGCTCGGGTTTTCCGCAGCGGAGCTCCGAGCCAGGGACGCGCGGCAGAAGCCGGAGTTGGCCGGGCCCGCGGGCGGAGACCAGGGAGGGGGGCGCGGGCTGCTCCTTGGCGCATCTTCGGCTGCGGGGCTCCGGCCGCCGGCGCCCTCTTGGCCAGCTTGCGAGTCCCAGGCCCGGGGAGGCGTGAGGCCCCCGGCAGCGGTGTCTGCAGGGTAAGTCCCGCCCGCGATAGAGCTCACCCCCGCACGTGGCTGCACCATACAGTAAAGGAGGGTGGGGCACTTGGCCGCCCGGGTCTGCCGGGGTCGCTCGCGGGCCCCCTTCCCTTCCCCCTACTGCGCTTCACGTACCGCAGCGGAGGAAGGTGGGGGGGCGATCACGGACTCCAGCCTCTTCCTGCCCGCCCCCTCCTTCCAGACCTCGTCAGTCAGCATTGAAGCTGCAGCAAGACAGACTTGAGCTAGACTCCGAGAAGACCGCTCAGACCAAAACCAGCGGCAGACTTTGCGCAGGATTTCTTGAAACTCCGCAAAGAGCCCCCTTTCCCTCCTCCAGCCGCCCGTCTACAGCCCGGACAGGAGGCAGGGGGCCGCGGATACCAGGCTCCGGGCCTGGCCAGTAAGCTCTGCTCCTAGCTCTCCCGTCGGCCCAGGCAACATTGTTCCCCCAGGTTGCAGCGTTTCCAATTCGGGCTCCTCCGGATGAATCATCCCCCTTTCCCGCCGCCTGGCCTCCTTTCCGGCCTCCTCCTCCCGAGGCCTTAGTGGCCCGCGTCCCGGCCAGAGCAGCACCGCCCTTGCACCTCAGGGTCTGGGCCGCCCGGCATAAGCCCTTCCCAGCTGCTGGTGCTGCCCGGCCTGCGGCCTGAGGGACTGAATCCGGGCCCGGCGGGAGTAGCTGGGATACGTGTGATGTAGACCCCACGAAAGACAGGGTGTGGGAGGAAACGGTGCCCCGGGCCAGGCGCTCCGGGCCCCGCAGGAGAGGAGGGTTAGGACCTCGCTGTCCAGTGGTGCGTCCTGACCGCCCCAGTCTGGTTTCCCAACAGCTGCATCGCTGGAACGCGTAGGCGAGGCCCCAGGAAGGAGGCCTTGTTACCCTTCTCTCTCCCCATCCGCACCCCAAAGCTCAAAGCAGGACATCCCATCCCTGCCTCCGACAGGAGCGCTGAAGGCCCAGGCCCTAGCGTGGAGCCCGGCGTCTTCCGCGTCCAAGTCCTGGGGTTCACGGAGGGAAACTGCGGCCCGGAGAGGCGGGCGGGTCTGCTGGGGTCACAGGCCACGCAGGACGGGGAAGCCCACACAGGACCCAACGCCGGGCACTTCTCGGCACAGCCCTGGGAGCGTCCTGGGAGAAGGCGAGGCCGGTTCCCCGCCTGGTCTCTGAGTATGGAGCCCTTTCCCCAGCCCCAAACTGGGGAAATGAGCGCCCCCGCCCCAGCCCAGAGCTGGCGCCCCGTCCCAACTCCCGAGCCCCCGCGGGTCCCAGCGAAGAGGGAAGGAAACGGAGGCCTGCCCAGAGAGGGATGGGGACAAGCTCAGAGACACTGAGATTCTGGAGGACGTGAGTCGACGCTGGGGACCCCGGGAGAGGCAGCAACTTAGAGCCACAGTCCGAAGGTCCCTGGTCGAAGGAAGTTGCCGGGGGCCGGATTCCTAACACTCCGGGGTCCCGCCTCCGCGCGCGTCCACACTCCTGCAGCGGGAAAAAAGGGAACCCTGCTCCCGCCCCTCCAGCCCCCAGGGCCTTTCTGGAAGGAGAGACCGGACAAAAAGTTGGGGAAGGTGGAGGGGCGAGCCCCAGGCCCCCAGTTTCGCTCACCTGGCACTCAGAGCCAGAGTGGGTCCGGGTCCGAGTCCGCACGCCTGGGCTCCAGCCCTGCCGCCGTCTCCGCGGACTCCTGGCGCCCAGCCCCGCCCCCTGGTCCGGCCCCGCCCCCTGGTCCGGCCCCGCCCCCGGCCCGCCCACCCGGAGCCCCGGGGCCAGTTCGGCCAGTGTCCAGCCAGTGCCCGGCCCGGCCCCACGGCTGGAAGGAGGCAGCGATTCTCAAGGCCAAGGCTCGAAGGTAAGCGCTGTGTGCGCGCCAGGTGACTCGGAGGATCCGAGGGCCCCAAGTCCGCCGCTGACGTCTTTCAGAAGGCCTGGGAGGGTGCCCTCCCCACGTGGGAAGCCTGAGACCTCTGCCTCGCCCCGCAGCCGGAGCGAGCAGACCCAGGATTGAAGCCGCACGCCCTCCCCCGCCTCGCACAGTCCGTCCCTTCCAGGCGCCCCGGAGAGGACCCTCGGGCAGCTGAGAGCCCACAGGTGCCAAGCGCCGTCCGGGGAGCTTCCCGAGGAAGCGGCCAGAGTTCCCGCTCCGCCCGACCCTACTATCTTAACTTTCCTGCATCTGATCCTCAGTCTTCACCTGTAAAATGGGCGTGATGGTCTCTGCTTCACAAGATGCCGAGGGGTGGAAATCCGGCGTTAAGGGCGGGGCACACTAGAGGGGCACACCCCGGGGTACGCCCCCGAGCGCTCGGAAGAGGAATCACTTTGTTGTTTAGTTGCTAAGTCGAGTCCGACTCTTTGGGACCCCCGTGGACTGTAGCCCGCCAGGCTCCTCTGTCTATGGGATTCTCTAGGCAGGAATACTGGAGTGGGTTGCCATTGCCCTGCTCCAATCACGTTGGCGGGGAGGGTAAATAGAGAAGAACCGGATTCTCAGAGCCGAGGGAATCAGATGGAGCGTCGCCGGCCTCCCTAGCCTCCCCGAAGAAGATGCTGCCCTGCGGGAGTGGGGAGGCGGTGCTCGTCTCAAATCAGAAGGCGGGTTCGGAAATCCGCGGCGCCCCCTGCGGACCGGCCCAAAGGGGGCTGCCCGGCCTTCGTGTCCCACCCGCCCCCAGAGGCAAGAATGTGGCTCGGAGCCAGGGGGTCGGCCGGCGGCCCAGTTTCCATGATGCGCGGGGCGGACTCGGAGGAGGAAGGGGCGAGGAGGTGCGAGCAGATTGCCAGCCTCCGCGCCGGCCGCCCCCCCGCCCCTCCCGCAGCCCAGCCAGGGCCCCTCGGGAGGAATTTCCGGCCTGGGATTGATTATAACCCGCCCCTCCCCCCGGTCGCCGAGACCCCCCGGCCCGCGGGGCGCTCGTGAAGGGGGATGGGTGGTAATGAGACCCGGCTGTGCGCCCGGGAACCAGGAGCGGGAACTCGGCGCCCCCCTCACTCCAAGCCCGCTGCCGGGTCCCGGAGCCACACTGCACGACTGGGCCTCGAACCCAGGCTCCGGTCCTCTGGCTCGGCCGAGGAGACCAGAGGTGGCGTAGGCGCCCCGGAAGCCGCCTCGCCCCGCCACCGGCGACCGAGCATCCTCGAGAGAGACCGAGGCCACCGCTGGGGGCGGAGCGTCCCCCGGTGGGCCGACCGCGCGGAGGAGGCCGCAAGTGGGTGAGGCCGAGCCTCGGCCCCCGGAGCCGCATCCCTGCGGGTCCGAGGCCGCCTTCCTGCCGCCCGCGTGGGCCGGGGGGCTGCTGCGGCCCGAGCTCGCGTCTGGGCTGTGGCCTGCGCTGCACGGGGGCCGCAGTCTCCTTCCTGCCTCCTCCCACTTCTTGCTCCGCTGGAGGACCTTTCGTCGCGCACTCGGTCAGCTCCTCACACACGGACCCCACTTCCGCCCTCTCAGCGTCTCCCCAAGCCCCACCCGACCCCGCTGCCCCTTCCAGCTCAGTGGGTCACCAACTCCAGAGGCCAACCCGGGTTTCCGGGGCCTCTTCCCGCTGCCCCGCCTGCCCTGCCGTTTACCACCTGTTCCTCCCGCCTTCTGCTCTCCTGAGCACTCTGCGCTCCCCAGTGTTGGGGCTTCGTCCATCCTGGGCGCCAGGAGGAGCCCCGCTCGCAGCAGCCAGCCATCTGCCTGGACAGCGGGGAGCAGCCGGTTCCTGCTCTTTGCTTCTCCTCGCTTTGTGAATGGCCCCATCACCCACCCTAAGGCCAGATACTTCAGGGGTCACCTGAAGAGGAAAGGGCGCCTCCCTCTCCCGTTTCTGTCTAATCCATTAAGTCCCTGTGGACCCTGGTCCAGGGATCTTGGATTAGCACCCCAGCGCCCCTGTCCTGCTGCAGGCCAGGTCTCGCTCTTCTGCAGGTGGGCACCGAGCATCTTTCTATTAAGAATCAGATGAAACCAGGTCTCAGAGCTGGGTGAATCTGAACTCCTCACTCACTCCCTGCTTCAAGCCCTCAGGGCTCCCCAGTTTTTTCCCAAGTGTAGTGTGTGTGCTGTGTGCTAAGCCGCTTCAGTCGTGTCCTACTCGTTGCAACCCTATGGACTGTAGCCTGCCAGGCTTCTCTGTCCACGGGATTTTCATAGGAAGAATACTGGAGTCGAGTTTAGATCCCTCTTCCTTCCACAAACCAGCCCTACCCCTCTCACTCCTGCCTCCAGGGTAGCTGAGCTTGTTTCTATCCCCAAATCCTCTGTGTTCTGGCCTCCCGAGCTTGGTATGTGCCTTGCCCCTATCGGGAGCTCCTACGCCCCTGGTCTTCCCCTTGCCTCCTAATCATCCCTCAGACCTTTGCTGGGCTTCCCTAGGGGCCCCAGCCCAGCCCAGCTGGTCCTCTACCCTTCTGTTACCCTCCCCCCGCCCCCACCACCTACACACACACACAAGACTCCCTGCAGCAGCACTGAGCACAGATTAATTGAAATCAGTGTTTGGGAACTCAGTCTATTTCCTGTCTGTGTCCCTTGTGGCCATGAGTTCTGAGGGGCAGGACTCGGCCTGTCTTGCTCACCCCTGTGCCCAGCTCAGTGCCTGCCCACCGCTGGCCCTCAACTGGCGTGTCTCTCCTACCCTTGGGCCCCCTCCTAATTTCTACCCCTGGGTCCCATTTCAGGCAACAGGAGGTAAAAAATACTGTTTCCCCATCTGTAAAAAAGTGGGGAGTAATACTCCCTTTTCTGTTTTGAAGATTAGAGTCCACCTGCTCAGCACCTGGCACAAATCGGGCATCCAGTGAACAGCTGCTCCCCCCTTGCCCATGGGCGACAGGCCCCAAAGACAGTGTTTGTGGGTCAGAGAAACTTTCTCTGGTCATTTGGGGTGACTGGGGAGAAAAGGGCCCCTCTTCCTGGACACAACCCCTTTCAATTCTCGTGAGGGCTCGAGGAGGTCAGTATTATGCCCACTTTACAGATGAGGCTCAGAGAGGCAAAGAGACCTGCCCACAGACACGCAGTCAGACTGGTGCCCCTGACCCTCCACAGAGGGAGGTCCACTGATAGTTTAGCCCGTAGGTGTGCAGGTGTGTAGACAGCCACTGTCTCAATATTGGGACACTGATCTCAAATTGTGCCCTGGCCTTGTGTGACCTGGACCCCTCCACTTCTGAATGACGAGGGGCCTGGGTGAGCTGTCCCCTAGGGACCACAGTGGTCAGCGTGCTACCCTGAGTCTTCTCTGTGAAGGCAGAGAAACAGACACGGTGACCCTGAAGTCACTCCCTAACTAAGGTTCCAGGTGCTTTCCAGAAGCCCCTATGGGGAGGAAGCAACCCCTGATGCCTGCATGTCCCAGCCCCACCCTGGGGCCACACGTCCATCTTCTCTCATCTTCATTTTTAGGAAGAGTGAATCTACCCAGGGCTAGTCCTCCCTGGATTTCTGGCCCGAGCCCCAGAGGTTTCTAAAACCTTCACAGCCCAGTGGGCTCCCCCCACAACAGAACCACAGCCTCAACTAAGAATTCAGAGCCCTGGTTCAGAGTGGAAGCCTGGCTCTGAGCCCCAGGTTTGATTATGCTGCTCAGTCATTTGCTGGGTGCCCTCGGCCAGGTCACAGCCCCTGCCTGTGTAACCTGTGACCTTCCCCTGGAGGAAAGGGCTGGGGTGCCCATTCAGTGAGAACTGATGGGTAAGTAGAGTCCAGAAGCCCAGTCCCGAAGCCCCGGGTTACAAGGATGGAGACCAATGGCCCCAGAGGGGCGGGGCCTCGACCAGGGTGACCCGGCTGGTAAATAGCAAGCTGGGCTTCAAGCCCCAGAGTCACAGGTCCCACTGGGGCTCAAGGCCTTAGAGTGCTCTGGGATAATGACCCCAAAGCCATCTCCTTCCACCTGGGGAAGCTCTGAGCTGGGCAAGCTGGGCTTCTCACCAGGTGTCTCGGGGCCACAGGCAGAACCAGCTCCCATCTCCACTGCCCTCTGCAGTCCAGAGACAAGCCGGGAGACAGTGGAAGGGCAGGGAGCTTAGACCACTCCCTCCTCCGGGGACAGGATGAAGCCAGCCTCCTACCTGAGCCCTAGACAGAGAGACAACAGCAGGGACACCACCATCGCGCTGAGCTCCCCTGCTGTCAGGCCCTTCATACCCGTTACCTTCCTAAGGGTGCTGGGCAGCTGTGAGAGTGAGGCATCATCACCCCATGTCACACGTACAGAAACAGGGACAGTGAGGTCCAGGCTTGCCTGTGGTCACACAGCCGGTCGGTGGCACAGCGGGGGACTGGATTTAACCACGATGTTACACATCTTCCCACTAGTCCCGTGACTGCGGCCTAATCAGCTCCCTGCTTTCTGCCTCTGTTCCCTCCTCTGCAAATTGGTGACAATGGCTGGAACGACCCCAAAGGGCTACGATGAGGATGGAGCTCCACGCTAGAGTTTTTCTGTCCTTTAGCTGGTTCTTATACCAATAAAATGTGAAGCTGAGGCTGGCAATTGTGTCTCTTTAGCCACCTCCCCTGGGCTGGCTGTTGGCGACCAGAGAGGCATCAGCCCTGGACCCCATCCAGATGCTTCGGGTGGAGGTTGTAAAAAGACCAGCCACCAAAAGTTGAGGAAGCAGCAGCTGACCCCATGTTGGGGGCAGGCAGCAGGGAGGACTTCATGGAGGAGGAGTCCTCCTGCTGGATCTCAGAGTCAGAGAAGTGTTTCAGCTGCAGAGCGGGGAGACATTCCAGGCAAGCAGGCAGGCAACCTGGAGGCATGGGTGGGAGTCACGTGCTAGAGGGGAACAGAGGATGGCATGAAAGGGGGTCAGGGCCAGATTACAGAGCACCTCAAACAGGAGACTCAGAATCTGGGGCTCAACCCCCTGGCACTGTGAGCCCTTGGAGGTTTGAAAACAGAGGAGAGGCTGGATCCCTGTGTACCTGGGGAAGGATTTTACAGACTGTCGTTGTGGAACCTGAATTGTTTCTCCCAGAGTACGTGAGAGCAGTGGTGTGATACTGAGCTGGGGCTGACCCAGGAGCAGGTGGGGAAACTTACCACCTGCAGAGGGAGATGAGGCCCCAGGAAGCCATGGGGAAAGTGTCTGGAAGCAGCAGTCCCCACCTCCCAGGCCCTGTGGTTTTGTCTTTGAAGCCAGCTGCTTTGGCCTCTGCCCATCCTGACCCCTCCCAGTTCCCTTGCCTCACCCCTGCCCTGGGACCCTCCTCACCTCCTTTTTCAGAGACAAGAGTGAAGGAAGGTAGAGAAGGAAGTGATTTAGATCAGGGCCCAGACCTAGGCGTCTGAGACTGAGGGGGCCCTGCCCTTAAGGAGGCGGATCTGCACAGAAGATGGACGCAAAAGGGGATCACCGCTTTCGTCCTCTGGGTTGTGTCGAGCGTTAGGGGCCCAGGGCATCTGCAGTGGGGGAGAGGGATGATGAAGGCTTTCTGGAAGAGGAGATATTTGAGCAGGGACTTAGAGAAGATCAGGCAGAAGTCGCTGCAAGGGCAGAGGTGGGAAGGAAAGGAATTGTGAGTCATTTGGAGAAGGCTGGGGGAAGGGCGGGGGATGGGGTAGGAGGGGATCTGATACCAGGTCTTGAAGATCCTGGAATGTTCAAGAAGTTAATCCAAGGGGAGACAGAGGTATGCATGTCCAGATAACCTCAGGGCAGTCCTTTCCCCTCTCTGAGACTCAGATCATTTGATCTGACTACATGCCAATTACCAGGATTTCATACTTGTTAAGTGCTCACAGATCCTACCCAGAAGAAGCGCCTGATACACCTTAGCTGCCGTTATTTCCACTGTTACTATTTCTACTGCTATTAACTGAGTTCCAATATTCTATTGCATCTTCTGTCCTTTTTCAACCTCTTGAATATTCAGATTGACTCAGCTTGGATCAGGTGTCTCTCCCTGGTCCAGTCAGCTAAGGACTAGAAGTAGGAAACCAGTCAGGAAGTCTAAATGAGTAGGGGCTAGAAATGTAGATTCTCTCTGAAGCCTGGGGGAGGGTGCTAGGTCCTGACAGTGACTGCCAGGCTAGGGGATAGAGATGGGACCTTGGGAGTTGAGTGATCTCCTAGCAAGATTGCCTGCTGGCCAGAAATGTGACCTTGGGCACCTATCTGCCACCCATGGCCTCAGCCATGACGTGTGCCCAGCAAAGGACAGAAGCTGGAGGGTCCCAGCAAAGATCTTTTCCCCCTCAATCCCTCTGGAGGGCTCACAGCAGACAGGTCACAGTAGGAGCCTCAGAGCAAGAAACCTCATCCAAGAAAATTACACCTACAGGATTTCCCTCCTCCCTTGTAAGTTACAAATAGCAGCACTGTTCAGGGAGGCATGTCTTTGAGTGGAGCAGGGCTGCAGACAACTCACACCACCAACATGTACACCATCAGGAAGCCTGTGTTTGTTGTAAAGCACTGAGATTGGAGTAATTTGTTACTGCAGCATAACCTAGTAAAAGCTGACTAATACACCTGGAGCAGTAAGCACTTGTTAAATAGTAACTAGTCGTATGATTGTCTTATTTCAATGAGGGAACAAGGAAGCTGCTGATGTTGCTAGTTGAAGAACAGTGATTTTAAGCAAGTTAAACATGTATTTCTCTTTACAGCTGGAGCACTAGCTGTGCCGCGTCAATAAGGAGACCCCAGAGTTAGAGACCCAGGCTCCTTCCGGCTTGCTGCCCTGTCATCCTTAGGGTGCAGCACCCTCCCTATCTTCATAGTTGAAGATGCTCAATAGTCCCTGTCCCTGAGGCTGCAGACCAACCAGGGAGAATGGAATGCTTCTTTCCCATTGGTCAGAACTAGGGCATGAGGCCACACTCAGCTCCAGGGGAGGCTGGGCAATGGATGCTGGGAGACAGCTAGGAGTCCTTGCCACAGAAACGGCTGGGGTGTGGCACCTCTGTTTGGTGGCAAATCACACTGCAGATGAGCCAGGGAGCTCCACAGCACTGGTGATGGGGGTAGGGACCAGTGGCTGGCCCCTCTGGAGTCTGGGATTCTCAAGGTGAGAATCCTGTGGGCAGGGCCCCTTGGTCAGGGGAGCCCTGGCGTTGGCAGCATGCCCAGCCAGGCATCCTCCCATCCTTTGTGCCAAAAAAGCCAGGGACCAGTGGGGACTCTTTATCTGTCTGTCTACCTATCAGCCACCCTGGTCCTGCAGAGAGCGGCTCTCAGGCTCTCAGATCATATGGTCCAGTTTCTCCGACCCCCACACTACAACCCTGAACTGATACCAGTTCTGTCTACAACATGGGGTCAAGTACCAGAATCCAGAGATCTTGAATAAACTGCTTTGTGTACTATAAAGATAAAGTAACAGGCTAAGAGAGGGTGAGTGACATGTCCAACAGCCTGATGAAGAGTCAGTTCAGTTAAGTTCAGTCACTCAGTCATTTCTGACTCTTTGTGACCCCATGGACTGCAGCATGCCAGGCCTCCCTGTCCATCACCAACTCCTGGAGTTTGCTCAAATTCATGTCCATAAAGTTGGTGATGCTATCCAACCATCTCATCCTCTGTCGCCCCCTTCTCCTCCCACTTTCAATCTTTCCCAGCATTGGGGTCTTTTCAAATGAGTCAGTTCTTCACATCAGGTGGCCAAAGTATTGGAGTTTCAGCTTCAACATCAGTCCTTCTGATGAATATTCAGGACTGATCTTTAGGATAGACTGGAACTTTTTGCAGTTCAAGGGACTCTTGAGAGTCTTTTCCAACACTACACTTCAAAGCATCAATTCTTTGGCACTCAACTTTCTTTATAGTCCAACTCTCACATTCATACATGACTACTGGAAAAACCATAGCTTTGACTAGACGGACCTTTGTTGGCAAAGTAATGTCTCTGCTTTTTAATATGCTGTCTAGGTTGGTTATAACTTTTCTTCCAAGGAGCAAGTGTCTTTTAATTTCATGGCCTCAATCACCATTTGCAGTGATTTTGGAGCCCCCAAAATTAAAGTCTGTCACTGTTTCCACTGTTTTCCCATCCATTTGCCATGAAGTGATGGGATCAGATGCCATGATCTTAGTTTTCTAGGGAGAGAACACAGCTCCACCCATCAGCAGAAAATTGGATTACAGATTTACTGAGCATGGCCCCCGCCTATCAGAACAAGACCCAGTTTCCCCCTCAGTCAGTCTCTCCCATCAGGAAGCTTCCATAAGCCTCTTATCCTCCATCAGAGGGCAGACAGAATGAAAACCACAATCACAGAAAACTAACCAGTCTGACCACATGGACCACAGCCTTATCTAACTCAATGAAACTATGAGCCATGCCGTGTAGGGCCACCCAAGATGGACGGGTCATGGTGGAGAGTTCTGACGAAACGTGGTCCCCTGGAGAAGGGAATGGCAAGACCACGTCAGTATTCTTGCCTTAGAACCCCATGAACAGTATGAAAAGGCATAAAGATAGGACACTGAAAGACGAAGCGTCAAGTCATCCCAATTCACCCTCTCCCATCACAGTGAGGCAGGACTCCAGTTCTCGGCGGCAGTCCCCTAGCCTTCCTGGCCGTGCAGAAGGCTTGGTACCTAGGCCGGAGGCAGGGGCGGGGGCGAGAAACGCGTCGGAGACGCAGCGGTGGAGCCAGGGCGCCGGTGGACCGGCTGCCCCTCGAAGCCCGGACGCGGGGGGCCGTGCGGGCGCCGCCTGGCGGACAGTCCCTGGCACTGCACCCAGCCCGCCGACTCCCGCGCTCGGAGCGAAAAGCGGCAGCCCGGTCCGTCTCTCCACCGACTCCCCACGCGGTGATCCTGGGCGCGCGGGCGTCGCTCTTTGGCCATCATTGCGAGCCCGGGGTGGCCGGCCTTCGTCTCTCACGGATGAATTCGCTGCAAACCGCAGGGTGCCGGCGACAGAAAGGATGGGGTCGTCGTGGGAGATGTGGCCCGGCTGCAGGGGACAAAACCCGGGGTGGCCGTGCGGTGGATGGAGGCTGGGTCAGACTCCTCGGGCCTGGGAGCCCCTGCGATGTCCTAACGGCCCAGTGTGGGCAGCACGGGCCTAGCCCAGCCCTGCGATCGGCTCGGAGACGTGAAATGGTACCGACAGGGCTGGGCGGGCCCCAGGACTGTCTGCTCTCAGCCCAGACTCCGGCCCTGGGTTACTGGCCCCAGGCTCGCCTGCGCCCCTGCCCACCTCCACAATGGCCCCTGGCCGGGTCCCTGGCTGGGTCGCGCAGCTCCGGCCTGCAGACCCCGGCTTTTTAAAAAACCAGGCCGCAAGTCCTTTGACATTTATGGTGACTGTTTTCCCATCGCAGAGGCGACATGCGAAGGCCCTGTCCGCCAGCTTTCACTTCCGATGCGGGAGGTGCGGAAAGCAGCTCGCCCTGGGGGCACAAGCATCCGTGTAGCTTTGCTGCCCATTTTACAGATGATACGAAGAGGACGGAAGTGGGGGGCTGCAGTGCGCTCCCAGATGCTCCAAGCCTGGAGGCGGAGACCGAAGGCGGCCGCTGATTCTGGCGAGCTCTCAAGGTGCAGGAAAGGCCCCCGGGGCTGGGGAAAACCCCTCACTCACTGAGCTCTCTACACCAGGCCTGTAGGAGGCCACTGACCTCAGTCCCTGCAGGTGTAGCAGGGATGGGATTATTTCTGGTTTCCAGGTTCTGGGGTGAAGTGACCTCCGACCCTCTAAGCCACGCAGCATATGGAGCAGGATCTGGGCTGTGGGCCAAGTCTGTCTGACTTCAGAGTCTTTTCCACACTGAGTTGGGAGATAGGGGATATGAATTATTATTCGTGTTTTCTCTCACTATGGCCCAGAGAATTTAAGTGACTTGTCCAAGGTCACAGAGCAAGAAAGGAGAGTCCCAACCTTCTGAGCATCTCTCATGTCCTCATTTGTAAAATCTGGACAGCACGCTGACCTTACAAAGCTGGGGACTTGCCGGGTAACCAACCTCCCCTCCCCCCACCGCCCTATCACTGCTCCTGGCCCATGGCTGGCACACGGGTGGCATTAGATCATTCTCTTGGTTTCCTGCTGATATTTCCTGGGAGCCTTGTGTCCCAGATCGTATTCCAGTAAGAGGGGCTAGCCAAGAGGGGGAGGAGACGACATCCCGGCAGAGTTTCTTGACTGGCACACTAGTGCCTCCAGCCATCAGGCTGAGATGCCCCTGGCTGGAGCACTCGCCGTTCGTCTGTGACATTGTTGGCTCTGGGACAAGCTTCTGGTTTGGAAGAACCACTGCTGATGCTTGGATTTCTTGCCAAGAGGTGCTTGAGGGAAAACCTTAAAATGGCTAAAAAGTCATCGAACGACCCCACAGTCAACACGAATGGTGGCTAAATGACAAAGACGACATATATCAGAGCCAGCGATGTGTGTGCGTGGTCGTGAATTGTCCATTTCAAGTAATTCAAGCCTTCCCAATAAAGGTGATTCACTGAATGATATTTGATTCTTAAGCCTTTGTAAGATTTTTCACAGAAATAAACTCAGGACTTAGGGAGGGAATTGCACATTGATTTGGAGTGGGGGCTAGGAAATGGCCTGGGAGGGGACTTAGGACACAGGTTGTGGTGAGTCCCTTGTGGTCCCACTTGGATGTTCTCATGCATCTTCTTGTTATAAATGACACCAGTATACACATCTTTGTATAATACTTGGAGCTCTTTTCTTTGAGTTGTCACCTCAGGATGAATGCCTGGGATCAGGGGTCCCAGCGCTGCCCCCTCCTGCTTCCCTCCCAGTGCCCACTTGGAATCACAGCCGGGGTTCATAATGGATACCCCAGGCAAACCCACTACCAATGGTTGTTCTAATTTGCATTTCTTAGGACTATCCTTAGGTTCTTAATAGACTCTGAGAAACACCTGGGTCTCCTGCAAAGTGTGAAATAGGATAAAGATCCTGTCTGGGAAAAAAGGAATTTCGATTCGCATGGACCTGATTCAATATCCTCTTGCCTTTTGTTAAAACTCTTTCATTGTGACTATAACACACTTCCAGGAATGCACATAAAACCTGAGGGTCCACAAACTTTTCTGAAGCAAATTCCCACCTGACCCGCACCAGGCACATCCCAGGAGGCCGTTTCCAACCACCTCCTCTTCCCTCTGCCCCAAAGTACTCACTGTTCTGACTTCTAATATTACAGTTTAGTTTTCTTTTCTTTTTTTAAACAGCTATAGTGTAGTTGGGGCTGTTGTAGAAGTTTGTATATGTGCTCTTAGTCTCTCAGTCGTGTCTGACTCTTTGCGACCCCATGGACTGTAGCTCGCCAGGCTCCTCTGTCCATGGGGTTCTCCGGGCAAGAGTATTATATACGTGGGGTTAAGGTCGTGTTCACCTTTGTGTCTGGCTTTTCTAGTTTGTAAAATTCCTCTGCGTTTGTGGTTTGTTCATATTCATTCATGAGGTCCTCTGTTACAGAAACACGCCATGGCTTGTCCACTTTCCTACTGAGAAGACTTTGGGGCTGTTTCTAGTCTTCGGCCCTTATAATTAAAGCTGCTCAGGGCCGTCCTGGACCTGCCTACTGCTGGCAGGTCCTCACCAAAGGTGCAGGTGCTGGCTTTGCTTTTCTCTTCTCTCTTTTTTTCTTCTTCTGTGACTTCGCTTTTCTTTGATTTACCTAGGGTGTTAGGTGAAATGAAACATCTTACATTGCAAGTCCTGGCATTTTTGCCTCATCCAGTCAGCACTCCTGCACCAAGCATAGATTAATTTAAATTTGGAGTTTAGCATTAAAAATGAGGCTTTCTGAAACTCTTGAGTCTCTTTTAAGACATTTTTATTGTGTGAGACCTAAGTGACCTAAGTGCCTGACTAATCGTGGAGCATCATGACGCCTCACCCCACCTGTAGCCATTTTCCCTTTAAAAAACCTTGTACCATGCGGCTCGGGGCTGCTGCCCTCACTCCGCTGCATCGGTGTGTGTGTTGCGGTCCAGACCCGGGTCTGCAATAAACTTCCTCATGCACTTGCATCGGTGTAAGGCCTCCTGGTGATTTGTGGAGATTGGGATCTGGGCATAACAATTGAACAATATTTTAAGTTGTTTATGTGGTTTTGGCTGTGCTGGGCTCTAGAGCGCATGGACTTCACTGGTTGTGGCGAGTGGGCTCATTTGTTTTGGATGTCAGGCTCTAGAGCTCGCGGGCTCAGTAGTTTGGCGCACCGGCTTAGTTGCTCCAAGGCATGTGGAATCTTCCAGAACCAGAGATCGAAACTGTCCCTTGCATTAGCAAGCAGACTCTTAAGCACTTTACCTCCAAGGAAGTCCTGAACTATAGTTGATGTATAAGATTATATAAGTTACAGGTAAACAATATAGTGATTCACAATTTTATTTAAATTTTTATTATTATTTATTTATGTTATTGGCCTCGCTGCCATAGTTTGCAGGATCTTAGCTCCCTGGGGAGGGATTGAACCTATGCCCTTGACAGTGAAAGGGTGGAGTCCTAACCACTGGGCCACCAGGGAATGCTTGGTTCACAATTTTTAAAGGTTATACTTCACTTATAATTATTATAAAATATTGGCTGTATTCCCTGTGCTGTACAATACATCCTTATGGCTTATTTTATACATAATAGCCTCTAAATTTTCTACCTCATTGTGCCCCTCCCCCTTCCCTGACCCTACTGGTAAACACTAGTTTATTCTCTATATCTGTGAATCTACTTCTTTTTTGTGGTATTCACTAGTTTTTTGTGTTTTTTTAGATTCCACATAGAAGTGGAATCATACAGTATCTGATATAAGTGATATCATACAGTATTTGTCTTTGTCTGATTTATTTCACTTAGCATAACCCTCTCCAAGTCCATCCATGTTGCTGCAAATGGCAAAAATTCATTCCTTTTTATGGCTGAGTAGTATTCCACAGTATGTATGTATATATATATATACATATGCATATGTATATATATATGCACACACACACTTCCTCTTCTTCATCCACTCATCTGTTGGTGGACACTTAGGTTGTGAAGCTTCTTGAAGATAAGTCCCATGCCTGGTTCATCCCTGCTTCATCTCTGACTCCTTCTCAGGACATGACACCAGATTTTGAGAATAGGTAGCGGAACTTTGTGGCTGTTTGACTGCCCTCCTCCCAGCCTCCTACTTCTACTTTGGGGGAGCCGTCCCCATTATAGAGCATCTTGGGGAGGCAGTGCCATGCCCCCTTTCACCAAATCTGAGGGAACTAGGTCCCCCTCTACCAGCTGCTTGGAACGTGCTGCTGATCATCCCGAAATGCCTGGATGCTCACCCATCATCCAGTAGGGTCCCCCCGTTTCTGCTGGAGCCCTCATGCACTAAGAACATTATGATTGTCCTGTAGTTTCATAACACGTGGCCTGCAGAATCTTCCTTTAAAAAATCGGATTCACTGGGGACTTCGTGGTCCGGGGGAAGTTCTGATACGGGGGTGACAGTTCTATCCTTGGTTTGGGAATTCAGATCCCAAACGCTGCACAGTGTGGCCAAAGAGCAAATAAACACATTGGCTTATTTTTTATTGTTGAGGTTGAAAAGTTTCTTGTATATTTTGTATGCAAACAACTTTTACAACTCAACAACAACAACAAACAAATAACCCAATTGAAAAATGGCAGAAGACCTTAATAGATTTTTCTCCAAAAAAGACATTAGGTTGCCAGTAGGCACATGGAAAGATGTTCAACATCACTAGTTATTAAAGAAATGTGAATCAAAACTATGGGGAGGTATCGCTTCACACTAGTCAGGATGGCTATCATTAAAAAGTCTACAAACAATAAATGTTGGAGAGGGTGTGGAGAAAAAGGAACCCCCATACACTGTTGGTGGGAATGTAAGTTGGTACAGCCACCGTTGGGGGGGGAAAAGTTTCTCAGAAAACTAAAAATAGAATCACCATTTGTTGTTGTTCAGTCACTCATTGTCTCTGACTCTTTGCGACCCCATGGACTGCAGTCCTTCACCAACTCCTGGAGTTTACCCAAACTCATGTCCATTGAGTCGGTGATGCCATCCAACCATCTCATCCTCTGTCACCCCCTTCTCCTGCCTTCACTGTTTCCCAGCATCAGGGTCTTTTCCATGAGTTGACTGTTTGCAGCATGTGGCCAAAGAATTAGAGCTTCAGTTTCAGCATCAGTCCTTCCAATGAATATTCAGGGTTGGTTTCCTTTGAATTGGTTGGTTTCCTTTGAATTGATTGGTTTGATCTCCTTACAGTCTAAGGGTCTCTCAAGAGTCTTCTCCAACACCACAGTGTGAAAGCATCAATTCTTCCACGCTCAGCTTTCTTTGTAGTCCAACTCTCTCATTCCTACATGATTAGCAGAAAAACCATAGGTTTGACTAGATAGACCTTTGTCGGCAAAGTCTCTGCGTTTTAATATGCTGTCTAGGTTTGTCATAGCTTTTCTTCCAAGGAGGAAACATCTTTTAATTTCATGGCTGCAGTCACCATCCACAGTGATTCTGGAGTCCAAGAAAATAAAGTCTGTCACTGTTTCCATTTTTTCCCCATCTATTTGCCACAAAGTGATGGGACCAGATGCCATGATCTTAGTTTTTTGGATGTTGAGTTTTAAGCCTATGACCCAGTAATCCCACCTCTGGGAATATACCTGTACAAAACTATAGTTCAAAAAGATACACGTACCCCTATGCTCATAGCAGCACTGTTCACAATAGCCAAAACGTGGAAACCACCTGAATGTCCACTGACAGACGATGGATAAAGATGTACATATGTCCAATGGAACACCACTTAGCCACGAGTGTGTTAGTGACTCAGTCACGTTCGACTCTTTGTGACCCCATGGACTGCACGCAGCCTGCCAGGCTCTTCTATCCATAGCATTCTCCAGGCAAGAATACTGGAGTGGGTTGCCATTCCCTTCTCCAGGGGATCTTCCCAGCCCAGGGATCAAACCTGGGTCTCCCGCATTTCAAGCTGATTCTTTACCATCTGAGCCACCAGGAAAGCTCCCCGAAAAGAGCAAAATAATGCCATTTGCAGCAACACGGATGCAACCAGAGATTATCATACTGAGTGAAGTAAGTCAGACAAAGACAAATGCCATAAGGTATCACATGTACATGGAATCCAAAACATGGCACAAATGACCTTATCTACAAAATAGAAACTGACTAACAGACATGGAGAAGAGATTTGTGGTTGACAAGGGGGAGGGCAAAGGGAGAGGGATGGACTGGGAGTTTGGGGTTGGTAGTTGCAAGCTATAATGTATACAGTGGATAAACAACAGGTCCTACTGTATAGCACAGGAAACTACATTCAATATCTTGCAATAAATCATGATGAAAAAGAATATAAAATAGAATATATATATATATATATATATATATGTATATAACTGAGTCACTTCGCCGACACTGACAGAGATTGGCGCATGATAAATCAACTATACTCCAATTATAAAAAATTTAAATTTAAAAAATTCCTTATATACTTTGGCTTCAAGTCCTGTATTGGATATGTGTCTTGCAAATGTTTTCTCTCAGTCTATTGCTTGTCTTTTCACTCTCTTAACAGTTCCCTTCACAGAGAACTTTTTAATCATCAGTCCAGCTGATCAATTTTTCTTTCATGGATTGTTCTATCAGCATCTTACGCTGGAAAGTCAATACCAACCCCAAAGTCATCTAGATTTTCCCCTCTCTTATCTTGCAGCAGTTCTGTGTTTTACATTTTGGTCTACCATCCGTTTTGAATTAACACTTTTGTGAGAACTGGAAGGGCTGTATCTAGGTTCGTTTTTCTCCCTGTAGATGTCCCATTGTTCCAGCACCTGTTTGTAGCATTTCTGTATGTATTTTTGGCCGTGTCGGGTCTTCACTGCTGCGTGCGGGCTTTCTTCAGTTGCAGTGAAAAGGGGCTACCCTTCCTTGTGGTGTGGGGACTTCTCTTTGTGGAGGCTCCTCTTGTTGTGGAGCCTGGCTCTAGAGCTTGGGCTCAGTAGCTGAGGGGCACAGGCCTAGCTGCCTTGGGGCATGTGGAATCTTCCTGGACCAGGGATGGAACCCATGTCCCCTGTGTTGGCAAGGGAGACTCAACCACCAAACCCCCTGGGAAGTCCCTTCCAGTACCTATTTTTGAACACTCCTTTCTGTGTTGCACCATCGCCTTTGCTCCTAGACCAGTGGGTCTATTTCTGGGCTCTTCATTCTGTCCCATCGATCTATTTTGTCTAGTCTTTCACCAGTACAAACCTGTCTTGATGACTGAAGCTCAGAGTAAGTCCTGAAGGTGGGTAGTATACGTCCCCTGACTTTGTTTAATTTCAGTTCGGTGCTGGCTACTCTGGGTTTTCTGCTTGCCTGTGTAAACTTGAAAGTCAGTTTGTTGATAGTGAAGCCGTGGGTTAAATCCATTTTACCTGCCTTTGCTAATCGAGGTTAAGACTGGCATGACCTCCAAGTGGCACCAGCCTACATGATCACACATTTGCCTGAGTTATTGTCTAGGAACTTGGAGTTAGCTGCTTCTAGTTAGTTAAGACTAGCTAGGATCCCTGACCCTTCAACCAGGACATGTGGGTGTCTCCTTTTTACCATCAGAGGGCCAGAAACTCCACCCTCTGACCCCACTGAGGCCTGTAGCCTAGTTATACCTGTGCAGAATGATAGTTACTGCAACTTTCCCCAATCACCTTGCCCCACGCCCCTGGTGCCTCAGACCATCCTGCCTCTTTTTTCTTAATCCCATAAACACCCTAAACTCCTTGCCTTTCCGGGAGGTGGACATGAGGTTTGTCCTCCCATCTTCTTGCTTGGCTGCCCTGTAGGTGAGCCTCCCTTTGCTGCAAACCTTGGCGTGTCAGCGTGTTGGCTTGCTTGCGTGTCCAGCAAACGGGAACTGGTTTGGTAACAATAGCCCCAGAATAACTTGCTGGGATTGCGCTGAATCTATGGCTCAAGTTGGAAAGAACAGACTTTTTTTAACAATAGTGAGTCTTCCCACCTGTGAACACAGAATGTTTCTCCATCGATTTTTGTTCTCTGATTTCTTTCACCAGAGATCTTTGTACAAATTTTGTTAGATGTATATCTAAGTATTTAATTTTGAGGGGTGCTAATGTAAAGGGTACTGTTTTTCATTTCAGATTTTAATTTATATTGATGTACATAGGAAAGCAATTGATTTTTGTATGTTAATTTTGTATACTGGAAACTTGCTATAATTGCTCATTAGTTTCAGGAGTTTTGATGTCAAACTTAAAAATCTCAAGAATTTTCTACAAAGACAGTCATGCTATTTACAAATGGAGACCATTTAAAATTTTTTCCTCTCCTGCCTGTGTATGTTTTATTTCCTTTGTCTTAATGAATTAGCTGGGACTTCAAGAGTGATGTAGAATCGGGAGTGCTGAAGGGGGGCATCCTTGTCTTGTTGTTGATTTTAGAAGAAAACGTTTAGTTTCTCACCATTGAGTATGATGTTATCTGTAGGCCTTTTGTAGATTTCATTATCAAGTTGAGGAAGTTCCTCTCTATTTCTCATTTGCTGAGAGTTTTTTTTAAATCACATTTTGGATTTTGTTTAATGCTTTTTCTGCATCTGTTGATATGCCCATGTTGCTTTTTTTCTTCATGTGGTGAATTGCTTTAATTGATTTTTGAATGTTGAAATAGTCTTGCATAACCTGGAATAAATTTCACCTGATCATGGTGTACAATTTTTTTTTACATCATTGGATTCTATTTGCTAATATTTTGTTGAGGATGTTAGTATCTGTGTTCATGAATATTGGTCTGCAATTTTTCTTTCTTATAATGTCTTTGTCTGATTTTGGTGTTGGGGGAATGCTGGTCTGGTGTTAGAAAGTATTCCTTCTGCTTCTATTTTTGAGGATCAGTATAATTTCTCCTTAAATGTTTGGTAGAATTCACTAGTGAAAAATGTGAGCCTGGAGCTTTCTGTTTTGAAAAGTTATTATTGACTCAATTTCCTTATTTATTTTTCTATCACTACATTTTTTTTTTAAAGCAAGTGTTTTAATTTTTTTGGCTGCACTGAGCAACTTGTAGGATCTTAGCTTCATGACCAGGGATGAGACCTGGGCTCTGGCAGTGAAAGTGCGAAGTCCTAACCGTTGTATTGCCAGGAAATTCCCAGCTTCAATTTCTTTAATAGATACAGGCATGTTTGATTATTTTTGTTACTTTTGGTATACTATGTTTTTCAAGAAATTGCTCCATTTCATGTATATTATCAAATTTGTGGAGATAATTATTTATAATATTCCTTTATTATCCTTTTGATGCCTGTGGGATGAGTGGTAATGGCACTTTTCATTTCTTTCTCTTTTTTTTAATTGAAGTATAGTTGACTTACAATATTGTGTTAGTTTCAGGTGTACAGCATAGTGATTCATTTTTTAAAAAATTATTAGAAGATATTGGCTGTAATTCCCTGGGCTATATAGTAACTTTGTGGTTTATCTACCTTGTGTAGTGTTAATGTCTAGTTTGTGTCTGTTAATCCCATAATTCCCAGTCCATTGGCCTTTAAAGTAATTATTATAGGTATGGACTTATTGCCAATTTATTTCTTGTTTTTCAGTTGTTTTTGTAGTTTTTTTGTTCAATCCTTGTTTTTCCTTTTGTGAATTGATGATCCTGTTTTGTAGTAGGCTTGAGTTCCTTGATTTTTGTTTTTTGTGAATCTGTTATTTGTTTTTGATTTGTGATTACCACAGGGTTCATGTATGTCAACCCATAATTATGTCTGTTTGCTTTCAACTGATAGTCATTCCAGTTCAAACATATTCTAAAAGATTGGCATTTTTAGATGTAGATTCCACAGTTTGTAATTTTTTGATGTCCTGTTTTTACATCTTCATTTTACTCTTCATTTACTCATTTACTCGTCTTTTTATTCTTTATTGAAGCTATATTCAATTTTATAATTTTTTTGTTTTTTAATGTACATACTGTCTTATTAAGTGGTTATCAGTCTTTACTACATATTTGCCTTTCCTATTGGGATTTTCTCTTTCCTTCAGATTCTTGCTTCTTTTTCATTTAGAAAAGACCCTTTGATATTTCTTTTCAGATAGGTTTAGTACTGTTAAATTATTTTACTTTTGCTTGTCTAAGAAATTCTTTCTCTTTTTCTATTTTAAATGATAATCTTGCTGGGTAGAATATCTCAGATGGCAGGTTTTTCCCTTTTAGGACTTCGAATATATCATCAGGTCACTCCCTTCTTGCCTTCAAAATTTCTGCAGAGAAATCAGATGATAGCCTTATAGGGTCCCCTTGTAAATAGCTCCTTTTCTCCTGTTGCCTTTAGAATTCTCTCTTTAACTTTTGCCATTTTAATTATGTGTCTTGGTGTGGATCTGTTTGGGTTCATCCTTTTGGGACTCTCTCTGCTTTTGTACCTGGTTATGTTTCCTTCTTTAGGTTTGGGAAGTTTTCAGCCATGATTTCTTCATATCGTTTTTGATCCCCTTCTTTTTCTCTTCTTTTATAACCCCTATTACGCATAGGTTGACATGTTTTATATTATCCCATATATCTTGTATGTTGCTTTTGCTTTCCCATTTGTCTTTTTGTCTGCTGTTCTGATTGGGCGATTTCTATTTTATCTTCCAGGTCACTTATTTATCCTTGTTGTTTAGCTTGCTATTCATTGCTTCTAGGTTGCTTTTTATCTTGGAAATTGAATTATCTATTTTGATTGGTTCATCTTTACAGTTTCTAGTTCCCTGATACAGTGCTCTGCATTTATATTGACATTCTTTCTTAATTCAGTTAGCATTTTTATTACCACCTTTTTTGAACTCGGGATCTAGTAGATTGGTGAGCTCTCTTTCATTATTTGTTCTTTCAGGGGACTTCTCTTGCTCTTTAAATTGAGACTAGTTCTCCTTTGTTTTCTTTTACTTGACTTTCTCTGTCTCTATGAATTTAGGAGAAATAGTCACCTGTTGTGGTCTTGAAAGGGTGTTTTTATGTGGGAAGTCCCTATGTGGACCGTGGGAGTCCAGCATTTTTGGTCCACAAGAGCTCGTTTTGATAAGGAGGCCAGCCATGCCTTTCCTCTGGGTGTGTGGCTGCTATCGCTTTGATAGGGGATGCGGTTGGTGTTGGAGAATCTAAAGCCTGTGCAGGGTGTGAGGTGGGACTTCCTCTCGGCTCCCTTGGCAGTTGCTACTCTGTCAGGGATGGGGTCTGCTCCATCGTTGTTGGAGTAGAAGCCTTACAGGTCAGCTTAAAGGTCAGAATGACTTAAGGGTCATTCTCCTTGGGTGCCCGCCCTGCCCCAAACGATGGGAGGGCTGAAGCCCGTGAGGCCCATGCGCTCAGAGGTCAGATGCATTGCCTCTGTCATTGTCTGGCTCAGCTCAGGACTTCCCAGGTGGCGCTGGTGGTAAAGATCCTGCCTGCCAATGCAGGAGACCTGAGAGACCCAGGTTTGATGGCTGGGTTGGGAAGATCCCTGGGAGGAGGACATGGCAACCCACTCCGGTGTCCTTGCCTGGAGCATCCCCGTGGACGGAGGAGGATGGCAGGCTACAGTCATGGGGTCTCAGTCGGACATGACTGAAGGGACTGAGCACGCTCAGCTCAGATGTAGCCCAAGGTCACTTACTTCTCTGTTGAGGTTGTACCCGATTTCGTGCAAGGCTGTGGCATGGAGAGGGAGGGGCTGGGGTGTTCGTTAGGCTGGCAGTCAGGGCATTGTGGCTGCAGGAGTCGAGGTGGCCGTGCTGTTGCCAGAGACCTGGGGTGCCTCTGTGGCAGGCCTTTCTCAGGACTTGTCTGGCCCAGGTCCAGCAGCAAACTGTGGTGTGGAGTGGGTGGGGCTGGAGCGTTTTCTAGGCTGGGAGACTGCAGTGCTGACTGCGGCCTCTGCCATCCCACTGGGCCACACCCCAGGCCCCCAAGCCCCCTGTGTCTCTCCCAGGACCTGTCTGGCCCAGGTCCCACACCACGCTGTGGTGTGCAGTGGGGGGGGGGGCTGCGGTGTTTGCCCTGCTTGCAGTGTGGCAAGGCGGTAGCTTGCCGGTGCAGAGCTCTCTCTGCTCTGATTGTTAGCAGCCCAGCACCCACGCACCCTTCACGAGTCGTCTAGGCTTCTCCAGCCCTCTGTCCTTGCAGCTCTCCCAGTGGCCAAAGGGGCTTGTCTCCTCCGTGGAGGACCCCAGACTGGGCTACCCAGTCTGTGACCTGACCTGCTTGCTCCCCAGGATGAGGGTCCACCCATGCAGACCTTCTCTTCCTTTCAGACCCTTCCCAAGGCTGGAGGTCCCGACCCTATGCCTTTTGTCTGTCCTACCTGGTTATGTGGAAATCTCTCTTGTACCTTTGGTTGTATAGGAGTTCTTCAGCTAGTTTTTAGTGAGTGGTTCTGTGAGCATTGTTTCACGTGTAGATGTATTTTTGATGTGTTCTTGGGGGGAGGTGTTCTCCTAGAATGTCCTCCTATTCTACCATCTTGATCTAAATCCCTGTTTCTGATATTAGCAATCATGTCTTCTTTTTATAGTGGGTTAGCCTAGAAGTTTTATCAGTTTTCTCAAGGACTCAGCTTTTTGTTTTCTTTTGTTGATGTTTTGCTTTTAATTTCATTGGTTTCTGCTGTAATATTTTTTTCCTTCTGCATCCTTTAGACCTAATTTGCTTTTTCTAGTTCTCTGAAGCAGAAGCTTATTGATTTCAGCTCTTTTTAAATAGATGCATTTTAATGCTATAAATGTCCCTCTAAGGACTGCTTTTGCTGCATCCCACTAATTTTGATGTTATGTTTTCCTTTAGCTCAAAAATATTTTTCTTGAGACTTCTTTGATCTATGTGTCATTTAGAAGTGTATTGCTTGGGACTTCCTTGGTCTAGTGGTTACGACTCTGTGCTCCCAGTTCAGAGGGCCCGGGTTTGATCCCTGGTCAGGGAACTAAGATTCTGCATGGCACGGCCAAAAACAAAAGCCAGTGTGTTGTTTAATCTCCAAGTACTTTGGGACTTTCCAGCTATCTTTCTGTTGATTTTTCCAGATTAATTCTACTATAGTCTGAGAGCATCCTTAGGATGATTTCTATTCTTTTAAATTTAATGTATGTTTAATGGCCCAGAATGTAGTCTGTCTTGGTGAATGTTCCATGTAAGCCTGAAGAATGTGTGTATTCTGCTGTTGTTAGGTGGAAGTATAACCGCCATTGAGATCCAGTCATTGATGGCACTTCATTTATGTCTGTGTATTCATCTGTATAGTGGACTTGTGGTTGTTTTTGCCTCATATATTTGATGCTTTGTTGTTAGATGCATACACATTAGTACTATCTTCTTGGAGAACTGACCTCTTTATCATTATGTATTGCCTTTGTCCTTGATAATTTTCCTTGCTCTTGTCTGCTTTGTCTGAAATAGAGCCACCATTTGATTAGTGTTCCTATGGTATCTTCCTGTACACATTTACTTCCGATATGCCTGCAGGAAACACATTTTAAATAATAAAGACAACATATCCTTGGGTCTTGTTTTTTAACCCAGTTACTTAGAATATTATTTGAAGTGATTACTGACATAGTTTTCTACCATATTTGCTAGTTCTCTAACCATTACCTTGGTTCTCTGTTCCTCTTTTTGTTTTTCACTCTTTTTAGGAGGGGGAGAGGGAAATTAACTATGGAAAGAAGGGTACTTCAGGATTTTGAGCATCCAGAGTTGACTTATAGTGGGCATTTGTATTTCTTTGGCTGCTTCCAATTTTGGGGAAATCCCCTATTGAATGCATTTTTGTGGGCATGAATGTACTGTTTTCCATCGTAGATGCTAACATGAGCCATCCTTTTTACCATTCTTTGGCATCTAGGATCTGGGATGATGACCTCGGCTTGGCCAAATGGGTACTCCCAGGCACGCCTTTGAGTCTTGATGAAGTGACAAAGCACTTCAGATTTAATCACAGCAGTGGGCTAGTGGCATTGATCTGCAGCAACTTAAAAATGTTTAAGGAGAGCAGATTCTTGTAGAAACTCAACTCGACTTGAAACTGAGCCCAAATCTTTGGTATTGTTACTTCAATTAAATGTCTTCTTAAAACTATTACAAATGAAAAAAATTTACAAAAAGAGAAATTTAGAGATGAATCCTACCACTAACTATACTACCTTGGGCAAGTCCCTTCCTCTCTCTGAACCTTTGTCTTCATCTTTTATGTACATGATTATAGTCCCACTTTAAAATTACCTAGCTCATAGATGCTGGTAGGTAAATTTAAACAAACTTAGGGTCTTCCCTTTTCAGCTTCCCAAGGTCTTTCTTCCATTGGAGGATCGGCTTGAATGGGAGGAGTCAGCATTATCCAGCTTCAGCCTTAAACGCTATTGCTGCCTTCTGGCTTACTTTGCTGTCTAGGGGAAACATTGCAGGGTGGAATGGGTTGCATTTAGATGACTTTTATTGGCTGCACTGAAAGGTTTGTGGAATCCTAGTTTCCTGACCAGGGATTGAACTCACGTTCCTGGTGGTGAAAGCTGAGTCCTAACCACTGGATCGCCATGGAATTTCCTAGAATATAGTTTCTGAGGGGCAGCAGGAGAGTCAGTTTGCAGTGATTTACTAAAGAGCCAGTGAACACTGGTTGGCCCACAAGCAGGCACTTAGTACCAATCCCATCGTGGGCCCAGCCTTACGATCCCAGTCTTAAGTAGTGTATATCTTAAGTAGTGTGTATGTTCTGCAAGAAGGGAGGCCCTCCTTGTCTTGTTCATATTCTATTCTCAGTGCTTTAAAGCAGCTTCGTCCATAGAAGCTACTGACGTTAACCTAGCAGTCGTTGGGGTGGGTGGGCATCATGACAAAGTTCATCAAATCATATGAACACGACATAACTATATTTAAAAATGAGAATGAACAGTGATTAATTTGGGAAAAGAAGGTTGTGTTAGAGATTGTAAAATTAGAGTGAATTTTTAAAAATTAGGTTTAAACAAATTTAAACTTGGAGGGAAAACACCCCGCAAACAGATGTTCTCAACCTTACAGGGATAAAATTAAGCAAGGTTGAATCCTTGTCATCTACTGGATACGCAGAGTTGGACATGACTTAGAGACCTAACGACAACTGGAGACCAACCTGCGATTTGAGGCACTGGGACGTCTACTGGCTGGAGATGTCACGCTGTCAGGATGACACAGGACTACAGAGACAGCTCTCAGGTCCACCTCCCAGCAGCACAGCTCTACAACCTGCCTTCTCTATTGATGAATCTTCTACATCCCCCAAGGGCTGAATTCCTCCTCCACAAATTTCAAAGTCCTCCGACTTGATCCACTTTGACAAACCACCTTCTCTTATTCCCCATGACAGAAGCCCACACTCCGAGTGCCCCACCCAATGCGTTCCCAGCTCCATGGCTTTGCTCAGGGCCATTTCCTTCAATAAGAAGGCCTCCGACCCCACCCGCTGTCTCCAAAGGTCCAGCCTAAGTGCTGTTTCCTCTATGTCTCTGAACCTAGGCCAAGTTCCAACTCCCTTTCCCGAGTGCCCGCTTTACCCTAGTGGTATTTACCACTTGCAACCAAACTCCAGGAGGGCAAGGAGCACTGACTGGGTCTTCCCTGTGAGTTGTACAGGGTATGGTCTGTTAAAGGCCCAGGACAGTATCTGAAGCCCAGGAACAGCCCCCAGTGCGTGCACAGGCAGCAGCCTGCAGTGGCGCTCTCCCCTCCCGAGCCCGCTGCAGTCACACAGGCCCTCCGGTCTCCCTCCAGCTTGAACTGATGCCTTCCTACAGCTTCTCAAGGGTGGAGGCCAGACCAGAACCACAATCTCTGGAACTTCCTCTACAGATGGGTCAGACAAGTGATGCAGAGGACAAGTGGGACAAGGCTCCCGAATGGGTTTTCTTCTGGTTTTGATTAATCCCATTTCTAAGACAACGAGGCACTACACACTTCAGATGGATCATGGCAAGACCCTCAACAAACAGCAGAGAAGAAACTCTGTTCAAGAGCTTATCCAGTGATGCTGAGTTGCCAAACTGATTCAATTCTCATCAGCTTGGCCCTAAGTGTCTTGAGAGGAAGGAATTGTAAACTTCCAGGAAACCTGACCATATTCTGCTGGATGAAAAAAATCCTTCAGGCAAAGCACTGGCTCCCTACCTATGGGTGATCTCAAGGAATAAGGCAGCGATTATACCATGAACTTTTTATGCTAAGAAAAAAGATACCAAGATAGATCAGGAAACGCAACTTCAATTCAAGCACCATGAAATTTTGTCAAGCAAAAATAGTCTTTATTCAAATTTAATGGAAACAGGGGTCACTATACTTTGCAAGACGGGGAAAAATAAAATTAAAAAAAATTCTTTTCTTTTCTTTTTTTAATATAAAACAATATAATCACAATACCAGAATATGGAACTCTACAGTTTATTTCCTATGGGTTACTGCAGGTATCAATTTTCCTTGACTGTGCTTGCTATTCACAACTTTGTTAAGTCCAAAAATATGAAACCAAAGTGGTAGGAAACTTAAGACTTAGCACTTTCACTAAATGGCATACATCAAAGGGCATCAATTCAAGGGCAAAATGGTTGAACTCACCATACCTACCTATGACATCATTCCAGCCTTAAAGCCATCCAGGTTCTGAGCTCCCTGTAGGAAAGGCCAGGCCTGAAGGCCAAGGCATTTTGGATATTCTACCATGGGCCATGAGTAAAAGGGGTTTTCAAAGAGAAGATTGTTTTCAGTCAAGCAGGAAGGCCTGGCCCCAGGAGGCTTTATGGAGAGGAAGCACTTAGATTTAACAATTGTAGACACACCATTAGGGGAGTTAAAAATGTACAGTAGTGACGTATGTTCTACTCCAATCACTTGTGCTACGGCTACCAAACATGTACAAAAAGATGTCTCGGGGAGTTCCAGCTGCGGCCATGGCCAGTTAGGACCGCGAGTGAGACCTGGATCTAGACCGGGAGGGTGATCTGGACCCAGACCTGGACCGAGACCTGGTTTTTGAGGCGGACTTTGATCTGGAGCGTGATTCTGACTGAAGGTTTGGTTTCGATTTGGAATTGGACCTCGACCTGGACCGGGTCTCCTGATTGGCGCCAGCATCCTCACCCTCCCCTCGGCCTTCCCTCTGGCCGGACTCGGACTTGGCGCGTTCCCGCTCCTTGGAGCCCGAGCGGGAGCGTGACCTGGACTGAGAGCGGTCGGCGTCTTCCTTCTTCTTCTTCTTGCTGCTGCTGCCGCCGCCGCCGCCGCCACTGCCCGACTTGCTGTCTCGCTTGCTGCCCCGTTTCCGGCTTCTCTCGCTCTTGCTGCGGCTGCGGCTCCGGCTGCGGCTCTCTTCCCGGCTCCTCTTCCTCCCCTTCCTCTTGTCCTTGCTTTTGCTTCGGCTGCGGCTGCGGCTGCCTCCCTGGCTGCGGCTGCGGCTCTTGCGCAGGCTCTTCTCCTTGCTTCTGCTCCTGCTCTCGCTGCCCCGCGTCTCCTCCGTGCCCCTCTCCCGACTGCGGCTGCGGCTCTTGCTCTTGTGCCGGCTGGGGCTGCGGCTCTTGGACTTGCCGGCTCGGTCGCTGTTCTGCACCTTCTCCTCCGCCGGGTCTTTGCTCTTGCTGCGGCGCTTGTCGGCGCTGCGGCTGCGGCTGCGGCTCTTGTCCTTGCTGGGGCTGCGGCTCTTCTCCTTCTTGCTGCGGCTGCGGCTCTGGCTGCGGCTGCGGCTCTTGCTCCGGGAACGGGAGCCTGACCTGGGGAGACACGGGGACAGGGACGCCGCGTGGGACTTCAGACTTGAGGCCACGGCAGAGGAGGACTAAGCTACCTGTGAAGCTCCACCACAAGGGGAGGCTCGGCTCGTTCTGGCCGAGGACTGCCCTCCGAACCCCCACGCCTGCAGTACTAGAGCTAAGAAAACTGCGGAGAGGAGAGACTGGGACACAGTGACCACCAAAGCGGGGCTAGGCGCAGGTGGGCCCTGAGGAGTTCCTGAGCGCCTACCTGGACCGGGATCTGCTCTTAGAATGACTGCTTTTGCTGCTGCCGCTCCGGCTTCTGCTCTTACGAGAATGTCTACTTCGAGAGCGAGACCTAGGGGAGCAAACATGTATTTTTAATACTTGCTGACAAAACACTGAGTGAAAAGTCAACTAAGACATCTTTTGAATCAAACGTACACGACCCTGACGGTTTCCAGACACAAAGTTGAAAGCGAACTGTCTCCCATGCCCTGGGCCCAGAGAGAGTCACCTGCAAATAAGCCTCTAATCCTGAAACTCCTCTTTCCTCACCTGCTGTTTGCTGGGTTTCTTCCTTATTCCCACCGATGTCACTGTGCTTCACCAGCTCCTGGCACCAGAAACCACAGCCACCCTGGACTTGGCTCCCTCCCTCCCCTTCTTCTGCACTGAGGACTCTCCTCTTAATCTCCATTTACCTACGTGGCCCTGCACCCCCATCCAAGCCACCACTCTACATGCTACCACAGAGACCCCTAACTAGCCTTCCAGCATACGCTTTTGCCTTTCACTTAGTCATGCAATTCACTGAGACCAGAGAGCTGTTTTTTTAAAAAATACAGCTGCCTCTTAAGAACACCAGCTTGACCTGCATGGGGCCTCTCACACAGGGGGTCTTCTCCAGTAGGTATGGCCTGCTATACCACAGTCTGCAGTTGGCCGAATCCACGGGTGGGAGCTCTGAAGATGAATGGCTGGTGCCCCAGCCCCGACTTGTTCAAGGGTCAACTGTACACTTCAAGTTTAAAAAACCTTTGGTACCAAGACTGTAGACTCTATTGTTTCCTACCAAAAGCAACCAGGGCTCCTTGGGGAAAATGACCCGTTCTTTTGCAGGAGAAGCAAAGATGGGACATATTACTGGGACAGAAAGAGACTTTCAAATATTTCTGGACACTATTACCTATGAAAGAACTCTGCTCAAAATGCTTAATCTGTCTCTCAATCACACCCCTCTAGACCTAACTTCTAGTTTACAGAAGTTCAGGGGATAAAGTATAAGTTCAACAATACAAAAAGAAAATACAAATTCAGAATGTGGGGCAGTATTTTAAGAAAAGAGACTAAGAATGTCATGGGGTGGGAGGGGGGAATGATACAGGCAGGCTACTTCAGACTGAAGAGACCCAACAGCTCCTTGCAATACATGACTGGATGGATCCTGGCTGGGAGAAAACACAGTTCTAAGGACATCAACGAACAACTGGGAAAACCTGACTACAATCTGGACATTAGATGACTTAGGTAAAAAAACATACACGCGGTTAATCTCATTCTTGGAGACACATTATTAAGTAGTTGGGGTGAAGTGTCAATTTTCTACAACTTCCCTTTAAATCGTACAGCCGAATAAATGTATAGGGTGTGTCTATAAACACAGAGAAGGAAAAACTTTCAGTACTGTTGAAGCTACAAGGAGGACATATGAGTGCTCACAGACTATTCTTTCAACATTTAATGTTTAAAAATGCTGTAATATAAAATTTGGGTAAATATTTAGTAAAGCACATTCACACAGAAATCAAACAAAACCAAAAGACACAGAAGCCAACTTGAAGGGCTCCCAATGACCAAAGACAGAATAATTTAAGCATAAAAAATCAACTGCAATACATCAAACACTAAATATACAAAGATCCAAGAATTAATTAAAAACGATGCTAAACAAGCAACCCTCCATCACCACTTTTGGGTGTTGCTGGGCACATTCAATATTCTGGAAATTGGTAAATAAAGGTATCGACTTTTATTTTCCTTTTCTTCTACAAATTTTTCGTTGGGGTGGTAGCAAAAGGGTGAAAGAGGGAAATCATCCTTCACAGAACTAATGCCTTTAAATGCACAAACAATGAGAAAATTAGAAAGTCTTCATGCTACAACTGCTACTGAGTGGCTTGAGGTGATGACTATCAGCAGACGCTGACACTGTGAGGTGGATGCTGCTACAGGACTGCATAATGGGCGGCTCACGCCAGAAAAATATTATCATCATTCAAAGTGAGACATCCAGACCCCACCCAAGGGATGCAACAGGAAGTACAAAGCACCTGCTAAAATCCTGGCCTTACTCTAAGTGCTCTCAAGATCTAACTACAACATTATGGGAAACACAGGGGACAAGATAAAGGGATGTGTCTAATACCACCAGAAAAATACAATCTGCAAACTGTGGAAAATCCTCAAAACAGAATGCCGTTTCTTCCACAGCTGAATGCATGGAGAATAAGGAGGGTGAAGGAGGGGACAGCTGTGATTTAAAGGACTGAGACACATGTCATCTGACGGCAGTGTGTAGACCTCTTGGGATGCTAATATGTACCAGCTACAAATATACACATGTATTTGAGGCAACTGGGGAGAGTTGAATACAGATGTGTTGTTGTGACGTGGGTTCATGATTTTATTTAAAAGCTTAGATACCCACTGAAGTATTTACAGACGGAATGACAGGATGTCTAGACTTGCCTTCAAACAGTGCAGCAGGAGGGGGTGATGAAGCAAGACTGGCAAAATAAAAAGTACTGAAGCTGGATGGGCAAGAAGTGTAAGGGGACTGAGGTTCATATTTTCTCTAATGCTTTATATATTTAATATTTTCCATAATAAAAAGTTAAAAAACGAAATAACAAAACCTGGAAAGCTTAGATTAATGCCTTCCCACTGCTCTTAGCCTTCAACCTGGCCTGTGGCTCAGCAGGAACTGGCTCTTCACTGTCTCATAGCAAGCTGCTCTCCTCTGCTTTGCCCGTTCCCCCAACAGGGCCTTCAAAACACATTGTCTTCTCTGCTAAAAAGGCATTATTCCCTCTCTTTTCCCATCATGTCCAACACAATCTTCAGGGCTCAATTTCTATGACATGTCCTCAGGGAAGCCTCTGCCAGTTCTTCAGAGTTGGGCTGTATACTTTTCCTTTAACATACTGAGCACGATGGTAATTATTTGCTCAATGCCCGTCATCTCCACTAGACTGAGTTTCATGAGAACATCGACTGTATCTGTCTTATTCACAAGTGTCTGGTCTATCTGCAGAGCAGCTGTTGAATAAGACAAAGTCTCCGTTTCTGAATAGCTCAAGTATCTGGGAGAGTATCCAATGGGCCAGTGGTCATGTTGCCCCCAGTAATGGTATAATCTAGGGGATCCAGGAATAAATGTGAAAGGAGGTCACTGATACCTGCCTCAGAGAAAGGACTTTACTTCTATTTGTACTCATGACAAAAGCATTCAAGAGTTTTACAAATAAATGTTCAGGTCAAAGTTCTGAGTTATTGAACCAGATAGAACCACAGTACTGAAGACTTCCACAGGAAAATGGATTATCTATGTGCTCTTTGGGGCTTCCCAGATGGGTCAGTGGTAAAGAATCCACTCGAAATGCAGGAGACTCAACTTTGACCTCTGGGTTGGGTGGATCCCTTGGAGAAGGAAATGGCAACCCACTCCAGTATTCTTGCCTGGGAAATCCCATGGACAGAGGAGCCTGGTGGGGTACAGTCCATGAGGTCACAAAGAGTGGGACACAACTTAGCAACTAAACAACACATATTCATTAATGAATTTACAGCAAGCTCAAACAGTACCTTGAGTGACTCCGGCTCCTGGAGTAGGACCTGCGTCTTCTGGAGCCAGGCTTGTCTTCAACTAATCTGATTTTTCTGCCATTGACTTCTGTTCCATCTAACTTTTCCAAAGCTCTTTTCATATCAGAGTAAGACACAAATTCAATCACCCCTTCATTTTTGCGTCCCTTGTGAGCATCTGCATAAGTCACTTCTCCTGCCTGACGCATATAATCCTAAGAAAAACAAAATCCCAAAATAGGTTAAGACATATTTTATGAAAATACCTAATACAATCATCATGATGAAAGTTTTCCCTTGCTTTTAGGAAGAAATCCCAACTTTCTCAGAATGAAGTTGAGCTTAAGTACTTCCAGCTACACACCAACTATTTACTGAGGTTCTTGAAAGCATCAGACATTAGGTGGGTAGCAGAGATAATAAATATTTAACTGTTCCTTTAAACTGTTTTGTTTGAATATAAATTTTAAAACTGAATATAAAATTTTTTAGTTAACTATCATTTCCCAATTTTTTTAGTGGTAGGGTCTCTGTTTATAGAAGCTTTAGAAACTCAAGTCATTACATTTAAGTCAAGTCTTTTACATTTCATTATAAATTCTTATTGAAAACATGTATAGTTGTCGATAAATACCTAAGGTAAAATTTAAACAAAATCATAATGGATCAGTGAAGACAAAAGACAACAGAACAGTGTTGTCCAGCCCTGGCTTCTGTAATGACTACTGTAAGCCTCTTTGCTCATTCTCTTTGAGAACTTAATATAATCCAATTGGTTGGCTGGAGAGAATACAGCCAACATGCCAGATGAACCCAGGAGTTGTGACTAGTGTTTAAAAAGAAAACGAAATCTGGATAAATTTAAAACTTAGGGTCTTGTGGCCAATTTCCCCATGTTTGTTTACACATAATATATACCCCAAAATAAGTATCTGTGAAATGAATACATAAACATCCCATAGCAATTTGTTTCTGTTATTGCTTTCCTCTCCATATTTTACAAAGTTACCAACACTGAATATATGCTGTTTGATACTATTCCTTTGTTCATGGTGTCATAAAATGTACACATGTCTTAACATAAGCTATGTTCTTCATAATTAGTGTGTCCAATACTTCTTAACTGTTGGGACTTTTAGGTTTTACATATAGTCTTTTGCTACTATTCATAATCTAGCAATGAACATCTTCATACAAAAATTTCTTTGCTTCAACTGAATTATTTGCAGGAGTGGTGATTCTGGGCATAAGGGCCCATATATCAATGATTTATCATCCAAACTGGGATACATCTTAAAGAGTAAGGAAAATGTTATTAAGTTATGCCACACCCAGGACTATCCTGGGCAAGCTGAGATACTGCCATACTTCCAAACTGTTAATAACAGCTCCTAACACCTTGAATGTTCACTGTCAATAAGCAGGATTTAATTACTGCAGTCCTATACATAGTTACATGAGGTAGATACAACCATTACTCTCACTTTACAGGAAAATGAAATATAAGAGATAGTAAGCAAACTGTTCAAGGTCATTCAGGTATTAATATTAAGCGAAGGAGCTGGGGTCTGAACATAACAGCCAGACTTCAGAACGTAAATTCTTACTACCACCGACACTGTGGGTGAAACGACCAATTCTTTATAGTTCATCTCAACACCACCACTGGGTAGCATGCATTTACACATTTAAAAAACTGACGGTATTCCTTTTGCTTATTTTATTTGCATTTTCTTGGTTAATAGCTAGCATTTATTGTGCCTGGAACTATTCCAATTTTTCATATAAAAATGCATTAGCTTTTTGTCACAATAGACATGGTTATTAATCCTACTTTGTAGGTCAAGGTATGAGGCACAAGAGGAAAGTAAGGTGCTCAAGTAAAATAGCAGGTAAGTGGCAGAGCTGGGATTCCATCCAGGCAGGTGGGCTCCTGAGTCCTGCTCTGAAGGCTCCCTTGACTACCTAGGAAATCAGCTCAACCGCTCTCCTCTCCTGAGTTAAACTGCCAAGTGCATGGAAGCATAATACCAACTGAGGATGTTGGCTAGGCTCCATTTTAACCCCAAGTTTGAAAGTCATTCTAGTTTTAATTCATAATGTTCAATCCTTAATTTTCAGAATACTGGAGTCATTTCTTTGGGGAACACAGTCTTGCTGGCACACACTCAGTTAAGGGCCTGCTGTAATACTGACAACCAACAGTGTGCTAGAAAAAAATACCAACATATGTTTTAATCCCAGTTCTTCTGCTAAGACCAACTGTGAACTAACATTTCCTGTATCTCATCTTTGTTAGCTAAAGACTGTTGCGAGCAATTAAAAAAAAAAAAAAGATGTGAAAGCATTTTGATAAGTTAAGACTACCCAAATGTGAAGGATTCCTAACATGTTTTGCTGAACCTAAGTATACTCACTTGTTTTGCTAGAGATGACTTGTTTAATAAGTAGTGAGATAGGAAACTCCAATCCTCCTTTACATTTGCCCCCTAAGACCATTCAGATTTAGATACTACTCAATAAGGTTTCTTCCCTTTTGAGGTTAAAACTTTTTCAGGACAGGGAATTCCCTGGCTCTCCAGTGGTTAAGACTCAGCACTTTCACTGCTGTGGGCCTAGGTTTAATCCTCAGCAGGAATAGGGGAACTAAGATCCCACAAGCCCCGTGGCCAAAAAAAAAAAAAAAAAAAAAAACAACAAATAAATAAACAAATTCGGTGAAAAACAAATAAATCTCATCACCAGTGAGGCTCTACATTGGAAGCTGACACAAACTTGCATATTACAGTATTGCAAGAAACACTGTTTTAATTTTTTCTTTTATTAAGGTGAAACTACACTGTGATCTCTCTGTAACATTATTCACAGAGAAAATTTCATATAACATAGGTTGTCCTCAGTCCTGTAACATACAGGACAGTGAGATTCCGACTGTGTTCCTGTGGAAACTTATTCTGAAATTCAGATACTTTGGGAAAGTTTTCTCGGTTTGCCTGGGGCTGTATAAAATGACCTCTTTCCCAACCTTAACTCCTGCCCAACTGTATCCCAGAAGGTTAAGAGGGCCCAAACCTTTAGGTCTTGCCAGCTGCACCGACTTGACAAATTCTCCACAATAAGTCTGTATTCTGTGCGGGTAGGAGGGCCGTATTTATCTCGGCCACTTCTTCTATAACCATAACCACCTTTGGAAGGTTCAAATAGATGATGAGATTACTTCAGTGGAGGAAAAAGAAAAAACAATACAGCACACATCCCCTTATTAAATATACCACCTACCCCCACCCCAAAGAGTATATATATTTTAACTCTATTCCCACCCTTAATTCTAATGTAGATTAAAATAAGCAATCAGATAACACGAAAATTTAATTTAACTTACAAAGTTGTAAGTATATATATTCATTAATACTTATATTTAAAATTAACATGCATAAATTACAAACTATTAACAATTTAGAAATAAGTAACCAAATTACTAAATCGGTTACTGGTGTTACTCACAGTGATTAAAGTTTTTGTGAATATTTTATATGGAAAAAAAAAGTTTTCAGGCACCTATTTCAGTTTAATCTCATCTGTGTCTAACCCTTGGGATCCTCACCACCCAGGTCTAATGGGGAAAGGTTGCGGTCGTCACATGGCTTCCTGTTTTTGGTCAGCCAAGGGCCACAATGGTTCAAAGAGCCACGCATGGAAAGGTAACCCAAGGTCAGCAAATGGAACAGGCAGTCATCTTAGCCTCAAAGGATTCTTTTAATTAAAACATTGAGGTCTTTGTTAAATCTATGTTAAACAATCGCATTACAGAGAAAAAAAAACAACACAAACACACATCATTAAACATATTTATAAAGTATTAAAACAAGAAATTTATGTCATTAATTTAATTAAAATCAAACATTAAAGATGTTTATTTGCAATTTTACATTTAAAAAGATACGTAATTTATAAATCAAATGGCTTAAATAATCAATACATTTCAATGTAACATTAATTAATTAATCAATCAATTAAAAAATTAACATTTAATAACAGAGGCATGTCACCGATACAAATGCCCTTTAAATGCTTACTGCGTCCAGAACCGTAACTGCCATCTCGTCGTGGGCCGCGGGCATGCTCAACAATTACTCGCTCACCACAAAGGTCTTTGCCATTCAGTTCGTAAACAGCATCATCTGCATCTCGCAGATCATCAAACTCCACAAACCCATATCTAGAAAAGAGCAAATAAAATCCTGGTTGGTATCATTCTGACACTCAGTTTCACTAACATTAAAGAGAAAGCATTGAGGTTCATGCTTAGCAAAGGTTAGGCAGGTTTGGCAAACTATGGCTCAGCTTTCTCTTCCCTTTAGCTGAAACCATTCATTTTTGTGTCCATGGGCACTGCAAAAGGGCAGGGAGACTTCTCAAGGTTGACTCCTGTATTTCTAGTAGGAGGCTTGCTAAATATACAGAGATCATTTCTTCTGTTCCCCAAGTAGCTGGTGGCAACTGCAAAGACCTCCACAGGGATGCTTGGTATAAGGTATTAAAATATGTAATCCTATAAGATTGAATATTTGCTCTTTCAACTCATGTAAAAACTCATCTTTTTAGCTTTAGCCTCAAAGTAGTATCTTAGAGAATAGTGAGACCTACATTCAGGCACTGTGTCTTAACTGTTAGATCATGCTTGGAGTAATAAACCAAGTTAAAAAAAAAAAAAGTACTGTAATTCTCCTCAGTGAAAGAAAAAAGCTTTTAAAGTCCCCCTTTCTCTACCTAAACAAGTCACAGGCGAATTGACTATTTTAAAAACTACCAATGAAAAAAATTTGGAGCTATTCTCTTCTTCATGATATTCCAAATCCATTTCTATGAGCTTTATAGGTAGGCTAAAGTTCTCTAAAACCTATAGACAACTGTGCAAACTTCTACATAGTACTGCTATGAATTTCCCAGCAAACAAATAGGTTTGGTGGTTTAACACAGATCCAAAAGAAAACCACTCCCTATCCCAAATCCTATTAATGCCTGATGAAGGGAAAAACTTATAAAACCAAAATGCAAAATTTGTAACATATTTATAAGCAAGGTCAAACAAACAGCCTATAAACTGTATTATCAATAAACTTAGTTTGGTCTGATGTGGATGTGAAAAGTCTAGCTTTGTTGAGAACTGCCTATACTGAAAAACCAAAACCATCTTAATCATACAAGTTATAGTCAACACCTTTAAACTTTTAACAGAGCTATGTACACAGACACTCGTGTTCCTCTGGGTTTAAACCTACTGAAACTAAAAACAAGTTATAAGACTTGCCAGAAGTTCATCCAGCCTGACCAAAATTATTCCACTTTCTTTAGCAGGTAATGCTGTACTCAGCCAACCGGTTAAAGAGAACCAAAACTGAGGAAGTCTTCCTTTACTAAGGAGTCTCTCAAGGTGACAATGTACAGCTAAAAACTTTGTTATGCTGAAATGTCTGTGAGTGGCATTCAAACCTCAAGAGTCACTGAAGCTCAATTCCATTAAAGAAAAGTAACACAGAAACACCCAGTGTTTCTGCAATAACAGAATTCAGAAAACACCTGGGTCAACTTATGGATTACGAAGACTTTAAAACATGGTTTCACACTTCCATAAGCTGGAATTGCCAAGCAGCTTAGTAAGAATGATTTTGACCATGACTGTCATAGTTGATACAGCAAGTAAAACCTCTCCAAATCAGTGAAACAAAAAGTGTTTTATGATCATAAAAAAATCTCTAACAGATAAAATACACTGCAGCTAGCTGCCTTTTCCCAAGTAGAGTGGGTCTTCAGGAAAGCTACACTATCACTTTAAGAGACAAAATTAAAGAGCTAACTAAAATTATTTTTCCTACTTTTGGTTTATTTCTAAATAGATAATAAAACACCTCCTTGTCTCCAGAAGTACATTCCTTAATTTAACTGTCAAGACTGGTCACAGGTCTGCTTTGCCAACTTGCCCAGATGCCAAGTACAGAGGGATGAGAGAAAACACCCGACACGGGCAAGACGAAGTGGCCTCCTGCCCCCTAAGCGTTCACACCGGCTTGGCACGTCCAGTGCCCTTAACGCATCTGATGTGATGTCAGAGGACAACGGCTGACCTGCGAGGAGTATATAAAGACATCACAGAACACCTGTTTTCTTCAAAACAATTAGGGCTTACAACCACTTGGGAGTCAGAGAATGCAAGACCCCAAGCCCTGCAAGTAACCTGAAATGGAAAGCCAGATGTGTGCTGACAAGTGTTGCTCGGGTCAGAACTCTGGCAGAGCATCCTCCCAGACGCCACGATCACCCTGTGCACACTAAGGGCTCGTCCTGCCCTCTGAGGGAGGGTGATAATCTGCTAAGTAGAGGCACCATTATCTAAAGAAAGATGATAATAATAATGCTCAGTGATCAATCTTCCTCTGCAGCTGAGGCTGAAGCAAGGCAGAGCTTCCCAATAAAACTTTTCTCTGAGTTGTAGGGATCCATTTGTGTTGCCAGAAGAAAATGACCCCTGTAGTTCTTCCCTAATATTTACTACACTTCTAAGAAGTCCCAATGAGCAGATTACTTAGTAGCCACATTTCGGGGATATCTTAGCCACTTATTAAGACCGCTGACTTAAGATATAATTTATCCCACAGAAAAATCTTGGCTACCACTATGAAAAGTCACAAAATCTATCTGTAACAGTTTAATGCCAAAGTCCAGTCCAAGGATTAAATCAGGACCTGACCGATGCTCCTCTTTGTCACTGACTTGCTGGGTTGGCCTGGAAGACTAAGCCAAATATCCTCCTGCACCATACACCATGCCTGGTATGATTCCTGTTCTGTAAGCAAAGTAAAGATCAGATCAGTGTGTGGTTGCTTCCACTGCATCACTGGTTCGCGTAGATCCGTTTCACTGAAAGGATGACCTCACTTCACTAAGTGGAGTAAAGGAGTTCCCCAAATCAGGCAGAAGACTAGATAGCAACAATAAATTGGTACTTAATATTTATTGAGTAACCTCTATGTACTAAACAATGTTACGTTTTAATAAACACGGTACCCAAGAACCAGGTGCCATTATCTGTTTTACAGATGAGGAAACTGAGGCACACTGCATTAAACAAAACAGCAGATGTTCAGACTGTGGGCTGACTTCAGAACTCCATTAAGACGGGAGCAGCAGGAACTGGCCTGGATTTTAGCCCAGGTTCCACTGCAAACCAATTCTGAAAGCACACTTAAATCATTTTATTTCTCTGAATCCTAAGGAGCTATACTATGTATCTCTCAGGTTTCTCCTAACATCAAAAGTATGGTAAAGTTAGTCCTCCTCTGGCTTAAGGATGGGATAACATTTTAGTTTTATTCAAATAGTTTGTCTCTGAATTAAATTTTTGTGCCTTTAAGAAAGTAAAGCTCTCCCTGATAACATCAGAGAATCTTTCTAAATAGATCTTAAAAGTCCTCTGTGCTTTTAAAAACATGAAAAAAACTGATCTCTCCCCTAAACTACTCTCCTCTTGAATTCTTTGCCAAAGTAGGGATACAAAATACACACACGCATGCATGCACACTGAACTGGCATGCGTGTACTTAAGCTGACATACTGCTAAAGCGACCTGTACATAAGCCCTATGGTCATAACCTAGCAGATCAATTTCTTAATTCTAGCTGCAGACATCCTTCCTTTTCTCTATTAAAAATGACCATCTTTCAGTAACTCTAGTATGAGAATGAAGATGAAGGAATTTAGAAGAATGAACCTATGACAAATTATAAAATCCCTCTAAGGCAGGGACTGATAAAAACACAAACCAAAACCCCATCAGTAGGCCTCCTCTGGCGTGACTCTCAGATGTTACATCTGCCCTCTCTCTCTACACATGCGTAAATGAACAGAGAGCCTGGCCTACCTATTAAATGCAAATCTTTCCAATTAAAAGAAAAATTCCTTTCTTCAGTGTTCTTCTACAACTGCCTTCCCCCAAACTGTTTACCTCTAGATTATGTTCAATCCTGACAAATTGAGTCAAAAAATGATGGAAGAGGAATCCCTGCCATTTTCTAAGAAAAGTGGGCATCCTGATCCTCCCTGAATATTAGTAGGTAACTGGGACACCACAAACAAGGCCTCGCTGAGTTAGGTGGGCTGCTCTAAACCTTAGTCCGTTCTTACATCACTGCCAAAGCTCAGGTCTTCCCGGTTCAACAGCTAACGGACTGCTCAGGCTGTCAGAACTCTGAAATGCTAGAGCTGGAATGACATGCTTTTAAAACCGAAGTACTCAGTTTTTAAACCAAGACTTCAGTTTTTGAAAAGCTGATGGGTTTTTCATCTAAGAAAAATGACCACCCGAGGCTGGGATGTTGCTGCATATCCCGACACTAATAACCTACACCAGTGGTCCCCAATACCACTCTACGTCCTACTGAAGAGGGGGGAGTCTGCCTTACCCCTCTAGGGAGGGCTTAAGGCCACCTCCGTCTTCCAGACACCTTCCCTGGACAGGGGTGACTGAGGGGGTGTGCACCACCAGCTGACTGACGGGGACTGGGGCCTGGGGGCGGGGGAAAGCAAGCCTCCGTGCGTGTGCCTGCCCTCACCCGCCAGCGCTGCTTACCGCGGGGCATGCCTTGGATGTTCTCTCTATAAGAAAAATTTGCCCCTTTCCACGGCGGATCTCTGCTCACCTTTGTCCTAAAACTGTGCCACATGCTTTTCTTTGTATGTGGACATGACAGTCCTCAGCCAACCATCAGCAGGATGTGAGTTTTGTTTTCCCAATGTGGTGAGCCATTCCCACATTCACTGGCAAGAACCGAACCTCTCCATGGCTGGTCAGGATTAGGGATGTTGCTGTAGCCAAGGAAAAATTTTCATCTGTTGAAGTTAACCCATGGGGTGGCTTGAACCCTGAAACTAGGGTCAAAAGCAATGTACTTTAAGGGCACAGCCCTTAAATCTACCCTGAAAGAAATGGCATTCAGTGAACAGGGATCAAAAGAGCTCTCTATCAAAGCACTCCGTGTCGGTCCTATGCTTCAGCCAGTCTGTTATGAGGTGCAGAAGGGGCACACTGAAAGGGCTGTAATAAAAACAGCAACTCTTCTCTGTGCATAAAGTGCTGGGAAAACTGCAGAAAGGCACTTCTGCAACCCACTTTCTAGTGCTCAGGTGAGGCCAACTCAGAAAGCTCGTGAGTGACAACTGTGTTACTATCCCCAGTACGAAAGGTCTGCAAAATGCCAGGGAAGCAGTGGTCAGGCCCTCAAAGTAAAACTGACCAACGTCCCAGTCACTGCCCTGGGTCACGGATCATGGTTGCAGTCTGGCGGCCCCAGTAACTGGGGGTTGTGTGTAACCCACCACTAGGGGCTGCTACCGCACAGAGTGGGTTCCTGAGATCCTTTCTATCCTGAGGCAGGAAGGAGGCTGCTCTGGGCGTTCCGGCCTCCCTCTCTTTAGCCTCTGAGGAGGGAGGGCCATCACGGCCACCCGTGGAAGGTGGATGACTTACCCGTGCTCACTGAGTGGCAGAGCTGGGGTGCGACTTCAGGGCTCACCAGTACCCAGTCTGGGGCTCTTTTCACGTCGGCACACTGGCAGTTCCCGCACACCAAGAGCTCTCTGCTTAGAGCTGGTGTGGATTCCTGGTCTGCAAACGTTGGCCACATCTCAGTCTGCACTTGATCTTTCCCCACCTTCAAAGAAGAAAACCTACCTCATGATTCCTCTCTTCTCGGTCCCCCGACCGTCAGATTCACTCCTGACATCCCTGTCACCGCCTCTGCCTGCTTCCCCCTGGTGACCCACTCAGGCACCGCCTCAGTCTGCAGTGCGCTCACTCTGCTGGGCTCCCAGGGTGGGCTCTTCCTCTCTGGCAGACAAGTAAGGTCTCACCTCACTTCGCTCTAGAATGTGGCTACTTTTACTTAATCAACTTGTCTGTTTACATGTAGCAGGGAAAGCCAGCTGCTGTATCATTCTTTTGCTCAGAGGTCTATACTGACTCCTAAAGATCTTTGTTGATCCATTCTCTAACTCTGAAATGCCTTGGTTATACAAGGTGAATCAGAACAACTGTCTTCTGTAGACTTGAGAATTCTCTTCCAAGAGTCCCAGAAACTTGCATTAGCACTTCAATTTTTTGTTTTACATGATGTTTCGGTGACCTTTCAAGCCTTGTTCTTTTTTTTCCTTTTCCACCAGATTTAACAGAATATAATGGAATTAAATTTTAATCAAGGCAGAACTGACTAGGTCTCACATTTCTTTCAGTATTAAAATATAATTGAAATAGTAGAAAAATGTCAAACCTTGTTCTTTCTCCTTTGTGCTTATCTTCTCATTTGATTATAAGCTCTTTAACAAATGCTAGTATCTAAATAGCGCCTGGCACAAGTAAATACTTCATCTATAATATTTGATTCATTCTTCATATGATATGTGAAGAATGCACTGCTATTACTCCCATTTTGCAATGAGAAAATGAGGCTGGGAGAGATTAGGCAATTTGCACAGAGTCAAGGAGTTCCTAGGCAGCACAGGTGGACTAGAATCCAGGTCCATCTGACTCCCAAACCCAAGCTCTTAACCACAGGGTCACACTGCCTTTGTAAAGGCAGGTGTTTCTTCTCTCCCACAGTCCAGAGTATAATTCTTTCAAATTCAACAAATGCTGCTGCTTGGCTTGATAATCTAATCTCAGATAAGCCAGGCTGTATTAACGTTTTTTTTTTTTTTGATACAGTCAGGTAAATTCTCCAGAGCAAAAAAGAAACTGATGTTGGGGCAGGTGAAGAACCTCTAAGCTTGGGGTATGTGACAACCAGGTTACTTTCATTCCTCTTTTGGTTCCCATTAGCCAGTGTCAGCCATCTGGTCCTTCCGAAAACATGTGTGGGTTCAGAACATAACAGACTAGAAGAATAGAGGAAAAATAAGATTATTCTGTGCAGTCCCCATTCTGGAGGCCCCATATTAACCCCTGGAATTGGTCTTTGGTTTTAAGGCTCAGCAAAAATTAGACCAGCATAGAGATGATGGCAAGTTGGGCCTAAAGGTGGTAAATGTGAATGGATATTGACAGTATTATGTACTTAAGGATGCATTTAATTAGTTTTGTAAGGAATGGTGACTGGGACCAAAAAATATAAGCATGAATGGTGTGGGAAAAAAACAGACCAGAAATCAAAGAACATGATAAGGTTTACAGACTTTCAATTAAACAACGATTATAGCAGCAACTAGAAAAGTACTTTGCAGATGACAGGCATCTATAATTTAACTCCAAACCACTGTTTTTTTTTTTTTTCCAAACCACTATTAACATGATTATTCTAGCCCATCTCTTTCCCTTTTCATATAATGATAACAAATTATTATTCCCTCTAATAATGTTTACAACTCTGAGCTTTACTGATAATCTCACAGATGAAGAAATGAAGGCCGAGAGCAGTTAAATAAAGGCTACCCAACATCTGGGATTCTTCAGACCTAGGTCCTCACCTAAAATCAACACTCCATCGCCATGCTCTACTGTCTCCACGCCAGTGGAAAGAAGTGCTCCATAGAGCAAACAGTTTGAGAAATATAAGCTCTAGCACAGAAAATCAGCTCCATCAAATTATGCGTTGTGGAAGACTAACGCTCACAAGAGTCTTAGCATCTTGTGAGAAACATTAAATGACAAGGAATATCATTTCGGCATCTGCTGTGTACTAACACTGCTAAGTTGTGAACATCCTTTAAGCTACTAGCGGAACCAAACCTATACGTCAATTATCAAAATTTCAACACCAGTCAAGGAATATACAGAAAGATAGTAAGTCACTAAGCAGACACCAGCCCATCTCTGAGGGAATATTCACATACTGGAGTGAGGAAAAGAGAACAGAAATAACCATTATTCTAAAAACTAAGTGATAATACAAAATTCCTTCAGAAAGCAGGAGGAAGAGGGGACTCTATAGCCAAATTCAAATCTAGTTTTATTGTGCAACCAGTCTATGAGCTTATTTACCACTTTTTCCCAACTATCCAAAACTATTAAAAAATGAACTAAGAAAATTCACTTTCACTATGTAGTTACCATATTCCTACCCTATATAATGGGACTGCCCCTAGAAAGCAACATACTTGTAAATAGTTTGTGGATCAATCTATCACAACCATAACCCATCTGTCATAATGAAATGTATCACTGTGACCTTTAAAGTCAACAGGGCTGATTTCCTTAGAGGAGGGTAAACATAATCACACCTGCATGTGTTTCAAATTCCTGACACTTAACATTAAGTATAAATGAAATTAAGCAGTATCAGAAGAGGTCAACTATTCTCTGATGGGGCTTCCCTGAGAGCTCAGTGTGTAAAGAATCCACCTGCAATGCAGGAGATGCTGTTTTGATTCCTGGGTCGGGAAGATCCACTGGAGAAGGGAAAGGCTACCACTCCAGTATTCTCGCCTGGAGAATTCCACAGACTGTACAGTTCATGGGGTCACAGAAAGTCGGACATGACTGAGAGACTAACTTTATTCTCTGATGACACATTTGAAGTTCATGAAGACTCAATCACAAATTAAAAACAATTTAAAAAAACTCAAAGAGATGAAAGTCGTATTGCTATTCAGAATAAAACTTTTGGAATGGAAGAATCACTGTTACTTGCAGTTAATGAAACGAAGGTGTACACTCAGCGGACAACAGTGTCTGGATCCACACCAAAGCTACAACACAGCCAGTGTGTACTTACCTCTAAACGACACTACAAGCAGGGTGAGAGATGTTAAAGCCTCTGAGAGGTTATGCCTCTTGGGACCATCTTGGCTCTTTCCAAGGCCCTTATAACCGCCTCACAGTCTCTGTTTGTTTTGGGTTAAAGATGCCACTCCCCATGCTACCTTGAGGATGCCTTTCCCGTGAAAATTATTTAATTCACTTAATATTTTAATGCATGTTTCACATTCCTTAAACATTAATGGATCAGTAGCCTTGTTTCATCCACATGAAGTAACTTCTCAAAGTCAGTTCATCTGGTCTGTGGTTCCTGACCCCCTTGCCGGAGCCTTCTGCTCACCTCTTTCCCTCCAGTCCTCCCACCCCCTCTAAGTCTTGGAGGCCGGTGCTCATGAAGGCCTGCCTCTGGCATCCAGGCACAAGACATGGCTGGGGACCCCGGTGGAGGGCCCTAGTGCTTCTTCAGGAATCTAAAGGTGCCACTCCAGAACTTTCATCCCAACATACAGCAAGTCATGTAGTGCATTTCCTCAAAACACAGGCATGCAAATCCAGGGCACAATCCACCCCTCACCTCCAGGATATGCCAAGACCAGACAGCCCTAGCAACGACAGCACAACAGAGACTGTTCACTCTTTTTACCTGCACAAAATCCTACCCTGGTTCTCAGCCATCACAAAGCTGACACGACCCTTGAGGAGAATCAGGAGCAGTCTCTGCCCAGGGCCAATGTCATTAACACAAAACAAACCCTCTATCTCACTTTGGGCAGTGACCTGTCAGTCTGCTAGCAGCCTGTTCAGAGGGACCTAGGACTCTGGCAGTGGAACCTGAACTGTCTTCCCACCCCTGGAGGCAAGGCCCAAAGGACAGGACTGAATCGTCTGGAAGGAAGCAGCATGAGAGCAGCTTTAACCTGCACCGCCCACGCTGTATCTATCTGGTTTGTGCATAAAGATCTTCAGTTTCCAGAGTTGTCAATAACTTATTTTGTGACCTTGGACCAGTCACTCTCAACTCCTGTGCTTCAGTTTTCCTGTCAGTACAAACTAGAGATAACACTTGTTTATTTAAAAATTTCAGTGTTAAGTTACAAATTCATAAATATTATCCCCAACAGTATTCTCTCAGATGCTTTGAGCATCTTTCTTCTGAGGAACTCAAAATACAATCTTCTGTTTAGGCTACTTGGAAGAATCAAAAAATCCTGGGAACCCAAACCACATTTTATCTAGTCTACATCCTGTGCCTACCTTTTAAGAAGGGAAGAACATGTCACGTGGCCTTTTTATTCATTTGATACCTCAATCAGGAAAGGAGGAGCAAGCTATTAAAGTGAGAATAGAGATTTAAGATGACTTGGACAGATTACTATAGACGATGTCTATTCTTTTCACAAACTGACTGGGAAACCAGGAACAAGGAGTGGAAGTCTCAAGCCAAGGCAGTTTAAGGTGGTAGCTAATATTTGGTCAAATCACAACGTGGTATGATTTCTTGGCACTGACATTTTTAAAATAACAGAAATTTAAAAATTACCCATGGCTTATGGAAAAAAAAACAACAACATACTTAATATATATTTTTTTGGAGGTATGTTGAATTCAGCAAGACTTCAGTACAAAAACAACTTGGCCACATTTGTAATAGTTACATTACGAATAAAACAATGACAGAATGCTACTTAATCCATAGTCCTATTTTTTCATGATTTCTTATTCCTTTAAGAAAAGCTCTTGGTAAGACACCTGAAGCCATTTCACCCGTTAAACTAACAAAGACTTTAAGCAACACAACTGGTCAGTGCCGACGAGCTGCCACGACGGGTGTGCTCACACACTGCTAGTACAAGTGCAACTGGCGCAGCTCTGCCGGACGCATATTTGGCCACACTCGTGGAGAGCTTTCAAAGGGTTCACTCCTGCGGTGACATGCATTTTACTTCATAGAACCTGTTCTAAGGAATGATTAAAAACGTAAACAAAGTTTTATGCACATGACATCCATCACAAGGTTATACACAACAGCAAGAATTAAGAGACGAACTAGGAAGAATGCTTGGGTAAAGCATGATTCAGCCATACAATGGATTTTAGGCAGCCATTAAATGATGTTTATGAGAAAGACTTTAATGTAACAGAAAAAAATATGTGAGAAAAATTAAGCAGACAGAGAGGGACATAAAATTGCACATAAAACCTTGTCTATGTTAAAAGGATTCTTAATGATAACTTCTACTTTGTGCTTTTGGTATTGTCTAAATTATCTACAAGGAACCTGTATTTATTTTCCAGTCAGTCAAAAAGTTACTTTTTTAAAAAAATTCTTCAATCTGTTATGCTTGGTAAGCTAAATGGATAAGGCTTAAATATTAAAGGCTGCAAGATAACTTCCTAAAATATATTTGGATAGTCTAATTTAAAAAGTCATAATAGTAAAACATTATGGTAAAGAGTAAGTTCAGAAAAACAGGAACTCTTAAATACAGCAAGTGAAAATAATAAATAATATGGAAACCAAAGGTAGCCAAAGTTCAAAACGTATATAGTTAGTTCTTCACATCTGTGGCTGACTGAACCTGTGGGTGTGGGGAGTGGACTATGGGACCTAGGCATCCATAGACTTGGGTATCTGCAACGGGTCCCAGAACCAATCCTGTGAGTATACTGAGGGACAATGGTATACACTCTGCCCACAAAGTCCATTTTCAGGAATCTGCCCTAAGATTTACATAAAGGATACTTGCCATATTTATACGGCAGATATTTATATATGTACAAAATAGTGGAAGACCAAAGACAAATGTACAACATGGTTTTGCTTATGTACATTATATTAAACAGTATTTATAATGTGGGAATACTATGTACTGCTTAAGAGCTAGGTTGCAGGAGATCACTCAATGACAAAGAGGATCAGATTGTTAGGTAGCAGCAGGTTACAAAACAGAATGTAGCAGTATCCAAGTTTGTGAAAAAGGGAGGTGAGGAGGCTGAAGAAGTGCATGCAAGAAAAGGCAAAGTCTAAGTGCAGTGTCATTTTTAATTTTTTGTTCTCTGTATTTTAAAAATTGTACAATATGAAAAATTTTTAACCAGAAATAAAACAGTATTTTGAAATGTCATACAAATTAAGTATGGGCTTTTTGTCTGGGGGTGGGGCATGCCTCACAGCTTGCAGGATCTTAGTTCCTTGACCAGGGACTGAACCCAGGCCCTCAGCAGTGAAAGCGCTGAGTCCTAACCACTGGACTGCCAGGGAATTCTCAAGAATGGGTTTTTAATAATAAACTAACAGTTCAACTAGCCAGAAACCAATAACTTCAAATATCAATTTTATTTTCCTTATTGCCTCTTTAAAAAACAAGAAAAACAAGCTCTCATCAAAGATTCAGTCAAAAGAGAACATCCTTGTGTAGGTTCTGGGGTTGGCAGAGATTCTATCCCAGTATTTCAGGCCTAACAATGCCCTACAGTGCTCAGGGACTAATAGAAAAATGACGCAATTCACCGAAAGCTTTAATACACTTAAAAAATTAACTAAGGTTAATTCTATTTGAAGGAATTTTAAGCAAAGGGTGAAAACAAAAGTATTACTTTTTGGTAATATTTAGATATCACGAAAATCCAACTACACCTCTGAAAATTCTGGCTGTTCATAGTTTCACTGTAATATGAAACACAGGTTCTGAAATTCATAGCGAAGTTTCCTTGGAGAGTTTTAATTCACACATTTAACCAACTAAAAAAACCAAAACCACCCCCCACAACTCCTCAATGGTTTGGGGGTTTACCTGTCTAGCTACTAGGCAAATAAAATAATCCTAGGATATGATCTGTCTCATTCACTAACTAAAACTTGGAAAAATTAAAATATAAAGATCTATGAGCAAGACTACAATACTGTGTGGCAAAATAATGTATTAAAAAACCATCTACATTTTACATGAAAAAAAAAAAAAGTGACTAACAAAAAAGAAAGTTCACAGAATTCACAAATAATCAGAGGCAGCAAAAGTTACCACAGAGCTAGAAGGCTATAACAGGTGCTAATACGGTTGCTTCCTTGACCCCTGGCCCCCCAGTGCTCCTGCTGGAGTCAGTATGGCACACACAGATGGAGACCAGAGGGGGTCTGCAGAAGCCTATATGGTCGTGGGAGATTTACCGCACGTGTTCGTTCGTGGTCCCAAATGGAACCATCTTTCCAGGAGTTCTCTAAAACGAAGGCAATCTAGATTAGGGTTACCCGGTACAATAAAAGCAGGCAATGCGCTCCTGCATATATCTCCCTTCTCCTGATCCCAAGAGTCCATAAAATGTTCTCCTGGATACTAAATCTCCTCTGGAGAGTTCATCTGCTTCCTCCTTTGATCAACCTTTCTACTTATACCATTGCGTTCTGCCTATTCAATTCTGAACTTTACCCACAGTCCTTTAGCTCAACTTATCTACTGTCTACTGATAAATCTCACTTCTACAAACTTCCAACTCTTCAGCAATCTTCAAAGCCCTAACCATCCAAATTCTGCTTTTCAGTTTCAGAGATACTAATAATCACAATCCAGATGTGTTAAACATGATTCTCAAGGAGCTCTATTATGCTTCCTAAGATTTCAGGACTATAAATTTACACATGTTGCTAAATTATGCCATCCTTTTAAATGCCTCCGCACTACCCCCATCTAATCCAGTCAATCTGTGTTTGAAATCCCTCTGTCTACTTTGTTCAGAAGTTATTTTCCTCTGCAGTGAGTCCTGAATGCTGCCAGGAGGTGCACCAGTTTGGTGTCTGTCACATCTGCCTTCAGATCTCTAAAATGACTTCCCATTCCTCATTTCTTTGACTTTCAACTACAGATTTCATGCATACCATGGTTTAGCCACACAACTGCAAAAATGAATAGTTTCCCTTAGAGACCCATGCATATACGGTCCTGGAAGGAGCAGCAGTTCTTCCTCTTACATCACCATTTCTCAGGTTGCTCAATTATTCCCTCCAGAGCACGTGATTTTGAATGTTTAGTGTAAAATCTTATAATTGTTTCTGATTTATGTTGTTAAACTTCTAGATCATTTGTGAGACTCATCCAAGCTAGACTGTTAATTGTATTTCAAAATTCTTCCTCATTCAACCGTCACCAGTTAGGATATACACTATTCCCAGACACTTCACTTCAAGACCCCGTCAATCCATACTTCAAAGCCTATTTCAAACAAACCGCTCCAAATTTCACTTTCTGAGTTTAAACAGAGAGCAGCATTTCTTAACTCAAATGTAGGCACTTAATTTACGCAAGTGTGGAACTGTTTTTCTGCCTCCTCTCTTCATTTAGCACATCAACAGCCATCTTGGTGGTTATCAACATATTTGTTTCATTAACTAGTTTCCCATTAGTATCAACATCGTTTCTTGCTATCACTTGAGTAACCTTGGAGAACATACCTCACCAAATATGCTTTCATGTTAGTAAACACTTAACAAGCTGTCTCCTTATGAGCATGGTCAGATCCCTTTGATTACAGACACCATTTACAGCTATAAGCCAAATGCTTTACAATTCTTATGTCTAATCTTTCCTTTCCTGGTGGATGAGAAAACTCAGAATCACAGAAGTAACTTGCTCATAGAAAGTAAGTGGTGAAGATAGGATTTGACTCAGGCCCATCTGCTTTCAAAACCCATGCTTTCCCCCAAATTTAACTATTCTGTCAACTTGGTTGGGCTCCGAAGAAAATTGGGAGTTTGAACTTAATCATTCAGACACACATTTATCACAGTAACAACCCCATACCCAATTTAAGAGCTGAAAGCTCTAATGTACAAAATGAAGAATGTCCTAAGCCTTCTACTTCGAAAGAAATTAGCATTCATAATGAACACTTGATGGAGGATATTTCCCTTAATAAGAAGGTGATTCTTCCTAACAATCAATTTGAAATGACTTTTTAAACCCAGCCAACAGTTTGAGTACATTCTAGCTTCCGATTTTTCTCCAATGCTCAATTAAAACTTCATAAACCTCTCAAGTGTAAGCTGCTAGTATTACTTTGGGGAATAACCTCTAGGCATGTCAGACCTGTTGCAGAGTAGGTCTTAAAAGGCGGGGGGGGGGGGCAAGCCAAGAGTTCTTCTAACATCCAACGTTTAGTACCCTAAAATACTTCTCCTACTCCTTTTTTTAATATCCGTGTCTTTGAAGTCTTACTTAACATTTCCTGGTTCTCAGTTTTCCCTGCTGAATATCTTCTCCAGTCCTGACTCATCTGTTTTCCCTGAAACTTGTGGGCCCTGCTCTACCAAAGTAGATCAGGAATACGAGTAACAGACACAGCCGGGTAGGAAGTCTGCAATTTTCTAACTGTAGGTCTCCGTCTACATCAACGAGTTGACAACTCATGGTGGCCACTATTCTCCAACAAATTCGACAACCTCAGAGCAATTTCCTGGCAAGCTGAGGAACGGAAACCCCAACATGGAAACTGTACGCAGTCTTAAAAGATAGCTAAGACTTTTAATTTACCCTTGTAGAGGGAACGGTGAAGGCTTTCAGAACCGCAAGCCGATACTTTTGAAACCGTCCCTAGACTATTCAAACCAGAGTCTCCCGCCCAAAACACCCCCAGCACCTGGCAAGTCTAAAAAAAAAAACAAACGGGGTGGGGGTCCCTTCAAAGCTGCCGTCCCTGGGAGAGATGCGCTGCGACCATCTGATCCAGTAAACTGGGGAAGAGGTGAAAAGGAAGCAGGAAATCTGTTTCCAGCAGCCCTCAGAGCAGGAAAGGTCGGTCTCTGCTGAAGACCAACCAGGGCCCGGTCCCAGGGCCCGAGAGGGAAAAGCCCAGGCCGCCTGGAGCTGTGTGCCCGCCCGCAGCCCCAACCCGACTCGGGCTTTCCTTCCCCCGTCCCACTCGGCGGCTCACCATCGCTCCCATTATCCCTCCGCCGCCCCCACCCGCGCAGGCGCAGTGGGAGCCGGGGCCTACCCGCGCCCCCGAGGCGCCGCTACTATGGCGGAGCCGGAGACGGCCGGCAGCAGCTCCCGGTGGGGCGGGCGCCCCCCTCCCGCCCCCGCGGCCTCCCGCCCCCGCCGGGGCCGCGTCCCCACTCGGCAGGCCCCTCTTCAGTCCTCCTCACCCGTTCTTCAGATCCACCTCCAGGATCTTCCCATAGCCCTTAAAGAAGCGCTCCACATCGCGCTCCCGGGCCTGGTAGCTCAGGCGGCCGATGTACACCCGTGGCATCCCGGCAACGGCGGCGGCTCCTTGGCCCGGCCCCAGCCCCCCTTAGGCGGCGGCCGGCGAAGCGAGAGCGCGGCGGCGGCGGCGGCGGCGGCGACGGCGGCAACGGGCGGGCGGCGGGACGGACGTAGCCGAACCCGGTGACGTACGCGAGCACGCAGCTCGCGAGCACGCGCCTCCCGCCTCCCCACAGGCGGAGGGTAACGGGAGGGAGAGAGCGCGTTCGCTTCCCGCCCGGCCAGGGACGGGGGCGGGGCCTGCCCGGGGGCGCGCCGGCGCGGGGCGGGGCCAGGTGATCGACAGGCGGCGCGGGCGGGTGCGTGGGCCGCCAATTCCCGGGGCACGTTCTCTCGCGAGCTTGGCGCGCAGCGTAGCCCGCTGGCTTCGCCGCTTCCCCCGGAAGCGTCCCTGCCTCCTTCCACAATCCTGCCAGCGTTTCTGCTTTTGTCCTTTGCACCAGGAGTGGCTTCGACTTTTCGAGCAGGAGATTTGGAATTAAACCTGGCTTCTAATCATCTAAATATCTGTGACCTTGGGCTCGTTACGCCCTCCTCGTGGAGTCCCGCTGGTTTTCTCTATAAAAGGGGATAGTAACTGCAACTCTCCAGAGTTGTTCTGAGAAGTATAGGACATCCCAGCACATCGTAAGTGCCCGATAAAGTACCATCAGTATTATTTTAAAAATAGGACTTGTTTTAATGAAAGCAACGTGGACAGTGAAGAAGGCTGCAGCTATGGAGCTAGATTAGGCTTGACACTGGCTACATTACTGGACCAACTTAATCTATTTTCTAACTTGTAAAATTAGAATAATTTATCCCATCTCAGTGGACTACCAGGGTAACGAAAAGTGGATGTGAAAGAGCTTGGAACAGTATCTGGAACGTGGTAGAAGCTCGATAAATACTGGGTCTCTTTTTACTAATCCAGTTTACCTAGAACCACAAAGTTTTGTTTCTTTACTGTTTTTATTTACTTTAAAAATTATATTTTGAACGGATAATTCATTAAGTGGTTTAAATGGTACAAAGTGAAAAACCTTAACCAGCTCTGACCTCTGGTGGCCTAGAGGCAGACAATGTAATCCGTTTGTAAACGTCGTTTTAGAGGGTATTTTACACATACAAAGCAAATGGTGGTGTACTGTACATTACAGTTCTGCACTTACTAGACTGATAATTTGAAAATCATTCCTTTAGAGTACAAAAGGAGCTTTCTCCATTTCCTCAACACGTTATCAAACTTTATGATCTTTGTTAGTCTGTTAGCTGAGAAATGCTATCTCCGGATAGTTTAATTTGCAGTTATGTTGTGTGCGGTAAGCCTCATATATTTAAAATACATATCTTCTCTTTCTACTGTGTCTTTCTGTGTCTGCTTATATTTTTGCCCATTTTTCTTACAGGTTTATAGCTCACTAGCTCTTTGTCAAATGAGTTGCAAATAATTTTTCCCGGTTTGTTGGCTTTTGACGTTGCCTAGAGTGCTTTTTTGCCATGCAAAAACACTGGATGTTCATGGGATCGAATTTATCCATCCTTTATTTTACTTTGAACCTGGACTTTGTGTTGTAGTTTGAAAGGCATTCCTCACTGTGGGCTTAAAAAAATTAAAAAAATACTTCCCATGGTTTATTCTTTAAAAAAAAAAAAATCCCCCCCCCCCCCCCCGCCACAGGGCATTTTGATGTCTTAGTTCCCTGACCAGGGATCCAACCAACCTTGCCCCCTGCATTGGAAGCCTGGAGTCTTAACTATTGGACTCTTAAGGAGGTCCCTCTCCCGTTACTTTTAGAACTGCTTTATATGTTGTAATCTTGACCCATTTGATATTTAGGAAAGTGTGAGGATCATAGTATTCTGAAGTGCTAACCTTGATGGTTATATCATCTGCTCAACCAACGTACAGATGGGAAGAGCGCCCCTCTAGAGGCGAACAGCCTGTCGCTAAAACCCTCACCTTAACTCAGGCACGTCCTTCCAGCAAGGTGCCAAAGATCAACCTTTGGACACCCAATTCTATCTGGTTGTTTCTTCCTTGTAAATTTTCACGAATCCACTCCTCTCCACTCCCACTTACTAAGCCAGTTCAGGCCTCATTGTGTTGTTCAGACACGGAGCTTTAAACATGCTGCTCCCCAACCTTGGCAATTTGGCTGACTTATTCAGGGCTTAGATGTTCCTTGCCCACCTTCTCTCCAGTACCTCCCCCGCCCCCACATCCCTGCTACTATGAAACCACTGTATTTTTTTTCTCTCACAGCACTTGTCCTGCTCTGTAATTACCTCACTTAATCACGTGTTCACGGTCTTTCTCTTCCACCAGAATGTAAGCTCTCTGGTATCAGGGGCCAGGATTTTTTGTCTCCTGCTGTATCCCTAGCACCTTCGACAGTGCCTTTCACATAACAGGTGTTCAAACTATTTACTGAATGAATAAGTGAATGAATTCTCAACTGGTCTGCTTCAATGGCCTCCTGATTCTCCTTTCTTTCATGCTTCTCCATGAGACGTAGACTCAGGGAAACTGAGTGACATGTTGTTTATCACTGAACAAAATCAAGGAGTCCTGAGAAAAGAGGGAACTCAGGGCCAACTGTGGGGCCAAAGGAACTGGGGTTGATTGGCCCAGTGACCAGACAGGGTTAAGGGAGCCTGGCTTGTGGTGCCAGCTTGCTTCCTGATGTGCGGGCTTGAGCAGCTCACCTCCTCTCTCTTGGTATCTTTCTCTTCTGGAAAAGTGTGGTGATAGTAAAACCTCAATGACACAGGGGAGCTATAAAAATCAAATGACGGTGCATGTGGAAATGTCTGTACACCACAGACTGTCAGGGACACAGGGCGAGCTTTCTTCCCTGTCAGAGGGTGTCAGCTCACCTCTGTCTTCCCAGGATCTTCCTGCCTTCACCTGCAGGAAGGTGCTGTACCAGGACTGAGCCTCTTCTGCCATTTCCTCCAGCTGTCCTGGCTGGGCCCAGCGTCCTGCCCAGTGCATGGAACCTGCCAGTGACCGTGGGGCTGTGAGAGCTGCAAGGCACCAGGACTGAGATGCCTAACGCCCACAGGTTAATGCAAGGAACTTTTCCTTCTGGGCCTCAGCCTTTCCCTGAGGAAAGCGGGGTTAGTTGGTGTCCCAACACACCAGCCAGCCATCAATTTTTTGGCAGTGGCTGTAGGCAGCTGCAGGGAGGGTGCTACCGGAAGACAACAGGGAGAGCCAGGCATGAAGCTTCTGGGCTTCAGATGTGCCCAGGCTTTGGTTTAGGTCATGCCTGTTTGTCATCTTTTAGTCCCCTGGAGCCAAAGTTTCCTCCTTCTGCCATTTAAAAAGGATATTGTTTATTTGGTGGGCTAGAAGAGCTGTCCCAACTCCACATGCCCTGGAAATTAAAAACAATATCCTGTACTGGATCTTTTCCCCTGCTGGTACTTGTTAAGTAAGAGATGATCCATTTTAAGTCAGATTCTCTTCTGACACGGTTTTGTCTTAGGCTCCTTTCCTCTGCTGGCCTCATTAAATGTTGGCAATCCCTATATTGGTCTTCAGAATTTAGGGAGACTTTCCTTATCTGGGAGCTTCTGATTATCTTTCTTTAGCACCTCTAAACTATCCCCCAACTTGCTGCCAGAGGGATTTTTCTAAAGCACAGTTGATCATCTGGCTCAGAAATCTTTTGTTCCCTATTGCCCACAGGGTAAAGTCCGAATTCCTTAGCTGGGAATCACAAACTGCCACTATTCAGATTGTGATTTTGTGAAATTTTCAGCTTCAGATGGACTGACATGACTTCACTATAAATTAAATCATACAATAAGTATCAGTTAGGAGTAGGTTCAGAGGAAGCCCAAACACTAGGGACTTAAATAGCACAGAAGCTGATTTCTCAAGTCCTGAGGTGGGCAGTCAGGGTTTCTGGGTCTCAGGGACCCAGGCTCCTTTGATCTCGTTGCTGTTCTGTTCTCAGCATGGTCAGAGATGGCTATGCAAATTCCATGTTTGTTTCCTGGTGAGGGGGAAGGTGGAAGGGGATGAAAAAGATACAGGATGGATGCCAGCTTAATTTTAAAGAGGTTCCTAAGAAACAGACACCTCCCACCTCTGCTTACATCACATGGGCCAGATTTTGTCAGCTGCTAGGGAGGCGGGGAAAGTGTTTATTGCAGCCTCCCGTGTCCCCACCTAAAAGTCATCAGTCTTAATTCTTAGAAGTAGAATGGGATTTGGGGAAAAGGAGTTGATTCTGACATAAATGTTCTGCCTTAACTTAAACCTTTCCCTTGGTCTGTAATGCTTGTCTCCCTCCCCTGCCTGAGAAAATATCATCCTTTAAACCCAGGGCAAATGTCAGCTCCAGGGACTTCCTTAGTAGTCCAGTGGTTCCCAATGCAAGGAGTATGGCTTTGATCCCTGATTGGGGAACTAAGATCCCATGTGCCACACGGTGTAGCCCCCCCAGCCCCTCAAATCATCTCCAGACCCCCAGAGGTGCTACTCTCAGGACACTCTGCACACTCCCCCCACCCACAAAGTCTCTAACTATGCTGTGGTGTTATGAACCTTTCTCCCTCCTGACTGCCCCTTCTGAGTCTCTACAAGGGGCCAGATCCTTCTCCATGGCTGCAGGCTCTTCAGAGCCCCCAAGCCCAAGCTTGTGGGATCCCCCTGACGAACCTCATCCTAACCTCCACTCCGTAGCCTTGGGTGGCCTCCCCCTCCCTCTCAGACTTTCTGCACTATGCAACACTGACCAGCGACACAAACCGTCTGTCCCACTAACCTCAAGGACAAAGAACAGGAGCGATTTGGGTGAATCGGGGCTGATTCTGAGCCCAGGTGTACAAGGTGGCAAATCTTACCCAGAGGGCACCTGCAGACCTTTCGCAGTCCCAGGCTGAAGCCGAGTCCTTTTCTCCAGAGGACACACAAGATGCTCCCGAAGACAGGAGGATGCTGCTGGGGCCCAGGTATGTGCTGGCATGCAACTAAACCAGAGTGTCCCCCAGCTTTCAGAGCCAGTTTTCCCCATCATCCCACTGCTTTTAACCCCTCCAGTACGTTCCCATGTTCTAAGGCAAGTCCTGAGCCTTCCTGCTGTGACCGCTGCCCATTTCTCCCAACTCAGTCTTCTGACGCCCCTACATCCAAGGTGGCAGCTATACTCACCTGTTGGCGGTTCTGCGGTGGGCGGGCTCTCCTGGGCCTCCAGACTCTCGTGTGTGCTGCTGGCTTTGCTTGGGACACCTCCTCCTGCTGGGCCTCAAGACTGGCTGTGACCATACTCCTTCTGGGGTAGGGAGCTTCCTTAAACCCTCAGGCAGAGCTGCTGTGTCCCCATGGCCCTCTGAACACCTCCGTAAAGTGGCCTCATGAGTAGATAAAGCTACCTGTGGGCCAGTCCCACGCCACTCATAGGCAGCCCTGGCCTCAGACACGCACTGTGCTCTCAGTCAGTCCTCCCCAGTGAGGCTCTAGAGCTCAGGGACAGAGGGCCGGGTGATGAAGGAGACATCCTCAGGTCTCTAGTGTTTTGCTTTGGGTGAGTGGATCACGAAGCAAAAACACCAAAGAGTCATGTAGCGTCAAGCACTTCGCTGTCTGAATAAAGCAATGCCTTGCTCAGGGGCCGCTTTCAAGCTTCCCCTGAGGAAGGCCTACCAGGACCTCAGTCAGGTGCTCACAGCACCTCACACAAGGTCTTCTTCAGTGTGCGCATCGCTATGACAACCACAGTGGGACTTGTGGTGTGATGCGGGGTTTCTCCACGGTGGCACTGTGGACACTTGGGGTGATGGCCCCTGGTTGACGGAGACTGTGCTGTGCCCTGTCAGGTGCCAGCATCGCTGGCCTCTACTCACTAGGCTCTAGCAGCAGCCCCTCAATTATGACAATCCACAGCGTCCCCTGGGGGTAAAATGACCTCAGGTATAACCACTGATGTGTCTGTCTCTCTAGTTAGAAAATGGAAGTGCCCTGGGCATGGTCCAGCCACCAAGAGAGACCCCATTTCCTTGGTTTCTCATCCTGGCATTCACTCCTCTGTGGAGCTGACCCTCCCCACTGCCCCAGACAGTCGTAGGCCACCTGAGAATGAGTCAAACCTTCCTTTTTAGAAGGTTCTCCTCTGTGGGCTGGCAGGGCTTGGGGGCGGAGATCTGTCTGACTTGCTCTTGTGCCCTGCCAGTGCTGCCCAGGTGTGGCTTTCAGGGCCGTCAGGACATGCTGCTGGGGCACGGGCAGAGGGCGGCTTCTTCATGCTGGGAGATGGCCAGTGCAAGGGGATGGTCCTTCTCCAGAGAGGACTCCTGTTGGTTTTTTTTTTCTCCTAGGAAGTTCGGATTTTATTCAATACCCAGAGGCTGGCCCTGGGGAAAGCCTTGGCTGGCCTCCCCAATTCTCTGAGTCAGAGGGACAGTGGGGGGAGGTGCAGCCTGTGGACGGTGGAGGCCCAACTCGGGGGTGGGGAGAGGGCCCGAACCAGTCCTGCTGATCCATCTCCCCTCCCGCTTGGCTCTGGGGTTACCACATCACATGGTGAGAATCTGCTTTGAAGACACGAAGGGCTGCGTGGATGCTTCTAAGGCACAAGGGTAGTCCTGCAGTGGGACCTCGGAGCAGGCGGGGGCTGTGAGTTGGCCTCGGCGGATGAGATCGCAGAGCGTGAGGATCAGGTCCTTGAACTGGTCTGTGGGAGGTTGGAGGTGCGGGGAGATGACCCGTGGGCCTCCCTGCCGGCGGGAGCTGGGGCCGGGCTCCAGGGAGGCCTACCCCGCGGCGAGAGGCCCGGGCTCGGCCGGGGCCGTGGTGGCTGTGGAGGCGGCCTGGTTCCTGCCTGCGTTCAGGACAGTGAGGGCCAGGGTGCAGGCAGAGTGCGGGCAGGGGCCCTGGGAGCTGACAGGCAGGCGGAGTGGTGGCTGCGAGGCTCAGAACCACAGAACCTGACTGGGTGTAGCTGGGGGTGCTGAATGGTGCGAGGGCAACAAGCCAGCGGAGGAAGAGGGGGTGGGCGGTGTGTGGCACAGACAGATGAGCTCTGCTGGGGGCAGAGAGCCTTCCCTGAGAACCTGGGACTCCCTCAGAACCTCTCCTGCTGCGGCCACCACGGTCCCCTCCCAGGGCCTGCCCCTGACCTAGGGACCCAGTATGGCAGAGGAGAACAGGAAGTGAAGGCCTGGCCTGCGAAGGGCTTCTTCATGGTTCGTTCAGTGTTCAAACTGAATTGTATCTCCTGCTGGAAGCACTTCCATGCTTCCTGTTTCCCTTTTAAGACAGAGTCTGAGCTCCTTAAAGAGGATTGTAAGGCCTTCCATAATCCGGTCACAACCGAGCTGTCCAGCTTCCCACCCTCTCTGATGGCCTTTGGCACATGCTGTTTTCTCTGCTTGAAACACCCGGTTCGCGGGACCACTCCCCTCTCCTTCACTGGGAGAATGCCACGCCATTCCTCAGGCTCAGCCTGGGAGCGATGGTGGCCACACTCTGGGGCACCCATCCTCTGGGAGAGGAAGGGGAGCACGCTGGCTCTGAGTCTCATGTCCTGCCTGCATACTCTTTAGATGGGGGTGACTCGGAGCAAGCGACTTAGCCACTTTAAACCTCAGTTTCCGCCTCTGTCAAACATTGCTAACGATAGTTTAAACAATTACAACTGTTAAAAAAATTTTTTTTAAACTGAGACTTGAGGCCATGCAGGATCTTAGTTTTCCCATCAGAGACTGAACCTTCGTGCTGGAGAAGACTCTTGAGAGTCCCTTGGAGAGCAAGGAGATCAAACCAGTGAATCCTAAAGGAAGTCAACCCTGAATATTCACTGCAAGGACTGATGCTGAAGCTGAAGCTCCAATACTTTGGCTACCTGCTGGGAAGAGCCGACTCAGTGGAAAAAATCCTGATGCTGGGAAAGACTGAGGACAAGACGAGAAGTGGGCGGCAGAGGATGAGATGGTTGGATGGCAAACTGGGAGATGGTGTCAGGGAAGCCTGGTATGCTGCAGTCCATGGGTCGCAGAGAGTCTGACATGATTTGGCGACTGAACAACAGCCCCCTGCAGGGGAGTCTTAGCCACTGGACTGCCAGGGAAGTCCCCACAATTAAGACATTGACACCAAGGCAGAGGTTAAGTAACTTGCCTGATGTCCCATAGCTGGGCTCGGCAGAACCTATAGCTAGTAATGGTGGAAGCAGGATTTGAGCTCAGGCAGGCTGGTTCCAGAATTTGTTCTCTTTACTGGGTTGTCATTCACGGCAGTCTTCCCCACTGTCAGCTCCTCAGGAAGGCGGCAGGAGCTGTCCTGTTCAATGTGGTCCCCTCGAGGACAAGCCCACTTTAGCCTAAAACTATTTGCTGACAGTAGCTGTTTCTAGAGGCTGTTATCCTTTATCCTGTTTTGGGTTTGGGGGGTCTGATCACCTCTCCTGGGCTCAGAGCAGCTGGTCACTTCTGAGTAGGCAATGCCCTCTCATGTGACCCTTGGTAACAGGGCTACCATCCACTCACCTGGACTGTGGTCCTTCTTCCACTGGGATAACCAAAAGCCCCGAAGTTTGAGATCCTTAAAAATAAGCTGGCTCTGTGGAAATAGGAAGGACATACACTAAGGTGCCCTGAGGGCAAGAACTTTAGGCACTGCTTAAGGGGCAGACTCCCCCAGGAGTAGGGCATGGTGCGAGCCTAGATGGGTGTTCAGACCCCAGCTTACCACAGAAGCGATGACAGGCTGCTTAGCCATCCCCCCATAGGTCACCATGGTTCCTCCCGGCCTGAGGAGTCCAGAGAGAACAGAGTGGTCACAGGCAGAGACAGAGTTACAACGCTGTCTATTCCAGTCCTGGCTCCTAAACCTTGTTCTCAGAATCCCTGTGTGTGTGTGTGCGTGCGTGCTCAGTCCTGTCTGACTCGTTGCAATCCTATAGACTATAGCCCACCAGGTTCCTCTGTCTGTGGGATTTTCCAGGCAAGAATACTGCAGTGGGTTGCCATTTCCTCCTCCAGGGGATCTTCCCGACCTAGGGATTGAACTCCCTTCTCTTGCGTCTCCTGCATTGGTGAGCAGGTTCTTTACCACTAGTGCCACCTGGGAAGCCTCCAGAATTCGTGGGAAGGGTTCAAAAAAAAAACAACACCCAACAGATTCCCACGCCTGCCCCAGACCCAGTGAATCAGGGGCAAGGATCTATATTAAAAACAATAGAAAACAAAGAAGCAAGCAGACACCCCCTGCAGATGACCTGGATGTCTAAACAGGGTGGGGAGCCCACTGACCTAAGCTCATGCCCAGGCTTTGAGGAAGAGCTGCAGGTAAGAGTGCTCCGCTAAGCAAAGCTTCTGACCCGAGTCCAGCCAGGCTCTGCTCCACGGTGCTTGGGTGACCCTGGGCAGCGGGCAGTGGGCCACGCCACCTCTCTCTCTGGGCACTCTCATTCAAAGGACCAGTGAGATGGAAGCAGCTTGGGATGCTAAGGGATGGTGTGGACGGTGAAGAGGACAATGGTGAGTGTCAGGACACCCCCAGTGGTCAAACAGGAGAGCGGCTCGTGTCATTTTGAAGACGTTAAGCTAAGTCTTCACGTGCCTGACTTGACCTGTGTGCCCCTCCCCGCTCCCCTGGCCCTTGCACGAGTTTGCTGATGCAGGATGAGCCGAGGTTCACTCTGGGAACACACAAGGGAGGCTCGGTGAACTTGAGGGCAGAAGCTGCCGAGGAGGGCAGGGAACTCTCTGTCCCTGAGGCTGCGGCCAGTTTGGTCTTCAGTGCCTTCATCTGCCACCCAGCTCTGGAAAGTAGCTCCCGTGGTGGGGAGGGGGCTGAGCCCTCCCTCAGTGGGCCAGCACTACCCTTGGTTTAATCAGAATGGCTACCGCTTACGGCCTGCGGGGAGGGGAGTTCGGGGGAGAGTGGATACACGGACATGCATGCATGTATGGCTGAGTCCGCTTTTTACCTGAAACTATCACAACACTGTTAATCAGCTATACCCCAATGCAAAATACAGTTTTTCTTGTTTAAACAGAACGACTGTTATTTTCTGGGTGGTCATTATGTGCCAGGCACAGGTCTGAGCATTTCACATGTGCTGGCCAGTGAGTCCTCACGGTGACCCCAAGGGAGGACTTTGATGACGCTCTTTCACAGTCGAGAAAGCGGGGACCCACTTCTCATTTGTACAGCGCTTTGGGCGGACCTCACAGCCCCTTAGACTCACCTTCTGACGTAGAAAGGGTTTATATCCCCCCAGTTGACTGATGAAGAGGCTGAGGCTCGGGTCGTTTTTCATGTGTTGCCTAGCTCCCCAGCTGGTGAGCAGCAGCCTTCCTGACTCCAAAGCCTGCACTTGTGACCACTGAGCAAGACTGTCCTAGGACGGGCCACGCAGCGCTGGCGGCTGGCCTTGGAGGCTGCCCGGGGTTGTGCTGAAGAGGTGTGCTCAGGCTCACAGCAACACGGGCAGGCTGACTCCCCTCTCCGGGCCTTGTCTGGATGGGGATGGGAGCGGTACCCTGTGCTCGGGTCGTTGTGGGAGGGGTACATCACACACTCTGCACAGTCTGGTGCGTGCTACACGCTCTGTGGTTGTTACCACAGCTCTCTGATCTCATGACCCATCTTCCCATCCAGCCTGTGCGTTCTAGAGGGTTCCCTCGGTGTCTCAGCCATCTCGGTACCCCTGGCTAAAGTAAGTGCTAGCAAACAGGAGTTAACAAACGTTGGTGCTCTAGCTGGGAGGTGTCCCTTAAGGCGCTCTTCCGTTTGAGAAGTTTATATGAAAGGAAAAAAGGATGAAAGGGCATACAGTGTCAACACTGTCAACGGTGCTGACCCTCCTCTGTGGCGGGACGGTAGGTCAGTTTTGTGCCTAATTTTTCCTTTGTGCTTTTACATGCTTTCAAGATGTTTTGTAATAGCATGATGTTACCTTTAAAATTAAAATCTATTTTTAAAAGCTAACACTCTAGGACTTTTTCAGATGCCCCTACATTATGAACCCTTAACTGCTCCCCTTTTACAGAGGGCCCAGCAGTTACTACTGGGGTCCCCGGGAAAACAAAGCCAGGTGGGTCTCTGAGCCATCTGTAAAGAAGGCTGAGAAGGGGCGGGTCCAGGTAACTAGGACGGGACAAGGCCCCATCTTCCTACCCAGGGGTGTGCTGACCTGGCCCTGGCTTGCACTGGCCACTGGCACTTGGTCACTTGGTGGTCCTCCTGGCTACGGCCCGGGAGGGCGCCGGCGCACTGGACCCGAGGGCCCGGGGGACTCACGCCAAATGCCGAAGCAGCTCCGTGGAGCTTTTCCCGCCAACACAGTTGAGAGCAAGCCGCGGCGGGGGCACGTCCTGGGAAACAAGAGATCTGCGTGAGCGAGCTACCCCTCTGTGGGGGTGGAGTGCCTGTATGTGTGTGTGGAGAGGGTGGAAGGGGAGGGTGGCTTGAAGCTTGCCGTACTTCCCTGGCTCAAGGGCTGTGTCTGGAGAGAGTGAAAAAGTAGGACCGTCAGGCCTTCAAACTCAGTCTGGGAAGGGCCTTTTCTTTACCAGCTTAATCCTGTGATCTGTTTTAGGCATACTCAGTCACCTCTTTGCAGGCTCCTCTGTCCACTGGATTCTCTGGGCAAGAATACTGGAGTGGGTTGCCATGCCCTCCTCCAGGGGATCTTCCTGACCCAGGGATCGAACCCTCGTCTCTTATGTCTGCTGCCTTAGGCAGGCGGGTTCTTTACCACTAGTGCCATCTGGGAAGCCCAAGGATCAGCAGTGTTGTTGAGTCACTCAGTCATGTTAGACTCTGCAACTGCATGGACTATAGCCTGCTAGGCTCCTCTGTCCATGGGAGGATTTTGTTCAAAACTCACCTCTGGGAAAGAACAGACAGAGGGCATCTATGCTGTGTTCTGACAGACTTCATTTACCCCTCTTCTTGGCACTTACAGGTTGGTTTCTATCAGACGTGCTGACCTACTACTTCAGAAATGTGCTCAGTTGAGTGTGTGTCTGGCCCTGCCAGGGGTCAGTGACAAGAGACTGGGATGTGGTTTGATCACTGTGAGGGGTGCCAGGCAGGCTGAGGGGCTTTTGAGTCTAGAGAGGCTGAGGCCAGCCCCGACCCCACCACCTCTGACTGCGTGGTCTTGGTAAACTCCTCACTACCTCTGACTGTGTGGTCTCAGTAAAGTCCTTTCTCTTTTCCGAGTCTTCCTTTTCTCATCTATAAAACAGATGGCACCTACTTTGTAGAGCTTTTGTGGGGATTTTCAGGTAAAGACATAAGGCAGGTGCTTCATAAATGTGACTTCTTTCCTTTCTCTTCCCTCCTGCGCCACAGCTCCTCTCCGAGCTCTGGGATTCACATCAGCTGTGTGGGTTGATGCAGCCCACCACAAACCCTCAAAACGACAAACAGACGGGGTTTCCTAGACCCTGTCTGTCTCTACGCTGTCCCCTCACAGCCCCTGGGCACTTACTGCGTGCTGTCCCCTGGCAGAGGGAATGGGCTTTACCCAGCCACAAGGAGATGGAGGGGGGATTTTGGAGACGATCAGTGGGTCAGTGCCCAGCCTTCCGAACTCAAGTGACTGCCTTTCTTCAGGGAGATGGTCCCTTTTCACTGGTACCTTAAAGAAGCTTTTCATCTCAGGCTTTCTTAGTTCCTCTTCTGTGACAACATGGTCGGCCCCCAGATTCTTCAGTCTGTCAGTCAGCTTCTGGAGGTCAGGTCTGGAAACCAAACACAATCCAGGGTCCTCGGTCACATCTGCCCACTTTCTCCACCAGAGGCTCCCAGGACCCCTCTGCCACAGGTGTGAGAATCCCAGTTTCTCTTTGTGGGAAGCTGGCCCGGCCACCCAGTCTCAGCACACTCCAGCATCTCCTGGCCTCAGTTTTCTCACTGGTGTGAGAGTGCTGGGTGGTTTCTACTGCTCCTACTGGCCCCAAGGACACTAGAAACCATCTGACCAGGGCAGGAGTTGGTTCACTTCCTGATTTCTTCTACTGAAACGACAAACTAAACTTCCTTTCCCCCTGTCTTTTCAAGAGGCTCTTCAGAGTGTTATGCAAACATACCCTAGCCCACGAGTGGCCCTGTGCCTCTTTACCAAGGCAAACAGAGCAATTCTTGGTAGCATGACTGAGGGGATGGGGAACTGGACCGAGTATCAGTTCTCCTGATGAGGCTGGACTTCCCTGATGGACCCAGCCACGTGTGTGGACAGTGAGGCTTAAGGAGGCTGGATGATACAATGGAGAGAGGAAGAGTCAGGAAACTTAAGTTTGTCGTTGATTTGCTGTCTTCCTGAGCAAGTGGCTTTCTCTCTCTGATGACAAACCTGCCCTGTCTCCTTTACATCTGTATTTAGTGCACTTCAAGGCGTCACACAAATGCAAGGGAAACAGGGGCCTTGGGTTAGTCAGTTCACAGAAAGATATACAGCTTAAAACAGTCCCAAATGTGAACTCTGGTTTTGAAAACATGGGCTTACCAGAAGTCAAGCATCTTAAAAACTCAAGTTGGGAGTGAGGGCCTTCTCCACCTCCTTCCTGCCCTCTCTTTATATTTCAGTCACTCATCCTATAGCCCCAGGGCTTCCCTTATAGCTCAGTCGGGAAAGAATCTGCCTGCAATACAGGAGAACCGGTTCGATTTCTGGGTCGGGAAAATCCCCTGGAGAAGGAAATGGCAACCCACTCCAGTATTCTTGCCTGGAGAATCTCATGGACCAAAGAGCCTGGAGGGCTACAGTCCACGGGGTCGCAAGAGTCAGACACGATTTAGCGACTAAACCATCCTATAGCCCCAGACCACTGGACTTCAGGGCTGGTGGCTGACTCAGCCCTTAACGAGCAGCAGCGGCAGGAAAGGAGGACCGCTTATGCAAGGTCGCCACCTGGTGGAGACCCGGGCACCTGCGGGTGCCAGGCTGGATCCCGGGTGGGCTGGGATCAGGCCTTCCCACGTACCTGTCCCGGAGCACATTGATGGTCCTCAGGCCCAGGGCTGCCGCGATCTGGATAACAGCTTGCCCCACTCCACTGTTGGATGCATTCTGGATGATGGAATCCCCTGTGGAACCGGGAAGAGACTCAAGTCTGTAACAGGTCAAGGGCTTTCAGCCTAGGATCCTTATTAGACGGTCAGAGGTGGAGTCCTCAGGCTCTGAAGGGACCCAGGACCTGGCTGCCAAGCCTTCTCAGTCCTGGGAGTGTTGCTGTCTCCTCCCAGGGCGCTCCAAGCCTCTACAGCACCCAGGACGCCTGCCAGGATTCGGCAGCTTAAGAGTTCATGCTGGATGCAACTTAGCCCCTGCTGTGTCAATGATTTTGCATCCTTCATCATCCTCCCAGCTCTTGGGTCAAGTCTCTGCTTAGGTTCTTTCTTTGGTTTGCAATGTCTCCTCTCTCTCCATTCTGAAATCTTATACATCCTTAAAAGCACAGCTCCAGTGTGGCTTCTTATGTGAAGCCTTCCCGGATTCTTCCCCCGTGCCCTCCCACAGCATTCTGCAGCCGGCTCTGTTAAGGCTCATGGTCAGCCTCGACTTACAGCTTGTAGCTCAGTCCCTTTCTGTCAGCAGCCTGTGGCTTCTTGAGGGAAGATGCGCTATTGCCTCGAAATGGGATTGGAGCTGCGGTGGGGACACTGGCAGCTCCGGAATCAGGGTCCTCTGCAGAGTCTGTGATCTGAGCCCAGGCCTGTTGCACTTTAGCTGAGTGGGGAGGTGTGGGCTGTGCTGGGAAAGCATGGGCTCTGGAATGAGACGTACCAGGGTCTGAGTCCCAGCTTCTCTACCGACTGGAACTGGAACTGAATGGGCGGGGCGAGTCCTCTCTTTGAACCTCAGTTTCTTCCTCATTAAAGAGGGGTCCCAGGAGCACCCACTGGGATGCTCCTCAGTTGAGTCCAGGGCCATCATGTCTGGAAAGGGGCTCCAGTCCCCTGCAATGCTAGCTAGGTTTAGAGAGGCAGCAGGGATCTCATGCTAGAGACAGGGGACTTTCTGGAAGAAGAAGGCCCATCATTCTTAGCTAGGGTCAGCCTACAGACACAACCTAGTGGGTTGTGAACTTTTTTTTTCTTAATGGTTTAATTTGAGGAAAACAGAATAAAAAATAGTGGAGTGTATCACACATGGTGAGCTTAAATACTGCTCCATGAAACTCTGGTTTCTATTACATATATATTTGTATATGTCTATGTACTGGAGCATAGTGTACAGTGTTATTTGTTACCATGGATCAAGATCACGTGTTCCACACCAGCCCTGGGGCAGGAAAGAGGAGACTGGCGTGGGCACTTGAGGTGGGTGGTGTCAGAATGGCCTGATCGACCACTACAGCGACAGTCCTAATCAGAGCGGGCCTGGGGGGAGGGGACGCAGGCGACCACAGCCTCCGCCGCACTGGGCTTCAAGCGAAGGTCCCTGATCACAGCTGCTGGCTTTCTCCACTAGAGAGACCCAGGGGTGCCCGGCCACAGCTGAGGGACCTGCATCTGCCTCTGCAGGAAGCTAGGACTGGCTTTCAGCTGCCACCCAAGCCAGCTACCCTCCCGCATCTCTCACCTCAGTCGCCTTGCCAGCATGACAGAGATGGGCTGGGTGATCTCTAGGGCCCCGCTGGCTCCCGGGTACATGTGGTGTGCAGGGTAACCCTGAGGAGGATTCTGTGAGGGTCTTCGGAGGCGCCCCAGCAGGACTGGGTCCTGGTTGCCCATGGCGGGAACCAGCCTTCACTGTCTTCTGCTTCCTTGTCCCTGGCCCGCCCCGGTCCCTCACTCCTGCTTCCTGGGGTCTCCTCCCCAGGGAACTGTCTGCCCTCAGCCTTTGTCTTAGGCTCTGCTTTCAGGGAAACCCTGAATAAAACACCTGGCTTGGTCATGTCCTTGCTGAGTGATCTCAGGTGAATAATTTACCTCTCTGGACCTCAGGCTCCTCATTTATCAAGAGGGAGGATGATACCGGGGCGCCCCTGTACTGCGCGGTAGGCCAGGCCCTGGGCTGAGGGCTGCTCGGCATGTCTCAGTGAGCCCTCAGAACCTTGCCTCCCTTGTTTCATGGGAGGGACAAGGAACCCTGCATCCTTGTTTCATGGACGAAGGGTCTGCTGATGCGAGGTCAGGTGCCAGTCGGAGAGGCCGGCTGTGGCCCTCAGCTCGCGGCTCTGACGGCCCAGTGCGTTTGTTGGGCGATGCATGGGAGGGCACGTATGTGGACTGGAAAGTGCTCCGGCCGTGCTGAGTGGCAAGACTAACGCTAAGTTCAGCATTTTACTGAAAACACAGAGACTGTGTCTGTCTTGTCTGGCTTTGCAGCCCCGGAGCTTAGCACAGCTCCACACGATTTTGCTGAGTGGCAGAATTCCGCCCTCGAGCTCGAGGGAATGTGACCCCTCAGCGGTTTTCCAGGGTGTGCTCCTCCGTGGGGCTTCCGCCTGTTTTCCAGGACCCAAGCTGACATCCTTCCACATAAAGCAACAAAAAACACACTCACCCAGGTCAGGGCCGTCTTCCTCACGGCCCCTCACCTGTAAGTTCCCAGGCCTCGGGGGTCAGGATGTGGCTCACAGCCCAGTCGGGAGACCCTGGCCTGCTGGCCCACTGTGGTGCCTACCTGGCCGCAGCCGCTCAAAGTCCATCAGCATCCGGTAGGCCGTGCAGGGGTTGACGCCCAGGGTGGCGGCGCTCTGAAGAGGGATGTCACTTGGGACTGTGATGAGCTCTTCCTCACTGAACACAGCCTCGGTCCTCCAGGTTCCTGGGGGGAGGCCAGGGGAGTAAGGAAGGACCCCTCCACGCCCAACCCTCAGTGGATGGGGGCCGAGGACAGTGGGCTTTAGGAATGCTTGGAGGAAAAAAAAAAGAAAACCTTGAGGTCTTTCTGAATGTCTTTGAGCCCTGATGATAATTACATTAGGGAGACTGTTACCCCCACATGAGGGACAAGGAGAGGGAGCTGGTGTCACACAGCGGGAGGTGGAGGATCTCAAACTATTGGACTCTGAGGGTGAGACAGCGACATCATTATCGGGGCAGGAGAAGCTGAAAAAAGCCCCAGGTTCCTGCTCGGGCCTCATTCTCACCTAAGGCAGGGTGACTCGGGATGGTATTATGGAAAAAAGCATGTAGGCCGAAGTCGAAGGCCTAGGTGTGGGCCTTGGCTTTGCTGGTCTGCTAGTCTGAGCACAGTGACTGAGTTCTGGTTACTCTAATATGCAGGTGACACCAGCAAGAAGAGCTTTGAGTGGCTTCCTTAAGAGATGCTGCACAGATTACATGAGATACGGGAAATGAAACAATCCTGTAAACTGGGGAAAAAATGCTCCTTAACACCCAACCTTAAAACTCAACATTCAGAAAACTAAGATGATAGCATCTGGTTCCATCACTTCATGGCAAATAGATGGGGAAACAGTGGAAATAGTGACAGACTTTATTGTTTTGGGCTCCAAGATCTCTGCAGATGGTGACTGCAGCCATGAAATTAAAAGACACTTGCTCCTTGTAAGAAAAGTTATGACCAACCTAGACAGATATTAAAAAGCAGAGACATTACTTTGCCAACAAAGGTCTGTCTAGTCAAAGCTATGGTATTTCCAGTAGTCATGTATGGATATGAGAGTTGGACTATAAAGAAAGCTGAGCACCAAAGAACTGATGCTTTTGAACTGTGGTGTTCTTGAAGACTCTTGAGAGTCCCTTGGACTGCAAGGAGATACAACCAGTCCATCCCAAAGGAAATCAGTCCTGAATATTCATTGGAAGGACTGATGCTGAGGCTGAAATTCCAATACTTTGGCCACCTGATGTGAAAACTGACTCACTGGAAAAGACCCTGATGCTGGGAAAGATTGAAGGAGGGAGGAGAAGAGGATGACAGAGGATGAGATGGTTGGATGGCATCACTGACTCAATGGACATGACTTTGAGTAAATTCTGGGACTTGGTGATGGACGGGGAAGCCTGGCGTGCTACAGTCCATGGGATCACAAAGAGTCGGACATGACGGAGAAACTAAACTGAACCCCGAACCCACATCCCAGTTCCAGACAAAAGAATAATAAAATGTCCAGTTTAAATGCCTCACTCAAGAGGGCAGGAACTGAGGCTGTGACTTGCCCCAAGTCACCTGGCTCCCTGGGCAGATACTCATCCTACACCAGCTGTGAGCCAGGCCCTTGAACAACGATGTGCTCCTGGTGTTCATGGGGCGCTCGCTCCAGTGGAGTAGAACATAAGAAACACGAATGAGCAAGTATGAGCATTATAAGTTATACAGGGAGAGAGAAACAGGGGGAGAAAATGACCGCAGACAGGAGGAGTGAGGGACAGCTTCTCTGAGCAGGGGACAGGTTGAGAGGTGAAGGCCAGAGATGCAGCCATTCAGTCCACAAACATTTCTGTGGAGTAAGAAGCGCAGACTCTTGAGGCAGGACAGAGTTAGGAGCGGAGCAGGACAAATACCCACTGGAGGGGAGGCTGTGGTGGGAAGAGTGGCTGGAGACGTGGCCAGCGTGGCACTGGCTGGATGGGTGTCACGAACCAGTCAAGTCCTCAGTCGTGTCCGACTCTTTGCGACCCCGTGGACTGTAGCCCGCCCGGCTCCTCCATCCATGGAGTTTTCCAGGCAAGAGCACTGGAGTGGGTTACCATTTCCTCCAGGGGATCTTCCCGGCCCAGGGATCGAACCCAGGTCTCCTGCAGTGCAGGCAGACGCTTTACCATCTGAGCCCCCAGGGAAGTACCCCTTTCAAGATCTTGACCCACAGGAACCGCGTGTTACACTCTAACTCAGTCTATGTACACACACACACACACACACACACACACACAACTAACAGAAGCCAAAGTTTCATGGAACAACACTTAACCTTACTCTGTGTGACGTGTTGTACTCTGGGTCATGGCATGAAGAATGGATTTCGTTTTAGTGAACAGGAAGCTTCTAATTTTGAAAGTAAGTCTGAGGTGATTGGATTTACGGTTTAAGATCACTCTGTTGCTGCAGATGTAGGGACGGCCAGTAGGCACGTGAAAAGAGGCTCAACGTCACTAATCATTAGTCATGCAAATCAAAACTGCCATAAAGCACCACCTCCCACTGGCGGTCAGAATGGCCATTATTAACGTCGACAAATAACAAACGCTGGAGAGCAGGAGGAGAAAAAGGAACCCTCCGACACTGCTGGTGGGAATGTAAGCTGATACAGCCACTATGGAGAACAGTATGGAGGTTCCTCAGAAAACCAAAAATAGGTTTGCCACATGATCCATCAATCCTACTCCTGGGAATATACCCAGACAAAACGATAATTCAAAAAGATACATCACTCCTATGTGTCCAGTAGCACTGCTCACAACAGCCGAGACATGGAAACAACCTAAATGTCCATCAGCAGATGAATGGATAAAGAGGACGTGGTACACATATACAATGGAATACTACTCAGCCATAAAGAAGAATGGAATAATGCCTTCTGTAGCAATGTGGATGCAACTAGACATTATCTTACTAAGTGAAGTGTAAGTCATAAAGAGAAAGACAAATACCACAGGATATCACTTACATGTGGAATCTAAATTATGGCACAAATGAACCTATCTACAAAACAGAAACAGACTCACAGACACAGAGAACAGATTTGTGATTGCTAAGTCGAGGTGGTAAGAGTGGGATGGATTGGAGTTTGGGGTTGGTAGACGCAAACTATTATATTTAGAATGGACAAAAAAGGTCCTACTGTATAGGACAGGGAACTATATTCAATATCCTATGATAAGACATAATGGAAAAGAATAAAAAAAAAAAGAATGCCTATATACGTGTAACTGAATTCCTTTGCTGCCTAGCAGAGAGTGTAAACCAGCTATGTGTTGTGTGCTCAGTTGCTCAGTTGTGTCTGACTCTTTGCCACCCCATGGATTGCAGCCCACCAGGCTCCTCTGTCCATGGTATGTTCCAGACAAGAATACTGGAGTGGCTTGCATTTCCTCCTCCAGGGCACCTTCCCGACCTAGGGATAGAAACTGGGTCTCCTGCATCTCCTGCACTGGCAGGTGGAATTTTTTTTTTTTTTAAACCACTGAGACACTTGGGAAACCTCAAATCAACTATACTTCAATTAAAAAAAAAATCACTCTGTTGCTATGTGGGGTAAGGGCAGAGTAGAAATAGGAAGGCTAATCAGGGGGCTACTGGAGGGGCCCAGAAATGAGGTGCTGGTTGCTTAGACTTTGGTAGCAGGGATGAAGAAAAGTCAATGGATTTGAGTTATGTTTTGAAGATAGCATCAACAGGATGTGAGAAGCACTGGGTGAAGGGTGACAGGTCCTCACCCCTGCAGGCAGGGTCCCACCTAAAGCAGAGTCAGACATAAGCAGATTCAAGCCCTGGCTTGCGGAGGACTTGCTGGGTCACCTCAGGGGAACGACTTGGAGCCTTGTTAATGTGGTATCTCAGGGGTCCTCAGCCTGTTCTTCCAAAGTTCCTGACTGTGTGCTCATGACCCACTGCCCTGGCTCTACTGTGGTCCAGGGTGGGGAGCAGGGGGCAGGCTGTTAGGTGTGCTGCAAGACGGGAGAAACAAGGTGGGCTTTAGGGGCCAGGAACTGGGGCCAGGAGGCAGGAACACTCTTTACTAAAGGCTGTGTCAATCCCAGAGAAGACTGCTGGCTGAGAAAATAAGAGACTGAAAAACCGAAGGGGTGCTTTGAAGTCCAGACACTATCTTGTCTTTCTCTGGGCTTTGGGCAGCCTAGTTTTCAGATTTTCAGCGTCATCTTTATAATCATCACCCCCTTCATCTTAGTCAACATTTACTGTACTCTGCTCTGTGCCAAATGCTTTGTGAATGGCTCTCTGTGCATGGAATCAAAGGTGTTTTCTAATTCCTCTTAATGGCAGGACAATGGAAATCCAGCCCTTGACATGGATTTCTGGGGCTTGGCAGTCGCTAATCCTCTTCTTAAGAGAACCTGGGTAGGATGGGGGCAGCTTCCACGTCAGCCTCCAGGGCTTTCAGGGGAGAGTAGAAACCCTTAGGCTTCTAAGAGTTGGAGAGAGCTGCTTAAAAACCCCAGCTCTGCTGCTCACTAGTTATGACTTTGAATGATCATGTCACCCTTTTTGAGCTGCAGTTTTCCTGATCTATGAAATGCGGAGGACAACACTCCCGTCAGTGTGAAGGCAGCACAGACTATCACTGTGCCCAGTACACAGCGGGTGTGGAGCCCCCCAGGGTCTCCTTTTCTGGGCGGAATTTCCCAAGCCTGAGTTCTGAGGGCTCCCAGTTCTCACTCATGTGCACCCGAGCCTTATTTGTCTCCATCATCTAATGCAGGGGTCACTAACTATGGATCAGGGGCCAAACCTGGCTTGCGACCTGTTTTTGTAAATACAGTTTCATTGGAACACAGCCCACTTTTAAATGTATTGTTTATGGCTATTTACAACAGCAGCATTGAGCAGAAGTGGAGTGGGCTGCAAAGTCTAAAATATATACTCATTGGCCCTTTAAGAAAAAAGTTTGCCAATCTCCCATCTAATGCATATGGAAATGTAGTGTTTGCAAAGGTCATTGCATGTATTCCCTCAGTTGAGACAGACAAGGCAAGGATAATTAGCTCTATTTTAGAGATGGGGAAACTGAGGCTCCAGGTCACTGTGATTTAAACAAGGTCATGGGGTGGTGGTGGTGGCAGTAATGGTGGAAGGAGGGCCTGCCACTGACCCCCAGGCGAGTGCTTGCTATGCCCCGAGGTGCCTCAGGGGGCTCTGAGTATTTCCAATGGGCAAGTCAGTTCACACATTCTCTGGCCCTGCCTCCCCTGGGTCTGGGGAAAAGGCTGACTATAGGCACAGCAACAGCTGAGCGGCTCAGAGCATGAGAAGTGACCAAGATCTGGCTGGCTGAGGACTTCTCTGATTAATGATGACCACTCTACTCAACTGCAGTCTTCTCTAGGAGAAGGACTGTCTGTTCGCTGCTGCATGCTAGAGCCTCACGTGCTATGGCTGCTCACAAGATGTTTACTGAATAAACTGAGTTAATTATCATCCTGACAATGACAAAACCCTCACCCTCCCCGACTGGCACTGGTTTAGAAGAATCACCTTTTCTCTGGGGGAGAAATCTCAGCTCTGGCTATGCCACCACCACACATGTGCAATTACCCACACACACCTGGCCCGTGTCCTTTCTTCTTTCCCATCTACTCACCAAGCCCTGCTACTCCAGCTTCTCTGTCCACCCGTCTCTCCAGCCCCACAGCACTGTTTGTCCAGACCCTTATCATCTGAAGCTTGGATCGCTCAGCCACCTCCTCACTGGCTTCCCGCCGCCCACCCTCCGCCCTTTCAGAGCTTTCTCTGTAAGGTACAAACCTGACCAAAGTGTTCCCCCCACCTCCCACACCGGCTCGGGATGTGAGCTCTGCGTGACCAGAGCCCCATCGACCTCTCCAGCCTCCTCTCGCTTCTCTGCACCCGCCTGTGACCCAGCTGCACCGGGTGGCCTGCGGTGCTGATGGCGCTGTGCCTTTCCCCGTCGCCACACCTTTGCCCCGGCTGTGTTTCCACTGTCTTCTAGACCAGTGGTCCCCAACCTTTTTGGCACCAGAGGCTGGTTTTGTGGGAGAACGTTCTTCCGCAGAAGCAGCAGATGAAGCTCCTGCTGTGCAGGCTGGTTCCTAACAGGCTCAGACAGGGCCTGGGTCCACGGCCCCCCGGGGTGGGGTGGGGTGGGGTCGGGGACCCCTGTTCCAGACCCAGTTCAAGCCTCCCTTCTCTGGGAAGCCCTTCTTGACGCTCCCCAAGGCAGGGAGCTCTCGCCTTTGCGCTCACCCTGGGATGACAGCGCTCGCCACACTGCACTGTGGTGAGTGCTGTCTCCCACTCCCGGCCAAGGGCACGTGGAGGGCAGAGGCTGCCTCTGGCCCGTGTTGGGGCCTTCACTCCACCTGGTGGGGGGTGGCCCGAAGCACCAATTGTAGCCTGTGAATCCTGGCATCTCTCAATCTGCTCATCTGGCTATGCTCTTTCACTGCTGGGGTGGGGTGGGGGAGAGGGGGGCTATAGGAGAGGGTGGGGCCGTTCTTGGAAGCATCCCTGATCTCAGAGAAGGAAAGTTTTGTAGACTCCTGGTACTATTTTTTTTTTTTTCCTGCCCAGTACTTTCTTCTTTCTAGAATTGTTCCCTCCTAACCTCTGGGATTGTCAACTGCAAGGCCCCCCTCTCTACACCACAGATGTTGGCAAGAGACTCAGCCAGGGCAACTTGAGTGGGCCAAGCCCCATCCCCTGGTAATAGGTTCATGGATGGGCAAAGACCCAGGCAGGGCTGGTCAGAGCCCTTCTGGGGGATGGATGCGGTTGTACTGGACACATTGTGGAGGACATGCTCTTTTATTTGCACTCAGGATGATGTAAACCTCAGGCTGCCAGTGACTGTCTATTACAGGTATGTATCAGAGTGGTCTGAATTTAAGCTCCACCACTTAACGACCCTGGGCAAGGTGCTTAATCCTTTATGTTTACTGTTGTCCCACCTGCAAAATGGGAATAACAATATCTACCTCATGCTACGGGCATATGAGTAAATATAGGTAAAGTGCTTATAACAGTGCCTGGTACAAAAGGAGTGGTCAATATTTGTTGCTATTTCTACATCACTGTGGGGACAGATCCCATTGGAGGGCTAATGAGAACAAGAGAAAGAGCTCTCACAGCCTTGGGGTTTCTAGATCCAGCTGTGCCTGAAGCTTTCCATCTCCTGCATCTCCCTGTTCCACAAACCAATAAACTGCTTTTCTGGCAAAGCAAGCTTGAGTTGACTCTTTGCAAGTTATAACCTCAGGGGTCCTCACACTGGAGTGAAGTGGGCAAGACAGAGGCGACCAGTGTGCTGTTTGAGCTTGGATGAGGGTTTCTTAGGCTTCAGCTCCTCATACGTCCAATGGGGTGAACATCAGCCCGGCCTGCCTCTCGTGGCTGCTGCCAGGACCCATCCGTGTGGTGTTTGTGCCTCAGAACCCATCAAGTGCTAAAACACAGTCTCACCAGAGACTCCTTACCCCGCATCAAAGCAACTCCTCATCCACAGCGTGGCTTATGCAGGGCCTTCCCAGGCGGCCCCACCCGCTTTGCGACCTCTCCCCTCACTTTCTTCTGCAGTCCCTTCCCACGTGCACATCCTCTTCTGAGGCTACACTGAATTTTCCTCCATTTCCAAAAGTCACCTTTGGGTCTTTGCTCCATTTGTGTTTTCCAAATGCCACCATTTAGGGCTCATCTCCATCTACCAAAATTCATCCATCAGAGGTCCCTGCCAATGAAGCCCTGGAGACTGTCTTTCTCACACACACAGTTGCCAGAGGTGCCCTCAGCTTTCCGTGAACCCGCCGCATTCCCTCCGTGGCAGCTGTTGATGTGGAGATTTCGTCAGTTAGACTTTAACCTCCTAAAGGGCAGGGGCTGCCATTCCCCGCTATACCCTATGTTCCCTAGGGACGTAAGAGCTCCAGTCAACATGGTCACAGCGCTGAGAGCTGATGCACTGTCTCCTGAGCAAAGAAACAGAGATGCTGCTCCCCTGGTCCAGGTGCCATCTCCCTTGGAGGCGGGTGCATGGACTTGGTAATAAACCCCGTGCTGCTTTCTTACACTGAGACAGGAGGAAATGTGTACCAGGTCAGTGAAATAGGATCCAAAACAACACATGCTGGAGACACCTGGAGAAACTCACCCAAACCAGGATTCGCTGGGATCACCCAGTCCCCTGGCTTCACCCCGGTCACACTGCTGCCCACGGCTACGACCTGTCCAACACCTTCATTCCCTCCAACTGCAGGCAGCTGGGGAAGGAGGCCGTAGTTTCCTAAGGGAGAAGAGCACAGAGGGTCATCCCTGATGCTTGGGGTGGTGAGAGCAAGGGCTTTGGAGTCAGACAGACCTCAGCCCGATCTGACCGGCTGTGTGACTGACCAACCTCTCTGAGCCTGAGCTTCTTCATCTGTAAAGGGGGAAAATACTCCTCGCTTTCACGGTTATTATGAGATTAGATAATGTAGGGATTGAGCCCAGCATACTGCTGACACTTCACAATGGTTGGTTTGCAATCTTCCTAACTTGAAAAGCCTCACATTCCAGGGAGGGGAGCCCAGAGAGGACTCACACAGAGTGCAGCCAGCCTCATCTGGAGAACAGCTGCCACTAATCACAGGAATTTCACACCCACACCTGGGGAGGAATGAAAATGAGGTGGAGGCTAAGCAAAAAAGCCAATTAACATAAGCCACAGAAAGCAAGGTTACCTTGGATCATATTTATGTCAGATGGATTGATAGGGGCCGCCAGCATCTTCACATGGACGTCTGATCCGCCCACAGCAGCCAGCTCCAGGTTCTTCAGTCTAAGCACAAAGCCAGAGAGATGTTCATGTCACCCAGGCTAGACAAGGAGTCTTTTGCTCAAATCATCTCCCCAAAGTAGGTCAGGCAGCAACATTTTTGAGCTGCCATTGTGTGCCCAGGGATGAGGGTTTTGTTAGGAGAGAGGCGCTATAAGGAATTTGCACAGGATACAGGCTAACTCTCATTAGCTGCAAGCGGACAGTCCTGGTGATCTCTTGACCCCACCGCCCTCCCCAGGGCAGAAAATGGTTAAAACTCTCATGGGCCTGGGTTAGCCCTGTGTTGTCCAAACTTGCTTGATTCACCTGGTATACTAATATTGGATTCTCAGACCCCAGCTCTGACCCACTGAATCAGAATCTCCAGATAAGGGGCACCCCAAGGAACAATCGGGAAAACCCTTGCAAGGCTCATTTGTTCTCCAATTTTTCTTTTTGCTCCAACCCACATAGGGAAGACATTTCCGTTAGCTGCAGAGTGGTGAGGGAAAAAGAGAGATGGCTCATGGAAGTGGGAAAGAACTCCCTGGGTGACGGTAGCTCGCCCCCTGGAGAGGTGTCCCTTCATGACAAGGATCCTGGTCTGTCAGAAAGGATGCTGGATGGAGAGCTGCTGGTCTCAGGGTGAAACCCCACCCGAGACGGCTTTGTCACCAAGAGCGGGTTTCTCCCTTGCTCCAGGCTTCCATTTCTTTGTTTGTAAAATGGGGGTGTTGTCACCATCACCATCACGTGCGTGTACTTGATCACTCCCACGGGCTCTTTCCATTTCAAGTCTGTATGGTAACTGCCTCTGCTCATAGTGTCTATGCCCTAGACATCATGGTCTGTATCCACTGGAATGTTGGTTAATGGGTAAAACCTGCCCAGTGGCAATGCCCACGTGCTACTTCTGTTTTTTTAATAAAAGGAGACCTTCCAACCAAAAAGGGCTGATCAGTGTATTATTAACAGACCAATGGAGTCTCATGACTTTTAATTATTAGAGAATCCTTTCCTGTCTCTCTCTACACCTCTAAGACTTCTCGGTTGCAGTGCTTTTCTCTGCCCAGATGCACTCGTTAAGTAATAATCCTTCTTGTTTTTATGTACTGAAGGCACAAGTAACGGCCAACCAGAGGGTCTTAGCATTAGGCAACAGTGTCACTTCACTAAGCTGACGTAATTCCACCCACTTCCTGCTGTAATCTGACCTTTTAATTATACTTGAGGCTCTGCTAAGGGTAAAAGTGTGATTTCCAAGAAGTAGCTTGTACTGGTAGTAATAAAGGTGACAGGTATTTATGAGGTGTTTATTATACACCAGGTCCTGTGGTAAGGGCTTAACTTTTGTTTTTTGGCAGAGTCACGCTGGTATTCAGGATCTTTAGTTTCCTGACCAGGGATCTAACCTCTGCCCCTGAAGGGGAAGCACGGAATCTTAACCATGGTCCACCAGGGAAGTCCCTGTGCTGAAGGATTTAAATGCATAATCTAAGATGTAACACTCCTGTGACAAAAGTATAAATATTCCCATTTTATCAAGCAGGCAATGAAGGCTCCTTGAAATGATGGAATTTACAGAGGAGAACTGGCCAGGCTTCCCTCATAGCTCAGTTGGTAAAGAATCCGCCTACAATGCAGGAGACCCTGGTTTGATTTCTGGGTCTGGAAGATCCCCTAGAGAAGGGATAGGCTACCCACTCCAGTATTCTTGGGCTTCCCTTGTGGCTCAGCTGGTAAAGAATATGCCTGCAAGGTGGGAAACCAGGGTTCGATCCCTGGGTTGGGAAGATCCCCCAGAGAAGGGAAAGGCTACCTGCTCCAGTATTCTGGCCTGGCAAATTTGTGGACTATATAGGCCCAGCTTGCAAAGAGTCAGACAGGACTGAGCAACTTTCACTTTCACGAGAATTGGCCAGGGAGGGGCTTATCCACTTTCAAGGTGCTCTTACTTACCTTGCTCTAATCCAGCAGCTTAAATTAGGATGGAAATCCCTCTGAAGGCCTACAAGGACCTCCAGGGATCCACCCTGGGAATCCTTGTACTGGATTATGACCAAAGTAAGAGGGGCCATGGGCTTCCCAGGTGGTGCTAGTGGTAAAGAATCTGCCTGCCAATGCAGGAGACGCAAGAGATGTAGGTTTGATCCTTGGGTTGGGAAGACACCCCTGGAGGAGGAAAACGGCAACCCACTTTAGTATTCTTGCCTGGAAAATTCCATGGACAGAGGAGCCTAGTATTGGAGTTTCAGCTTTAGCATCAGTCTTTCCAATGAACATTCAGGACTGATTTTCTTTAGGATTGAGTCACTGGATCTCCTTGCAGCCCAAGGGACTCTCAAGAGTCTTCTCCAATACCACAGCTCAAAAGCATCAGTTCTTCGGCACTCAGCTTTCTTTATAGTCCAACTCTCACATCCATACATGACTATTGGAAAAACCATAGCTTTGACTAGAGGGACCTTTGTTGGCAAAGTAATGTCTCTGCTTTTTAATATGCTGTCTAGGTTGGTCATAGCTTTTCTTCCAAGGAGCAAGCGTTTTTTAATTTCATGGCTGCAGTCACCATCTGCAGTGATTTTGGAGCCCCCAAAATAAAGTCTCACTGTTTCCACTGTTTCCTTATCTATTTGCCATGAAGTGATGGAACCGGATGCCATGATTTTAGTTTTCTGAATGTTGTTTTAAGCCAACTTTTTCACTCTCCTCTTTCACTTTCATCAAGAGGCTCTTTAGTTCTTCGCTTTCTGCCATAAGGGTAGTGTCATCTGCATATCTGAGGTTATTGATATTTCTCCTGGCAATCTTGATTCCAGCTTGTGCTTCATCCAGCCCAGCATTTCGCATGATGTATTATGTATAGAAGTTAAATAAGCAGGGTGACAATATACAGCCTTGATGTACTCCTTTCCCGATTTGGAACCATTCTGTTGTTCCATGTCCAGTTCTAACTGTTGCTTCTTGACCTGCATACAGATTTCTCAGGAGGCAGGTCACATGGTCTGGTATGCCCATCTCTTGAAGAATTTTCCAAAGTTTGTTGTGATCCACAGTCAAAGGCTTTGGCATATTCAATAAAACAGAAGTAGATGTTTTTCTGGAAATCTCTTGCTTTTTCAATGATCCAACGATCATCCATGGTGATCAGCCACAATGACCCACGATGATCCATGATCTATCGTGGGTCGGCAGTAGCCTGCTGCAGGGTGGGGGCACTGAGTGTGGCAGTGTGTACATGGGACCACTTGAAGGAGGTGGTCATTATCTTCATTACCTCTACCATAGTTTGGCCTCAGTTCAAACAAAAGGGAGGGAACATAGTCCTGCTCATCAGAAAAAGACCCAGTTTTCCCCTCAGTCAGTCTTTCCCATCAGGAAGCTTCCATAAGCCTCTTATCCTTCTCCATCAGAGGGGAGACAGAATGAAAATCACAATCACAGAAAACTAATCAATCTCATCACATGGACCACAGCCTTGTCTCACTCAATGAAACTATGAGCCATGCTGTGTAGGGCCACCCAAGACAGACGGGTCATGGTGGAGAGTTCTGACAAAGTGTGGTCCACTGGAGAAGGGAATAGCAAACCACTTCAGTATTCTTGCTTGAAGAACCCCATGAACAGTATGAAAAGACAAAAAGATAGGAAACTGAAAGATGAACTCCCCAGGTTGGTAGATGTCCAATATGTTACTGGAGAACAGTGGAGAAATAACTCCAGGAAGAATGAAGAGAGGGAGCCAAAGCAACAGCCAGTTGTGGATGTGATTGGTGATGGAAGTAAAGTCTGATGTTGTAAAAAGCAATACTGCATAGGAACCTGGAATGTTAGGTCCACGAATCAAGGCAAATTGGAAGCCGTCAAAAAAGAGATGGCAAGAGTGAACATTGATATTTTAGGAATCAGTGAACGAAAATGGACTGGAATTGGTGAATTTAACTCAGATGACCATTATATCTACTACTGTGGGCAAGAATCCCTTAGAAGAAATGGAGTAGCCCTCATAGTCAACAAAAGAGCCTGAAATGCAGTACTTGGATGCAATCTCAAAAACGACAGAATGATCTCTGTTCGTTTCCAAGGCAAACCACTCAATATCACAGTAATCCAAGTCTATGCCCCAACCAGTAATGCTGAAGAAGTTGAAGCTGAATGGTTCTATGAAGACCTACAAGACCGTCTAGAACTAACACTCCAAAGAGATGTCCTTTTCATTATAAGGGACTGGAGTGCAAAAGTAGGAAGTCAAGAGATACCTGCACTAATAAGCAAATTTGGCCTTGGAGTACAGAATGAAGCAGGGCAAAGGCTAACAGAGTTTTGCCAAAGAGAACACACTGGTCATAGCAAACACCCTCTTCCAACGACATAAGACTCTACACATGGACATCACCAGATGGTCATTACCATGACTGAAAAACAGCTTCAAACAATCAAAATAATGTAGAAACACTCTACAGAAAATGGTTAACTAAGAAGAAGTTGATGACCAGGGCAGAGAGAATGAAGAAAGGGCTTTTTCCCCCCTCCTTGTAGGTTAAGTATTAAGAAATGTATGTATTTATACACATCTGGAGGAGGGAGAGTCCTTGTAACAATAATAACTACTGTTCAAGTGCGCACCAGCCAGGCGCTCAGCTAAGTGCTTTCCATGCGAGTTTTCATACTATTATTCTGATTGTATAGCACAGAAACAAAGGCACCAAAGAGGCAGATAACTTTTTAAGGCCCCCTGAAGTAGTAAGTGGCTGATCTGAATTGAACCTGGCAATGCGATACTTGAGAAGCCAGCTGGTGAAGGGCTGACCCCAGATCAGGCAGAGGAGGCTGTAGAAGGAGCACCAGTTTGGAGTGGTGGGCGTCTTCAGTCCTTGCCTGGGGAGATGAAGGGGGCCAGCCTCCTCTCCCAGGATAAGCAGGAAGGCCTCAGCCCAGAACGCACGTACAAGTCTGAATTCCAGAGAAAAATCCTGCCCAGAGCCTTGTTGCCCCTTTGTATTATCCGCACTGCTTCTCTCTTGCATTGCAACAGATAATCAGAGTTTTTCTGTAAGCTGACAGAGTCCGTGCACTCAAGCTACTTAAAGACATTTTTTTCCTACACATTTTCTACATGTTCTTCCCTCAGCCCAGGATTCCTTTTTCCACAGCTTCTCTGTGAAGTGAGAAACTCAACTCATCCTTTAAGACCTGGATGAAATTTTACTTCCTTTAAGGCATCTCTGACACTCTTCTTAGGCTCTGCAGCAATAAAAATCACTTGCTCCACTCTGAGCACTCCTATTACATGGATGGTGTGACTATCTATATCATTTAAGACCACCTTACACAAGTTCACCGCTTTCTACCTTATGAAGTTTTTTCAAGCATTTTCTTTAACCCATCACAAGGCTTAAGTTCACATTCCTTTTCCAACTTCTGGGGCTAGACATCCTCCAGAGCTCAGGCTCATGTGTTATCTGCAACCCCCTCTGGGGGATGGGCACCACTCCCAACAGACATTGTTTCTGCAGCAAAATGTAGGAATATGCACATGAAGTGGAATGAATAGTGGCTATATAAAAACTTCACTTTAGATCAGCTCTTGCCTCCAAGAGTGATGAAAAAAACAAAACTGTTGATTTTCAGAACTTTCTGAATTTTGGAGTGCAGATATGAATTTGGATTCGAATCCAAGTCTTTTAGACTCAGTTCAGGGTTCTTTTTACTTATCACTGAGTTTTATGTCAGAATATATGTTCTCCCCTTATTCGACTGTGAGCTCATGGAGGGCAGAGAACTTTTAGTCTCAACTCAGTGTTTAGCAGTGTCTAGGACCAAAACAGTGCTTGATAATGCTTCTTAAAGAAATAATCTAATTTTCCTCCTAGGTGAGAAAATGTAGTGTAAAGGTAACAGACATTTAGGGAATCATGGGCAGAGCTCACAGCACAGGGACTTAGCTATTAAGGTGGTATTTACTCTTTTTAGTCCTGGGCTGTTTAAGAAAATACTGGTGTAGGAGGAGTACAAATAAAAATGGGTATTATCCTTAAAGGAGTTCAATCTAAGCAAAAATCCATGCCTCTTTTCCTCAAGGGAAAGTACAGATCAAATCTGTACTAAGACTATAATTCTTAAAAATCTAGATGACCATAGATAAGAATATAAGTAGATCTCATAAAGAAGGCTGAGCACTGAAGAACTGATGCTTTTGAATTGTGGTGCTGGAGAAGACTTTTGCAAGTCCTTTGGACAGCAAGAAGATCAAACCAGTCAGTCCTAAAGAAAATCAATCCTGAATATTCATTGAAGGACTGATGCTGAAGCTCCAAAACTTGGATGAAAAGCTGACTCACTGGAAAAGACCCAGATGCTGGGAAAGCTTGGGGGCAGGAGGAGAAGAGGGGCAGCAGAGGACGAGGTGATCAGATGGCATCACTGACTCGATGGACAATGAGTCTGAACAAACTCTGGGAAATAATGAAGGACAGGGAAGCCTTGCGTGCTGCAGTCCATGGGGTCACAAAGAATCAGACATGACTTAGCGACTGAACAACAACAAGATCTCAGTTCCTAGATGAAGCGTAGAACATGGATATGGAGTGAAAGAGGCAGTTCTGGGTGTGAACCCTAGCTTGGTTATTGACTGGCTAGCTGAACCTCACAGTACTCATCTGTGGAATGGGAGCTCACAGACTAGATGAGTTACAGACATAAAGCGCTTGCTAGGGTACTTAATACACAGTAGAGGCCAAATAAATGGCAGCTGTTGTCAGATTTCCAAGGAAATCTTTGAAACAGCTGGCTATACCTCTGGAAAAATAATCACCGAATCACTCAAAGGAAGAAGGCAACTTTTTGGAAAATCTGAGTAAATTTAATTCAACAAATATTTATTGATGGTTCTACTAAGTGCCAGGTACTGTGCCAAGGGCTTTAAAGATGAAAAAAAAAAAATTATCTCCTGCCCAGGAGCTTGATGGCATGAGGACTTAATGTTTGAAAACACTGGGACTGGCTGGAGGGAGAGCAAAGGGTTAGCAAAGGGACTTTGGAAGGTGTGACACCTTAGCTGGAACTTCAAGGAAAAACAAAAGTTTATGGGGTGGATTGAATTATTTCCTGACAGTAGGAATGGCAAAGAATCTAACCTGACTGTGGGCTGGGCCCAGATGCAGTCTGGATTGGAGCTGTGGGAATGGAGAGAATTTGATAACCTGGAATCCCTTTAATAAGAAGTGGCATTGATGTCACTGGGTGACTGACTCCATGGAGGAGTGGCTGAGGATCTTACATGGCTCCCAGACTTTTGGTTTGGGCAACGAGATGCTGAGATAGGAGGATGGAAGAGTGGCTTGGAGCGGGGAGGAAGGTGTTACATCTGCAGCCTGAAGCAGGTGGCCAGCAGTGTGGTGTGGAGCAGAGGGTACTCTCTGCTGGATGCCCAGAGCTGGAAGGTCAGCTGTGTGCACATGGAATCTAGGGTAGTAGATAAACTTATTCTGGATGATCTGGCTGGATAGTTAAACTATAATGTTAACAGCTTTTTGAGCTCCAGATACTGTGCTTATTAGCTTTATACATAAGACAATGCTTAGTCCTCAGAATATCTGGACAGTGTTATCACCCCAATTTTCAGATGGGAACTGCAACTCAGAGAAGTTAGGTAACTTGCCCAAGGTTAAACAGTAAGTGGCAAGACTTGATCTTAAGCTTGACCCCAAAGCTCAGACTGTCCAACGCTAAGCCGGTTCTCCCTACATTGTGGCTGTGGAATCTTTGTCCTGGGAGATACCATGAGGTATTCCTTGGGGTACAATACTTTTGGGTAGCTCTGCCTACTAAACTCCCTTTATAAGATTCAGACTGCACATTAGAGTCCCAAAGGCTCTGAAAAGTCCTCCCAGGAAGAAACCCACATGTCTTTGTGTTCTCTTGAGTGCCAGGGTTAGCTTGGTCGGTAACTCTACCCTCACAGCACACAGGGGAACCATCTGCCCCCAGATGGCAATTTAAAAAGCACTGCAACCCACTCCCAGTTCTCTTCTTCGTCTTGTGGGAGCCTAGCTGTGTGGCGGGAGAGGCAGGGTGAGGGGCAGATGGAAAGTTGAAGCTGCAAACACAGGTGGCTGAGGGCAGGAGGGGCCTGACACAGGCTGCTCACCCGGGGGGCAGGCAGGGGTGGAGGGGAGAGCTGTGTTGGTCCAGCTGCCGCTCACCGGGGAGACCAGCCCCAGCCTGCTCCACGGAATGCCATCAATGCCAGACACTGCTGTTCCTGCAGACAGTTCTAACTGTGTCGTCAAGGACACCGCTCGGCCGAGACAGGAAGGAAAACCGGGCTGGGTCTGAATTCCAGGAGTTGGACCTCGAGCGTAATGATAGCAATTTCTTCCTTGTTTTTCATCTTTAAACTCACCAAAGGAATGGGCGGCTGTGTTATGGAGTGCAAGTGAGGCACCCAAACACAGCCTGGCTGGATCTCAAGACTCTTTCCCAAGACTGTTCAGTGCCTTCCCTCGCAAGCATGATGGCGCCACGCAACTGGGAGGGCTGCCTCTGCCTTCACTCGACAGATCCCAGACGGGATAAGGTCACAATGGTTCCTTTGAGGCCAAGGCTGTACACCTGTGATGCCATACGAACTACAAGGGAGACAAAGGCAGGCAGAAGAAAGAGCCTTTTGAGAGGGGGGAAAAGAGGCCAGTGCTCTGGGGACTGGCTCAGTTATACTGGCTATGCTGGATGGGCACCAGCCAGCTCTGTTAAGATATCTTTCCCGCCTTCTGCATTTAATTAGCAACCATTTGTACTTATCCTGCATCTTCCACTCCATCACCTCCAAGTGCTTTGCAGGAAGAGCTGTCCTGGGTCAGGGAGACTTTCTCCTCTGCTCGTCACAGAGAGCCAAGAATGTGTGCTCCATCACAGGGCACTGGGTGAAGGTGACCGATGTCTTATGTGGCTCTCCCGGGTCTGTCTGCAATTCCTAGTCACACAAATGCTGCCTTCTGTGATTTAGTGAAGTGCTAGGCGTGCTGGGAACACTGTTGTGGGATTTGATTTTACCATTAATAAGCAGGGCACAGTTGGGCTGCTGTGGAGGAATGAAGTTCTCTATCTAGCTTTAGCCCCTAGCAGGAGATGCTGGTGGCTGCAGCTGGTGGGGTTCAGATGGAGCCCTGGGCTCTCAGGGGAGGCGCCTTTCAGGGGGCAAAGCTCACCATATTCCATGGTGTGTGGGCACTCCCTGTGCCTCTTCTGGTGTCCCTACCTTAGAGTCCTCTGGCCCTCCCATCGTTCAAGACTTTTCTTCTGAAGCACAATCACTTTGAATGGAAGGGAATCAGAGATTGAGGGCAGCTTCTGGAAGTTTCTACCCAGGGTTACAAAGAAATCTTCTCTCTACCCTCTTAAAATCCTTCTTTCCCTCCATTAAGATTACCAGAAAGCTTGCAGGCCTCCCATATTCTACACCGGCTAACATCAGGAAATCTGCTTGAAGGGAGCTGCAGAGGTCTGCTGCTTAGTTTGCGGAGGGCTAATATCAGTAACCTCAGATATGCAGATAACACCAACCCTTATAGCAGAAAGTGAAGAGGAACTAAAAAAACCTCTTGATGAAGGTGAAAGAGGAAAGTGAAAAAGCTGGCTTAAAGATCAACATTCCAAAAACTAAGATCATGGCATCCGGTCCCCTCACTTCATGGCAAATTGATGAGGAAACAGTGAGAGACTTTATTTTTTTGGGCTCCAAGATTACTGTGGACAGTGACTGCAGCCATGAAATTAAGAGCTGCTTGCTCCTTGGAAGAAAAGCTACGACCAACCTAGACAGCATATTAAAAAGCAGAGACATTACCGACAAAGGTCTGTCTAGTGAAAGCTGTGGTTTTTCCAGGAGTCATGTATGGATGTGAGAGCTGGACCATAAAGAAGGCTGAGCACTAAAGAATTAATGCTTTCAAACTGTGGTGCTGGAAAGGACTGTTGAGAGTCCCTCGGACAGCAAGGCGATCAAATCAGTCAATCCTAAAGGAAATCAACTCTGAATATTCATTGCAAGGACTGATGCTGAAGCTGAAGCTCCAATACTTTGGCCACTTGATGCAAAGAGCCAACTCACTGGAAAAGACCCTCATGTTGGGAAAGATTGAGGGCAGGAGGAGAAGGGGCAACAGAGGATGAGATGGTTGGATGGCATCACTGACTCAATGGACACGAGTTTAAGCAAGCTCCAGGAGATGGTGAAGGACAGGGAAGCCTGGCGGCTGGAGTTCATGGGGTGGCAAAGAGTCGGACATGACTGAGCGACTGAAGAACAACAATTCTCTGTGCTGCCTCAGAGAGGAAGATGGGGCCACAGCCTGCAGCCGCTTTTGTCTCCTTGCTGGGTATGATGATGACACAGCCCCTGCCTGGTGGGCTGCTGCCTTTGGTGGCAAAGGGGCCCCTTGGTGAAATCTTGTGCTCAGGACCCCTTATGTCAAGCCACACCCTTGCTCCCGGGACAGATGCTGGAGCAAATCCTGGTGAGCAGGCTGTCTGCTTCAGCTTCCCAGACTCATCAGAACTGGACAATTGTTGAATCAGAGGACTCAAGCCTCAATCATTTCCATGGCTGCAGGATTACATTGAGAAGGATGCTGAGGCCTTGTCTTGCCTTGACAGAAAAAAGTGTTGTTTGGGGCGAATGAGGCAAAGAGGAGTGTAGACTTTGAGGTACATACAAAAGGGAGCTATGAAGCTTTGTCACAGAAGTCAAGAGTGGGGGGGGATGGCACGCATGCCTATTTTTTTTCTTTTGGGTCACATGGCACGGCATGTGGGATCTTAGTTCCCTGACCAGGAATCAAATCCACACCCTCTGCAGTACAAGCTCAGTCTTAACCACTGGACCACCAGCGAAGTCCTATGAATGCCCATGTTTACTACAGCTGACCTCGGTCAATTCCTTTATTAAAAAAAAAAACAGGAAAAAAAAAAAGGAATAGCACAGGGAACTATATTCAGTATCCTGCAATAAACCACAATGGAAAAGACTATAAAAAAGATACATATATATATATGTTATATATATATATATAAATAACTGAATTACTTTGCTGTACACCAGAAACTAACATAACATTTTAAATCAACCATACTTCAATTAAAGAACCCCCTCTCCCCCTCGCCTCCCCAGACAAAAGCAAAACAAGAACAACAAAACTGAAAAGAATGGCGACTGGCATGACACCCTCACTCTAACAGTGAGCGGCGGGGTTGGGACTAGTGCTCTTGCGAGTGGTCCCGGATGACACACCATGAGCCACAGATTAGCCTCGTGTTATATCTGCTCTTGCTTCTCTAAAATGAAGACCCTTTCCATCATGCAGGCTGGGAGAGGCCTGGACCACACCGGAGCGGCTAGGAGAGGCCAGACAATAAGAACTCGGCGCTCCCCAGGCCGCGTCTAGGGACCGTTGCTTGGAGGCGTGCCGCCATCCTTGACCCTCAGAGGTGAATGAGGAGATGGGTGTAGAAGGACTGGGCCCCAACCCAGCTGCGCAGTGTGAAGTCCAGAGGGAAGGTAACATAAAGTGCGTCATAGGATACGAAATCCAGCAGGAGTCTGAATCCTGTGACGGAGGCTCGTCCCTTCTGAGCCTCTTTCTGCAGATCCCTCCCTCAAGGACCACATACTGGCCCCGGATTTTCTGGGGGACTCAACTGAGACCTTGTGTCTTTAGAGAAAGCACTCTGACAGGGTCGGGGGCTCCTCTTCTGTGTGTCCATAGATTCTATCACAGCACCCCCCACCCCCCAACATCTCCTGGAATGGAGTGTGAGCTCCTGGAGGGCAAAGTCCATGGGTTATTCACCTCAGTACCCAGCACTTAGTAGGCCCTCAAAGAATAGATGCTGGCTCACATGGTAGGCGCACAATGAGTTCTGTCCCCTCCTCCTTCACTCATGACCACAGTGAAGAGCTCCAGGAGACCAACAAACAAACAAATCCTAGTTCTTTCAACAGGGTGCCAAATGAGAATGCCAACTTTTTTTTTCAAACTACCGTAATTCTGATTTAAAAACCAAGTCACTTGAATACAGCTTCAGTTTTAAACACTGACATCAACTGTAAAAAGAAGAAATCCCCTGAGGGTAAACAGTGCCCTAGAGTGAGAACTCACTACCTACACAGCCTGGGTCCCCACCACCTGCTCCCCCTAATTCCATCTGGCTAAGACAGAATGGGTATTTGTCCAAAGGCTTCACAGCTTTATTTCATTCTGTGCTAGCAGCAGGCAGGTGAGAAAGCCATGATGACTATGATGCTGTTTAATGAAAGCTTCAGGATCCTGAAAAGAGATGAGGCAGAGGATAGCATTCCTACCATCTTCCCTGGGGATGGGGTGGGCAGGGGAGGGGGGCTGCTCTTCCAATGAAGAGCAGAGACTTGGGGTCACCTGAATGACCAATAATTTCACCTTCTTTTCTGATCTTATTTCCATCTTTACACTCTATCTCATGCTCAAAAAACATTTCAGATGACTGTCATTGTTTCTTCAGGTCTATGTCTATATCATGGGCTGATAGTAAAGTGACATCCTAGTTGTGTGATCTTGGGCAAGTGACTTTCAAATGTCTTGAGCCTCAGTTCTCTTACCTGTAAAATAGCAATGACCAAAACTGGGTTACTGTGATTTTAAAAATCCATACCATATGTGGAGAACTTAGCCCAGGTCCTGCCACTTAGTAGGTACTCAGTAAATGAGAGCTGTCATTACCACAAGATCCAGAGAAAGGCAAGTTCTAAAAGGGGACTTGCAGGAACAAAAGCAAAGTGGACACTGGAGTTTCTGGGAATTATCTGATAGAGAATCCAGAACTCTGCACAAGGGGTGATGCTCATGGGGACCTCTGAAATTTCTGGAATGTTTGTAATTCTCCCATGTTTGTAATTTTCTCCCGCAGTCTTATTTCATTTAGATCAGCAGGTCAATTCTTTACATGAAAAAGATCCAAGTGCTTATTTAGGGGATTCATTTGAGGGTAAAAGAAAGAAACTTACTAAGAGACTAAAGGAAAAGGCCTTAGCAGAGAACAGCTAGAATGTTTGGGGGCAAGAGGAATAAAGAGAGGGACATTCAGAATGTTGATAGGAGAACAGGAGGTCCCTGGAGGCCTCATTCTGAGGAGTTCTGCCCCTGACTCAGATCTGAGCAAACTCTTCCTCATTCCCTCCCTGCTGTTCCCAGAACTCCGCCCACAGTGTAAGCATTACAAGTCATATCAGGTCGGGGAACACTCTGCTGGGACTCTGCTCAGACACAGTGACCCCACTCGGTGTAACCTGACACATCCAGTCACCGGGATGTTTAAAGGACACCTGATTCTGTGACAGTGTGGTTACCCTAAACCACCTAAGACATGACAACAAAGAGGAGAATCCCAGTCTCTGGCCTCAGTCCATGCTTAGGTCATCTGAATCTGGGTCAGAAGGGAAGGCTGTCCTTTAGGGGCAGAATTACTGCCTGCCTCATCGTCTGTACCCACAAGGCAGTGGTTTTCAGCCCTGGCTGGGGCATCAGAGTCACTTGGAGAGCTTTAAAAACTCAGATGATAGAGACTTCCCTGGTGGTCCAGTGGTTGAAAATCCACCTGGCAATACAGGGGATGTGGGTTTGATCCCTGGTCTGAGAACTAAGATCCGACATGCCACGGAGCAACTAAGTTCACTGCTAATTACTGAACCTGCCTGCTCCAGAGCCCGTGTGGCACGACTAGAGAGTCCCTGCGCTAAAGTGAAAGATCTCGCAATGACACAATGAAGATGCCACATGTCACAACTAAGACCGAACACAGCCAGGTAAATAAAACAATGCTTCGTGGAGGGACCGTGTTTTGAACTTCTGGGAAATGATCAAGGTTCCACACAAGGAGATAAGAGAAGCTCTAAGTGGTGTCTGCAACCAGATCAGTCTGTACTATAAGAGCTTCCCTGGCTCTCCAAAGAATCTATCAGGAGGCAGCTGCGCTCAGCTGCCTAACCTTCCCATGCCTTTCTCAGGTTCCCTGAACATCGGAGACACGTTCCTCATCATCACAGATCTCAATAAAAGGTACACTTATTACAGAAACTAGATTCAGATTCAACTAACATTTTTGGAGCTCCTTTTCTGTGGCAGGTCCTGCAGCAGACACATGAAAACTGCAAGCCTGTGAGAGATGCACGGGTGTGGTCCTGGAAAAAGAGTGTTCATCAGAGCTTTACCAACTCATTACAGCCATCTTCAGTGGATGTCTTCCCAACATGGTGATTTATCATCTATGATCAACATATAAACTGGGGCTTACTGACTGATGTATCTTCTCAGTATTTCTTTTCAATTGCTGTAATGGAGTGCGTGACCATGCACTGATATCTGAGGTTTATCCCCTTTAGCTGTCAAAACATCTAGCTTGTATTTTTTAAGTAGAAATATGGAGCACTTCACAAATTTGCGTGTCACCCTTGCGCAGGGACCATGGTAATCTCTGTATCATTTCAATTTCAACATCTGAGCTGCTGAAGCCAGCACTCTAGCCTGAATTTGAATCATGAAAATAATTCCTTGTTTGTCTGTCATTTGGAAAGCAATCAAACCATTTGCTGGGAATCAAAGAGTTTTAAACAAGGGACTTTGAGAGAGTATGCAGGTACTTTTTGGTGAAGAGCATTCCTTTTATTAAAGCTGATTAGCACTACGAGCTATAACTACATTGTCTCCATTTTTAAATGTGATGAAACTGAAGCTGAGAGAATCTCAGTAACTTGTTAAACACACACAGCTAGGACAGGGAGGGCAAGGACTTGACCCCAGGTCTTCTGATTTCCAGATCCATGCTTTTACCCTCGTACCACTAGTGGATCTCACTAGGTCTTCTGAATGGCTATAATCACTTATGTGCAGATTTATAATTGTTGAAAATTCACACACTGTTTTTTTCAGCCACATGAAAAAATCATGGATTAAGATCCAACAGAAATTTGGGATATAATGACAAAAGTAACAAGGGCTCAGAGGGGCTGAGTGATTTGTCCAAGATCAAACAGCTACTAAGAGGCCGAGCCTATATTTGACCTTAGGTCTGTATGGCTCCAAAACAGGAGCTCTTTTTAACTAGCTAAAGGTACACACAGTGTACTGGAGAGGAAATCACAAGACTCAGAAGCCAAGAGTTCCTGTCTCTGTTCCAATCTTTATTAGCTAAATCACTCTGGACAAGTCCCTTGCCTTCTGCAAACTGGAAGCAATGATCTCTGATCTACTTCACTATAAGAAGTGAAGATCCAAATGGACAAAAAATATTCCGAAAATTTCTTCCATAAAACAATAGAGCATAGGAACTCAAGTAGGCCAGTCAGACAGCTGTGGGTTCAAAAACTCCGACTCTGCCACTTACTGGCTTGTGTGACCTTGGACAAGTGATTTTACTTCTCATGTCTCCATTTTCTCATCTGCAAAATGGGGCTAAATCAAGTACTTATTCCAAAGGGTTGTTGTGACGATTAAATGAGAATATCCATTTATATACGGATTGGCCCACAGAGTACAGGATCAGTGAACGTCAGCCACTATCACCATTATAACTGTGCCTGCCAGGTTTTCAACTTCCTCAAGCACGGACTTTCTGAGCTACCACACCTGGGCCACAGTTTCCTATTATTCTCTGCCTTCCTCCTCTGGCCTTGACCCTCTTTCCCTTTCCAGTCTCCCTCCCCCACAGCGCATCTTAATACTCCCCTGGCAACCCCAGCCCCCTTCTCCCGTTTCGGCGCCGTGTCTTACTCGACGACCTTGGCTGGGTCCCCGTGGTGCCCATAGACCAGCGCCTGGACCCGGGAAGGCTCGGCAGAGGCAGAGAAGGAGGCGGCAGCAGGCCGAGACTCTGGGAGCAGCCTCGGCCCCAGCTGCGCCGGGGCCCGAGCCCTGCAGAGCGCCGCGCAGACCCACATGTTCCCTTCAGTCAACTCAGAGCCAGGCGCTTCGAGATACGTCATCTTCCAGCGACCGCTCGGCAGCGCCCGGCCCCGCCCCCCGCGTGACCACGCCCCTCGCTCCTTTTAAAGGGCGGTCGCGGTCCTCCGCAGCTGGGGCTGGCGCTCGGTGAAACTCCCTGCGAAACCAGCAGTGGTCGGAGGAGGGAATTAGAGGAGTCTCGGAGACTCTGAGCTTTCCAGGGTTGAACTCTTAACGGTGAACGTTAGAAATTGGCTTAAAGCTGGGACTAGGGTCTGCGATTGGTGTTTGATTTGAGGGAAGACAATTTCCCCTCCCCGGCCTCAGTTTCGCCTCCCCACTATTACTTCGCTCACTGTGTTCAAATGAGGCGTTATTTCATTTAATCCCCGCTGTCTTCTAACTAGCGTCGGGTGGCAAACCTTACTTCCCTACACTACTTACATCTACACTAAAAGTAGATGAAAGCAGATGTGGAGGTACTACTACTGGGCTTGGAATTAGAAGATTTAAGTTCAAATCCTAGACCTGCCGCTTGTTAGCTTGGCCACCTCGGGCAAGTGACTGAAACTGTGAGACAGCTTTCTCATTCCTTGTTGTTCAGTCACTCAGTCCTCTCCAACTCTTCGCGACCCCCTGGACTCCAGTACACCAGGCTTCCCTGTCCTTCACTGTCTCCTGGAGTTTGCTCAAACTCATGTCCATGGAATCAATGATGCCATCCAACCATCTCATCCTCTGTTGTCCCCTTCTCCTCCTGCCCTCAATCTTTCCTAGCATCAGGGTCTTTTCCAGTGAGTAAGTTCTTCGAATCAGGTGGCCAAAGTATTGGAGCTTCAGCTTCAGCATCAGTCCTTCCAATCAATAGTCAGGGCTGATTTCCTTTAGGATTGACTGGTTTGATCTCCCTGCTGTCCAAGGGACTCTAAAAAGTCTTCTCAAGCACCACAGTTTGAAAACATTAGTTCTTCAGTGCTCAGCCTTCTTTTTGGTCCAACTCACATTTGTACATGACTACGTGAAAAACCACAGCTTTGACTAAACAAACCTTTGTGGAAGTGTGGTGTAAAGAGGTGTAACCCAGGAAAGATGCCTATCACATTATTTGTGGAAGGAAGACACAAGCATAACTAAAACCCTAGTTGAATATTAGGGCACAACAGAGGGCACTTCTGGAGACTGAAGGAGAGAGGTGTTTTGGGACTGAGGTGGGGGTGAGGGCTCTTGGAGGAGGTGATGTTGGAGACAGTCCTGTGACTCAAAATCTTCAATATGCATGAAAACCACCTGAGGTCCCATCTCAGACTTGATTTAGAATCTTGGGGAGGGATCTAGGAAACTACATATTTTATATTTATTTTTTGGTTTTTAACTTAATTTTCATATAATTTCAGATCTGTAAACTAATCACATTCTCTGTATACCATCATCTAGATTCCCCAGAAATTAGTATCATGTATGACATGTATAACAAAATGATCAAAATAAAGCAATTAACAAGTCCACACCATCACTGACTCTTAGTCACATTTTAATCAATTATCCCTTGAATATCATTCTTTTTGTTCAGGACCCAATTCATGATCACATGCTACATTTAGTTGCCATAATTCTTCAGGAATCTACATTTCCTTTTTACTTTTTTTCTTTTGAATCTACATTTCTTACAAGCTCTCAATAATTTTCTGATGCGGGTGGCCTAGGGAACAAACTTGAGAAACACTGAACCAGGACTTAAAAGGATAAGGAAGAATTCCTTTCATTGGGTTTTATTGACCTCAAAGTTGCCAATTTAGAGCCTTTCCTCTGAGGAGGAAAAGAAAGTGTCAGGTCAAAGGGCACACATGCTGCATTCTGGCAAACCTGGCTTTGAGTCCTGGCTCTGCCACTCTTTGGCCGTTTGATTTTGGACAAGTCACCTGGTCTCTCTGTGTCTCCATTTCCTTATCCTTAAAATGAAGGAAATAATCTGATTCAAGGTGATTGTGAGCTACTATTTACACAGTGTTTGACATGAAAGCATTTGCTAACTGTTATCCGGGGTTATTGTAAAGATTAAGTGAGAAATACCATCTATAAAACACCCAGACTGGCTTACAGTACATGCTTAAAAGTGCTTGGACTTTAAACAAAGTTATTTATTTATTTACTCACTTTTGGCTGCCTAGGGTCTCTGTTGCTGTGCTCAGGCTTTCTCTAGTTGTGGTGAGCAGGGGTTACTCTTTCTTACAGTGCTTGGGCTTCCCGTTGCGATGGCTTCTTTAGTTGTGGACCGCAGGCTCTAGGCGCGTGGGCTTCAGTAGATGCAGTTCGTGTGCTCAATGGTTGTGGAACACAGGCTTGGTTGCTTCACCACATGAGGAATCTGCCTGGGCCAGGGATTGAACCCGTGTCCCCTGCATTGGCAGGTGGATTCTTAACCACTGGACCTAGATTCTTAACCACTGGACTACCAGAGAAGCCCTTACTTATTTTTATTATTAGAGAAAATTAGTGTTCCATAGTGGGAGGAAGACTTGGTCCCACAGTATACACACACACACACACACACACACACACACACACACACACACACACA
>ML660197.1:7363745-7420488 GCA_007570785.1 Antilocapra americana
CACACACACACACACACACACACACACACACACACACACACACACACCCAGTCTTGCCTATCTTCTATTTTCACAGTGACCCACAGTTCTATTTCTGTTGGAAGACTCCCTAGGTGACATTGAGCTGTTGATTTTATCTTCTTTATGAAACTGGTTCCTCTGAATTCCCTGGGCAGCTTATCCAGGAAGCCTGGAGAGTCCACCCAGCCTCACCCAGCTGGTCTTCCTCTTTGGGGGCTGGATATGGTCCCCTGTCCATCATGATAGCCCTCTTTTTGGCCCAGGACATCAGCTCTTGTTTGAACTATGTCCACAATCTTTTTCCTAACTGAAATCCTCTCCTTCCATTTCCTTCTTTCTCAGGCCTCCAGAATTACTTTCTTTTTTTTTTTTTTAACAGAAAGACCAGATTTTGTTGTTCCCTTGCTTAAAATCCTTCCATGATTCTTTAATACTCAGGGAGAACCAGAAGCTACAGTTCTTTGTATTAGAAAACTGTGAACTATTGATATATTAAACTTAAACTTGTAAACAAAACTATGGTTCTATGCTAATTTTATCATTCTCTCACACTACTGACATGTTTTAAAATCTTCAGAGAAACAGATGGAGAAAAAACACCTTAAAATAACAACAAAAATTTTCTACCCATTGTAATTAATCTACCTTCTTGCGAATTAGAAAAATATGACTGGGACTCCCCTGGTGGGCCAGTGACTAAGATTCTGTACTCCCAAAGCAGGGGGCCTGGGTTCAGTCTCTGGTCAGGGAACTTTAAGTTCCCACATGCTAAAGCTAAGAATTTGAATGCTGCAACTAGAAGATCCCCCATGAAAACCATGATAAACAAGTAAATAAATATTAGAAAAAAGAGAGAAAAACATGACTGTGGTTTTAATTCAACAGCAGGATCCCCCAGCTTGACTTGAGGGACATTTGGGCTTCTTCAGGGGCACCATTTGAGAACCACTGATTGAGGGGACTAGATCCAAATGTCCTGGCCTTACATTTGAGATCCTTTGTCCCTCGACTTCCACACTGTCTTTATTTTCGCTGTTGGACCATGCAGTGGCTACGACCCAACCATATCTGACACCTACCTTTCCCGGTACTTCCATGTCTTGTGCCTTTATTCAGGCTGTTCCTTCTGCCTGAAATGCTCTTCCCCGCGTTGCCTATCTAGGAAACTCCAGGTTCAGATATCACTTCTTTGATGTTGTTTCCCAAACCCGTGGGCTGATCAGGTCAATCCCTGGTGCCTTCGTATTTTCTTTGGGCTGGTGTTATGACCTTTAGGGCATAGTTTCTTATTTATTTATGTGCCCATTTCCCCCTCCAGGCAAGCGCAGGGCCACGTTTAGTGCATCTCCATGACACCAGCACCCAATATGGGGCCTGGCACAGGGTAGGTGTCATGAATATTCCATGAGCTGAAAGTAATTGAATTTCCTCATGGCCTGAGCCTGTCGGTGGTACCATCTCCTTTTCCCTAGATTTGGGCTGGTCACTTCAGGCCAAGACTTTCCGTTTCCCTGCCTTCTTCTCTCAAGGATTAGAGAAGCCTGTGGTCTTTTTCAAGTGGAGCAGAATGTTCTCTCTTCATCTGTCCATCTGTTACTTGTGTTCTTTCCTCTCTCTAGCTCAGTCTCTGCCCATAGTCTTCCTCTGCACAAACAGGGCTGTGGAATCAGCCTGATCTAGGTCTGAGCTCTGGACTCACCATTATTAGCTGTGTGACCCTGGGCAAGTGCCTTATGCTTTCTGAGGCACACAAAAGCTTTTCTGCTTTTCTCAGTTTCCACATCCTTCCAAAATGGGACCAGCGGTAAACTCCTGCCCTGGGGCTTCTGAAGCTGTCTTCTGGGGCAGCATCCCTAGTTGCTTCTTCTTTTTCATCAGATTTTTCTCCTTGAGTTTCCTTTCCTGGATGGTCCTTTCTGTCTTTTTTCTGTGTGTTTGCTGTTGGTCTCTCCTGGGAAAATGTCAGCTTCACGAAGGCAAGAACCATGTCTGCATGCATTCATTCATTCAGATTTCTTGAGTGCTGACTATCGGCCAGGTACTAAGCAGTGGGATATAAGGCAGAGTCCTTGCCCTTAGGGAGCGCATATTCTAAAGCTGCAGACACACAATGAATATGCCATTGTAGGTGCTCCATTTAAAATGGCAATAATCCCCTTTCCCCTACTGTTTCTCTCCATTTCTTTCTTTTATTTATTTATTGATGGCTGTGCTGGGTCTTTGTTGATGCTTGTGTGCTTTCTCTAGTTGCAGTGAGCGGGGGCTTACTCTGCATTGTGGTGCGCCGGCTTCTGTTTGCAGAGGCTTCTCTTGTTGCAGAGCACAGGCCCTAGGAGCTTGGTCTACAGTAGTTGCAGCATGCAGTCTCAGCAGTTGTGGCGCACAGGCTTAGTTGCTCCTTAGCATGTGGGATCTTCCTGGACTAGGGAATGAACCCATGTCTTTTGTATTGGCAGATGGATTCTCAATCACTGGACCACCAGGGAGGTCCCATCTCCCCCATTTCTCCAGTATATTACTGTCTTACACACCAGAGAATTTGCTTTTTTTTTTTTTTTTTGTGGTTGTTTATTGTTCTTGTCTTTTCATTGGAATGTAAGCTCCACAAGGGTAGGGATTTTTATCTGTCTTATATCTTCCCTTTGGCTTAGAGTAACTGTTGAACAGATAAGTTGGGATCTAGTGTTTGCTGATTTGCTCCATACAGAGGCAGGCCTCAGCTTCTATTCAATTCAAGCCAAATGTCTTTGATTCAAGTCTCAGAGCTGCTGCATGCTATACGTAATCTTGGAAAAGTCATTTTCTCTCTCTGTACCTTAATTCTTTCAACTGTGTCATGGGAAAAATAGTGGTAGGGATTAAATGAGTCCATATAGGTGAAACACATAGAAGGCACCTGGTCTTATGTAGAAATGGACACCTAGTTTGTAGTCATTGTACAAGGGTTTATACTGGGCAGAGGCCCAAATGGACTTAACCTGTGTAGTCTAGAGATAGGCTAGAATCAGTGAGAGTAAGTGAGGGGGGTAGATTTCATGGCATGAAAAGAAAGAACTTTTTAAAAGCCAGCCAGCATAGCAAGGAGAAATAGCTGAATCCATTATTACAGCTGGAGACTTCAACAGCTCTCTCTTAGAAATAAACATGTCCAGCAGGCAGAAACTCAGGGAAGACATAATTAAACTCCACAACACCATCAATCAACTAAAGATAAAGGTCTTCTAAAAACTACTGCAGGGACTTTCCTGATGGTCTAGGGGCTACGACTCTCAGTTCCCAGTGCAGGTGGCCAGGGTTTGATCTCTGGTCAGGGAACTAGATCCCACATGCCGCAACTAAATAAATAAAGACTACTTCATCCAACAACAGCAGAGTACACAATCTTCCCAAGATCACATGGAGTTTTTACCAAGATAGATCACCTACTGGACCATGAAACACAACTTAACAAATTTGAAAGAAAAGAATCACACAGTGATTACTTTCAGATCATAGTGGAATTAAACTAGAAATAATAACAGAGAGATGAAAAATCCCCAAATACTTGGAGATTAAATAACATACTTCTACATAACACATGAGTCAAAGAAATCTCAAGAGGAATTTAAATTTTTTGATGTATTAATAAATGGAAACTAAATGAAAATGAAAACACAACTTATCAAAATTTGTGAGATGCTGGGTAAGCAGTGCATAGAGGGAAATTTATAGCACTGAATGCATCTATGAGAAAAGGAAAAAGATCTGCAATTAATTATCTAAACTTCTGCCTTAAGAAACTAGAAAAAGAAGAGCAAATCGAATGCCAGGGAAGCAGGAAAATAATAAAAATTAGAGCTTAAATCAGTGAAATGAAAAATGGGAAATCAATACAGAAAAATCAATTAAACCAAAGCTGGTTCTTTGAAAAGATCAGTAAATCAATAAGTCTCTAGCCAGACTAGGAAAAGAAGAGAAAGGACACAGATTACTAATATCAGGAATGAAAGGGGGGGCATCACTACAGATCCCATGGACATTAAAAGGATGATAAAGGCCAACAAAGGTCGGTCTAGACAAAGTTATGGTGTTTTCAGTAGTCATGTATGGATGTGAGCATTGGACTATAAAGATGATCGAGGAAGAATTAATGCTTTTGAACTGTGGTGTTGGAGATGACTCTTGAGAGTCCCTTGGACTGCAAGGAGATCCAACCAGTCCATCCTAAAGGAAATCAGTCCTGAATATTCATTGGAAGGACTGATGCTGAAGCTGAAACTCCAATATTTTGGCTACCTGATGCTAAGAACTGACTCGTTGGAAAAGACCCTGATGCTGAGAAAGACTGAACGCGGGAGGAGAAGGGGACAACAGAGGATGAGATGGCTGGATGGCATCACCAACTCGATGGTTGAGTTTGAGTAAACTCTGGGAGTTGGTGATGGACAGGGACGCCTGGCGTGCTGCAGTCCATGGGGTTGCAGAGTCGGACACGACTGAGCAACTGAACTGAACTGAACTGAAAGGAATACTAGGAACAACTCTAAAAGCTAGCGTTTCCAAGACCCCATCACCTGCCCTTGGTAGGTGATGAGCTCCCTGTCCTTGGAGATAAGTATGGATGCGCACTGAAAGGGATCGAGGTAGAGGGGATTCAAGCATTGGGTAGGACAGAGAGGCTCTGTGTCCCTGGGTCTCTGTCCCGGAGAGGTATGTGCGAGCGAGGCGCGAACAATGAGCAGAGGAGTGGATCTGCTCACCTAAGAACGTCGGTGCCGGGTGGGTTCAGGGGCGGGTGGGAATCCAGGCCCAGCCCCGGACCGCCAGGCAGGGGTCGGGGGTGGGGGCGGGGCGCGTCAGGGCCGCGGGCGACCGGACTGGGCAGGGGCGCGCGCGGATGCCAGTAGGGGGCGCCTCGAGACCGGGGAACGCGCGGCCGAGCCTGACGTCAGCGCCCCGCTTGCTTGGGCTCCCGCTCTGGACTCGGCGCCAGTCCCGCTCGGCGCCGCGCCGCTTCGCTCCGGCTCTGGCTCGCCTCGGGCTCGGCTCGGGCTCCGGCGGCGGCGCCCCCCCCGCGCCGGGCCCCGGGGCAGGCGGCGGCGCACCATGGCCCGCGCCCAGGCTCTCGTCCTGGCGCTCACCTTCCAGCTCTGCGCACCCGAGACCGAGACTCCGGCAGGTAAGCGCGCGTCGGTCGGACCCAGTTTGCCCCGCCGAGCCCCGGCGCCGGTGGCGTATCTCGAAAGAAAGTGGGAGTGTTGGGTGACCGGACGTGGCGAGCTTGCTCCCGGGGTGTCTTGAGTGTTGGATGTGCGATCGTGGGCTCAGGGGGTTGTGTGCCTGCGAATGTGTCCTGAGGGATGTGCAAGAAAAGGTGCTGTGTGTGTTGTGTGTCCACGAGGATGTTGGGGTGAATGTTGTGTGCATCAAGGCATGGGGTGTGCTCTGAATGTCGTGTCTGCCTCGGTGTAGTGTGTGTGTGTGGCCAAGTAGGATTGTATGTCTGTTGTGTGTCCACCCGAGTTCGGTTGTGTGGCAGGAGTTGCCTCTGCTGATGTGTTGCATTTGTGGGTATTTGTGTGTGCCCTAGCCCGGAGTGTTGTTTGTTGTGTGTCCGAGAATGGCTTGTGTGTTTTGTGTTCTGCGTGTGGCGAAGAGTGCTCTGTGGATTCTGCCCGCGTGTGGAGCCGAGGACGCGTGTGCGATGTGTGTGCTTGTGAGATCCGTGTACGTGTGTGAAGGCGTGGGAACGGGTCCGGAACGAGTGTGTCCGCGCGCCGTGTGCGCGATGTGTACGTGTGTCTGGGGCCGGTGGTGTGCTACGCCGGGGGCTGCGTGGGTCCCGGTGAATGCCGAGTGTGCCGGGAATGCGTGTGTAGGAGCGTGTCTGGAGCGGATGTGAGTGTGTTCGTGCGAGCTGGCTGCGTGTCCAGGAATGTTGCGAGTGTGGTCCGCGCCTGGGCCACGGCTGAGTGTGTGCCCCGGGCCGGGGCCGCCCGAGGGGGCGGTGCAGGTTGTGTTGTGTGTGTGTCCCTCGGATGTGCGCGTGGGGCGAGCGGGCCCCGGAACAAGTTGTCCTGGCGGCGCCCGGTTGCCTCCCGGGTCGGGCCGGGCCTGAGGCTTGGCAGCGAGGGATGGGGGCCCGGCGGCCGCCGACTCCGACATGTCGGGCTGATTGTTGTTTCGCAAGTTCCGCGCGGCGCTGGCTGGTGGCGGGTCTGAGACGGCGCCGGCTCTGCGGGGCGCCGGGGCAGGGGCCCGGAGGGCCCAGCGCGGGGTGGGGGCGGCCGCGGGGCGCTGCGGGGCGCGCCGGGGCCGGCTGGAGGGGAGGGCCGTGCGGCCGGGCGATGGTGCGGGGACCGGGCCGCGGCTGCACCCGGGCGGCGGGGCGGGGTGGGGGGTGCGTCCGGGTGGGCCGGGCCTGGCTCCGGGCGGCAGGACGGCGCCCCCTCCCGTTGCGCTCGGGAGGCGCCGCGGACGCCGGGGTCTCCTGGGACACCCCCCCTCCGTCGACTCCGCAACTTTGTCCGGCCTCCGCGCTGGCGGAGTGTACGCGTGTGAGCGTGTGTCTCGGTGCTTCTGGGTGCCGTGTGACCGCGCTGTCTCTCCGACTGTTTCGGAGAGTGGAGTCTTTTGGAGATGTGTTGGGTGTGTGTGTATGTGTGTGAAGTTGTACGTGTGATTGCGTTTCTGAATGTCTGTATCCAGAGCTGTGGCTGTGTATCCGTGTGTGCTGTGGACCGTGTGTCGGCGGCGGCTGTGTGTGTTCATGTGTCCGTCCCCGCCTCCCCCACCTCCCATCCTACCCGGAGGCCTGGTATGCCACTGGGGGCCCTCTCCTGCGGAGTTGCGTCTGATGGCCCTTCTGGGGCGGGGGTGGCCCACCCCCCCCCCGGCGGCCTCAGCATTCCCGCCCCCTCTGGTTGGGCGGCTCCAGTCTGGTACCCGGGGCGCCCGAGTAACGGGGAGACGCCCCAGACGGGTTTCCGAGAGCCGAGACACAGGCAGAGCCACCTCTGCCCCAGGGAGCCTCCTTCAGGCCGCCGGTCTCCGGGAACTGGGCTCTCCCGATCGCATTTGCTGCCTGCCGCCCCCTCTGGCCTCTCGGGCGGAGCTCCCAGGGTGCCCGCAGCCTCTCCTGCCACTGACTCTAAGGTCAGCCGGACCCTGAGGCCCCAGGCCATCGCGCGCAGCTTTAGCTTTGACACCTGAGCGCCGGAGAGGACCCCTAAGGCGACCTCTCTCCTAATCTTCCCCCAATCCTTGCCCTGTCCTGCAGCGACTTTGCCCCCTCCCCCACCCTGAGATCAAACCGAGGGTGCTACATGCTCTCCCATCCTTACCTCCATCACCTTGATTCCAGAACCCTCAGATGCGCCCCCCCACCCCACTTTTTCCAACAGTGGGGGTTATCCACGGCTGGGGTTGGGGACTGTGATCTTGAGCCAGCTGCTTCCGTTCCTGGGGCACCAGTTTTCTGCTCTGTCTCATGGGCTTCATAATAAAGGTGTATGGTACTTGGTAGATTGTAAAGTAAGCGTCTGTCTGTGAGTGTCAGGGAACAAAAGACGGCTTTGAGGGTGGCTACAGGGCCCCAGAGGCTGTGATCTGCAGCCAGGGGGACCTGGGCTCAAATTTGCCTCTGCCACTTGCTGTCCTTGTGTCCTTGGGCAAGTCACTTCTCTTCCACAGTCCCTGACACCTGTAGCTATTACAGTGGAGCTTCATTCAGAAGCCCTGAGTAGAAGGGATGTGATCTCCCTGTGTCCCTGAACTGGTTTGAGTCAGCCCAGTTCCCTGAAAGGGCCTCCTGAGTCCCCCCTCCCCACAAAGGGTGGGTGGTGATGTCTCTGAGCCATGCAAATCTGGCAGTAATTTATTCCGTTGCGTTCTAGCTCATTTTGTCCTTTTGGTTGCTGGCGCTGTGGACAGCAGGAATGAGGGAGAGGCTGCCCAGTGGTTTCAGGTTGGGCAATAAAGGCTTGTCTGGGCAGCTGGCCCTTCTTCTTGGGGTGGGGGAGGGACTCAGCAGGAAGATGTGAGAGTGGCCAGAGTGGGGGGTGCTGAGCTCCTGCTCGGCCTCCTGCCCAGCTCTGGTGCCAGGGAGAACCCAGGGTGGATGCCCTGCTCGTTCCAGCTGTGCCGCCGTGGAACATGACTGCCAGGCTGGTCATGCCGGACTGGGTTAGCTAGAGTCATTGGGGTAGCCTTGTGCCTTCCTTTTTCTTTCAAACCCCCCCCCTCCAAGCTGTTCTCCTGTATCCTGATGCACCCGACCCTTATGCCATCTCAGGATCTCTTTCATCTGTCCCCTTCTCGCCATCCTTACCCATCTTTCATGCGCAGGCAGGCTCCAGCCTCTTCCTTCCACCCCTACCTCCATAGTGTCAGGGATCTTCCTAAAACACATTTGAAATCCTGGTTTGAAACCCTTTGAAAGCTCACCATGACCTCACAGTTAAGTCTCTTTCCCAGGTCCTCTTGCCTGCTCTGACCCCTGCCTGCCTGTCCAGTCCCATCAGCTTTGTGCTCTTTGCCTTGCATCCTATGCTCTGACCAGTTTAGCCCACCTCCCAGGACCCACTAAATGCTCACTGCCCTCCGTCTTCTCGCTGGCCCTTTGGACAAGCTGTGTTTTCTCCCCAGAACTCTCTAACTCCACCTCCTCACTGAGTGAACTCCTGCTCCTCCTTCAGGTTTCAGCTTAGACGTCACCTCCTCTCTGAAGCCTTCCTTGGTTACTCCCTCTTCTAGTCCAGGAAGGGAGGAGGATGTTGATTGGATTTTTTCACAGCACTGTAATTATTGTAATTACAGTTTTTTGTTTCTTTCTCCCTTAGAGACCATGAGCTCTGTGGGGACAGGGACAGGGTATTTAGCTCACTTTTGAATCTTAACTGCCAGGTACAAGGCCTGGCCCACTCCTGCTGAGTAAATACACCAGGCAGGAAAGAATGAGTGATGTCCAGGGGGTCAAGTTCTGTGCTGGAGATGCCAGATGGGGGCGCACCGACTCCACTGAAAGTAGAGATTGAGGAAATAGATTTCCCTCCAGGAATCTGGAAAATTCTGCTGGGGTGTGGGGAGGGGGATGGTGTTGTGTGAAAAGGCCACACAGTGTTATCTGGGAACTGGGAGTTGGAGAGGTCATCTCTCTGCCTGCCAGCCCCCTGTCCCCCCACCCCCGCTGTCTGCCACCCCCTCTCCCCCAATCACCCTTGCCCCCCAGCAGCTAGCAGGGCCTGTTGTCATCCCTGATCTCAGCTCTTTGTCCTGGAAGCTGGGCAGTTGGTGAGAGGCATCAGAGTCCCAACCGTCACTCTGAGCATCTGGTCTGGGGAGGAGGGGGAGGGCCCATGTTCCCGCAGTCCTCTGTCCTGGCTGCCCCTGAACCCAGGAAGCGGGGAGTGCTGCTCCCCGTGGTGACGCTGCAGGTGGGGTTTGGAGGGGGTCGGGGGAGGTGTGTACAGATGTCACCCTGACATCTGGACCCTCAGAATGGGGTGTGTGTGTGTGTGGCTGTGATTGTATGATTGCAGCCTGGGGTACAGGACATATGTATGGCTTCTCAGGGATTCTAGCCATCTGGTCACCCTATGTGGCAGGATCTGAATTCCAAGTCAGGAGGTGACCAGCTGCTGTAATCCCGGGGAGCCTGATGCTGGGTGTCCAGGTATCCACGTGTCAGATCCCTGGAGTTTAGATGCAGAGCTCTTTGGGTGGGTGACGTCTCAGGATCTGGGCGTGGGTGTCCCAGGACCCGGATCTGGGAGGATCGGGGTGTGTCAACATAAGAATATCCCAGTGTCTCTGGATCCAGAGGTGGGTCTACCCTGACTGGGAGTCCTCAGGTTAATGGCTGTGGGGGACTGTAGCTGTCTTGTGCCCGGCTGTGGGGCTGCCCAGATGCCTGGGTGTGGATACCTAAGTGTCTGGGTGTGGGGTTATCTATGTATCCAGCAATGGGGTGCGCCTGTGTTGGAGTATCCAGGTATTGGTGGGCTTGGCTGTAGGGTGCTCTGTGGTCAGTGCGTCTAGGAGTCTGCATCTCCAGGAAAGGGGTGTGCATGTTTGGGTGGGGAGTGTCTGTGTGGTTCTGCTCCACTGTGGACCAGGGCCTGGGCCTGTGCCAACCCAGCCTGTGATGCTGCCTTACAGGGGGCTGGCCTCTTGATCTTCAGACAGTCCCCGGTGCCAGGGCCCTCTGGAGGAAGCCCCTGTGGTTCTGCTTCTCAGTGGATGGTCAGTAGAACCTTGTCAAATGGTGGAAATGTTCTCTACCTGCGCTCTGCAGTTTGGTGGCTACTTCTACACAGGTGGCTATTAGATTACTTATTTTTTGTCTATACTGGGTCTTTGTTTCAGTGCACGGGCTCTTCATCACGGCTTGTGGGCTTCTCTCTAGTTACCTCGCACCGATTTCTCTAGTTGCTCCAGGGCTTAGTTGCTCCCTGGCATGTGGAATCTTGATTCCCCAAGCAGGGATTGAACCCACATCCTCTGCATTGGAAGGCAGATTCTCAACCACCGAACCACTGGGCAAGTTCCTGGCTATAAGATTTTAATTTAAATAAACATTCAGTCCCTAAGTCTCACCCCCCAGAATCTGAGTTCTCAAGTGTCGCTTCTTGCTAGTAACTATTGTATTGGTCAGGCTGTGTATTGGTCAAGAGCATCTCCACCACAGCAAAAAACGCTATGGACAGTGCTGGTCTGGAGGTGCAAGGCCTACAGCATCTTTAGTGAGGCCTGGACACCTCACCAAGTGGATGGACTGTCACCCTGTGGTCACTGAAGAAGGCTCTGCTGAATCCATGCCCCCATCTCTGCAGCCCCTTCATTCCCTGCCTGGATCATTGTAGCAGCCCCCTCCTTGGTCTCCGTTCTGCCATCTGCCTGCTTCCACCATCCTGGGATCTGAATGGCCTCTCAGGCAGACATAGGATGCTGCCACTCCCTTGCTGAAGGCTCTCCAGCACCCAGGGGCCAAAGCCTGAGATGGCAGAGAAGACCCTGTATGACCCAGTCCCTGCTCTCCATGACTGCTGTGTGTTTATACCTCTCCTCCCCTGACCCTGCTCCTCCCTGTCTGCCTTTGGCTCCAGGCTCACCAGGCCAGTGTTGATCCCAGACCCTGCCAGGCCCTTTCACACCTCTCTACCTTCACACATGCTGTGCCTTCTGCCAAGAACGCCCTTCCCACCCGCCTCAGTTCCTGGAAGCACGCCTTCTTGCTCAGCTTTCAGAGCCCAGCTCTGATGTCACTTCCCCAGGGAAGCCTGCTCAGACCCTTTCCAGCACAGTTGACCAGATTTCTCCCACAGTGCACGTGAGTCAGTGGGCTGTAGTGTTCCCCATCTCCTGCCCCACTAGGCTGGGAGGAAGAGCCGGGTCAGTGGTAAAGAATCCACCTGCAATGCAGAAGATGCAGGAAGCGCGAGTTCTGTCCCTGGGTCAGGAAGATCCCCTGGAGGAGGGCATGGCAACCCAGTCCTGTGTTCTTGCCTGGAGAATCCCATGGACAGAGGTGCCTGGCAGACTACAGTCCATAGGGTTGCAAAGAGACACGACTGAAACTACTGAGCACGCACACATGCACACATAGTAGAGGGGAGGAAAGATTCGGAGAGGGAAATTGGGAAGGTGTGTTGAGATATACGATGGGCAAGATCACAGCCAGGGATGGAATGACAGCTGTGGGGTGGGGAAACATGAGGGGGGATGGGAAATAACCTGCAATAAAGCTATATCTGGGGGATGGGGACAGCTGGGAATGAGGGGCCAGGTGGTGTTGGGGGGACAACTGAGGGTGGGGGAATAAGTGGGGGATGGCTAGAAGGGGAAATAGGACAGCTGAGGGACAAAAGGTGACAACTGGCAAGTATCAGAAACCTATTTGGACAGGATGGGGGGGTCTCAACTGAGAGGGTGGGCCATACATTGCTCAGGATGTGTGCATGTGGGTGTTTCCATGTGTGTGTGTGTGTACACCCTAGTAGTTGTGTGTGTGTGTGTGTATCTAGAGTGTAGTGGTGAAGTGTGGCTTGGGAGCCACACCATCTAGGTTCTGATCCTGGCTTTCCCACTGCTAGCCACGTAGCCCTTGGGCGAATTGCTTGACCTCTCTGACCCTTTAGTGTTCTCATCTGTGAGAGGGGAGATGACAATGGAGCAAACTGCATGGGACTGCAGTGAGGATGTATTTTATACACGTATGTATAGAGTTTCGAACAGGTTCTGGCATGCGGTAAGCCCTGGGTGTGCTAAACTGTTATTAAGTGTGTGTGTATGTGGTGCAGCATCCCATGTGCTCAGAAAAGCTTGTTTTTGGCTTCTGATGAAATCCAGGCTTGGGAGGGGGGGATGGTGGTGGGGCTGCTGGAGGGACGATCCAGGTTCAGTGTGTCTGGGAAGCTTTTTGCCCGCTTCCCTCCCTGTTCATCCCACTTCCCACCCGCCCGGTGCCAGGGCCTAATCTGATAGGTGTCCCTCTCTGTCTTTCTCTCCTCCTACCCCACACTGCCCAGCCCTGGGCTGGGGGCCAGGGGATGTGCTTTAATTGTCCAAAAGCTTTTCAGCAGAATCTGAGTTCATTGTTCGCCTGCCAGCGCGCTGGGGCCCTGCTCAGATGGAAATACCTGGACCATGTGCTCAGTTCTGGCTGCCCGCCCCGCGGGTGGTGGTGGCTTCATCCTGTGCCCTTGGAGAGTCACTGGGGTGGAAGATGCTGGGGATGGGAGATGTGAGAGGGGGAAGCCCGCAGGGTGGATGGGGCCTCAGCCCCCAACCCGTAGGGTGGCCAACCCAGCCTGGCAGAGCTGCAGACGCAAGGGTTTCTGGGGTCTGGGCTCCCTTGCTGTCCAGAGCATCACGGGAGGCGTGTGCCACCTCTTGACCTCATGCTAAGAACTGCCCTGCATCATGGGCCTGGGCTGCTCTGGCTGTGTGCTCTCCGGGGCTCCTGGCTCCATTCCCTCAGGGCTGGGCCACTGGATTTCATCCATGCACTGCTCTGCACCTCAGCCCTACGCTGCATGGCTGCACTCTGTGGGTTTCCGCGCTGCATTGACTGTGTGGACTTTTGTGCGTGTCTGTTCGCTCCATCTGCAATGTCCCGTTGTGCTGTGTCCTGTCACTGTGCTGCCTTTTGTGTCTTTGCGGCTCTCCTCTGTGTCTTCTGTGCTGCATGACTGTCGGACGACGGTGTTGTGTTGGGTTTGTGGACTCTCCTGGAATTGGGCATGGTCCCTGGCGACACACCCCTGCACTGTGCCAACAGATGGCGTGCTACCACGATGCTGCATCTGCGTCACTTGCGTGGTCGCCGTGGGCATCGGCACTGCCTCGGGGATGGCTGGGAACAGCCTGCCTGCGGTCCCCCGTGCTGCTGTCCCGGGACAGCATCCCTCGCCGGCACAGCACTTCCGTCCCGTTGCTTTGCTGTGCTGCCCTGGAGGTGCGCCTTCTCCCGGCCCGGCCCGGCACCTGCACCACTGCCGCTGTAACGCTGCCCCTGTGTCGGCCTTTCCCTGTAGAGCCACTGAGGTGTCAGCCGGTGTCCTTCCCGGGGCTCTGTAGGCAGCCCCAGATGAGCAGTGTCTTTGCTTCCAGCGGCTTCACTGCAGGTTTCCTCTCGCTCCCACTGCACGTTGCCTGAGAAGTCGGGAGCTACATTGCAGCTCAAAGCCACTCTGCTGGGCTCTGAGGTGTGGGTTTTTACTGCATTACCTTTGGAAGTACCTGGGGATGCACCTGTGCCCTGCACACCTTCACTGTCCTGGGCCACTGCCTTGCACTGTACCTGTTCTCCTGTTCGGGCACTCTACTGGGTTTCAAGATCTGGAGCGTTTGCACCGAATTCCCTGTTTCACCCAGTGTCTTCATGCATTCCAATTTGGTGCCACTTTCTCGCTCTGCTCTGGAGTCTACACTTTCTGTGCTCCTTGGGACTGTGTGGAGTGCCCAGCAGTTCCTTCTGCACTGCACAGCGTCCTTCTCTTTGCCAAATCTCTGTGTGTTAAGCCTGCCTCCTCCATAGACATCCTTTCGGTGAGAATTCATGGACTGCCAATTATGTGCCAAGCCTAGTGAGGCTTGGGTGGACCGCCTTGGTGTTCTTTTACACACCTACCCCTTGGTGCCCAGTGCCAGCCTAGTGTACCTCTAAGTTGCTCACTGGTGCGCTGTGCCTCCGAGCAGCTCTGCGTCATGGCCACGATGGACGGGGCACCTCTCCACTGAGTCATGGCACCGGCCAGTGCTGCTGTGCTGTGTCTGCTGCCGGGTGAGGTCTGTGCACCCTGGCTCTGCTCCCCTGCACTGTGCAACTGCATTCCGCCTCTGGGCAGTGTAGAACTGCTGCATTGCACCCCAACGCCCACACTGGGGTCACATAGCCCTCTCTCTCCGTGGGACCATTAGAAAGTCCAGATCTTCGCATTGCACATGTTCATGTGTAGCCCTCTGCCTCTCTACTCTACACTTAAAAAATATTATCTTAAAATATTTTGGCTATGCCATGTGGCATATGGGGTCTTAGTTCCCTGACCAGGGATAGAACCCACTTCCCCTGCATAGGAAGTTCAGGGTTATAAGCATTGGACTGCACTGTAGTTTTATATGACCCAGGGTGTCTGTACTACTGGGGTCCGTGGACTCTGCCTACTGAATCTCTGCACCAAACAGCCCTCCCTTCAGTCCTTTGTCTCTGAAGTCCAGCCTTGCCCCATGTCTTCCCCTTCAGTTCAGTTCAGTCACTCAGTCATGTCCAACTCTTTGTGACCCCATCAACTGCAGCCAGGCTTCCCTGTCCATCACTAGCTCCCAGAGTTTATTCAAACTCAGGTCCATTGAGTTGGTGATGCCATCCAGCCATCTCATCCTCTGTCATTCCCTTCTTCTCCTGCTTTCAATCTTTCCCAGCATCAGGGTCTTTTCCATTGAGTCAGCACTTCACATCAGGTGGCCAAAATATTACAATTTCAGCTTCAGCATCAGTCCTTCCAATGAATATTCAGAACTGATTTCCCTTAGGATTGACTGGTTGTATCTCCTTGCTGTCCAAGGGACTCTCAAGAGTCTTCTACAACACCATAGTTCAAAAACATCAATTCTTCTGTGCTCAGCTTTCTTTATAGTTCAACTCTCACATCCATACTTGTCCACTGGAAAAACCTTAACTTTGACTAGATGGACCTTTGTTGGCAAAGTAATGTCTCTACTTTTTAATATGCTGTCTAAGTTGGTCATAGCTTTTCTTCCAAGGAGAAAGTGTCTTTTAATTTCATTTCTTCCCCTTACATTAACAATATGGCAGCCCTGCTGTTAACTTGGGGGCTTGCTGTGCTTTTGATCCAGGAGTTGGGGAATAGGTCTGGCTTTCCTCTGCTGTAGCTGACTTCCTTCTCTTTTCAGTAGAGATGGAAGGATGCTGGCGCCATTGGGTTCTGTATTGGCTCCTGTAGGGGGTAAAGCTCAGCTTTCTCACCCTGTGTGCTGGTCCTGGGAGCTCTGCTAAATGCTGGGTGATTAGAAAGTGGGCATATTGCTGCCAGCTCTGCCCTTGATTAATTGATCATCAGTTATTTAGGGCTCTGGAGGGCAGCTCCAGGGAGCCCTAGCTAAGGTCTGGCTGTGTTGATCTGCGCCAGGGGAGCAGTGAAATGGGCTGGGCCAGGTTCCTGGACTGGAGTCATGGTCTTTAAGTCTGGGTGGGGTTGGTCAGGATCAGAAGAATATATTTACATAAAACAGAATATTCAGTCGCTCAGTCGTGTCTGACTCTGTGACCCTAAGGACTGCAGCACGCCAGGCCTCCCTGTCCATCACCAACTCCCGGAGCTTGCTCAAGCTCATGTCCATAGAGTCAGTGATGCCATCCAACCATCTCATCCTCTGTTGTCCCCTTCTCCTCCTGCCTTCAATCATTCCCAGGGTCCTTTCCAATGAGATATTAGTCAGCCATAAAAAGGAACGAATTTGAGTCAGTTGAACTGGGGTGGATGAACCTAGAGCCTGTTATACAGAGTGAAGTAAGTCAGAAAGAGAAAAATAACTATCTTATATTAACGTGTATATATATATATATGGAATCTAGAAACGTGGTACTGATGAACTTATCCTCAGGGCAGGAATAGAGACACAGATGTAGAGGATGGACCTGTGGACACAGTGGAGGAAGGAGAGGGTGGGACGAATTGAGGGAGTAGCATTGAAATATATAGATTACCGCATGCAAAATTGATAGCTAGTGGAAAGTTGCTGTATAACACACGGAGCTCAGCCCTCTGACGACCTAGAGGTGTGGAATGGGGGGTGGGAGGCAGATTCAAGGGGGAGGGGATGTATTGCTGTGCACACTTACAGCTGATTCACATCACTGTGCAGCAGAAACGAATGCAAGTTTGTAAAGCAGTTATCCTCCAATTAAAAATAAATTAGAGAAAAAGGAACTGGCTGGGATTGTGCAGTCAGTAAGTCCAGCCTTAGTTGGTATTCCAGTATACACTGGGCTTGGGGATGGTGTTCAAAGGCAAAAGAGACCTCAAGAAGGGAGGAGGTGGAGGTTGGACAGGCCTGAGATGGAGCTATTGTTGGGGTGGAGAACATGGGATGGGGCTAGGTTGGGCAAGAATGTCCAAGGGTGAGTCTGTGTTGGTTCCAGGGTTGTGTTGGGCTACCTGGAAAGGAGGTGTGGCTTCAGATGATGGCATGAACCAGTGTTATCCTTGGGGTTGTATCTGAGTTCCCCAGGCCAGGGTTGTGGCTATGCCAGGGGTAGGGTATGAGGCCAGCCCCTACATTTGTACTCTGTTGGGAGGAGTTTTGTTTCTCCTGGGGCCATCCCTTGGGAACTGAATGTTCTATTGACAAACCAAAGGGAACAAAAAGCTCACTGCAAACAGACTCTGTTTACCTAGGGTCTTTGGAAAACACTGATGCTGGCTGGCAGCCGTAGTTGGCACAGAACTCCATTCCCTGTCTGGTGAGGAGGAAGTCTGGTGCTTCCATGTTTGTGGTGCCCACACGCACAGGCACACATGCACACACATGCACCATTCTCCTCTACCCACCGCGTACGCTCACCTCCCCTTAGGCACACGCTTGCTGCTGACTGTACCCCTATATCTCTGCATGTAAACAAACGCCTACATACACACAACTTCACAGCGCACTGCCTGGGAGACTCACACTTTGAGACCCGTGCTCCCCCTCACATACCTGTCCCCTGTAGCATCTCTCTCTGCCCTCAAGTTATTCTTACCCACATGCATGCCCACACAAATGGAATCAGAATTCTAGAGATGGAACAGCCTTAGAAGTCACCTAGATCTTCATTCTCATTTCATAGGTGAGCAAGTGGGGCTTCAGAGAGGGCAAGCCACCTGCCCAAGGTCACACAGGGAGTTAGAGGCTCAGGGGGAATTAGATCCAGGCCTCCTGCCTCCCAGTTGAGTGTTCACAAGTCAGTACCAGGCCGTCATTCTGTGTGTGTCTGCACGCAGACACACACACACACACATCTGTATGTGGAAATACATGCTCATGGAGGGGTGGAGACCCCTCCCACACTCTGGTTCCTCTTGCAGAAGTTGCTTTGCCCCTTACATCACCCCATCCAGAGCCCAGCCGGATGTGGATAAACCATCATCCTCCCTTCCCAAATTGTGGCTGACGGTTGCTCAGGCAACCGCCTGCCAGATTGGGGAGATTAGCTGAGGAATGTAGCTGGGCCAGTTTGAGCTGAGGCTGGGGGAGCTGTTGGGGGTCCTGGGTTGATTCAGCCCACCCTATCAGGGAGGCCCTGGCAGAGATGCTGTACTTGCAGAAGGGTCTGGTTTTCTCCCTGTCCTCAGCTGAAACTGTGTCCCCTAGGAGTGGGCGAGGCTGGGGGAAGAAAGTGTGAACATTTGAGCATATGTGTGTGTGTGTGCATTGTGCATCTCTGTTGGTGTGCTTGGAACCTGTGCTGTTTGTGTCCAGGATGGAACCTGAGGTCCTTTCCTCACTGGTTTCTGACATCTGGCTCCAGACCCCTTGTTGACTTATCCCACTTCTGACCCTATGGTGCCCTCTGGAGAAGCCCCCTGCCCTCCTCATGGCTTATAGCAGGGGTCCCCAATCTCCGGGATCTAGTGCCTGATGGTCTGAGGCGGAGCTGATGTAATAATAATAGAAATGAAGTGAACAATAAATGTAATGTGCTCGAATCATCTCAAAACCATCACTGCCCCCCCCCCCCCCCCCTGTCTGTAGAAAAATTGTCTTCCATGAAACTGATCCCTGGCCCCAAAAAGGTTGAGGACTGCTGGCTGATAGGATGTATCTCCTATCTCATCTGAATCCAGGAGCTTCTCTGCTCCAATACGAATTGTGTCTTCCCCACTCAGACCGAGGCCGGACCTCTCACTCTGGCACTTGGCTCTCCTAGATCTGACCTCAGCCTCCTGCCCGCCAGTCTCATCTCCCATTGCTTTGGCCAGTCTGGGTTCCTCTCTGTGTCCCAGATGAACTGTGTTACCCACTACCTTCCTTTGCTCTTGGTGGGCCCTTTGCCTCAGATGTCCCTCTCCATCTCTGCTGGCCACAATGACACCCATCCTTCCAGGCTCTGCTCAGATGCACCCCCCTCCAGGAAACCTTCCCCCTCAACCTACCCTCTGCCCCAGACCACCTCCCCATCCCCACCGCCGTGGCCTTGACTCTTCTCTGTTTTGTCTCATTCCCTCACCGCTACTCTGACTAGGAAGTCCTTGAAGGCAGAGCAGAGTCTTAACCATCCTTGTGCCTTTATTGGTGCCAACCCAGGGCCTGCTTTGACTGTCAGTGAATGAATGGCCTGTGAATGGAACTGAATTGGCACATGTGGCCATTCTTCTTGAATGAAGATAGATGGCTTAAATCCCAGCTTCTCAGACTTGAGATGGGGCCCTGGGCAAGCCACCTCACCTCCCTGTGCCTTGGTGTCCAGCTGTAAAATAGGAATAATCATAGTGCCGACCTTGTGAGTTACTTTGAGGGGTGGTGGCACAGCATATCCTGACTGTTCTTGCTCTCAATGCAAAGTCTGATCTATTTTCTTCCCTCTGGGCTGTGGGCCCCCAGCCGGAGTTGGGTCCCGAGCAGAGTCAGGGGCCTGGCTTTGGGACTCTTAGCTCCTGAGCCATCCAGACTGGAGGTGATGGGGGCTTTTCTCAGGTTTTGGGAGGGAAGATTGTTCCCATCACAGGGTGAGCTGGGAATTAGGTGGGAGTGGGGCTCTCCAGGTGGAGAGCCTGGCTCCAGATTTGTTACCCTCTAAGGACTGTGGCTGGAATGGGCCTGGCCTAGAAACTCAGGACTGTGGATGGACACGGGTCAGGGAGAGGAATCCTGCTTCTGGAAGGGGATGCTCTAGGTGGTGACAGTCAGCTGGGGTCAGTGAGCCTGGTGGGGTCAGTTGTTGGAGTTATTTGATAGCAGTCAGGGGTCATTCTGGCCGTGGTCAGCTGATCTGAGGTCAGTCAGTCAGCCTGGCTGAAATCAGATGGTTTGGTGATCATTGGATGGGGCCATTGGCTCAGGTCTGTCTCTTTGGGTATCACTGACCTGGATCAGGCAGTCTGAAGGTTACTCTGGCTAAGGTCAGACAGTCTAGGGGTCCCTCTGACCAGGTCACTTAGTCTGGGAGTCCTGACAGCTCATGTGGCCTGGCCTAGAATGGGTGGGAGGAAGGCAAGGGGCTGGCATTCTCAGGCTTGCCCTAGGGCCATGGGTGACACGTCTGGGACAGCTGCCTTGTTATTTGTGAGGGAACAGGAAGAACCTGAACCCCAGGTCCTTCTGAACCTCAGCAGCACTCTAGGTCCTGGGGTCCCCTTTGTGACAATTTATCTGGCTTAGGGAGGCATTGACTAAAACCCTCAGGCACAGACTCAGCTCAGGGTGAATGAAATCTGCTGTCTCCTCCTCCAGGAAGCCCTCCCTGATCATCTCTACTGGCCTTGTTCTCTCTCTGTGCTGTGCTATGTGGCATTTTCTAGGGGGAGAGTCGAGGCCTCCCCAGCACAGATGGGGCTAAAAACTACCTTCCACAGGCTACAGGGCACATGCTGACCAGGGTTCTTCACACAGAGAGGCCAAGTGCTCAGCCAAGATCCCGTCCCAGCTCTGAAGCAAAGCTGCTATTATTTTGTCCCATCCACTCTGTGCCAGCCTCATGTCCTCTTTGTTTTACACTCTGATGGGGTCCATGAAGAGGAAAGGGAGACCCCCTCACCCCCAACAGTGGTGAGCCTGTGTGTGCCTGGCTTTACAGGTCAGTTCAAGAGGCTGCTTCACGTGGTGTGTGACAACCTGGAGAGGTCCCTGCTGCAGAGGGAACAGCAGAGCCTCCTGAAAGTCAGGTCGCCGGCCGTGTGTGCAGCTGCCCACTGCTGTGCCTGGCATGTGGCACTCACTCCCTGTTACTCTCTGTTTCTCATCCCTCCCCTCCTTGAGGCTGGGAAGGGGCTCAGATTTGTTCCTTCTCAGAGTGCAGGTTTTTCTGGTGGGGAATGTGGACTTCGGCCTCTGAGTGCCGTGGACTCAGATTCTGCTTCTGTGACTCAGGTGGCTCAGGTGCAGAGCTCCTGCCTTCTGAGTGCTTGCATGTGCCGGGCATTGTGCTAAGTAGACCCCTGTGTTGAATCCTCAACAAACCCCCGTGTGGATGGGGAAACTGAGGATAAGAAATGATCAGGGTCACAGGACCAGCACACTGCAGAGTCAAGATTCAATCCCAAGTCCGTCTGAGGCCAAAGACCACTTGCTTATCTACCACCTTATACCGTGGACACATCTCTTCACCCCTTGGAACCTCAGTCTCCTCATCTGTCAAGTGGGGAGAAGTACCAGTGGCTGGACAGGGCCTGGCATGATTTGTGTTTGCTTCTTGGCTGCTCATCCAGGTGTTTTCCTGGGTCTCAGATGCTTAAGTTTACCCCTGGTAGTGGTGGTGATGCGAACTCAGTCGTGTCCTACTCTTTGGAACCCTATGGACCGTAGCCCACCAGGCTCCTCTGTCCAAGGGATTCTTCAGGCAAGAGTACTGGAGTGGGTTGCCATTTCCTCCTCCAGGGGATCGTCCTGACCCAGGCATCAAACTCTAGTTTCTTGTATCATCCTGCATTGGCAGGTGGATTCTTTACTGCTGCACCAGCTCAGGGGAGAGTGCAGGCATCAGTTACTTCCTGAACCAGTGGTGTTCTCAGGTGTATTAGGTCCAACTTGGGGCTTTTATCAGCCAGCTAAGATACACGGACCTCATTACCAACCGAAGGACTAGCATCCATTTTGATCCCCTCTTCCTGCTTCTCCTTCTCCTTATTTAAACTGTGCATAGTGGCTCAGAATCTTGGGAATTTGCTTCCTGTGGTCATGGGTGCCTGGACCTCACATGACAGTGTTTTTGCCTACCATGTTCCTGCAGGCAGAGACCTCAGTTGGGTGACTTTGGGTGATGTGCATCCCCTAAGCCCATCCATCAAGTAGAAGTAACACAGTAATGGTACCTACTCAGAAGCTGAGGCCTGAATGAGACTCCACACTTAGAGCATTTAACATTGTGCTGGGCTTGTTGTAAGTCACGTGATCAGTTGTTGTTATTTTTAAGGAGATGCCATCAAGGCTGGCTTAGGGCAATCGACCCTGCCAGTCCTGGGGCCCACTGTCTGTCCTCTCTGCAAAGATGCAGGGGCCGGTGATAGAGCACTGACCAACAGTCAGAAGATCTTGGTTCAAACCCTTCCTCTGTCACTGACCTGCTGATTGACCTTAAAGAAGTCACTCAGCCTTTTTGGGCCTCAGTTTCCTTATCTATAAAATGGGGATAATTCTTGCCCTGATCTCATGAATTGTCATGAGACTTTAGTGGATAGTAATAATGATAACGGGCTTCCCTGGTGGCTCAGATGGTAAAGAATTGCCTGCAATGTGGGAGACCTGGGTTCAATCCCTGGATTGGAAAGATCCCCTGGAGGGTGGTATGGTAACCCATTTCAGTATTTTTGCCTGGCGAATCCACCTGGACAGAGAAGCCTGGCAGGCTGCAGTCCATGGGATCACAAAGAGTCAGACATGACTAAACGACTAAGCACACCACAATAATGATAACGTGCTTCCCTGGTGGCTCAGATGATAGACTCTGCCTGCAATGCAGGAGATCTGGGTTCAGACCCTGAGTAGGGAAGATTGCCCCTGGAGAAGGGAATGGCAACCACTCCAGTATTCTTGCCTGGAGAATCCCATGGACAGAGGAACCTGGTGGACTGTAGCCATGTGACGTGACTGAGTGACAAACACACACACACACAGAGTAATAACAACTAGTTTTTGCTGAGGAGGGTCTTTAGTGGGTGGTTGAGCCGTAGGGGGGTTTTGGGACTGCTGGAGGGGGTGGGCAATGTGGGAGGTCTTGGCATGGGGAGGAGACAATGGAAAGAGGGCCTTGGTTGGAGGAGAGGGTGGAGAAGGGAGCATTTTGTTGGAGGGAGCAGTGCGGGGAGGGCTTGAGGAGGTGGAGAGGAGGAGGGTGGGCCTGGGTAGGAGGGGACCGTAGGGGCACCTGGAGAGTGGCCCCAGAGCCCTTTGGGCCAGCATCTCCACTCCAGCCTGGGCTAAGCAGGCCCTGCCCTCACAGCTGGCTGCACCTTCGAGGAGACGAGTGACCCAGCAGTGCCCTGCGAGTACAGCCAGGCCCAGTACGACGACTTCCAGTGGGAGCAGGTGCGGATCCACCCTGGCACCCGGGCACCTGCGGACCTGCCCCACGGTGAGCCTACCCTCAGTCACCATTCCTCCTTCGCCTCCTTCTAGGGCCAGGCCGCCTACCCACTGGCTGTGTTACCTTGGGTCCACTGCTTAACCTCTCTGGGCCTCATCTGCTCTGTAGCGACAGATGACACTGTGAATGTGGAGCTCTCTGGACTCAGACCAGTTGTGTACATCAGGTAGTTTTACCTGTAAAATGGGCGCAGGTTTTCAAGTCCTCAAAGACTCTTGTAAACTGTAAGATAAAGCCCACCTCCCATTATTCCTGGGGCAGCTTAGCTCAGGATCCTCCTTACTCCTGACAAGTCTTCCTAAATCCTCCACCTTCAGGGAGGCTCCCTTCTCCCTGTGAGCATCTGAATCCTGGTCTCCCAGGATGTCAAGATGCTGACAGAGCAGTCGCTCTAGGGGCTGGCTGTGTGTAAAACCTTCCTTCCTCTGCCCCTTTCTTCCTGTAAATCCCAGGTCTTTCCCAGCTTCTGCCTTGTCCAGTCCCTATTTCAGGATGGGGAACATTTGGCATCATGAACACTGGACTGGGACTCAGGAGACTAATTGCATAGATCCTAGTCCTGGCCTTCTACCCTGATGATGACCTCAAGTGTACTGAGTCATGAAGCCTGGGCTTCACATCCTGGCTTCATCACTTTACCAGCTGTGTGGTTTCCGGCAAGTCACTTAACTTCTCTGAACTTCCATTTCCTTAAATGGAAAATGGAGCACAGAATAATCCATTTTATAGTGTTGTAATGTACATAACATGGGGGTGGTCTGTAAGGGTTCCATGAATGCTTAGAAACAATTGTTGGAGATATTTGAGGGGCCTAACTACTAAGATCCACCCCTTCTCATTGGGTAAAGAATCAACTGGGGATTAAGAAGAGGATAAGATGGACAGAGGCCAGATTGTCACCTTTAATACTGATAAAGGCTAGATTGGAGGGCATAACATAGTAGGAGAACCAAATGGACTTGCTGAGGGAACCCAGAATTGGATAGCTTGAGTCCCCTCCCCTTGGCCCTGTCACAGTAGGAGGCCAGGGCCTTTGTTGCTCAGCCCGCAGTAGGCCAAGATTGCATCTGCTGTCAAGAGTGCAAGGGAGGGACAGCAAAGGTTCTCACTGTGGGGCCAGGACTTGAAGCCAACAGGGGGGAGGCCCTCCATGACCTGGCCTCTGAAGCCTGGCCTCCTTCCCCTGGCCTCATCTCCTGGAGGCCTCTGGTGCCTCACTGCTTCTGTGCCTCCATGGGACATTTATCTCTGCCTTCACAGGACTCTTAGCTCCTTGTTTGACCTCTGTCCTGGCAGCGACAGTGAGCTGTCAAGGTGCCCACCATGGCAGGGGTGCTGAGTGGGCTGACTTCATATCCCCAGGGCCAGCCTTGGCCTGAGATGGGCTAGCCTTCAGGTCCAAGGTGGCTGATTTGAGTTCACCTCTTACAGTCCTGACCACCTTGTGTAGGCTCTGCTTTTCTCTCTCTCCCACACCGCTGGAGACAGACCCAGTGAGAAAAGGGGATGAGAAATTTCATATGCAGTATGGGCCTTGGGCCGGATCCTGGGGATGTATTGGTGAGCCAGATGGATGGAGTCTCTGCTGTGTTTGGTGCTCACATTTTAGGGAAGGGAGCTGGGAGTGGAGAGAGAAGGGATGAGGGGGGATTCATCACTGAAGTCAGAGAGCAGGAGAGAGGAGAGGGTTGGGACGATGGGGATGAAGGGAGTGGATGAGAGAAGCGGGAGGGATGCAGAGTGAGAAAAAACTAGGGAAAAGAAGAGAGAGGCAGAGGGAGCAGGATGAAGAGGCAAGAACAAAGTGTCAGATTGAAAGGGGGAGAGAGACGCACACACAGCTGCTCACAGGGAGCGGAGAGAGGATGGAGGCATGGGCCAAGAGAGACTGTGCTGGGGGCTGGGATGTGTCCCTTCCTGGGTGGGGATGGGGATCTGGAGTTTTATTTACGACCCCACCAGGACTGATGCAGGAGCTGCCTTCTTCACAGGCTTCTGGCTCCTGCAGATGAATGCGATTCCCTCCAGCGGAGTCCCTGGAGAGCCCTCCCAGAGCAGGGAGTCTCATGGTTTGGGATCTGAATGAGCTTGTGTTGGCTGGCGGCCAAGCCTGGGAAGAGGCAGCCCTGCGTGGCTTCGGGCACCCTCTTGGCAGCTGCCAGGGCCTTCTCCCCACAGAAGGGAAGCCATAATCCCCCAGTCAGGTCTGAAGAGTCCAGCTCCCTTTTCCCCCTCCGTCCCTCTTCACCTTCTTCCCAGCACACAGCCTGGATTTCTGGGGAAAGGACAGGACTGACTGTCTTTCTCCAGGTTTGAAATCAAGAGAAACTGTATCCCAGGAATTTAGATGTGGGGGGTGGGGGCCCGAAAGGAAGTTAGCATCCTTTCAGTCAATCTCCGTTCTGTGTGTTCGTTTAGCTTGCAGACCTGTGCTGGCCACACAGTGGAGCCCCCAGGTATCACAGGCTGGTGGAGAGAGTGATACACACTTTATTAATGATCCAGATGCCAGGAGAGACACCCGTAGACATCCGGTAGAGGGATTGGTGGGGGGCGCTTCAGAAGAGGTGGACTTTGAGGGCCTGTCATGTGCCAGACTCTTGACTACTGAGATGGCTGTTGTAGTCCCCTGCCTCCCAGGACGGCTCGGTGTGTGGGAAAAGACATGGGCCAACATGAGCTTGGATGGAGGTCATAAGGGGTGACTCGAGGAGCAATAAAGGGTTTTGGCAAAACCAGATTTGTGTGTTTTTGCTGCTCCAAGCCTTTCCTTTGGGAAAGTTATGCAGGGAAATGGAGGGACTTATCCCATGAGTCAGAACTGGGACCAGAACTCAGGCCCCCTGACTCCAGATGAAGTCCTTTGTTTCTGCCTCCTCCTCTGTGCCTACCTGACCCTGGTTCTCCCCTACGTTCTCAGCTCCTGCCTCTTCCTCCTCTCTTTCCAGGCTCCTACTTGGTGGTCAACGCTTCCCAGCATGCTCCAGGCCAGCGGGCCCATATCATCTTCCAGAGCCTGAGCGAGAATGACACCCACTGTGTGCAGTTCAGCTACTTCCTGTACAGCCGGGATGGGCACAGCCCGGGCACCTTGGGCATCTATGTGCGTGTCAATGGGGGTCCCCTGGGCAGTGCTGTCTGGAATATGACTGGATCCCAAGGCCGTCAGTGGCACCAGGCTGAACTGGCTGTCAGCACCTTCTGGCCTAATGAATATCAGGTGGGCTGGGTTCAGTCTGCGGTCAGTCTGTGATTAGGGGTGTGGGTAGAGAGGGGTGTCAGTGTGAGGTCAGGGTAAGCAAGTGGCTGAGGTTGGAGTTAGTCAGTGTTTAGCATCAGGAGTCCTTCTGTGGTCAAGGTCAGTGGTCAGTCTGTGGTTCTTCAGTAATGGTTCAGTCTGGGTTCAGCATCAGAGGTCATTGTTAACAGTGATAGTTTGTGGCTGAGGAAGGGGTGAGTTGGAATAGTGCCGACTTGGAAACCCTGTCTTGGCTGCCAAGTTTTGCGACTTGAAGGTAACATCCATCCGGAATTGGATGGAACCTCTGGCCTTGACCTTGTTAGCTCTGTGTGCTGACACCCTCTGCCACAACTAGCTGGCTTGGTAGGGAGGGTAATTGTCAGGTGGGGCTGACCTCTGCCTGTTGGGGAGGATGGGACTGGAGCAGAGGTTGAAAGGGGGCTCTTATGGGCACCTCCCCAGGCAGGGCTGGAGAGATGTCAGATGACAGGGCCCCTCCTGCCTCCTCCAGGTGCTGTTTGAGGCCCTCATCTCCCCAGACCGCAGGGGCTACATGGGCCTAGATGACATCCTGCTTCTCAGCTACCCCTGCGGTGAGTCCTGGCCCCGTGGGGTGCAGGGTGAGGGGTGCGGGAGGCTGCGCCTCCTGCCAACAGGGGGGCGCTGGCTCAGCTCATGCCAGGGCTCTATTCCGGCAGCAAAGGCCCCTCATTTCTCCCGGCTGGGCGACGTGGAGGTCAACGCTGGCCAGAACGCCTCGTTCCAGTGCATGGCCGCAGGCCGAGCAGCGGAGGCTGAGCGTTTCCTTCTGCAGGTGAGCTGGGGTGGGGGGTGCCCGGGGTTGGGGCGGGGGAGGGGTACCTTGGCCAGCTTCTTACTAAAAGTTCAAGCTCCCTTGCGGAGGGCTGGGGCCTTCCGTCCTTCTCCAGCACCCAAACACACGCGTCCTGGCTTATCCTAGGCTCTCTGCCCTCTTGAGTGCCCTGTCCGCCCCAACATCAGAGCAAAGCTCCAGGTTCCACCCCCCCACCCCCACCCCGCGTCCCCAGCCCTGCCACCAAGGCTGAGCGACCACATTCCCTTAATCGGCCCCACACCTTCTTGGGACAGGGCTGGTTCCAGGAATCCCACGCGTCCCTGGGTAGTTTAGGGATGGCGAAATGGGGCCAGGACAGTTTATCACTCCTCTCGCCCGGGTCAGACGGAGGTCCTTCTTCCCTGGCGCCCCTGACCCACTGGCCCCTCTCCCGGCTCAGAGACAGAGCGGGGCCCTGGTGCCCGCGGCCGGCGTGCGGCACATCAGCCACCGGCGCTTCCTGGCCACCTTCCCGCTGGTCGCCGTGAGCCGCGAGGATCAGGACCTGTACCGCTGCGTGTCCCAGGCCCCGCGTGGAGCGGGCGTCTCCAACTTCGCGGAGCTGATCGTCAAGGGTGAGCTAGCTGCCAGCCTCCGAGGGGCGGGGCGGGCGAAGGTGGGTGGGCGTGGCTTATACCGGGGGCGGAGTCTCGTCGATGGGGCGTGGCCCGTGGACAGGCAGGGAAGGCCTCCTCCGGGTGTGCTCTGACCTCCTCCTCTGGGCTCGTGGAAGGGGCGTCATCTCCTGGGAGATCTGGTGCTAATTGAAGGTCAAAGTGGGGAGGGGGTCCCTCTGAGAGGTGGGCCCACGTGGAGACTGGGGCAAGGCGGGATCGGGCTGTGGGCCTCCCAGAACGAACGGACAAGCGGTCAGCCCTTAGAGGTCAGGACTCCAGGATCTGGAAGGGAGTGAGGGAGAAGGTGTAGGCCGAGAGGCGAGGGGTAAGGTCTGCTTTTGGAGTTCTGCGTCTCTTAGGGCCTGGGGAGTTAGTGAGGGGAGGCAATCTGGTCGGGGGCTTGGGGGGCTGCATAAGGAGCCTGGGGCGAGGGTGGGGTTGGGGGACCAGGAGGGCTCTGGGGGTTTTGGGTGTTGCAGGATGAGGAGCTGGGAGCCAGGGATTCATAGCGGCATCCATCTGGCTCCGTCTTTCCCCCATCTCCTTGCAGAGCCCCCTACCCCCATTGCACCCCCGCAGCTGCTGCGTGCCGGTCCCACCTACCTCATCATCCAGCTCAACACCAACTCCATCATTGGCGACGGGCCGATCGTGCGAAAGGAGATTGAGTACCGCATGGCGCGCGGCCCGTGGGCCGAGGTGCACGCCGTCAGCCTGCAGACCTATAAGCTGTGGCACCTCGACCCCGACACGGAGTATGAGATCAGCGTGCTGCTCACGCGCCCGGGTGACGGTGGCACCGGCCGTCCGGGCCCACCCCTCGTCAGCCGCACCAAGTGTGCAGGTGGGTGCTTCCTGGCTTCACTCCCTCTTCCGGATACCCAGGTATGGACTCAGGGCAACCTAGGGGCGAAGGACACATTCTGATTGGTAGTATGGCCTCGCTCTGTGCTTCTCAAACTTTCTAAACCATGGTAATTTTTGCTCCATTCCAGTTACGGTAAAGAAAAGGATGCTACCTAACACTTTACTTTGTGAAGGACACGTGTGTGTGTCATATTTAAAACTCAGAACAACACCATGATCTAGGTACCCTTGTCATACCCATTTTACAGATGAGATGTAAAATCTGTAACCTCTGTACAGATTGTCATGAACCGAGATGCTAAGTGACTGGCTCAAAGTCACACAGCTAGTAAGTAGCAGAGCAGTAAGAGATTAGAACCCTTGACTGGCTGGCTTCAGAATCTGTGTTCTTAATTCTACACTATATCATCTAGATAAAATAAACAACTAAACAGCATAAAATAAAAGCATGTTAAGTTCTAGCTGGATTCTCTCATCTGGGCATTTAAGCCTGAGGTCTGCTTTTTCTTGTTTAAAAGGGTAAAGCATCTGTTATGAGCGATGGCACACCTGCACCAGAGGAGACTTTTTGTTTAATCAGAAGAGAGGCTGAGAACAGAACGATTTTCTTCCTCTGTGATTTCAGCATTTTTGTGGTTGTTGTTGAATTTTTATTGCCATATAAAAGATTCATATGTGGTTGTAAGGAAAAATACAAGAGATTTTCCTTTTCACTTTACCCTGTTTCCCACAATGGTAACATTTTGCAAAACTATAGTGTAATATTACTCTCAAGATCCTGACATTGACAAAATCCACAGATCTTATTCAAACTTACCCCGTTTCATTTGTCCTCATTTGTGTGCGTGTGTGTATATTTAGCTCTATAGAGTTTATTTTAGTGTTGGTTTGTGTGTCTACCACGACAGTCAAAAGATAGGGAACAATTCAACCAGCTTAAGGATCCTTTAATTTGCTCTTTTGTATCATTTCTGTCCCTCCACCCCACCCCCCTGGGAACTGTTAATCTGTTCTTCATTTCTAAAAAGTGTTATATAGATGATAAAATCATACATTATATATATACGCTATATAAGCTTTTTTGTTTTTCTTTGATAGTACGTGTATTTATTTACTTTATTTACATGTGTTTATTTCTTTTTGGCTGCACGGGGTCTTCACTGTTGCCCACAGTCTTTCTCTAATTACTGCAAGCAGGGGATAATCTCTAGTTGCTGTGCAAGGGTTCCTCATGGTGGTGGTGTCTCCCGTGGCACATAGGCTCTAAAGCAGAGGCTCAGCGGTTGTGGCAAATGGGCTTAGTTGCCCAGCAGAATGTGGGATCTTCCCAGACAAGGGATCAAACCCATGTCTCCTGCACTGGAAGTCGGATTCTTAATCATCAGACCTCCGGAGATGTCCCAGTATATAACCTTTTGAATTGCCTTTTTGGTAATAGCTTTATTGAGATATAATCACATCTCACAAAATTTGCTCACTAGAGTGTATAATTCAGGGGTTTTTAGTATATTCACAGAGTTGTGCAACTATCACTACAATAAATTTTAGAATATTTTCCCCTCCCCCAAAGGAAACCCTGTATCCTTTAGCAGTCCCCCCCTCCCCTCATGTCCCATTAATACTTCCAGCCCTAGACAGCCACTAATTTACTTTTTGTCTCTATAGATTTGCCTCTCTGGACGTTTCATATAAATGGAATCATATAATATGTAGTCTTTGTGACTGGCTTCTTTCTTGTAGCACACTTTTTCAAGGTTTATCCATGTTGTGGCATGCTTTAGTACTTTTAATTGTTGAATAATATTCTATTGTATAAACATACCATAATTTACTTATACATTTATCAGTTGGAAGGCTTTTGCATTGTTTATGCTTTTTGGTTTTTATAAATGTTGTTGCTATGAATATTAATGTAGAGATTTTTGGACATATGGACATATGTTTTAATTTCTCCTGAGTGTATAGCATATACATATCATATGGTAATTATGTTTAACCATTTAGGAAACTGCTGGATTGCTTTCCAAAGCAGCCATTCCACTTAACATTCTCATTAGTTGTGTATGGAGGTTCCAGTTTCTCTACATATTCACTAATACTTATTATTATCTGTCTTCTGATTATAACCCTCCTGGTGGATATGAAGTGGTGTCTCATTGTGGTTTTGCACATCTCTGATGGTTAATAATATCGAACAGTTTTCATGTTCTTATTGGCCATTTGTATGCCTTCTCTGTATAAATGTCTATTTAGATCCTTTACCCATTTTTAAATTGGGTTTTTATCTTTTAATTATTGAGTGGTAAAAGTTCTTTATATATTCCAGATACTAGACCCTTATCAGATATATTTGCAAATATTTTCTTCCAGTCTGTGAGTTGTCTTTTAACTTTCTTGATGGTGTCCTTTGAAGCACAAAGATTTTTCATTTTAATGAGGTTCAACTTATCTACTTTTTCTTTGGTTATTTGTACTTTTGATGTCACATCTAGAAAACCTTTGCCTAATCCAAAGTTAGGAAGATTTACTTTTATTTTTTTCTAAGAGTTTTATAGTTTTAGCTCTTATATTTAGGTCCTTGACCCACTTTGAGTTAATTTTTGGATTTGGTGTGAGGTAGGAGTCCAGTCGCATTCTTTTGCTTGTGGATGTCCAGTTGTCCCAGCACCGTCTGTTAAAAAGACTATTCTTTTCCCATTGAATTGTCTCAGCATTGAGATTGACTCTTTTGGTCAGTGTAGTTCCCCGGGGATTCATCCAAGTTGTATAAATCAATAGTTCATCCCTTTTTAATGCTGAGTAATGTCCCATGATGTGGCTATATGAGAGTTTGTTTAACCATTCATCTGTTGAATGACACCTGAACTGGTCCCAGTTTTTGGCTGTTACAAGTAAAGCTGCCATGAACATTCATCTACAAGTTTTTGCATGAACGTAATTTTTCATTTTTTCTGGGCTGGCTAAATGCCTAAGGATACAAATGATGGATCATATGGTAATTGCATACTTATTGCAGTTTTACTGAAAACTGCCACAGTTGGTTGTATCGTTTTATATTCTCATCAGCAATATATGAGTGATTCAGTTTTCTACATCCTTGCCAGCATTTGGTGTTGTCATTATTATTATTATTTTTTAAAATTTTAGCCATTCTGCGAGGTGTGTAGTAATATCCCATCCTGGTCTTAATTTGCCTTTCTTTAATGCCATGTGACATTAATGGGCTTCCCTTATGGCTCACCTGGTAAAGAATCTGCCTGCAATGCGGCAGATCTGGGTTCGATACCTGGGTTGGGAAAATCCCCTGGAGAAGGGAAAGGCTACCCACGCCAGTATTCTGGCCTGGAGAATTCTATGGACTATATAGTCCGTGGGGTTGCAAAGAGTCGGACACGATCGAGTGACTTTCACTTTCAATGCCTAGTGATGCTGAACATCTTTTCATGTGCTGTTTACCATCTGTATATACTCTTCATGAATTATTCATGTCTTTGCCCATTTTCTAATTGGATTATTCATTTTTTATTGTTGAGCTTTGAGAATTCTTTACACATTCTAGATACTAGTCCTTTTTTGGGTATCTAGTTTGTAAATATTTCCCCATGGCTTTTAGCTTGTCTTTTTTCTCCTCTTCACCTGGGCTTTCATGGAGCAATCATTTTTAATTTTTATGAGGGCCAGTTTATCAAAACTTCCTTTTATGGACTATGCTTTTAGTGTCAAATTTAAGAACCTAGATTCTGAAGATTTTCTCCTATTCTTTTTTTAAAGTAGAAGTGTTATAGTTTTACAAATAAGTCCATGATCCATTTTAAGTTAATTTTTAGATAAGCTACAGAATTTGGTTGAGGTTTATTTTTTTGCCAGTGAATATTCTTGTGTTTTTAAGAGCTGATCTGAGAATGATCTAAAATACAGTTTAGTGCCACACTTGGGTGGTGGGTAGGAGTATTCTAGGGGAGATTACTTTCTAGCTGAGGGACCTGTGTCAGATTAACCTCTCCAAGCTTCAGTCCCATTGTTTTATAAAAGGGAAATAATAATAAAGTTTATAGGGTAAATGTGAAGATTCATTCAACACACGTTTGTTGAGTGCCTATTATGTGTCAGGTACTGTTTAGTTGCCAGGGATATAAGACCATGACCAAGGCAGACAAAGGCCACTAGTGTATGAGTTCCTCATGCCGGAACTGCATGGAACTCACATTCTGGCGGGTTGTTGTTCAGTTACTAAGTTGTGTCTGACTCTTTGCGACCTCATGGACTGCAGCACACCAGGCTTCCTTGTCTTTCACTGTCTCCCAAAGTTTGCTCAAATTCATGTCCATTGAGTCGATGATGCCATCAGATCATCTTGTCTCTGTCGCCCCCTTCTCCTCCTGCCTTCAATCTTTCCCAGCATCAGGGTCTTTTCCAATGAATAGGCTCTTTGCATCAGGTGGCCAAAGTATTGGAGCTTCAGCTTCAGCATCAGTCCTTCAAATGAATATTCAGGGTTGATTTCCTTTAGGATGGACTAGTTGGATCTCCTTGCAGTCCAAGGGACTCTCAAGAGGCTTCTCCAACACCACGGTTCAAAAGCATCAATTCTTCCGCGCTCAGCTTTCTTCACAGTCCAACTCTCACATTCATACATGACTACTGGAAAAACCATAGCTTTGACTATATGGACCTTTGTCGGCAAAGTGATATCTCTTCTTTTTAATATGCTGTCTAGGTTTGCCGTAACTTTTTTTCCAAAGAGCAAGCGTCTTTGAATTTCATGGCTGCAGTCACCGTCCTCAGTGATTTTGGAGCCCAAGAAAATAGTTTGTCACTGTTTCCATTTTTTCCCCCATCTATTTGCCATGAAGTGATGGAACCGGATGCCATGATCTTAGGTTTTTGAATGTTGAGTCTTAAGCCAGCATTTTCACTTTCCTCTTTCACTTTCATCAAGAGGCTCGTTAGTTCCTCTTCACTTTCTGAAATTAGGGTGATGTCATCTGTGTATCTGAGGTTGTTGATATTTCTCCCAGTAATCTTGTTTCCAGCTTGTGATTCATCCAGCCCGACATTTCACATGATGTACTCTGCATATAAGTTAAATAAGCAGGGTGACAATGGACATCCTTGATGTACTTCTTTCCCAATTTGGAATCAGGCTGTTTTTCCATGTCCAATTCTAACTGTTGCTTCTTGACCTTCATACGGGTTTCTCAAGAGGCAGGTAAGGTGGTCTGGTATTCCCATCTTTATAAGAATTTTCCAGTTTGTTGTGATTTACACCGTCAAAGGCTTTAGCATAGTCAATGAAGCAGATGTTTTTCTGGAATTCTCTTGCTTTTTCTATGATCCAGTGGAAGTTGGCAGTTTGATCTCTGGTTCCTCTGCCTTTTATAAATCCAACTTGTACATCTGGAAATTCCCAGTTTCGTACTGAGAGCTAGTGTGGATGATTTTGAGCATTACCTTGCTAACGTGAAATGAGTGCAGTTGTGAGGTACTTTAAACATTCTTTGGCATTGCCTTTCTTTGGGATTGGAATGCAAACCAACCTTTTCTAGTCCTGTGGCCACTGCTGAGTTTTCCAAATTTGCTGGCATATTGAGTGCAGCACTTTAACAGTATCATCTTTTCAGATTTTCAGTAGCTCTACAGGAATTCTATCATTTCCACTAACTTTGTTTGTAGTAATGCTTCCTAAGACCCACTAGACTTCACACTCCAGGATGTCTGGGTCTAGGTGAGTGACCCCACCTTTGTGGTTATCCACTTCAAGACCTTTATTGTACTGTTCTTCTGTGTATTCTGGCCACTCCTTAATCTCTTCCGCTTCTGTTAGGTCCTTACTGTTTCTCTCCTTTATTGTGCCCATCTTTGCATGCAATATTCCCTTGGTATCTCTTAATTTTCTTAAAGATATCTCTAGTCTTTCCCATTCCATTGTTTTCCTAGAATTGATCACTGATCTTATCTCTCCTTGCTATTCTTTGGAACTCTGAATTCAGTTGGGTATCTTTTCCTTTCTCCTTTGCCTTTCACTTCCCTTCTTTTTGCAGCTATTTGTAAATCCTCCTCAGACAGCCATTTTGTCTTCTTGCATTTCTTTGTCTTTCTGGCAGGAGGAAGTAGTAAACAAGTGAAATATATAGATTGTCAGTCGATGATCAGGGTTGTGAAGAATAAAGCAGGAAGGGGGATGAGGTGTGAAGTTCGGAGAACTGTTATTTCCAAAAGGCTCAGGGACTGTTTTACTGAGAAGGTGACTTTTGAGCAGAGACCTGAAGGAGGTAAGGGACAGAGCCACACACAGGAAACTGGAGGAATTGCTGGGAGAAGGGGTCTAGGCCGACCTAGTAGCAGGGAGCTCTGTAGCATGCTTGGCATATGTGAGGGGCAGCAAGGAGACCAGTGTAACTGTGGTCTAGTGACTGAGGGGAGCTGGCAGGAGAGGAGGTCAAAGTCATCCTGGGATGTGGGACCCGGAGCCATTTTACTCTGGGTGGGTTGGAGGGCCACTGCAGGTCTGGAGAGCAGGAGTGACATCACCTCCTATGTTTACAAGGATCTCTTTGGGCCTTTTGTGGAGAACAGAGTCTAGGAGGGTGAAGGGGTCAGAGGAGAGACCAGCAAGGAGGCTACTGTAACAAGTCAGCTGGGAGAATGGTGGAGGCTGGGAGCTGGGAGGAAGTGGTGGTGGTAGTGAAAAGTGGTTAGGTTCTGGGTTTGTTTTGAAGGTAGAGCTAACTGCATTTGTTGATGGATTGGATGTGCAGTGAGAGAGGGAAATAGAAGTCAAGGATGGCTCCAAGGTGTTTTGCTTGAGCAGCTGAAAGAATGGAGTTATCATTTACTGCAAGGGAGCAGACTGCGGAAGGAGAAGGTGTGACGGGGTGCCATAGATCAGGAGTTCTGTGTTGGAAATGTTGACTTTGAGATGCCTATTAGACGTTCAAGTGGAGATATCCATCAGGTGGATGGATTTACGAGTGTGGGGTTAGGGAAGAGGTTTGCGCTGCAGATATAAATTTGAAAGTCGTCAGTATAGACATGGTAAAGATGATATTTAAAGCCATGACACTGGATGAGATCTTTTATGCTGGTGGTTCTTAGTGGGGGTGATTTTGTCTCCCAGGAGTCATCTGCAGCGTCTGGTTGTCACAACTGGGGGTGGGGTGCTAATGGCATCCTAGGGATAGAGGAAGCCAGAGAAGGTAATAAACATGCTATGGTGTATAAACAGCCTCTTCAACAAAAAATTATCTAGTCTGAAATGTCAATAATGCTGAGGTTGAGAACCCCTGATTTAGTCCTTAGATTTTAGGGAATAACTGTAGATGGAAAAGAGAGGAGCAGTGAAGCCTGAACCACATGACCCTCTAGTTTTGGATTAAATGCAAGTGATTGCATGTAAATGCACTAAATACCTGTGAAGCATAGTGCCTAACACACAGTGAACACTTGGTGAATGACAACTATTATTATTATGGTGTTTTTAACTCTTCAAAGCCAGTTCTGGTCAGGTACTTGGTATGAGAAAAATCAGAGCCTGGGGTTCACAGAGAGTCTCTGCTTCACTCCTGTTAGTGTACAGATGAGGGAATGGAAGCCCAGAGATGGGAAGGCACTTGCCTGTGACTATACAGTAAGTTAAGAACCCAAGTTTCTTGGTGATGGCTGCTGATCATTCCCATTTTACAGATGAGGAAATTGTAATTTCAAGATTTAGTCACTGGCCCAAATCGACACAGTGAGTCCATAGCAGAGTCAGAACCAAGGTTTGAATGTCCTGACTTCCAGTCTCGTGTTGAAAACTACCACCACCACCTTACTACCAGTAACAGCTGCACAGCTGCCATCGTGGGCTGAGTACCCACTCTGTGCCAGGCACTGCTAAACACTTTACATGGTCTGGCTGGGATGGAAGCTGTGTAAATTAACAGGGACCAGGAAGATAGGATCCAAACAACTCAGCCTGCTCCTCTTAATCACATGTTTCTCTTCGTTTGCATCACCACCCCCTCTTTGCTTAGGCGCCTTGACCCATAGTTGTTTTGCTGCTGGCCAGCTGTGTTGTCATCTCTTTGGGCTCCATGAAACTCCCCTCCCACAGTATTATTTACTGTAAAAACAATAATAGAACACCAGTAGAAGGCATTTAAAAGAAATCACTCTAAATCTCACCATCCTAGCCCAACGCTGTTTTAGTTTTCCTGCCTCCTGCAAATCTCTGCCCATATGCCTACAGTACACATTTCACACCCTTGTCATTGGGATGTGGAAAGCGTTCTGTACTCTACTTCCTTTTCTTGGTGTTGTTACTTGTGTTATGTTGTTTATAATTGTGTTTATTGGCTGTAGGAGTCCACTGAGTGTCTCCATATGGCTGGGCTATTTGTCTCTAGATTTTTATTATTGTGAATAATACCGTATTGAAAAACTTAGTGCTGATCATGCTATATTCCCTTCTTGAGTTATTTCTTTCATGTAAGTAGTCAGAGGTGATTTAAGGAAGGGCTTTGACGTATATTGTTTTAAAAAATGGTTGTACTAATTTATACTGCGGCTATAAAGGGTGCTGCTATATATAAGGGTATATCTTACCCTTGTTGTTGTTTAGTTGCTAAGTCATGTGCGACTCTGCGACCCCATGGACTGCAGCATTCCAGGCTTCTCTGTCCTCTACTATCTCTCAGAGTTTGTTCAAACTCATGTCCATTGAGTTCATGAGGCCCATCCAACCATCTCGTCATCTGCCACCCTCTTTTCCTGCCCTCACTCTTTCCCAACATCAGGGTCTTTTCCCATGACTTGGCTCTTTGCATCAGGTGGCCAAAGTATTGGGCCTCAGCTTCAGCATCAGTCCTTCCAATGAATATTCAGAGTTGATTTCCTTTAGGATTGACTGGTTTGATCTCCTTGCAGTCCAAGGGACCTCAAGAGTCTTCTCTAGCACCACAGTTCGAAAGCATCAATTGTTTGGCACTCAGCCTTCTTTATGGTCCAACTCTCACATCCGTACATGACTACTGGGAAAACCATAGCTTTGACTATGTGGACTTTTGTCAGCAAGGTGATGTCTATGCTTTTTAATACACTGTCTAGGTTTGTCATAGTTTTTCTTCCAAGGAGAAAGCATCTTTTATTTTCATGGCTGCAGTCACCATATCTCACCATTAGCATGCACATATTACTTAATTCCTATGAGTTACACTCACACCATCTCATGTAACTCTCACACTGCTCTTCAAAGTAGGTGTTATTATATCTCCATTTTTTAGTCAAAGAACTTGATGTTCAAGGGGAGTTAAATCACTTGCCTGAAGTCACAGAACTAATGAGACATGGAGATAGGATTTGAACTCTGCAGTACCCAACCCCACTCCAAAGCCCCTTCCTCAAGCAACAGTTAATATTTCAGGGTTATTGAGTGCTCCTTAGCATCATTAAAATCAACACATTGGGGGCTAATTTAACAGATGTTAATTGTTAGCCTTCTTGTTTAAAAAAAAAAATGTGCATTTAGACCTTTGACCTCTGAGTGGCCTACAGCCGTGTGGAATTCAGAGGGGTGGGGCTTTAAGCCGCCAGGTTCTGTTTTGCCAGTGTGTGCTGGCAGCTGAAGAGCGTGTGTCTGGGTGCCAGATGGTTTTTGGAAACACAGAGAAACTCATGAATTCACACCCCTCAATCAACATATCAGCCTGTAGTCAACAAACTATTTGAGCCTCTGGATCTGCCCAAATTTGTTCGGGGTGGGGAGAGAAAGGAAAGTACGCTTTCTTTTCAGAGACCCCTTTGTCTAGCAAGGGGGAAGGGGGTAACACAGCTGTTGGAGAATGAGACACTTAATGAGGGTGCAAGTTTCAATCTTCAAGTTAGAGGTTACCATTTTGTGCCCTGAAAACTGTTGTTTTTTTTTTTTTTTCTTTTTTCCTTTGGCTGTGAGGAATCTTAGTTCCCCGACCAAGATCAAACCTGCACCCAGTGCATTGGAAACATGGAGTCTTAACCATTGGAATGCCAGGGAGGTCCCCTGGCAAAATGGTTTGAAAAAAAAAAACCTGAGTAGGTTGCCAGTATTTAAAAATCTGGAGATTTCACACACAAAAATTGGAATTTCTGGCTTCATAAATGAGAAGATCTGGCAACATAGCCCGGGACTGAGTGGCAGCTGCTCGTTTTGGATGAGATACTTACCGTCTCGTTTGTCATAGTCCCAACCCAGCCTGTGTCACCGGTTTGCAGTTGATGTTTCGTGTCCTTGTCTGAATGCTGCAGGAAGGTGAAGGAAGCAGTGTGCTTCTGCCAAACCTGGAAGGATGGTAAAGGATGTGGAGCAGGTATTCCCAGGGGTGGGGATGATGTGAGCAGAGCTGCAGGGAACCGAGATCCACTCTCACTAGTGCAAATAAATCCATGGTACTTGGCTTTAGTAGACATGGACACAGACAGAGACACTTGGGCCAGGACACATCGGGCAGCCAGGATCAGAGCCAGAAAGTCTCAGGAAATAAAGCAAAGACCTCTGAACAAGGTGGCAGAGTGATTGCAGAGCGAGCACACGCAAAACTCATCCATTCCTTTCTAAACAGATAAGAACAACGAGTTAAATCAAAACCATATAGGAAACATTAGGAAAACATTAGGAAAATCTCCATGGGCCAGGAACTGCAGAGAAAAGACAAGTGTGGTAAGCGGGCTTGCAGTCAGCAGCCCTCAGGATGCAGTGAGCAGGGAACCAGCCCTTGAACGTTTTTCTATAGGGTGAGGATTGGGTTGCCTTGTTGTGGGGATAAGAAAGCCAGGCTGTCTGTAAGAAGTCAAGAGGTAAGACTTACTCTCAGGTGCTGAAATCTCTCGGTGGCATTCTGATGTGTGACTGGAGACGGCCACTTGCCTCCGGTCCAGGGAGGGAAGGAAAGTTGCACTGTGCTGTCCAGCGTTAAAGCTGTGCACCTGCCCATCCACTCGCAAGTGAGGAGCAGCCTGATGTTTCTCTTTGCATTGTCTTTGTAAAGAGCACCCTAAGCAAATTAATCATATGAAAACAATAATAGGGTCATACTTAATCATCTTAAGAGGCCAAGCAGTAGGACTTTCTTTCCTGTTTCGTTAGGTGTGTCCTGATATCCTCTAACTGGGGACACTAGGCAGGTGTCACAGAACCTGCACAGTTAGGGGCAAGACAGAGGAGGATCATTAGTAATCGTGGCTTCTTCCATCACGTTATATATGAGGAAATCGAGGCCCAGAGATTTAGTTAGGATAGTACAACTGCTCAGTGCAGATGCAGAACTGGGGCCTGAGCCCCCCAGTAAAGAAGCCTTGGTTTCTTTACTTAAATGGGAATAACATTCTGGTCCTATGGAATCCTTAAGAGGCTATAAAGCACAGTAATATTCACTTGCCTTGTGTTGGATAGCTGCCTCTCCAGAGGCATTGGTGTGGTTAATTGATTAATTTTTAAAATGGTATCCTTTTTATTCATTTGGAGAAGACTCTTGAGAGTCCCTTGGACTGCAAGGAGATCCAACCAGTCCATCCTAAAGGGAATCAGTCCTGAATATTCATTGGAAGGACTGGTGTTGAAGCTGAAACTCCAGTACTTTGGCTACCTGATGCGAAAAGCTGAGTCATTTGAAAAGACCCTGATGCTGGGAAGGATTGAAGGCAGGAGGAGAAGGGAATGACAGAGGATGAGATGGTTGGATGGTATCACCGACTCAATGTGCATGAGTTTGAGTAAACTCTGGGAGTTGGAGATGGACAGGGAGGCCTGGTGAGCTGCAGTGCATGGGGTACAGAGTTGGACCATGACTGAGCAACTGAACTGAACTTTTATTCATTTATTATTTATTTTTAAAAATATTTTATTTATTTGGCTATAATGGGTCTTAGTTGCAGCACGTGGGATCTTTGATCTTTGTAACAGCATGCGAGAGTCTAGTTCCCTGACCAGGGATCAAACTGATTACCTGTATTGGGAACGTGGAGTCTTAGCCACTGGATCATCAAGGAAGTTCCCTGGTTTATTTTTATTTATTTTTAGTTTTTGGACAGTGAATTCCTCATGGGGAGCAGAGTAGGGGTGGTTAAGAGTGTGGATTCTGAAGCCGGCCTGTCCAGGTTTGGATTCCAGCTTCACTGCTGGAATCCGTGTGACTGTGTGACAGTCTGTGTGACTGTCAGCAAGTTCACTTAATCTCTCCTGTATGCCTCTGTTTATATCTGCATAACAAGGCTAATAATGGCAGCTTTCTGTTAGATTACAGAGAGGATTAAATGAGATAAAGCATTTTAAAGTCTCTAGAGCAATGCTTGGCACATACAACCCCCCCCAGTAAGTGTTTACAGCCTTCATCATCATCATCTTTATAGAACAGATTGTATTTCCCTTTTTGCTTTGGCAGCCAGGGAACTCATCACCTAATTTGAGCCTTATATTTATAGCTCCATGAGGGACCTAATGGCATGCTTTTCTATTTTCCTAACATTCTCTGGAATTATTTATCTATTTGGCTCTCATTTCCCCCATTATCCTGACTTCTCTGTATTATTATATTGTACATATTACTGTAAGCTATTTTAGAACAAGTTTGGAATTAACAGAGAATGAAGAAAAACAAACAGTTGGTTGATTCAGACTCTCTTGACATCCTGCAGGAGGAATTTGGAATAGGAAGAGAACTATATTATTAAAATATTATAGCTAATATTTTTGATGGCCTACTGTGTATTGGGGCTTCCCTGGTAGCTCAGTTGGTAAAGAATCCACCTGCCATACGGGAGACCCTGATTCAGTTCCTGGGTTGGGAAGATCCTCTGGAGAAGGGAAAGGCTACCCACTCCAATATGCTGGGCTGGAGAATTCCATGGATTGTATAGTCCATGGGTCACAAAGAGTCGGATATGACTGAGCCACTTTCACATTGTGTATTAGCCATTGCTACACATGCTTTACATGTTTTACCTTAAACCTCACAGCCGTCCTATGAAATCGAGCCTGTTATCCCATTTTGCAGATGAGGAAACTAAGGCTCAGAGAGATAAAGTGACTTAGCCAGTGGTTGCCAGCTGTAAACGACAGGGCCAGGATTCAGATGTGGGCCTGCCTGACTCCAAAACACACACGTTATTCCCTTTTTGCTGCACTAAGGGGTCTCTTGGAGTCTTGGGGGCAAATGAGGATTGATACTAGTCAGCTGCCTGATGTTTTCTCTCTCATCCTGCTTCTCCTCCCATTTCTTCTACCTTTTCTTTCTGTTACTCGGATTCCCCAGAGCCCATGAGGGCCCCCAAAGGCCTGGCTTTTGCTGAGATCCAGGCCCGCCAACTGACCCTGCAGTGGGAACCGCTGGGCTACAACGTGACACGTTGCCACACCTACACCGTGACCCTGTGCTATCACTACACCCTGGGCAGCAGCCACAACCAGACCATCCGGGAGTGTGTGAAGATGGAGCGGGGTGTCAGCCGCTACACCATCAAGAACCTGCTGCCCTACCGCGATGTCCACGTGCGGCTCGTCCTCACTAACCCCGAGGGGCGCAAAGAGGGCAAGGAAGTCACCTTCCAGACAGACGAGGACGGTAAGAGGCCTCCTGATCCGTGGTGCCCACGGACGCTACATGTCAGGCTGAAATTGCCGGAGGAGATTGTTTGCTTAGGATTAAGCCGACTGTATGACAACGGAGTAATGATACTAATATCTATTCCTTGGAAGATTTTGGGTAAAATTGGTATAATTTCTTTCTTAAAATGTTTGGGAACATTTACCAGGGAAGTCATTTTGGCCTGGAGGTTTCGTTGTGGCAGGGTTTTTAATAACAATTTTAATTTTCAAAATAGAATTTGGAATATTCAGACTTTCTAGTCTTTGTATCAGTTTTGGTGTACTGTGTTTGATCATTTCACTTAAATTGTCAATTATCTTGACATAAAGTTGGCTATAATATTCTCTTGTTATATTTATTGAATGTCTGAAGGATCTATTGTACTATCCCCTTTTGCATGCCTGATATTGGTAATTTGTGTCTTCTCTTTTTTTTTCTCCTGTTCGCTCTTGGTAAGGGTATATAAATTTTATTAATCTTTACAAAGAGCCAAATTTTGGCCTAGTTTATTTATTTTTTATTGTATACTTACGTTCTGTTCTATTTCTTTTTAAAAATGCTTTCTTTGCATTTTTGATCAGCTGTTCTTTTAGTTTTTTGATATGAAAACTTGTTAGATCATTGATTTTGAGCCTGTCTTCATTTTTAATATATGCATTTAAAGCTATCAATTTCCCTCAGCCCTGCTTTAGCCTTATCCCACAAGTTTTGATATATTCTATCTTCAGTATCATTCAGTTTAAAATATTTTCTGATTTCTGTTATGATTCATTCTTTGACCCAAGAGTTATTTAGAATTACATTGTTTGATTTATGACTGGGCTAAGCAACTAGGATTTCTTTAATTATCTTTCTGTTATTGATTTCTAGCTTACACTGTAGTCAGAGTACATACTCTAATTTTGGTCTTTTGAAATTTGATCCATGCTTTATGGCCTGATATATGGTTGTGAGCGAGTGAAAGTCTTTCAGCCCGACTCTATGCGACCCCATGGACTATATAGTCTATGGAATTCTCCAGCCCAGAATAGTGGAGTGGGTAGCCGTTGCCTTCTCCAGGGGACCTTCCCAACCTGGGGATTGAACCCAGGTCTCCTGCATTGCAGGTGGAATCTTTACTAGCTGAGCCACCAGTGATATATGGTTAAATTTTAGTAAATGTTCCATATCTACTTGAAAAAAAGTACATTCTGTCATTGTTGAGTGTACTGTGCCACTTATATCAAGCTAACAGTCATTAATTTCAGAACGCTTTTTATATATTAATGCACATGCCCCTCATGACAACCCTATCTGACTGTTTACTGTTACCATTCCCATTTTGCCGATGAGGTCACATCACTAGTAGATGGCTAGCAGAGCTGGGTTTCAAACCTGGCCATCTGTTTGAGAGCTGTTTTTCTTAGTAGCTACATTCTAATCTCAGCACAGGTCTAAAGCCTTCCTCCAGATTGCTGTAAATCCCCAGGTACCCCTAAGCTCCTTGGTTAATAGTTTTTTTTGTTTGTTTGTTTCCTCACATGTGCAATTTTCTGTCTGCACAGCAGTGGCCCAGATATAAAATTCAACCCCTTCTTCAATTTTCAGAAAACCTCACTCACCTGAGGAAGTGTGTATGCCCTGTGCCCTGCACTGATGAGGATTTGCTGGGGGTGGAAATGAAGTCTGGAAAGGTTTACCCTAAATCATTGTAAATGTAGGGGCGGAGAAACTTAATTTTTCTCTCCTACCTATCTTAGGTTCATTGGCTGGGATCCTGTAAATTGACTGAGCAAAGGTAGATTAACAAGATAAAAATAAAGACAAAACTAAGATAAAAATATTAAAAATTGTTTTGTTATAAATTCTGTTTATTTTTTGTTATATATTAAAAATTGAAGTATGGTTAATTTGCAATATTGTGTTAGTTTTAGGCATAAGCAAAGGGATTCAGTTTATTATATATAATAAAATAAATTTTATTAATCTTTCCAAAGATTATATAATGTGTATGTGAATACATATATACATATATATATATTCAGATTATTTTCCATTATAGGAAACAGGAGTTTATGAACACATGCTTTGCACATAATAGGGAGTACTCAGTGATGAGTAACTCAAAGGGGTGGTAAGAACTTGGGTTTACATAGCATCTTAACCAAAGAACAGTGAATTTTTCGAAAAGTGACAAGACAAAGGAAAAGGACTTCAAACTTCTAGGGGCAGCATATTAGGGGAAATCAAATATATGGGGAAACTAATGGTGGTTGGTATAGTTTGTTAGAGAGATTCTCTGGGCTGATAAGGGTCCAGAGGTTTCTCAGTGATTAACTTCTGTCCTACCTGGTAGAGAGGGGAGGGGGCACCTGTGCAAAGTTATGTCCTGCTTTTAGGCATAGTGGGAGGGCAGAGAATTTTTTCTTGTGTATGCGCCTATATTGCCTTCTCAGTTCACCTCAAAATGATCCTTATGCCACGTGACATATTTTGGGGTAGCATGTATTGCTACCCTTCTCATGTAACGTCATATTGACTGTCAGACTGTTCCACTCTTAAAATCTGTTGACCTTTCCCCTTTCCTCCTGCAAGGTACATTGTTGAGGCTGCTTCACCCCCTACCCTGGCCAGGCCTCACTTGGTCCCTTGTTTTTCCTTTTTTTCCCCTCTGCCCCTCTTCTCCTGACTCTCTTTAATATTAATTAATTATTGAACATTTTCTATTTTTCACTGAAGTATTAGTATAACACTTACAGGGAGTGTGCTTATTTTAAATGGTCAGCTCAACTTGGCATTCTCCTAGACTGTGCACATCAGGATAACCAACATCCAGACCAAGAAAAAGCATTACCAGCAGTCCAGAAGCCCCCTTTATGCACCCTCCCACTCACAGCTCCCAAAGGTAATCATTATCCTGACCTGTAATGCCATAGACTAATTTTGCTTGGTTTTGAACACTCTATCAGTGGAATCATAAAGAGTATATTCTTTTTTTAAATACATATAGCTGATTCACTTTGCTGTACAGTAGAAACTAACAAAATGTTGTAAAGCAACTATACTCCAATAAAAATTAATTAAAAAAAAAGAAAGCCGTTTTAGAAACGCTGTAAGTTGGAGGATGAAACTACCCCTCTTTTCAGAACACCTGTTTCATGTAATAACCTAAACCATGATATGTACATGTAGCAACCCTTGTGGTTCTACCCAGACTAAATTAAAACACTGTATATTGAACACACAAAAAACAAATGAAGCTGCTCTGAACATTGGCATGCTGGTTCAAATGGGCTAAGTTTTTGTTTATTTGGGAAAATACCTTTGAGTGGGAGTGTTGTTTTGTGTGTAAGTGTGTGTTGAACTTGATAAGAAATTGCCCAACTGATTTCCAAAGTGGCCATACATTTGCATCCCCATCCGACCCCCGTGGGGTCGCAAAGAGTCAGACATGACTGAGTGACTGAACAAAAACAACAGCATCACAGCGCTCCAGGTGCTCAGAATTGGCTCCAGGAGGAGGTGCTGTCAGCATTGGGAGTTTAGTCCTTCCAATAGGTCTGTAGTTGTGGTTTTACCTTTTCTGGATCAGTGTATATTCTTTTAATGACTGGCTTCTCTGTCTCAGCTTTATGCTTGAGAGATTCAGCCAAGTTGTGTGTACAGTTCTAGAGAATTTATTCTCATTGCTGAATAATCCATTATGTGAATATTTATTCATCCTGTTTACTATTGTTAGGCATTTGGGTTGCTTTCAACTATTTTAAATTGTGCTGCAAATAAAACTCTTGCAGATTCTTTTTTTTTTTAAATTTTGGTAGATCGACTCATTTTTGATGGGTTTATGCCTAGGCGTGGAACAGCCAGGTTTCAAAGGTTTGTGTTCATAATAAGGAGATATATCTAGTTTTCCCAGGTGGTTGCATTGATTTACACTCCCACTAGCAGGGTGAGAAAATTTCAGTTGCTCTGCATCCTCACCAACACTTAGAATTGTCTTTTTCCTTATAACGTTTGATGGGTGAAGAGTGGTACTGCCTAGTTAACTTCATTTTAACACAAGGCACTTGAGCTGTCACTGATTATCTTGGTTTCCGCTTTCCCTTATCTTAGAAGTTCAGTGTCCCCACAAAGGTTTACCAAAGTGTTTTCCCAAGCAAAGAAGGCCATTCTCTTCCTAGAGGAAATTCCTTGAGCCAGCTGTGAAGATGATACCTTAAAACAAAAACAAAACAAAACCATATCTGAAAGGGCTTCTGCTGAAATGTTGACAGTGTTTATCTCTGGGTGATGGAACTGTCGGTACCATTAATTTTCTTTATGCTTATTTTGATTTTCTACATTGAACATATTGTTTGTGTAATTAGTAATTTTCAGACAAGAAAACATCTCCACCCATAATCCTGCCACTGTAAGGCAATTGTTTTCATTTTTCTGGCAAATGTCTATATTTTCTGAAAACCACTCAGTTGGAACAAAATAGGAGCATTCATTCTCTTCTGCAAAATGCCTCCTGCACAGTAATGAAAATGCCAGCTGCCCTTTTCGAGTGCTCAGATGTAGGCTAAGCCATATGAGAGTGCTGATAGGTATTTGCCTTGGGGCTTTATGTATATCACATCATTTGATTCTGGTGGAGGAGGTGTTATCATCCCCATTTCACAGATGAAGAAGCCGAGGCTCAGAGAGGCTGAGTGGTCCAAGCGTTCCAGCTAGGAAATGGCAAAGCTGGAATCTGAAGCCAAGTATCTGGTTCCAAAGCTTGCTTTTCCCTGCCTCATGTCGCCTTTCCCTCGCAGTGCCTGGCGGGATCGCGGCTGAGTCCCTGACCTTCACTCCGCTGGAGGACATGATCTTCCTCAAGTGGGAGGAGCCCCAGGAACCCAATGGCCTCATCACTCAGTATGAGGTGGGTGGGCCCCTGGTGGACAGTGGGCCCACAGGTTGGAGACGGAAGTGCGTGGGGTGGGAGAACAGAGGTGATCATTGGAGTTCCTTCAACTATGGCTGGGGTCCATACCCTGTGGGTGATGGGGACCTGAAGGCAGAAGGCAAAGGTGCCCGGAGGCCTGAGCTAAGGGGCACCCACGGTCCTCCCAAGCCTCCCCCTTTGCCCAACCATTTTCCTGGCTCACCTGGACCATGATGGGTGGGAGGCTACTTCCCCATCCCTGAGCCCACCTACTTGTCCATTCTGGCCCTAGATCAGCTACCAGAGTGTCGAGTCGTCAGACCCGGCGGTGAATGTGCCGGGCCCACGGCGTACCATCTCCAAGCTCCGCAACGAGACCTACCATGTCTTCTCCAACCTGCACCCGGGCACCACCTACCTGTTCTCGGTGCGGGCCCGCACGGGCAAAGGCTTCGGCCAGGCGGCACTCACCGAGATCACCACCAACATCTCAGGTGAGCCCCACCTGACCTATCCTGGCCCTTTTGGGGAGGCCCAGAGTCCCCTGGGCACGGAGGTGGGACTTCTTGGGGGTGGCAGTGAAATGTACCATTTAGAGGTTGAGGTCAGGGGTCAGGGAGGATTAACTCAGAGGGTTGTGGCGTTGGTTGGTGGAATCAGAGGGCTGAGGTCAGGGGTCAGGGAGGCTCAGGTCAGAGGGAACAGGGAGGCAGAGGCTGAAGGGGAAGCGATCTGAGGGTCAAGGAGCCTGGAGGCCTGGCCTTCCTGGTGCAGTGGCCAGGCTCTGGGCTTATGTCCTTGTCCCCTCCCCCAGCGCCCAGCTTTGATTATGCTGACATGCCGTCACCCCTGGGCGAGTCTGAGAACACCATCACGGTGCTGCTGAGGCCGGCGCAGGGCCGCGGGGCCCCCATCAGGTGGGCACGCGTGTAACGGAGGGCCGGGAGGTCAGGGTGGGAAAGAAGAGGCCTGTCCTCTGACCCAGAACCTGGGGGCCAGCTCACACTTGTCTTCCCTCAGTCTCCCACTCAGGGTTCAGAGTGTCGGGAGGAGGACGTTCTGTGATCCTGGGCAGGTGGAGGCCTGCACTCAGTCCCCTCTGAGGCCGTGGGCTGTTTGGTGGTGACTGTCATGAGATCCTGAACATGAGATTGTTTGGACCTCTCCAGAGGGCCTACCTCTGGCATCTTGGAGCCTTATTTCTCCCCAGCTTTTCCCCTGGGGGTTCCTGTCGAGGGAGATGCAGGGATGAGCTTTCTGGAAGACTAAGGCATCTGGCCACATGGGGTCATCTCTCTGGAGTGGCCGAGAGCTTGGCTTCCCTACTTCTTTGCAGAGAAAGCAGATGCTGCAGTGACTGTTTCCGTTGGGGAGAAGGTGCTGGAGATAAGATGGTGTGTGTGTGTGTGGGTGTGATGTGGGTGTATGTGAAAGAGTGTGAGTGTGTTTGTGCAATGTGTGCACACACTGCGTCATCTTAGGGATTTTACCTGCATGAGTCATTTGATCCTCATGGCAGCGGGTGGAGTGGGTATCAGCACCCTTATTTTCCGCATCAGGAAGCAGGCTCAGAGAGCCTGAATAACGTGCCCCTGAGGCCACACGGCTGGTAAGCGATAGCGCTGGGACTTGAAAGCCTGGTCTGTCTGCACAGCCTGTACCTTTCCTTGAAGTCACAGAGCCTCCCTGGCCCTCTGGTCCACCCCCTCCTTCCATAAAAGCTCAGGCACTGGGAGAGAGTGACAGCCTGCATTTGGCCATGAGAGGGTCCTGCTGAGACCCCCCAAGAAAGCAGGGGGTTTCCCAGGTGCTCTTGACACTCACTCCCTCACTCCTCCTTGCTCCCATTCTTTCCTCCTGCTTTGCCTCCCTGTATTTGCTACTGCAACATCTGCTTTGGGCTGATTCCCGGACCCTAAGGGGAGCTGCAGGAAGGAGTGTGCACAGCTCAGGGGAATTTGGCATTTTGCAGGAGCCTCAGGGCCCTGGTGTCTCTGAATTGGGAGGAAGTGGGAAACCCACCACCTTCTCCTTTCCTTGTCCCCTTGGGGGATCCTGTGAGCAGGCCAGGCAAGCCTGGGCCAGGGCGAGGGGTGGACCATGTGAGTGGAGAGGCCTGCTGGCTGTGTGACCTTGGACATGCCTCTTCACCTCTCTGAGCCTCCTTTTCCTTAGTGCCTTATGTGGACTGTCCCAGATCAAGATGTGCTTTGATCATGGTTCATGATTATTAGCATCTCCTGGCAGGACTTGGGGCCAGGGGAGGCCTGACCTCAGCCTGGGAAATGGAAGTTGAGAGGGGCCTGGGCTGGCTGATCATGGGATGAACCTATCTGGCCTAAATCCTAGGGTGCTGAGGTGATTCCCTCCTAACTTGGGAGCGCAAAGAAATAGCTGGAGAGCAAGGAAAAGGCATTTTTACTTTCCCAGACTGCAGGCTGTCAGTATGGGGTGTCACATGCCAAAATGTGACTGAAGCTGGGAGTGGAAAGATTTAAATTTGTCAGCATTCATTTATTTACTCTTGGCTTTGTTCCATGGAGGATTTGGAGGAGTTCACAGCACAAGGCCATTCAGTATAGTGATGAAAATAAATAGGAACACGCAAGATGGGATCAGGAGACAGAGACCAGGGACCACAAATCAGCCATCAGGCCTGGGAGATGGCAGGCTCAGAGTTGCAGACCCAGGGCTGCCTCTAGGTTGGGAGGGTATTCGAGATGTAGGTTTAGTGTGACCTCGTTTGCCTGCTCAGTGACTGGCTTCCCCACTGGAGGCCAGTTCCAGGAAGCTTAGAGCCCCAAGTGCCCAACACAGGACTCATGTCTGAGCTCAGTAAAAACTTTCTGGATGAATGAATGCATTGTGTCTTACTCGAATTTACTGAGGCCTAGAGGGAGCAGTTGGGAACCTGGTTGGAGCCCAGGGCTTGAGGTTCCCATGCCCTGGGAATCAGGGTGCAGCTTCAGGGCTTGGGTTGGCTTGAGCAGGGCCCACATACTTGCAGCCTTAGTTACAGTAATAACAGCTGCCAGGCACTGGCTGCGTGTTAAACGTGCCTCCTTCCTCACCTCTACTTTATGGAGCCGTCCTGTAATCACTTCCATTTTACAGAGGAGAAAACAGGTCCAGGGGGCGAAAGTGACTTGCCCAGCTAGTAAGAGACAGAGCTGAGATGAGTGCTGTCCTGGGTCTGACCCCAAAGCCCACGCCCTTCACCACCAGATGGCTCTCCCCCGTGACCACTGCGCTGTCCCCTCCCCATGTTCAGTGTGTACCAGGTGATTGTGGAGGAGGAGCGGCCGCGGAGACTCCGGCGGGAGCCTGGAGGCCAGGACTGCTTCCCCGTGCCACTGACCTTCGATGCGGCGCTGGCCCGCGGCCTGGTGCACTACTTCGGGGCCGAACTGGCGGCCAGCAGTCTGCCTGAGGCCATGCCCTTCACCGTGGGTGACAATCAGACCTACCGCGGCTTCTGGAACCCACCGCTTGAGCCCAGGAAGGCATATCTCATCTACTTCCAGGCAGCAAGCCACCTGAAGGGGGTGAGGGGCCGGCCGGGGTCGTGGAGGGGGCGGTCTGGGTGAGGGTGAGCAGACTCAGGACTTGTCAGAGCAGGCTGCTGCGAGGCTGGAGACCCTGCTGCATCCTCCACCCTCCACCTCCCACCAGCCGTATTCCTCCCTCCTTCCCCACCTTGCACCTAGGCCTCCTGTAACCCTGTCCACCTCAGTCCACCCATCTGAGCCCTGCCCTCCTAACCACCTTCTCTCCAGTACTAACCCCTTCCAGGGGGTTTCTTCCTCCCTGGTGGCTCAAGATAGTAAAAGATTTGCCTCGGATGCAGGAGACTCGTGTTTGATCTCCTGGGTTGGGGAGATCCCCTGGAGAAGGGCATGGCAACCGACTCCAGTGGGTTGGAGAATCACATGGACAGAGGAGCCTGGTGGGCTTTTCCCAGATTCATTGCTATCCAAGCTCCCAGCCTGGTCTCTGCCTCCTCCTGAGGCCCAGGTCTTCCATCTCAGGTTCCTCTGGCTCCAGAGGGTGTCCCTCTCCGCTTCTTGCTTTCACCTGACCTTGAAGCCTAGGACCCGCCTCCTCCCTGAAGCCTCGCCCTTCTCCAGGCTCCTCCCTCCTCGGATCGCTCCTTTCCAGGCTGCCCCCCGGCCAAGCGGACCCCTGGACCTAAGCTCTACCCCCATTTCTGAGCACCTCCTCCTTTCCCTCTCCTTGTGCTGTTATTTTTTTTTTCTTGTTTCCACCCATCTCATTCCACTTTCCTAAGGCATTGCCCTATTTGTGGGCTCCTCCCCTTCTTGGCCTCTCCATCGCTGGTTCCCCCTCCACCCTCCTGCCGGTGGGGTGTGTTTAGTTGCAGTTTACCCCAGAAACGCTTTGACCAGGGCCAAGACAGTCTGTCTAAGGTTGCCTCTGGGGAGGGTCAGGTCCTGGCTTCAGCGCTGCTGAGACCCGCCCCATCTGTGCCTCCAGGAGACCCGGCTGAATTGTATCCGCCTTGCCCGGAAAGGTAAGTCCCCCTGGATTCAGTCCTTCAGCCACGGGTTTCTTACTTGCTGGGCTCTGGGGAGGTGGGCGCTGGGCACTCAGGCCCGTGGGAGCAGAGGAGGGAGGTCTGGCAGACTTGGGTGGGGCAGAAAACATTTCCCTTCTTGGGTCCTGTGTGCCCCATCTCAGGGGCTCCTTCTCCCAGCCTAGGCAGTAGGGACACATACCCTCACACCACCATGGTCACGGAAGGGGCCTGGCAGAAGGTGAGCCATTGGGGTTGGAAATGGGGTGGTGGGTACTGGACCCTGGTCCTTGAGTCTGTATCTGCCCCCTTTCCTGTGGGGAGGAGAAGGGGGACAGCATGGACCCTGTAGTGTCGGGATTGACGCTGCTCCCAGATAGGGAGTGTGGGTGGTTCCCTGTCCTGAAATGCCCTAACCGAGCCCTTGATATGTAATTCTCTCCCCTCGTTGCCTCCCAGGAGGGCAGGGGGCTGGGTCTGAAGGCCCCACACACGTCCTTCATCCCCCATCCATCCACTGAAGGATGGGGATGATTTGAGGCAGTAGAGAGGGCATCTCAGTGGGCACCACCTTCCTGTGCCTGCTGGGCTGTTCTGATGAGGAGCTATTCCAGATAGGGGCCCAGGGCACATAAGGCCTCTGACCAGGGGACGCAGAAGGTGGGAGGCATGTTGAGAGATGGGTCTGACTGACCGAAAGGCGGGACATGTGCTGAGGATGATGGGTGGGTGTTTTTGTGCGCCTCTTTGCGCAGCCTGGTTTAGTCCCTGGGGCTTCAGTTCAGTCGCTCAGTCGTACCAGACTCTTTACGACCCCCATGGACTGCAGCAGGCCAGGCTTCCTTGTCCATCACCAATTCCTGGAGTTTAGACCTCTGCAAGCAGGGGGAAGGTGGTCCCTGCCTCCCCTCTGATCCTCTGTCCTGTGTTGTTTTCCCCAGCCGCCTGCAAGGAAAGCAAACAGCCTCTGGAGGTATCCCAGAGGTCGGAGGAGATGGGACTCATCCTGGGCATCTGTGCAGGGGGCCTTGCTGTCCTCATCCTCCTGCTGGGGGCCATTATTATTATCATCCGAAAGGGGTGAGTGAGGCCAGTGCCCTGGCCCACCCGGGGCTTCTGTCTGTCCGAGGCCTGGTGAGCAGAGAGGAGGTGGAGGGCTGGTCGGGCAGCCGCCTGGCAGGCGTGTGGAGGGTTGCCAGCCTGGGCATCAAGCCTGTGGATTGACCCAAGCCGGTGAGGGGAAGCCCGAGACTCTGCAGATGGAGCTGCCCCAGAGTGGCTTGGCTGGAGCCCAAGTCTGGCCGGTGGGGTGCCCCATGTCCAGGGGAAGGCGCTCAGTGCCCACTGCCAAGGAGCCGTGCTGGGAGTGGGCCCCACCCGCCTGTGCCCTCTGGGCTGTTCTGATGGAGATGGTAGGGAGGCAACCTGACTTGGCATCCTCAGTGCACGAGAGATCTTCTGCCATTGAGTCTGCCCTAACCATGGGGTTGGCGTGTTGACCCTGAGCAGTGGGGGGGCGGGGCTCACTTCCCTTCACACCGAGGACCCTGAGCGGCAGCTCTTCCCAGGCTCCGTCTTCTCTTGGGCTTGCCCTGGACTCTGTTACTGTTGATCCCCGAGGAGGTCCTCCTGGGCCCGTGACTCAGAGGAGACCTCCTCTCCTGCCCTTGCCATCGTCCCAGGCCTCCAAGGTCCAGCCTTGTGTTTTCGTGGGATGCACTTTCGGGTACCTTTCACAGTGGGCGGAGTGAATCCCAGCCTATCTTAGAACCTAGAACTTAAATGGAGTTTTGGAAATCCAGGATGTGAGATTCTGAGAATCTCTGAGTTTTAAACTGCGGAGGCTCAGAGCCTGGAAGCTGAGAGCTGCCATTGTAGTTCAGGGATGTCTGGCCCAGTGGTTTTCCTGTCTTTCAAAGTAGCAGAACCTAGCTTCAAAACCCCAGGTAAACCCCTCCTGGGAGCCCAGTACAGGGAGCACTAAAGACTGAGTCTCGGTTTGCAGCTCGGTGGGCTGCCTTCTGAGATCCCTGTGCTCTCCCTCCCTGCCCTACCTCATTCCCTACCAGGCAGCCCCAAGATACTGTGGTCCAAGCACCTTAGTTGCGGGATGGAGATGCTGAGGCCCAGAGCGGGGCAGAGACCTGCCCAAGGTCACCTGGGAGCCAGAGGCAGAGCCCGCTCCACCCCCTCCCTGCCTGGGCTCTGGCGGCCCCTGCTGCTGCCAAGCTGGGCACACATGGGTGGGTTGGCTCTGGGTCTCCAGGCTGTCAGGAGCAGATAAGCAGGATCCAGGGAGATGAGGGAGAACTGGGGAGGGCCCCTCTTGCCCGGGGCCAGGCACCGGCAGGAGAGAGACTCTCCCCAAGAGTCTGGGGGGGCATGCCAGCAGTGGGGTGTTGAGATGGCCTGCCCAGGGCATCAGCCTCTGATTGTTCCCTATGAAGCTTCCTGAGGCAACATCGTTTAAACTATCATTTAATGAGTATCACACTGTGCCGAGAGCTCTCTACACATCACCCATTAGAACCGTAGTTACTGATCGCCTACTGTGTACCAGGCGCTGTTCCGGCACTTGGGAGACATCAGGGAATTTTTCCTTCCTGGATCCTGACCCAGAAAACAGATCTAAGTTCCTTCTCACAGGTCGGGAAACTATTTTTAAGTGACTCGCCCATGTCACTTTAAGTAGCAGGTCCTGACTGGACCCAGGCCTGACCGCAAAGCTCATCCTCCTTACGGCCGGGCACATGAGGGGCCTCACCATGGCTGGCACACCGTAGGTTCCTGTAGGAGGCAGGGTCCTGGGGGGTGGGGAGTGGCGCAGATAGAGGGCTGTAAGGGAGCGGTCAGATTTGGGGGGTTGCAGGTGGTCTTTGAGTCTCTACAGATCTACTCTTGAGGGAAGATGCAAAGTAGGGAAGGTCACCCACCCCAGCAAAGAGAGTGCCAGGCCAAGGAGAGGATGGATGGGTCAGAGATGCTGCCAGGGCCTCACTGGGAAGCCTTCTGCTTCATGCAGCTGCTACTGGAAGCCTCTAGGATCCCTTCCCTATAGCTACCTGCCCTAACCCTGTTCCTTCTTAGATCCTCTAAAAGGCTTTCAGTCCCCTTCTGTAGCCCCTTGCTGCTTTCCCCCGAATCCTAGCTGGCCTTCCGGGTTCACTGTGCTCCCGAGGGCTCCCTCAGTCTGCATTGTGGGTGCCATGGGGCAGAGCAGCTCTGGCAGGGATGGGGGTGTTCAGATCACCCTGGGGTATGGATGAAATGGACAGATTAGGAGGTTGCTGAGGGAAGCCCCCAGGGAGCCCCTGTGGACCCATGCACCCTACTGGAGAAAGGAGGCACCTGGGGTGGGGAGGAGGTGGCTGGGAGCAGGTCTCAGCTTCTTCATCTTGCCCCCTGGAGAGTGAGGCTGGATGCATCTGCCCCTGGGAACTCCGGGGTGCCCCAGGCCTGTTGGATCCTTTGGTTCTGTTTCCAGAGACCCTCCCCAGTTCCCTTTGCAGCATTTCCCCCAGCCTGCACTTCACTCACATACTCGCAGGCTTTGCTCAGTGTTTCTTTTCCCTGCTGGACTGAGAACTGCATGAGGGCAGAGGAAGTTCTGTCTTGTTGCCTGTGTGTCCCCCAGGTCCTCTGTGTATGACTTATGGATGACTCGGGTCCTCCTGAACCCGTGCCCCCACCCAGCAAGCAGAGAGGGCAGGGAAGGGCTGGGTACATGCTTGCTTTTGGGGAGGGGATTATTTTAACCTCACTTGTTTAGAGGAGAAAATGGAAGCTCATAGAAGTGGAGTTCTTTTAGTTATTTTTCTTCATTTATTGATTACTCAGTTCAATAAAACATGTATCGAGGGAATACATATTCCCTAGGCACTGTCTGGGGCCCTGGGGATCCAACAGTGGGCAAAAGCAACCAGGATGCTGTCCTCTTGTGCTTTGTGGCTATGGATGGGGAGCCTGGCATTAAACTAGAAAAAGCAGCAATGCGTAATTACAAATTGTGAAAAGACCAGGGTATCAGGGTGAAAGGCAGAGAGAAAGCGGGGACTAATGTAGCTGGTAGTTGTGGGGGAGTCCTTAGGATCGGCCCTTTTGAAGTTATGACAGTTCAGCTGAGATGAGAAGAAGGCAACTCCTTTAGCCCATCTCCCTGCCCTCAGGGCCACTATGACCAGATCAGGGCCTTAGACCCCTCCACTGTCCCTGGGACGGGAGATGTGCTGTGTGACCTCGAGCCAGTGTCCTGTCCTGGCTGGGCCTCAATCTTCCCCTCCCCTCTGCTTGCCTTCCCCTCCCTGCTGATGGGATGACGTGGGTGTGGGTGAGTGAATGAGCGGGCCTGGATGGGGCCTCAGGAGGAGACTGGCTCTGGGACCAGGGTCCTGGGCCTGGTCTGGACTCTTGCTGACCCCCCGAGAGCCGCAGGCTGACATGACTCTCCGGGACCCGGCTCCCCACCGGGGAGGTGGGGGATCAGACCTGCCCCACTGCCGGTGCCTCGAGGTCCGGTCAGGACTCTTGGCCCACCGGTGCTCTGGGTGCTCGTGAGGGGTCCATGCGGCTCCTTTAGTGGATCACACCCAGGGGCAGTCTGGGTGGTGAGGGTGGCCCCAGTTGGTCCTGGCATCCAGCCCCCTCCCCTTCCTGGCCACTCATTCCTTCCCAGCTTGCAGAGGGCTGTCCCCTCAGGGAGCCTGCGGGGGTCAGGGGGTGTGACATGGGGACGGCGGTGGGGTGGTCTGCAAAGGTGAGTGCATAGTTACCTCGAGTGTGTGAGTGCAGGCATCTGTGCATGAGTGTGTTTGTGAATATATGTCTGTGTATGTATCTGTGTGTGTCAGTGTGTGTTTGAGCATAAGTGTCTGAGTGTCTGCATGTTATGTCATAGGTCTGTGTTTGTAAGTATATGAGTGTGTCCATGTATTTCTATGTGAGTGTGTGTATCCGTGAGTGTGTCTGCATGTGTGAGTATTTCTCTTTGTGAACACATGTGTGTAAAAGATCTGCTTCCCTCCAGGCCCTTTCCCACCTCCTTCTCACTCCAGCAGTGGGCTTAGGGAAGGTTCTGGAAGGAGCCGGGCCAGCCCTTGGGTCAGAGAAGGTCCTTCTGACCCGTCGGTCCCTGGCCAGCCCGGTCCCCAGCAGAGAAAGCACAGGCCCCTCCTGCTGTTGGTGCTGCCCTGGGCCCCGCCTTGTGCACGAACCGTGGCCCACCTGTGTGTTCTCTTTGCACGCTGCCAGGAGAAACCACTATGCCTACTCCTACTACCCGTAAGTAGTGCCCTGCCTGGGGCCCCGCCCCTCCTGGGGAGCCCCGCCCTGCCTGGGGTCA
>ML660197.1:7420498-7496535 GCA_007570785.1 Antilocapra americana
CCCCCTGGGGAGCCCCTCCCCTCCTGGGGAGCCCCGCCCCGCCTGGGGCCCCGCCCCTCCTGGGGAGCCCCGCCCTGCCTGGGGTCACCCCTCCTCCACGGCCACCCTGTCTCCGAGCTTCCCTCCTCTGCTGTCTCTCCTCTCCTCTCTCCGCCTCTCCTCTCTCGCCCCTCCTGTGTGGAGGTCACAGCGCTGGCTCTGTGCTCAGCGTCTCGGGTTCAGACCTGGCTCTCTGAGCCGCCCCAGACAAGTCACTGGACGTCCCGGAGCCTCCTGTTCTCTTGACCCCGAGGCATTCCCTAGTGTCTCAAGCCACTCCTGCTGCTCGGGGCCTCCTGACATCAGACCTCAGTCCACGTCCAGGAAGGTCCTCGCCCGGGTCCTGCTCTGGGTCCACAGCCACGTGCGCATGTGCGTGCGGGGGGCAGACACAGGGCAGCTCTCCCCACGGTGCACGCGGCTCCCAGGGCACCGCCAGCCCTTCTCCAGCTGGGCACAGCTCCTCAGACCCACCGTTCCCTGGGCGCCTCCCCTGGGCTCAGTTCTTCACACAGAATCCACACAACAACCCTGAGAAGAGGGCCTCTGATCGCCCCATTTCACTGATGAGGAAACTGAGGCTCAGGGAAGTTAAGGACTTGTCAGTGGTCACAGGTCATGCAGAGATGGGGTTACAGCCCAGGCCCCGCTCTACCTCCATGGCCGCTCTGTTTTCTGCCTTTGGGATCTCTGACCCTGCAAGCCTTCTAGGTCATTCCCCGGCCACCCATGCTTGTCCCTTCCTTGCAGAGCAGGTTCAAGTGACCCCGGGCCAGCCCAGAGGACGGTGGGCTCTCACCTCTTCCCCGGACCCTCTTTTTGCATATACATCACCCACCATCACACGGGCTTTTCCAGCAACCACACCCCCGTCAGCTCACATGGAGCCTCCAGCTCAGCTTTTCCTCGAGCTCCTAACAAGACAGCTTGCCTGCTCCCTCTACTCTGCAGCTGTTTTTTTTAAAAATTTTATTGAAGTGTAGTTGATTTACAATGTTGTGTTAATATCTGCTATACACAAAGTGACTCAGTTACACACATATATTCTTTTCATATTCTTTAAAAAAATTTTTTTTATTGGAGGGTAATTGCTTTACAGTATTGTATTGCTTTCTGCCATATATCAACATGAATCAGCCATCGGTATGCATATGTCCCCATCTCCCACCCCATCCCACCCTACTAGGTTGTCACAGAGCACCTAATTTTGAACTTAAATGCAGAACTTTTCCAAGTGTCCATATTACACGCCATCTGCTTGATCTTACCCTGAGGTCAGCTGGAGGCCGCAGTGAGAGGTGTCCCTCCTGGCTCTGCCTGCAGATCTGGTTGGTTGGTGTTTGAAGTTCTTCTGCCACATAGAGCAGGAGGCCGGGGCGGGAGCAGAGCCCTGTGGTTCACCACTGCAGATGGCCTCCTAGGCCAGGATCCACTCAGGGTGGATCCTCCTGGGGCACCGCGGTCCAGCTGCCTGACGGGCTGTCCTCTGTCCAAGGCCCTCTGTCTGCCGTCCCTGTGGTCGCTGGTGTCTGACCTGTCCTGCTGCCTCCCTGACCCTGTCTCCTTCTCCATCTCTCTCCTTGTCATTATTCTTTTATTTCCCTCCTCTCCCTTCTTTGTATCCTAATTCTCTTGTCCCACCCCTGTCTCCCTCTTCACCTTCCTTCCTCCTTCACCTTCTGTCCTGTGTTGACGGTCAAGGTCACAGCCACAGAGACCTCTCCTCCTCACCTCCCAAAGGGTCTTTGGCTCTGCCCTGGGCCAGTGAGGGAGATATCCAGAGCCTGAAGGGTGGGTGGGAGTCAGAGGCCTGGGCCCGCTGAGCCGTCGTCCAGATTGGGAAAGTCACACCCACTGCAGTGATAGCCACACTGGTCACCAGCATGGACACAGAGCCCTCTTTCCTGTGTTTCCCACAGGAAACACATTGTTGTCCTGGCAGGAGGGGCATCCAGAGGTCATCTGGTCCCTCCCTCTCCCCCCAGCAGCTCTGGAGCCAGGATGGGCTGAGTGGAGTTTATCTGTCTCTCTGGGGGAGTCCTACACTGGCCTCTTCATCTCCACGATGGCCAGTGTTCCTGAGCCTGCATGACCTGGAAGTCCTCTCTCAGGTCTGCCCTGAATCCTGCATGCTGTAGTGCTGTAGGTGAACGGCTCTCTGGTCCTGAGCCTTCTCTGTGATTGGGTCCTGGCTCTTCTCCAGTCTCAGTGCGGTTCCCATGTCCTTTCCCTTTGCCTGTGTTTCAGCCCCTGGGACACAGAACCTTGATCCCTGCCTCCCCACTTTCCCTCTCACTTTCCTCCCTCTCATTTTCCTCCGAGTTCCCTGGGGGTGCAAACTGCCATCCTCGTCTGTAAAGCTGGACTGGAGACCTGGGCTGTGCAGGGGTCCCTGCCCAGGGTCTTCTCCAGAGGCTCCCCTTCTTGGGAGGGACTGGGCCTTCTCCCTCTGCTGCTTCCGGTGGCTGGATGGGCTGGTGGGCAGCAACAGGAATATGGATGCTGTGTGGATTACTTAAGTCTAGTGTGGCATGTGGGAGGACCATCCTCGGTATCCTGGGGGTAAGAAAAAGTCGTGATTGGAATTTATTCTGTGCCCACTGGGCACTGGAGAGACTGGCCGAGCTCTAGCCAGACCCTCTGCCTGAAGGAGTAAGTGCAGTGCTTTCCCATGCAGGAGGAAAAGGTCCCAGGGCAGCTGCCTGGTGAGGCCAGAGGAAGGAAGGTTACGTGTGGGGCCTGCAAGGGCCGGAGCTGGGCAGTCATCTTCCTCGTTGTGGATGCGGTGATTGTTGTGACACCGAAATAGGCCTGGAGTGACTGTCCTCCCCAGTTCCCGAGCCCTCAGGCCTAGTGAGTTAGGAGGCCGCTCCCAGCCTGAGGCCACCGCTGCCCCATCCCTTGCTCTCAGCAAAGGTCCACGGGACAGGAACCCTTGTTGTTGTTCAGTCCCCAAGTTGTGTCTGAGTCTTTGCGACCCCACGGACTGCGGCACGCCAGGCCTCCCTGTCCCTCGCCATCTCCCAGGGTTTGCTCAAACTAATGTCCATTGAATCGGTGATGCCATGCAACCATCTCATCCTCTGTAGCCCTCTTCTCCTTTGGCCTTCAGTCTTTCCCAGCATTAGGGACCCCGCCCAGTCCCTTCTGGGCGAAGAGGCATCTTTCCCGGTCTGGTGAGCAAAGGATGGGGCCAGAGTCCCTTCAGCATCCAGAGGTGCTTCTAGACTGGCTCCTGGTCTCAAGGCCCCCTGGCTGCCAGGTCTCCCCATCCACCTCTGGGTGCTGTCCTGCCCAGCTGAGTACCCATGTCTCCCTTCAACCCTCCTCTGCAGGAAGCCAGTGAACATGACCAAGGCCACGGTCAACTACCGCCAGGAGAAGACCCACATGATGAGCGCCGTGGACCGGAGCTTCACGGACCAGAGCACCCTGCAGGAGGATGAGCGGCTGGGCCTCTCCTTCATGGACGCCCACGGCTACAGCCCCCGGGGTGAGTGCCCGGCCCTTCCTCGTGGCCCCCAGGAGCTCCTGCCCCAGACTTCTGAGAGCCCCCCATCAGCGGATTCTGTAACATTGCGAACCAGCAGGACTAAGAATCCTGCCGGGTACCAGCATGGGTCCTGGGGATACAGAAAAGGCACCGGTGTTATCTTTGTATTGGAGGAGCTTTAGGACAATCGAGGTCTTAGACGCAGATTCATCTAAAAGGAGTGTGAGTTCACATGTTAGTTGTGAGAAGTGTGCTGGGGACTCAGGAGAGGGAGTGCTGCTGCAGGGTCGGAGCCAGGGTCGGAGCCGTCTCCTTCCTGCTGTGTGAAAGGAAGTGCTCTGGAGTTAGACCTAGGTTTGCGTCTCAGGTCCCCTGAGCTGTGTGATCTGAGGCAAGTGGCTTAACCTCTCTGGTTGTCTGCTTCCTCATGTATAAAATGAGGATGAAGATCATCTCTGCTGGTGGTGCTGCTGGGAGACTAAATGAGAATGTGTAGACATTATTTAGCGTTATGGCTGGCCTGCAGGGAGAGGAGAGTGAGTCAGCTGTATATGCTAGGACCTTGTCATCAATCGCTTCATCACACATCCTTTTATTCTACTTAGTGCTGATTTGTACAAAAGGAAATAGAATACTTAGGAAAATCATGAAGTCGTAATAATACAATAAACACTGTGAAGCCCACTGGTGAATTTGAAAGTCATCTGAATGCATCTCTCATAGCCCCTACCTTCCTCTTAGATGTAAATATTCCCTTGAAATTTATGTTTATAACTTTCTTGGCTTTTGGGGAGTAATTTTTACCGTGTGTGCCTGTGTCCCCAAACAGTGCATTCTATAATTTCGCTCATTTCTGAGCTTGATAAAAATGAAATTGCTCTCTATTTTTCAGCTCAACACCATGTTTCCAACATTTACCCAGGTGGATGTTTTGCTATAGTTCATTTATTTTCTCTGATGTATAGTTTTCCATTGTATGAATATATCACAATTTATTTCTCCATTCTGCCATCCACGGGCATTTGATTTGTTCCTGGTTTTCTTGTTATTACAAACGAGGCTGCTGTGAACGTTCTTAAATGAATCTCTAGATGCACCTGCACAGCAGCTTCTGGAAGTAAGAGCTGCTGGATTATAAAGTATGTGCTTGTTCTGCTTTCTGAGACAGGGCCAATTGTTTTCCAAAGCGTCTTTGCCTGTGTTCGTTCCTAGCAGCAGGGAGTAAGAGTTTCCACCACTCTACATCAAGATCAAAACTTGCCAGGCTTCTTCACTTTTGGCAAACTAGTTTGTATAAAGATGGTAATTCTCTATAGTCTTAATTTGCATTTCTCTGATTACTAATGAAGTTGAACATATTTGCAAATCATCATCGGCCATTCAGGCTTCTTCTTCCGTCGAATGCCTGTTCATGTCTTTTACCTAATTTTCTGTTTGGTTTTCTGTTGCTTTCTTAGTGGTTTTTAGGAGTTCTTTATATATTTAGGATGAGACTCATTTGTCTCTTATGAATTGCAAATATCTCCTCCCAATTTGTGGCTCATCTTCACTGGTTATTTATAGTGTGTTTGGATGAACAGATTTTTGTGTTGATTTAGTCAAGTTCATCAGTCTTTTCCTTTTTGATTTCTATTTTTGTGTTTGTTTAATGAATTCTTCTGTATGCAAGGTCGTAAGACATTTTTTCACTTTTTTCTAAAACTTTTAATATTTTGCATTTCACTTTTACATCTTTGTCCATTTGTAATTGATTTTTGTATGTGATATGGTGATCTAGTCACTAAGTTGTATACGACTCTTGCGACTCCATGGACTGTAGCCTGCGAGGCTCCTCTGTCCATGGGGTTCTCCAGGCAAGAATACTGGAGTGGGTTGCCATTTCCTTCTCCATGTGATATAAGTTATTTTTTTTTTTTCTATAGGGAAAACCAACTGTCCCAGCATCAGGTATTATAGTTCATATCTTCACCACTGATTTGCAGAGCCACCCCGTGTCATATATCACATTTCCATATATATATATATAGGTTATGTTTTGGCGCCCTATTCTTTATCATAGGCCAGTTTGGTGATTCTTGTGTTAGTACCAAACTAGCTAATTACCGTAGGTATGTAGGTCTTGATATCTGAAGCATCAAGCCCTCCCAATCTTGTTCTTCTTGAACCTTGTTCAAGACATCATAGGATGTCTTGGCTATATTTGCTGTCTTTCTTTTTCTTGCAGATTTTAGAATCATCTCTTCAAACTCCTTGGAAAATTTTGTTGGCGGAATTTGCATTGAATCTAAGGATTGGCTTTCATTTTGTAAAACTGAAACTCGGCATCCATTAAACTCCCTGTTTCCTCTCTTCTCAGTTCCTGGCCACCACCATTCTACTTTCTATGACTTTGATTACTTTGTCTCATATAAGTGGAATCTTGCAGTACTTGTCTTTAGGGACTAGCTTATTTCATTTAGTGTAATGTCCTCAGAGTTCATCCATGTTGTAGCATCTTTTAGAACTGCCTTTTTTAAAATTGCTTTTTAAAAAAATTAATTTTTTTAGCTTTTAGTTTTTGGCTGCACCAAGCGGCATGAGGCATCTTAATTCCTTGGCCAGGGGTCATACCTGTGCCTCCTGCAGTGGAAGCTCAGAGTCCTAACCACTGGGCTGCTAAGGAACTTCCAGAATTGCCTTTCTTTTTCAGGCTGAATAATATTCTATTGTGTGGTATATGCTCTCTTTTCTGACCCCTTTTTGCCTGTTGATAGACACTTGGGTGATTTCCAGGTTTTAGCTATTGTGAATAATGCTCCAGGCAAGAATACTGGAGTGGGTTGCCATTCCCTTCTCCAGGGGCTCTTCCTGACCCAGGAATGAAACCCAGGTCTCCTGCACTGTAGGCAGATTCTTTACTGTCTGAGCCACCAGGGAAGCCTGCTGTGAACATGGGTGTATACAAATATCTCTTTGGGTCCCTGCTTTCAGTACTGTTGGGTAAGTACCCAGACATGGAATTGCTGGGTCATATAGTAGCTCTGTTTTTAATTTTTTGCCGGCCTGCCATACTGTTTTCCACCGTGCCTGCACCATTTTGCATTCCCCCTGGTAGAGCACAGGGGTTCCGGTTTTCCCCACATCCTTGCCAGTACTTGTTTTCTGTTAAAGAAAAAGAAAATTTTGCAGCAACCATCCTCATGGATGTGAGAGGGTATATAGTAGTTTCAATTTTCTTTTCCCTAATGCTGGAGTATTGGCTGTCTGTGTACTTTATTTGGAGAATTTTTGAATTGGGCTGTTTGTCCTCTTGCAGTTGAGTTTTAGGAATTCTATATTTATTCTGGATATTAATCCTTATCAGATAAACGATTTACAAACATTTTTATCTCATTCTGTGGGTTGCCTTTTTACTCTGCGAATAGGATCATTTGATGAACACATGTTTACACTTTGATGTTGTCCATTTTGTCTGTTTTTTTCTTTCGTTGCTTATGCCTTTGGTGTCACAGCCCAGAAATTCTTGCCAAATCTGATGTCATGAAGCTTTTGCCCTATGTTTAGGTCTTACATTTAGGTCTTTAGTCCTTTCTGAATTAATTTTTGTGTATAATGTTAGATAAGGGTCCAACTTCATTATTTTTCATATGGATGTCCAGTTTTCCCAGCATACATGGGGTACATTTGTAAAATATTATATTTCTAAGTATTGGTCATATAGAGAAATGTAATTGATTTTTGTGTGAATAGATATCTGTCTTATATCCATCCACCTTGATAAACTTTCTTTTTTTTATTGAATTATAGTTGGCTTACAGAATTGTTAGTTTCAGGTATATAATATAGTGATTTGATATTTTTATAGATTATACACCATGGAAAGTTATTACAATATTATTGGCTATATTCTCTGTGCTGTATATTACATCCCTGTGGCTTTTTGAATTTATAACTGGTCGTTTGTACCTCTAAATCCTTTTCATCTATTTTGCCCTTCTTCCCACCCCTTTCCCCTCTGGCAAACCCTAGTTTGTTCTCCATGTCTGTGAGTCTGTTTCTGTATTGTTGTATTTGTCTATTTGTTTGACTCTTAGAAGCTACTCATAATGTCACTTTTCTTCCTTTAGTTTGTTAGTGAGGTGAGTGACAGTTTTAGATTTTCTGTTTTTCCCCTTTAAAAAAAACTATTTATTTTTAATTGGAGAATAATTGCTTTACAATATTGTATTGATAGATTTCCTAATGTTAAAATAACCTTCCATTCCTGGGGTAAATTCAACTTGGTCTGATGCGTACTATTTTTTTTATGAATGATTGGATTTAGTATAATTGTAATTCAAGATTCTAAAGCTGTATTCCCCAGTGGGATTGGCCTGTAATTTTTCTTTTTTATGTTATCTTTGTCTGGTTTCTGGTATCCAGATTCTACTCATCTTATAAAATGCACGGAGATCTTGTCTCTGTTTTCCTTATCACAGAAGATTGGATCAGTGTCTCCAACTCCCTGAAAGTTGGGTGGAACTCATCTTTGAAATCAAAAGAGTCCTTTTCTTTTGTTTTCTTTATGGAAACATTTAAAACTTTTAATTCAATTTATTTATAGGAATAAAAGGCTATTCAAGCTTTCTATTTTTTCAAGACTCTTTTAGTAAGTTTATTTGTCTAGGAATGTTTCCATTTCATTTATGCTTTCAAGTCCATTGACTTGTATTTTTGCATGATGTTCTCTGTGACCTTCCCTCATTAAATTTGACTACGGCCCTGCATAGGAACTGTTAATCAACTCTTCATCTTACAAACAAGGGAAACAGAGACCCAGAGAGGAGAATCACTTGTCTGGGTCAAACCACCAGAAGGTGGCAGAGTCAGGATTTAAATGCAGGTCTTTTTGAATTGCAAATTGCTGTTTCGGTTGTACCACGCAGGCCTGGTGGACTGGGTAGCATTTGGGTTGGCAGAGACGGGAAGGAAAGGCATCTGTGCACGAGGAACAGCATGTGTAAATGCATGGAGGATGACCTGGTGAGGTCTGCTGGGGCTGAAAACTCAAGTGGGTTTTGTGGGGAGTGGGAGGTGGGGGTGGCGTGAGTACACAGCTTGCTGCCGAGTCCTAGGGAGAGACGGAGAGAGGCAGGAAACACAGACTCTGCGCCCAAGAAGCTCACTGACTAGTTGGGAGGTGAGATGGACCCAGGAAAGTCAGCCCCGGGCTAACTGCTGGGGGAGTAGGGGGGACACTTAGTGTTGCCATAGTCTTGAGAAGACAGCTTTGGGCAGGGGAGTCAGGGTTTCAGCTGAGATGGATAAGATTTGATGGACGGTGAGGAAGGGTGGACATTGAAGGCAGGATGCTGGACACTGGGATGGTGTGACGGCTGGGAAGCTCAAGATGTATTCAGGAGACGGAAGCTCAGTCTTAAGGCTTCTCTCTTTATTTATGCTGCGTCCTGGTCTAGCTGCTACTTTTCTTTTCCTAACAGTGAGGCCAGATTTTTGTGGTTTAGAACCATGTTGATTAGATGCAACCTCAGTATGGAAATTTTAAATAGGGACTTCCCATGCTGAGTAAATATTGAGCTGGGATGTTCCCAAATTGTTGGGATGTGTCCCTGTGGATTCTGATCCTGCCCTGAAACCCTCAAACCCTCTGGGTTCTCATCCTTCCAGAGCTCTTGACCACTATGGGAACCAGAGGGTTCCGGCCAAATGGTTTGTCAAATAAATGCCCCTTATTTGACACTGCAAATGCCCTTTTATCAGGAAGAGGAAAACAGAGGAAGACAATAGGATCCCAGAGTCACATGGGCCTGAGTGTGAATCCTAATGCTGCCACTTAAGGAGCAGGTCACTTAACCCTTCTGGGCCTCAGAATATAGAGTGGGTTGTCATGCCCTCCTCAAAGGGATCTTCCTGACCCATGTGTCTCTTACATCTACTGTATTGGCAGGTGGGTTCTTTACCACTAGCACCACCTGGGAAGCCCATAAAAGTGAAAGTGTTAGTCACTCAGCTGTGTCTGACTCTTTGTGACCCCGTGGACTGTAGCCTGCCAGGCTCCTCTGTCCATGAAATTCTCCATCCAAGAATACTGGAGTGGGTAGCCATTCTCTTCTCCAGGGAATCTTCCCAACCCAGGGATTGAACCAGGTCTCTTGCACTGCAGGCAAATTCTTTACCCCTACCAGGGAAGCCTCTATGTAATAGGGGGAATAACAATAACACCTACATCATAGGGATATTCTGAGGATTGAATGGCTTAAGAATCATGCTAGGCATATGAAAGCCCTCAGTATGTTAGATATTGTTAGCTACTGTTACAGGTTGTGTTTCTTTAAAGTTGCTTGCTAATTGCAAATAGTGAAGGAGAAGTATTGCATGCTGTTGGTTGTATAACTGGGGGCCTGTCTTCATCAAGGGTGGATGGGATTTGGGAGAGTGCCTATCTTTGAGGGAAGGCTGAGGATCCTCATTTTCAAATTAGGAAACCGAGGTCCAGAGAGGTCAAGTGACTTGAGTCAGAATTCACATTCAGGCTTCTCTGACTCCATACCCAGTGTTCTTTCCTCTGGGCCTCCAGTCCTCCCCACAAAACATCAGCTGTCCCGTGGTTCAGTTCACTTCAGTTCAGTCGCTCAGTCATGTCCAACTCTTTGCAACCCCATGGACTGCAGTACACCAGGCCTCCCTGTCCATCACCAACTCCTGGAATTTAATCAAACTCATGTCCATTGAGTCAGTGATGCCATCCAAGCATCTCATCCCCTTCTCCTCCCGCCTTCAATCTTTCCCAGCATCAGAGTCTTTTCAGATGAGTCAGTTCTTCACATCAGGTGGCCAAAGTATTAGAGCTTCAGCTTCAGGATCAGTTCTTCCAGTGAATATTCAGGACGTATTTCCTTTAGGATGGACTGGTTGGATCTCCTTGCAGTCCAAGGGACTCTCAAGAATCTTCTCCAACACCACAGTTCAAAAGCATCAATTCTTTGGTGCTCAGCTTTCTTTATGGTCCAACTCTCACATCCATACATGACTACTGGAAAAACTATAGCTTTGGTGAGATGGACCTTTCTTGGCACAGTAATGTCTCTGCTTTTTAATATGTTATCTAGATTGGTCATAGCTTTTCTTCCAAGGAGCAAGCGTCCAGTGGTTACTCCCCTAAAGTATCCCACAGTCATTATGGAGCTGGAGAAAGCCAAGGCCAGCACCTGAGTGCCCACCTTGAAGTTGAGGGCTGGCTCTTACCTTCCTTCCTCTCATCCTTCCTTTCAGGGGCTTCCAGCTGTGTGGGCAAGCTAGTCCTTAGGATCCGTTGGGGAGTGTGTGTGTGTGTGTGTGTGTGTGTGTGTGTGTGTGTGTGTGTGTGCGCGCTTGCAAGTTAGAGAGAGAGAGAGAGAGAGAGAAAGATCGCGATGGACATGGGTTTGGGTGGACTCCAGGAGTTGCTGATGGACAGGGAGGCCTGGCATGCTGTGGTTCATGGGGTTGCAAAGAGTCGGACACCACTGAGCGACTGAACTGAACTGAGAGATCCCATGGGAATGCATGGGTGAGAAGAGTAAGGACATGTCTTCTCTGGGCCCAGGAAATCGAGTGTCTTCTTGGCAGCATTATTATGGCAGCATTCATCATCCTTTGTCCTCTGGTGGTCCTGTTTGGAGAACATCTTGTGTTGCTCTCAGGCTCACCTGGAAGCGGCCCAGATTTGGCTCTGACTTCCTCCCAACCAGCGGGGGGCATTTGCTGGTCTTCAGCCATTGCAAGATGATTCCGTACCTACTTGTGAGGCCGTAGCAGGGCTTTTAGCCTTTCAAGATCTCTGAGATGAGCTTGGATTCTCTGCCTGGAGAGCTCACTATGGAGCTGTCAACATGGTTTCCATGAAGAGCACTTAGGACCCCTTCATCTCTGAGATCTTTGAACCAGCAGACTTTTTTTTTTTTTTTTTTGCTTGAAATTTGTATGCTTGTCTTGTATGCTTGTTGTGGATGCTCTTTAGAATTGTCATGTCTTGGACCAGGATCCGACGGTGGAGAAGGACCCTGGCAGAAAGGCCACCTCTTGTCAACCATCTGGCCTGGCTTTCTGAGACTCAAAGGGACCCTCATTTTCCCAGAAACTCCCAATGATGTCCACAGCCCCATCTGCAGGTGCTCATGTGCCAGGCACTGGGCTGGGAGCTGTAGACGTATAACCTTGGTAAAGAATATGCCGGCAGTGCAGGAGACACAGGAGACCTGGGCTTGATCCCTGGGTTGGGAAGATCCCCTGGGGGAGGGGATGGCAACCTACTCCAGTATTCTTGCCTGAAGAATCCCATGGACAGAGGAGCTTGGTGGGCTATAGTCCCTAGGGTCACAAAGCGTCGGACACAACTGAAGTGACTTAGCATGCATGCACATTGAATATTTATATCATCGTATTGGAGAGTAACAGTTTTAATCTTCATTTGCCGTATGAAAGGGAAATTTCTGGAGAGTAAGTAACATCCCCAAGGTTACATGCAGAACTGGGATTTGATCTGAAGCCTGTCTGACACCAGATCCTGTCTCTTAATTGCCGTAGTATACTGTATTCCCCTGAGGATATTTCATGAAACAAACAAGCTTTCTGTGGTGAAAGACAGAGGTGAAACCTTGCTATTCCCACCTATCTCTTGAAGATTTAAAATACACACTAACTTGTTGGAAACCCTGGGAGGTTTTACAGGGAAAAAACAACCTATTTATTTTTATTTAAACCAGAATTTCACAAACTCCTTTAAAACACAGAGACCCTCCCCATTATCCTTATCTTTGTTGAATATGTGAGTCATCTGGCACGACCAGTATTTTCTGGAACACACTTGGGCAGCCACTACTTTAGGCAAATCTCTCCTCTTCAGATCTCAGTTTCTCTACCTGAAAAATGAAGGGCTTCAGGCATTTGACCACAAATGTGTAATGAGTGGGCTTCCCTGGTGGCTCAGACAGTAAAGAATCTGCCTGCAATGCAGGAGACCTGGGTTCGATCCCTGGGTAGGGAAGATCCCCTGGAGAAGGAAATGGCAACCCACCCCAGTATTCTTGCCGGAAATTCCATGGACAGAGGAACCTGGTGGGCTACAGTCCATGGGGTCACAAAGAATCAGTTCAGTTCAGTTGCTCAGTCGTGTCTGACTCTTTGAAACCCCATGAACCGCAGCACGCCAGGCCTCCCTATCCATCACCAACTCCCGGAGTTTACCCGACCTCATGTCCATTGAGTCGGTGAGGTCATCTAACCATCTCATCCTCTGTCGGCCCCTTCTCTTCCTGCCTTCAATCTTTCCCAACATCAGGGTCTTTTCAGCTGAGTCAGCTCTTCGCATCAGGTGGCCACAAAGAGTCAGACACGAGTAACTCACACACACACACACACACACACACACACACACACACACACGTGTAACTGTCATGTGACTTGCCCTCTGGCTGTGAGCAACTGGAAATCTGGACAAAACATGTGAAACAGTTGTTTGCAGACATTGGGCACCAGGCTGTCTGCCACTGTGACTCCTGAGAAAAGAGAAACAAACCGAAGTGCCTGCCTCGCATTGCCCCTCTACCTGGAGGCAGCTTTCACACCTCGGCACAGGAAGTGGAACCCAAGCAGGGCCCCCGTCTCCCCAGTTTGAGGAGGCAGAGATTGGAGTTTGGGGAAGTGGAGCTGCCCGGGGTGGGGTATTGCATTCACTCCACTCATTAGTCAAGACTGGGAATTAAGAGTCAAGACCTGAAGGACGCGTATGAGTTCACGGGTCATCAGGGGAGAGTGGGGCAGAGGAAGAGCATGTGTGACGGCTTGGGAAGGGAGGTCCCGCTGGGAGTCCTCCACCCGCCCCTGCCCGCGCAGAGCTGGGCAGAGAACAGTGGTGAGACATGCAGAGAAAACCCCTGCGCCGCAGCCAGGCCAGGAGGAGGAAATAGGTGCTGAGTGTGTGGGAGTGAGTGTCGGAAGCAGGGTGTGGCCGAGCGGGGTTGTTCCTCCATCCCAGGACCTGATCTTGGGGACCAGAGGGGGATGTCCTTGGGGAGGCTGGCCAGGAGAGCCGGGGAGTGGTGGTCTGCAGGGAGGGGATGGTTTTCTGGAGTGTGGGGCAGCGTGAACCTCTCCACCTGCTCCCCCTGGGCTGAGCTGCCGTGCAGGCTGACAATGGAAATGCTTGTGCTGGAGAAACGCCTCTATTCAGGTGCTTCCCGTTCATCTGTGGAGGGGGTGGTGACGGCAGCTAATTTCGGGACTTGCTTGTCTTTGAATGGGGTGATTGCTGGGAGTTGTCAGTGTTCCAGATTGTTCCCTGGGAGGAAGAGGGGGAGGAAAGGAGGGGATATTGTGGGCTCTACTGAGCGCTGCCCCCTGCAGGCAGTGGGTGAAGTCACAGAGGGGGCCCTTGCTGGGAAGCCTGGGAGGGTGTGGGGACCAGGGTTCGCAGACCACAGGGCTGGGCCAGAAGGGCCCCAGCGGTCACGTGACCCGACCCCCTCATTCTACCAATGGGAAGACCGAGATGCCCCAGGGAAGGGGCTCCACCAGGGTCACCCAGGGCGGCCCAGCCAGCTGCCTGGTTCCAGCAAACAACCTGGGCATCCTCCATGCTGGCCATGCTCCCTTCCCTCCCTCGGCCCCCCGAGTCCATGTGGGGTTCCCCCGGCTGGGGCCTGTGCATGTCAGGAGCCCCTTTTCCCTTTCTCTGGCTGCAGGAGACCAGCGTGGCGGTGGGGTCACCGAGGCCAGCAGCCTCCTGGGGGGCTCACCGCGGCGGCCATGCGGCCGGAAGGGCTCCCCGTATCACACGGGGCAGCTGCACCCCGCGGTGCGCGTGGCCGACCTCCTGCAGCACATCAACCAGATGAAGACGGCCGAGGGCTACGGCTTCAAGCAGGAATACGAGGTGCTTGGCCCTGTCCAGCTGGGACCCCTCGCCAGGGCCTTCCCTGGCTCCTCCTCACTGTGGACCCTGGCAGCCCTCAGCGTGTCCCTGGATGGATCCTTGCCCTGACAGTCACCATCTCAAGCTAATTTGTTGACCTTGACCTTGAGCCTAATCTCAGCCTGACCTAGTTTCTTCCTCATCCTAACCCTGATTTAAAAAGTGTCTGAATCTTATGTTGGTGTCCGTCTGGACCCTGCCAGGATCCTTCTGTCCTTGGTATGAACCTGGCCACCACCACTGACCCTGACCTCCAACTAAACCCCAGTCTGACTTTGACCTTGACACTCATCCTAAGCTCTGTGTGAACTCTGACTTGAATCCCATCCTACCTCCGTCTGGACTTAATCTGACCCTCACCTTTACCTTCGTCCCAGCTCAGACCTGGATTTGACCTAAACCTGACCTTCATTCTGAAATGTCTCTGAACTATAATTACCTCTTTTCCCCTCTTTTTCTCACTCCCCGCCCCCTACTGCTGGGTATTAAAGTCAGTACCTCACATATAAAGGAATATACAGTGACTTTATCTCAGGCCCCAAGTTTAACCTGAACCTGGCCTTTATGTGGTCTTACCTCCTCCTGCCAACATTGTCGGGCTCTTGGGAGGGGAGGGGCTTCCCTCCCCCCACTCACTACCCCTTTCCCTTCTGGCAGAGCTTCTTTGAAGGCTGGGATGCTACGAAGAAGAAAGACAAGGTCAAGGGTGGCCGGCAGGAGCCCATGCCTGCCTGTGAGTCCTGCGGGAGGGCCTGCGGTCTGGGGCAGCGGGTGGGAGGAAGCGGGACGTGGGGGAAGAGCAGAGTGAGCCGTTTACGGAGGGCCTGTCGCAGGCCGGGCTCTGTGCGGAGCACCACGCCGCTAGTCTGACTTGGTGTTCTCCGTAGTCCTGTGACGCGGGATGTAGCAGAACTCCCACTTTACAGATGAGGAAACTGAGGCTTGGGAGGTTCAGCTCCCCTCCCGGGACCACGCAGCGGATCTTTGCCGGAGCAGCACAGGGCCTTGGGCCTCCTTGACGCCGCAGCCCCGTCAGACCACTGGCCTACCTCCAGCAATACGGAGGGCCTGCTGGTCAGCCCTGATCTCTCAGTTCCCTGACTGCCCTGCCTGTGTCCTGGCTCTGGCCTCCAGGAAGCCTCCCCCCACTGCCCCAGCACTGGGCTCCCCAGTTCCGTGCCTGCCCGCCCCATGGCCACATGCTCTGTGTTTCCAGACGATCGGCACCGAGTGAAACTCCACCCGATGTTGGGAGATCCCGACGCCGACTACATCAACGCCAACTACATAGACGTGAGTGCCTCGCCCCGTCGTGGCCGCTGACTGGCCCTGGCCGCTCCAGGCTCGCTGTCCGGGCGGGGCAGGACCCGGCAGGGAAGAAGGCGGGGTTCACATGGCTGGATTTCTGGGCGCCCCACCTCCTGCAGGCAGTGCCAGGGAGCTCAGCAGAGGGGAAGACAGGGTGGGCGGCGGCTGTCAGGAGGGCTTCCCTGGGGTGGGGGTGGGAGTGAAGCAGAACGGAGGCAAGAGGGCAGACAGCCAGGCCTAGACGTGAGGACAGGTCCCCTCTCGGTGAGGGGCCCCAAGGCTGGCTGTGGGATTCTCATGGCACACAGTGAGGTCGAGTCAGGCCGGGGCTGGACTGTGAAGGCCTCGAATGGCAGGCTGAAGAGCTGGGCTTTTTCCTGGAGGCATCAGGGAGCATTGGAAGTGTTGGACTGTGACAAACTCAGGTTAATTGACCATGTACTGTGTGCCAAGCACTGTGCTAAGCACTTTATGCCAAATATTTAATTGTCTATAATCCTGACAGCCACCCTATGGTGTGGTCAGCATCGTGGCCTCACTTTACAGGTGAGGAAAACTGAGGCTCAGAGAGGTGAAGCTACTTTTCCTAGGTGACCCAGCTAGTGAGTGGTCAAGAAGGGAGCCGCATCTCAGCTGATCAGGGTCTCCAGAGCCCTTGCTGCTGATGACAGGGCTGTCCTGCCAGCCGCAGCAGCCACTGGTCAGGCTGGACCGGAGAGAGGGGCCGGAGACAGGGCAGGCAGCCAGGGGGCCGTGGCTTGGGTGTGAAGAAGAGGCGATGAATCGACTCCCAAGAGTGGATGAGCGTGGGACAGGACAGGCCCAGGTTGGACTCCCCGACCGGCAGCAAGTCAAGTGTTCAGAGAATCACTTATTCATTCATTAGATGTTAAATATATTTTAAGCATCTACTGTGTACCAGGCATCGTGCTGGCCACCGGGAATACAGCTGTGAAAAAGGAGACATAGTCCCTGCTTTCCTTGAATCTGTAGATTCTAGTCAGGAAGGCTCATAAACATACAACTAAAATGAATTCAGGTTAGATGGGCAATCACAGGCCAGGAAAGAGGAATGAATGACTTTCTCAGCATCGTACGGCAAGGTGGTGGTGGGGCCACGTTTAGCCGTGTTGGGCGGCATGGAGGCAGAGGGCTTGCGCTGGCTTTGGGTGGCTGGAGAGGGAAGGGAAGGGTAATCTCAGGCAGGAGCAGCGTGCCAGGTCAGAGGTGGAGGAGGCGTGTATCCAGGAGTGGGGGGCGATCAGGGACAGTGGAGGTGACCTCTCCTCTCCTTCTTCACTTCTTCCTGGTGGCCAGATGCGCTCGCCCGTGTTTGCCAAAATCCCTTGCTTTCTCCTCCACCCGCTCTCCCACCCTCTCCCCAGGCTGCAGTATGGTCCGACCTGGCCTCGCCTCTCAGACTTGGGCAGCTTTGGGGACAGGGACAGGGGCCTCACCTCGGGGTTCTCAAGGCCCTAGTCGGCTTCTCCCGGGGCCCTGCCGGGGCCCTGCCGCTGCCCTGCTCTTGCCCAGGCCCGGCCACCCATCTCTGCTCTGCCTCACCTGCTGAGCAGCACCCATCCCAGCCACTCCTGTGCTCCGCTGTCCACCTCCATCTGCCTCTGGCCTAATATCTGTCTCTTTTGCTTTGTCCTGTTCCCTCACTGGAATCATTAAGATTCGGATAAACCGTGAAGTAAGTATCTCTCTCCCATTTCCTCCTCCTCCTGTCTGTCCAACCGGCCGTATCTCTTGCTCTCCCTCTCTCTCTCGTCTCCGTCTTCCTTCTCCTCCACTTGTGTGCCCAGCACCGATCGTCCCCTTCAGCAGCCTGGCCAGGGGCCGCGGGGCTGAATGTTTGACACGACCCCTGTTGTAAACGATGCCCTCTATCTCCCCTACCCTAAGCGGGGGCCTGCAGTGTCCAGGTGCCTCCTCAGGCCCCGGCCACCTCCCTGGCCCCCACCTCTGTCACCCTTCTCCCCAGCTCCCCGGGACCCGATGAGTCCTCATTAGCCATACCTTCTGTGGGCCTGGGAGGGGTGGGGTGGGAGGAGCTGCCCTGGGTGCCCTGTCCCCCCACTGCTTGGGGGTCCGGGCCTTCCAGGAAGCAGGGATGGCCCCAGGCACCCCCTTTAATAGTAGTTTCCCTGGTGTTCAAATCCCTTTGTGATCAGTTTCCTTGAAACTCAACCCTCACCGCTTTGCCCCCAAATTTAGCCCTAATTTTAATGTCTTATTTTGGGGGAGCTGTTGGGTATTTTATCTTAAAAAATTGTGCTATGTTTGGGCCTTATAAGAATTAAAAAAAATTTCATCTAGCAGTCCTCTCTCATTTGATTTTTTAAATATACTTTTTGTAATAGTTGATACCTGATGGGATTATTTTTGGGGGTACCTTGTCTATTGTATCTTCTTTTTTCTTTTACAAATATATGCCTGGCTTTTTTAAGATTGGAAAAATACAACTCATTAGTAGACTTTCAGACAACATGTATATGCTTGGGATCTTGCACTAATATATAAAGCGTAAGGTCTCTGCTGTCGCATCTGCTGGAGATGACAGTTGTTTCTCATGTGCTCCTAGATAGCCTCTGCCTTATTTTGAGTTTCTTTACACAGGTGATTTATAAAGTTGCTAAACTTACATGAAATATAAGACCCACAGCAGGCAATGGGAGTACTCAGCCTTAGCACCCCCATTAGGAGATGATGAATATAGATCATTATATATATATTTTTTGCTTTAGAAATTTTTTTATTTAAAATTTTTTGGCCACATGGCATGGCCTATGGTATCTTAGTTCCCTAATCAGTCTCCCAATCAGGGATTAAACCTGTGCTCCCTGCATTGGGAGCGTGGAGGCTTAACCGCTGGATGGCTGAGCAAGTCCCTAGATCATTATACGTTTTGACATCTCAATCTCCATGTAACACATTCATTTAGTTGTTGCCAGACTATTATGAAATACCCTGAGGGGGCATGGCTTCTTTCATTTTCAAATGGCCATTACCAAAGACATGATTGGCTGAGTACGTGCTCTGTGCCAGGCACTTCTGGAGCCTAGAGTCATCTTTGCCACACTCTATGAGGTTGAGACCTGCATTTGGCAGATGACAAAATTGAGGCATAAAAAGACTGAGTGGCTTACTCATGGCCCCACGGCTCTGGATTAGCAGAGCTGGGGCCTCAAATCCAACCTGAGCCCCATACTCTTACATGAGACCCTGGATCTCCCTCTTTGGGGGCATTGGGATGCCCCAGGTGCTTTGCCCACCATTGGGTAGTCACTCCCCTAGCTCTGCCCACGCAAAGGCACCACACTCGCCCCGAGTGTCTGCTCGGGAACAGGCCCCTAGCACATGCTGACGCCCCAGAGTAGGAGCACCCCTGCTCTCTAATCCTGGTCTCTAAAGCGGGTGTGCTCAAGGTGGTCTCTTTATCTTCCTTTAACATCTGATCATTTAAAACTTTCCATTTCACTGTCCTCTGTGTGATGTAATTGTGCCATAATGCACATGTGCAACTAAAAAGTGAGTTTGCAGATATCGAAAGCCATCTGTCTGAAAGATTGTTGAGCTGTTTGCTGTATGTATTGATTAACAGTTGGGTGCTGGCAATATGCTGGGCACTGGAGACTCTGGCTCTCGTGTGAGAGTCTCAAGCAAACTGGCTTTAGGTGGAGTAGCCTGTTTCCAGCTTGACTGAGGCTGGGGGTAGAGGGCAGCACTGGCAGCACCTCTGCAGAGCAACTCTCTGACCCCAGTTGCCCAGCAGCTCCCCTAAAGACACGAAGCAGAGGCATGGCTGGGGAGACAGGGGGAAGGAATTAGGCTAGACCTGGAGAGGTGGTGAGGCTTGAGCGACTCTGGGAGGCTCTTCATTCCTGGTAACTTTGACTATGTTTTGGTCATTTTCACGGGCACGCGTAGGTATACAGCACATTCGTGTCTTGGTATCATCCTCATATTCTGGAGGAGGACAGAGGCTTAGAGAGTCAGAGAGCCTGGCTTCTCCAAGTGTGTTTGAGGCCCCACCTTGGCACCACCTGGGATCTGGTTGGAAATGCACAATCCCAGGCCCCGCCCCAGACCGTCTAAGTCTGAATCTGCCTTTTAACAAGATCTTCAGATCTGCATGCACATTAAAGGCTGAGAAGCGTCTGCTTAGTGCCTAGAATCACACAGTTACTACTTGGCAACAGAGACCCTGCTCAACCTGACCCAAGACGCGTATTCTTAACTCCTGTCATAAACTGCTGTCTGCCCAGTAATTCTTGATGTTCACACCATTGGGATCTTCAGAGATATTTGTTGACATTTAAAGCGGTAATAATAATGGTGACTATTGATTAACTACTGGCTTTGTGTTTGCCATGTGCCAAGCCCTTAATACATGTAACTTTACCCTTCACAGCAGCCCAAGGAGATAAATACTATAATTATTTCTATTGTATAGATGCAAAAATACAGACAAAAAGAAATAAAGGAATTTGCCCAACAGTTAGCAGGAGTTGTGTAGAATTGGGATTTGTACTCTGGCAGTCTGACTGCAGGGCCTTTTGGGCCTGGGAAGCCCACTGGGTCAAAGGCGGGAGCTGTGTTGAGGCTGTGAACTTGAGGCCAGTGGCTGATCTTGGCTGTTTCTCTTGCACCAGCTCTGCAGTGCTTCTTACTTATTTCGTGTCACCTGCATTGATTCCCTGGGTGTCTCATGGGTGACAAGATCTCATGGGTGGGTCCCGCCTCAGGGTGGGAGTGGAGTCTGGCTGGTTCCACTTCTCAGCCTCGGGGCTCTGGGGATGGAAAGATGAAAGTAGCTCTTGGCCTCTTTTGTGGGAGATAATACAAGTAAAGTGCTTAGCACAGTATGTGTCCATAACAGGGCCTCAAACATTTTTTATTATTTTAATAAATAACTATTTAAGTTATTTATTATTATTATTATTATTATTATTGATTTTAAAAAACATTTTATCTAAGGGCCATGAGCAACTCCTGTGTTCACTCGCTCCTAACCTGAAGCCTTCATTGGGCCACCCCAAGCCCTGGGTGACTGGGTCGTGGGGAGGGACATTGCCCACTCTGGCTGCCCTGAGCAGCACTGAGATAACTGACAAGACCCAGCCTGGAGCCTGGGGTTGCTTAGGGTTTCTGGGGCTTTGGGACCAGGATAGGGTCACTGTGCAATGTATTTGTCTCTAAAGAGCAGCTGGGTTATAAGCAGATTAAGGGCAATTATCCCAACTATGAAAGGGGAGACCCTCTAGGCCCACGAAGGAGTCGTGTTCTCCCTTGGGTCACGTAGCAAAGATGAGATTAAACTCATGACCCTGGTATCCAGGCTCTACTTCCTTCCTTACTTGGGGACGGGGAGGACCAGTCAAGAGGGTGGGGCACCTCCCTGAGTGGGGGCTGTGTGTGCAGCTTCTGGGAGAGGAGGGCAGAGGGGCCTGAGCAAGTGAAGGGCCGATCCCCGGGGTCATAACATGCCCTCTTCTCCTGTTCCAGGGCTACCACAGGTCAAATCACTTCATAGCCACTCAAGGTACCTGGCACCTCTTCTCGTGTTCCCCCCACCCCCCACCCCAGTGTGCTGAGTGCCCTCTGCCTGCCTTCCTGCCTTCCCTGCTGATCTGCCTGCCTCCCTGTCTGCCTTCCATCTGTCTGTCTGTCTGGGTCTTCTGGAATCTAGACATCCATATCTGTTCCCTCTATGTGTTTATGTCTCCCAATGTCAGCTGTCCGCGTGTAGCTCCTGGTCCACTTGTCTGTCTGCATGCAAAAGGGCCAACCAGTCTCGGTCCTCATGGGTGTGGGTCGTGTCTCTTGGTTTGGGGGCTGCCTGGGTCTCTCGAGCTGTGTCTTATCCTCTCTACTGTCCATCTGTCCATCCTTCCTGGATGCTTGTGCCATGGCCCCCCAGCTCTTCCTTCTGGGTTCCACTCAGGATGACCGGGGTCTCCAGGCAGGCTCCTCCTGATAATGACCACCCCAAGGGCCCAACAGGCATGAGTTGGCAGTTGATGGGGGTGTGTGGGGGTGAGCATGAAGCCCCCAGTGGGGCTCAGGACCCTCCTGGCCTGCATTGGTGGTGCGGGGCAGTGGTGTGCTGGGCCTGGGTGGAGACCTGGCCTTAGCGACAAGCCCCATCTCTGCACCCCAGGGCCAAAGCCTGAGATGGTCTATGACTTCTGGCGCATGGTATGGCAGGAGCACTGTTCCAGCATCGTCATGATCACCAAACTGGTGGAGGTGGGCAGGGTAAGTGGGGCCCTGGGGGAGGGGGTGTGGCAGGTGGGGGTCAGTGAAGAGCCCGCTGAGCCTGCCCCTTGGGGCCACCAGGTGAAATGCTCGCGGTACTGGCCGGAGGACTCTGACATGTACGGGGACATCAAGATCACGCTGGTGAAGACGGAGACTCTAGCTGAGTATGTCGTGCGCAGCTTTGCCCTGGAGCGGGTGAGTCTCCTGTGGTCACCAGGCCCCTCTGGGGTGCCTGAGAAGGTGGGCCAGGGCCCTCACCACCACCCCCCCAGCCCAGGAGTGGAGGGTGGAGATGGCACTCTGCATCCCGAGCAGGGCAGCCACTCTGTAACTGCTGGGGGCACTGTGAAAGGATGGAAAGGTGCTTGACCAGTGTTTGCAAGAGGAAGTCAAGATGATGAGGTTGGTGAGAATGTAGAGAACGATGAGGATGCTAATGATAACTGCCAGGTGTTGATCCTGCTCTGTGCCAGGTGCTGCTCTCAGCCCATTATGCATATTGTTTCAGCCCTGTTTCAGTCTGTGGGTTAGGCCTTTGTCATTAGCCCCATTTTACAGATAGGGAAAGTGAGGCTCAGAGTGGTTACATTACTCACGAAAGGCCACAGGCGAGGGACAGTTAAGTCTTCTGGTCCACAGTCCTGTTTGACTATCTCAGAGGAAAGATAGTTTTTCCCCTTTGAACTAAGACTGGGAGCATCAAAATGATCTCTTAAGGCAGTTGTGTAGCAGGTGGTGGAAGTGGGTGACTTACAGTGCAGATTTGGCATCAGGCAGATCCTGGCCCAACCCCTGCCTAATGTGTGTCTTGTCTTCTTCGGGCAAGCGGTTTCTCATCTTTGAGGCTTAGGTTTCTCGCTTGTACAATGAGTCATTAATACCCACCTTGTGAGTCTCGTTGGGGTGAACTGAGTTCCTGCAGTGAGATGCTCACTCCCGTGCCTGGCATACTGTAAGTGTCTGGTAGACACCAGCATTCAGTGCCTGGCACACTGCAGGTATCTGGAAGATGCTGGCAGGGACTCTGATGGTCACTTCTGTTGTCTCACCAGAGAGGCTACTCTGCCCGCCATGAGGTCCGCCAGTTCCACTTCACGGCCTGGCCGGAGCACGGCGTCCCCTACCACGCCACGGGGCTGCTGGCCTTCATCCGGCGTGTGAAGGCCTCCACACCCCCTGACGCTGGGCCCGTGGTCATCCACTGCAGGTGGGGTGCTGGGGAGCCCAGGGAGAAGGGGGTGGGGAATGGGGTTGTTTGAGGTCCCTAAAGGAGATTGGGCCCGAGTCCATCCTGCTCAGAGACACAGGACAAGGGAGAGTGACCCCCTGACACCCTTTGCCCTTTGAGCTTTGGCCCTGGGATTGGCACCGTCGTGTGCACACTAAGAAGTGTAGCTTATTATTATAGGCTATTATAATAATAAGTAAGCTTTAGAAACTTCCCCAAATTCGCTGTGAAGGACTCAGGACTACTCAGATCAAGAAACAGAACATCATCAGAACACAGAAGTCCCTGGAGCTCCCTTCTGGCCTGTACCCCACCTCCTCCCTTCCAGAGTGATCGCTCTCCTGACTTCTAAGCCTGAGATTCATTGTGCATGCTTTTGAACTTTGTGTCAGTGGAATCACACATCAGGTGCTCCTTGGAGTCTGACTTTCTCTCAACCTTATGCTTGTAAGGTTCATCCATATCGTATCCTATTCCACTGGGTGAACAAACCACTGTGTGTTTATCCATTCTGCTGTGGGTGGGCATTTGGGTGGTTTCCAGCTTTGAGCTTTTATGAACAGTGCTGCTAAGGACATTCTCTTACATGTCTTTTGACTGACACACACAGTCTCATTTCTGGGAGGTAGGTACGCAGGAGTGGAATTGCTCTGTGAATGTTCAGCCTTACTGGATACTGTGGACAGTTTTCCAAAATGGTTTCACTAATTCCAGCCCCTGTCAGTGGTATATGGGATACCCACTGGCTGTGTGTCCTGGTCAACACGTCACTCTCACCATTTTCAAGCTTGAGATCTTGGTGCCATTTTTGTCCTCTCTGCTCCTCTCAACTCTGCTCCACCTGGTACTGTGAGGACCCCAGAGATGGGTCTGACACCATCCAGCTCTCAAGGAGCTCACAGTGGGGCAGGGAGACAGCCCCATAAACAGTGACGACAGAACAGGGAAGGGGGTTTTGGTAAGAGTCCACCCAGCTTGCTCTGGGAACTCAAACGCCTGACATTTCTGGGAGGCTCCACTGATTATGTGAGTGGGTTTAAGAGTGTAGAGCTTTGAAGGATGTGTAGGAGATTTCCAGACATCCAGGAGATCAGAGCATTCTTGGATTAAGCTGAGCATCACTTTTGTTCCTCTTCCCCTCTCAGAGCTGCCAAGTTGAGCTGATTTCAGGTCTGCATTCTCTCCACTCTTTCTTTCCTCTCCATCCCCAAGGCCCAGCTCCCACTCTGTCCTCTGTTACATTTCCCAGGAACTCTTCTAGCAGCCTCCTTCCAGGCTCCGCCAGTGTCCCCCATCGCCTGTGTGGTGCAGATATGGCCCAGGGCCCCAGGTCTCCTGTTCTTCTTCGAGGTCCTGGGCTCCCTCCCTAAGCCTCTGACCTGGCCCCGGGCGCTCTCTCCCCAGCGCGGGCACTGGCCGCACAGGGTGTTACATCGTTCTGGATGTGATGCTGGACATGGCGGAGTGTGAGGGCGTCGTGGACATCTACAACTGCGTGAAGACCCTCTGCTCCCGACGTGTCAACATGATCCAGACCGAGGTGGGGGTGCGGCCCTCCCCCGACAGTCCCTCGAGGATAAGAGTCCCTAGTGTAGGAGCTCAAAGCTGGTGGAGGGTGTCAGAAAGGTGTCCTAGGATGTCCTCCTGTCCTTTCCCATCCCTGGACTTGGCCTGCCAGCCTCTTTTTTTTTTTTTTTTTTTAATAATTTTTGTTGAAGTCAGTTGATTTGGATGAGATGGTTGGATGGCATCACTGAGGCAGTGGACATGAACTTGGGCAAACTTCTGGAGATGGTGAGGTTCAGGGAAGCCTGGCATGCTGCATGCAGTCCCATGGGGTCGCGAAGAGTCGGACATGACTTGGCAACTGAACAACAGCATAGTTGGTTTACAATGTTGTTAATTCCTATTGTACAGCAAAGTGATTTGGTTATACATATATACATTCTTTTTTTGAATATTGTTTTCTATAATGGTTTATCATCAGATATCTTTTAAGATTGGAGGATATTTGCTTTACACCGTTGTATTAGTTTCTGCTATATAACCACTTGAATCAGCTATAAGTACACATATATCCCCTCTCTCTAGAGCCACCCTCCCCATCCCATGCCATCCCATGCCTCTAGGTCATCACAGAACTGCCAGCCTCTCAGGGTCTTTCCAAGCTCAACTCCACTGTGTTCAGTTGGGTAAGGCCACAAAGCACTGGGCCAAGGTCATAAGTTCTACAGTCAAGACTTAATGCTTACTGGGTTTGCCTCCTCTCTAGATGTGTGGCCCTGGGCTGTCCCCTCACCTTCAGAGCTTCTCATAGGGTTATTATGGGATGAAATGTGAGATCAATGAGCAAATATCCATGCAGGCAGTTTCAAGTATGGTGGGTCCCACCTGTAGTAACACATGGTTGGACTCCACCTCAGAGCACCCCAGCTGCAACTTTGAACTTGGCTCCTCCTGACCCTGAAGTCTCTCACTTCTGCTCCCCTCCTGGTTCCTCATATTCTCTCCTCCTGTTCCAGGAGCAGTACATCTTTATCCATGATGCAATCCTGGAGGCCTGCCTGTGTGGGGAGACCACCATCCCTGTCAGCGAATTCAAGGCCACTTATAAGGAAATGATCCGCATTGACCCTCAGAGTAATTCCTCCCAGCTGCGGGAGGAGTTCCAGGTGGGGCATGAGTGTATGTGTACAGGTGTGGCTTGTGAGTGAGTGAGGAGCATGTATATGGTATCGGGAGGCCCTCAGTGCTGTAGGGGGGCTTCCCTGGTGGCTCAGATGGTAAAGAATCTGCCTGCACTGCAGGAGACCTGGGTTCGATCCCTGGGTGGGGAGATCCCCTGGGGAAGGGAATGGCAACCCACTCCAGTATTCTGGCCTGGAGAATCCCATGGACAGAGGAGCCTGGTGGGCTACTGTTCATGGGGTCCCAAAGAGTCAGACACGACTGAGTGAACAAGAACAAGAGGAAGAAATGGAGACTCCCCTGAGTCTGAATCAGGATGCCTGAGGCCTGAGGCATGAGGCAGGTGGGGAGGGCAGGGGAGGTGGCCTAGAGTCCTTGGTTTGCTCTTGCGCCAGGTGTTCCTTGACAGGGCTGGGAAGGTGACCTCCTGGCAGGTCCCTGGAGTCCGCTTTGTGGAAGATGTGGGATTTCCAGGGGAGTCCTTGGCTTGCTCTTGTGCCAGGTGTTCCTTGACAGGGCTGGGAAGGTGACCTCCTGTGCCAGGTCCCTGGAGTCCGCTTTGTGGAAGATGTGGGGTTTCCAGGGCTTAGCTCCTGGTAATGATCCTCACGGTGCCTTCTGTGTATTGAAGGTGGTGCCCGTGCCAGGCTTGCCTTTATCTCACTTTATTCTCCCAGCAATCCCTTTGGGTAGGCAAATAATTATTCCATTTTACAGTAGAGGGAAAATGAGGCTTAGAGATAGAGTAGCTTGTCTACCGTATACAGGTGGTGAGGAGGTAGACTCCAGTCTCCAGAGTTCCGTCCAGGCCCTGCACGGCCTGAATCCAGGGAGCCTGGGTCCCTCCCTCTGTCTCTTCTTTCTGGACCTCAGTTTCTCCATCCATAAAATGGGCACAGTCACCCAGCCCAGTCACCTTCATGGGGCTTCATGGGGGGAGGAGACCCCACAAACGCGGGACATCACCTTCCCTTCCTCTCCCTCTCTGTAGACTCTGAACTCAGTCACACCGCCGCTGGATGTGGAGGAGTGCAGCATCGCCCTGCTGCCCCGGAACCGGGACAAGAACCGCAGCATGGATGTCCTGCCGCCTGACCGCTGCCTGCCCTTCCTCGTCTCCACGGACGGGGACTCCAACAACTACATCAATGCGGCCCTGACTGACGTGAGGCGCGGGGGTGGGCTGGGCTCTGGGACACCCTCACCCAGCAGTGTCTGGGCAGGTGCAGGAGCCAGGGAGACAGAGCTGAGGACTCAGCTTAGGGGAGCCCTCTGCCTTTCTGGGGCCGCCCATTTGGTGGCCTCCCCCCTCCACCACAAGGATCTTCTATTCAGGGCACTCAAGAACCAGTGCTCCCCCTCAGGTGTTACCCTCGGTCTGAGTAGCAAGCTGAGTGGTGGAGTTCAGGCAGGGCTGTCTCCAGGGTCAGGCCCAGCAGAGCCTGGGGTAGGATGAGTGATTCAAGGGCTTTGGCGGGGCAGGTTGGGAGGGTTTGGGGTTAGGATGTGAGATTTGGTATCTGGAGCCAGGGGAGCTTGTCCTGGGGTGGTGGAGCTAGAGCCTGCCCAGGAATCTGGCCTGGAGTAGCGACTTACTCCCCATGCCCAGCGGTCTGAGGGCTCAGGAGCTGTTTAGAAGCCTCTGCTCCCGGCTCAGGAGGCTCCACCCCCTTTATTGGGCTTTGCAAACAGCGCCAGGGGATTTAGGGTCCAGTGAATAACTTTAGGGTGCCACTGCCTGAGGGGGACAAGTCTTGTGAGTATCCCCCTATTCCTTCCCAAATGGAACCAGTTTGAGAGAGAGGTGCAGGAGTCAGACGGGTGGAGGTAAGATGTTGCTGTTCTAAGGAAACTGGTGAGACTGGAGAAGGTGGCTTCAGCTGTGTGACTACGTGGACAGCTGCTCTTTCAACCTCGGGCAGGCAGATCTGTCCTCTCAGACACAGTGGTCCAGCTGGAGCCCCTCCCTGCAAGGGGCAGGCCTTTATATGTTGGCGGGAAGTGGCAACAGTTGAATGCACAGCGTCTGAGAAAGAGCTGGCCTGGAAAGAGAAGGGGAGGGCCAAGTTAAGCACCTCTGGTCTTGTCCCAAAGCCAACCGTGGGAGGAGTACAGGAAGGTGGATGTCACCACTGGATGTCCCTCCACGTGGGGATGAGAGCTGTGGGGAGCTTCCCCCACCCCAGGGGTGAGGCAGATGGGCCTTTCTTGGCCCAGTTCTTAGCCAGAGCCCCCTGGCACAACGGTGCAGGGAACAGTGGGGTTTCTCTAAAGAGAGAAAGCTCCCAAACTTCCTTCCCTGGGAGCTTCCTGGAGTGAGCTGAGCAGGGGTGAGCAGTCCTAGCCACTGAAGGGAGTGAACGGAGAGGCGGCTAGGGCCCTGGGGAGGTGGCCTAGGGTGCCGGTGAGCTTTGGAGGGGGATGTAGGAATCTGTGGCCTCACTCTCAGCTTGCTCTCTGGCCTCAGTGTGCCCGTCTGCACATGGGGGCAATGGAGGGGAGGTTCTCTGAGGTTCTGAGCCCCTGAGCTGGAGAGGGTCACACTGGGCTCCTTGGTTCTGGTGGGAATGGCTTGATCAGGTGGAGAAGCTTCCTTGGGGCCATGATATCTTGCACTTGATCCCAGCCATGCAGGGCCTGAGGCTTGTGAGCCAGGCCCTGCTGCTTGCATTGAGGTGAGCTTGTCTGGGGTCAGGAGGGGACCATTTTTGGTGGTTAGGTCTGCAGGGAGCCCCACTGGGCACCCAGGCCTGAGTTTTAGAGTCTGGCTGGGCCCAGGGTTGGGGAGCTGCCAAGCAGGGGAAGCCTTTGGTGGGTGCTGGGGAGGTGGGGTGGTAAGAGAAGAGCATCAGGAGAGGGAGGGGACATTGCACGGGGGGACAACAGGGTACAGGAGGAGACTTGGGACTGGAGCACTGAAATGGGGTGAGGGCTGTGGCTGGCTCACCTGGTGGGGCAACATCAGGAGTGGGGAATGGGGTCAGTACTGGTCACTTGTCTGGGGGCTTGGGTTGGGGTCTCAGACCCTTCATCCATGGAGTTGGAAGGCACCTAGATATTTGTTTATTTAAAAAATATTTCTTGAACCCTTATAAAGTTCTGGTCACAGGCCACACCCTGAAAAAAATCTGCTCTCCTGAACCTTGCCTTTGGGGAAATGGGTTGAGGCAGTCAACAAGCAAGTATACAATGGACTGTCAGTTACTGTTAATTTCTTAAAAAAACAACCAGATAGAGGAAGTGTTTAATGTGGGTTTTGGGGTATGCATGTGGTTATTTTTGATGAACTGGTAAAGAGGGCCTCTTTGAAGAGGTTGAAGTTAAGCAATAGCCAGAAAGAAGTGAGGGAGAGAGCCCTGTACACCTGGGAAATTTGTTCCAGGTAACAGGAATAGCAGGTGCACATAGCAGGGAGCAAGCTTGGCCAGCCTCTGCCCACCACACCCGAGCTCCCATTGCCACCTACTGGGAACCTTTGGCTATTTAGCTCAGGGGGGCCATGGGCTTGGGCCTTAGAGGCCTGGGGGCTCACCCTGTCAACTCATGCCCCACTGTGCCGGCCAACCTCCACACTGGGTGTCTGGAGGCAGCCTGGTCCTGTGGGGTGGAGATGGGTGGGCAGGGTGGGAGGACAGTGGGGCAGAGGCTTGGCGGCGTCGGGTGCTGAGTCCCCGTCTCCCTGCAGAGCTACACCCGGAGCGCGGCCTTCATTGTGACCCTCCACCCGCTGCAGAGCACCACCCCCGACTTCTGGCGGCTGGTCTATGACTACGGGTGCACCTCCATCGTCATGCTCAACCAGCTGCACCAGTCTAACTCCGCCTGGGTGAGGGCGCCGCTGGCCGGGCAGGCTGTTCAAGGGCACGTGGCAAAAGTCAGGGGTTGGACCCCAGCTCCTCCACCTGCTTGCTGAGTTGCCTCAGATGTGTCCTTCTCCCTCCCAGAGCCTCGGTTTCCTTGTCTGTAAAACAGGGCTCAGCCTGGAGAGAAGTAGCTGCTCTCTATGGAGCACCCGATGTGTACTAGGGCCTCCGCTTTGCACTTAAATTAAGACCCAGAGAACTGAAGTGACTTCTCCCAGGTCACACAGCTGGGAAGTGGCAGAGCTATGCCCCTTACCTGGGACTGCCTCCTCCCAGAGCCTCTGATTTCTCAGTTACTCAGCTAATCTGCCCATCATGGGGGCCTTTGAGGCAGAGTAGAAGTCCAGCCTCCTTACTTTCCGACAGTTTGATCTAGGGTAAGTTAATCTACCTCTTTGAGCCTCAGTTTTCTTTTCTGTGAAATGGGGACTATCTCAGCACCTGTTCTCTCATGAGATTATTTTCAGGATTGTGTGAGATGTACGTGGGATGCTTAGCACAGTGCTGTGACTGGCACATAGCAGGTGCCCAGTACCTGGCAGGGGTGAAGATGATGAAGGTGACCATCGCTTCTGAGGATGGTCCAGATGGTGGTCAGTGATCTCGGCCTGAGGCAGCTCCCCTCATTTCCTTTTGGGGCTCTGAAAGCTGGAACTTTTGGGAGGTCCAGACACCCCACCTTCCAGCTCCATATGACCATTGCTATAAGATGAGCATGACTGCCTGGAGATGGCCTCCTGGAGAAGATTGTTAATGGGGCTCCTTGCAAGTCAGGCAGTTGGTATAAATGACCTAGGACTTCAGGGTAATGGGCTCCAGGACCTGGGCAGGGGTCTAGGGGAGTCCCATGTTGCATGGACCCTGCCCTTACTAAGATGGAGGGGAGGGACCCAGAGGGAGGCTCACAGAGATGTCATTCATCTCTGTCATTCACATTTGTTCATTCATTCAACCACCTTTGCTCATGGGCCACTCCCTGTCAACCTGGTGGGGAGGTAGAAGGGGAATATGTGGCCCTTCCCAGATCTCATGGTTTGGGGGAAGCAGGTACTGAAACTGATCATGACAGCAGAAGCAGAGGGCTACCATGGAGCTGGTACAGGGACACAGAGGAACCTGGGGGACGGTGTATCAGGGAGGGCTTCCTGGAGGAGGTAATATCTGAGCTGAGAGGTACAGGAAAGGTAGAGTTGAGTTGGTGAAGAGATGGGGGACAAGTGGTCCATGGGGAGAGAGCAGCATGTGCAAAGGCCTGAATGCAAGGAGTTGCCAGGACCTCAGGAGAAAGAGGAAGGTAGTGTCTTCTTCCCTTCGTGGTCAGAGAAGGGGGCAGATGGAGCAGGGTGTTGTCTGGGAGGAGCCCGGGGACCATTTCACAGCTGGAGAAACTGGGGCTCAGAGGAAGGAAGAGCCTTGCTAGAAGGCTGTACTAGAAGGCTGGGACCCCAGACCAACTCCCCAGAAGACCCACGTATTTATGTGTAAGGGGGTGGTGCCTTCTCTGTGGCTTGAGAATGCGAGCTCAAGGTGGGTACATTTAGGACCCTGACTCCACGGAGGCATCCTGGGGCTGGAGTAGGGGGGTGCTAAGCTGTCCTGCAGCAGAGGGACACCCCATGTCTGTGAGCTGATGCTGGAGGGCTGAGACAGTGAGAGAGAAGGCCTCGGGGCAGGGGTGCTGGGGTGGGCGGGGGTCATTTGAGGCCTGTCCTTGGAAGAAGGCAGCCTGGGGGAAGTGTATGCGCTTGTGATGGTGTTAGGTGTAGCTGTCTAGCGGCACTGCGGTGTCAGTGTACCCACAACAAAGGGTTTGTCTCGGCTGACTTGAGTGTATCAGTACAAACGCACTGGGCTGGGTATGCACTGTGGTCTGATAGGTGAGCGCTGGATGATGGGGGCGGGGGGAAGCTGAACATGAGTTTGGAGTGAGTGGTGGGCTCCCAGGCAAGCATGGAGGGCTGCGGGTGGGTGTGAGCAGCAGCTGCCCCACCGGCTCTGCTCAGCTCAGCTCGCCTCCCATCCCGCACTCCCAGCCCTGCCTGCAGTATTGGCCGGAGCCAGGCCGGCAGCAGTATGGCCTCATGGAGGTGGAGTTCGTGTCGGGCACAGCGGACGAGGACTTGGTGGCCCGAGTTTTCCGGGTGCAGAACATCTCTCGGGTGAGTGGGGTGGGAGCCCCAGGATGAGAACCTGGGTGGGGGATGGGCGGCCTTGAATGACCCTCTCGAGGTCCCCAGGGGGCCGCGGAATCCTGGTACTCACGTGCCCTGGCTGATTGCTCCGCCCCAGATGCAGGAGGGGCACCTCCTGGTGCGACACTTCCAGTTCCTGCGCTGGTCCGCTTACCGGGACACACCTGACTCCAAGAGGGCCTTCCTGCACCTGCTGGCGGCGGTGGACAAGTGGCAGGCGGAGAGCGGGGACGGGCGCACCGTCGTGCACTGCCTGTGAGTGCCGGCCCTCCCTCGGGTGGGGAGAGGGCTCAGGGCGCGTGGACCGGGAGCGGAGGTCAGGGCGAGATTGGGCTTCGGGGCTGGCACCCCGAGCTTCCAGACAGCATGGCCAGGTGCAGCTGACCCTGCCTTCCTTGGAGGAGCCCTGTCACTTTCCAGGGTGTGGACTCCATCCCAAACACGTGATCCAGTATAGCCTCCGTGTGATGTTTGACTTTGCCAGTTTAATTGGAGACAGTCCTGTCTGAATAGTTGAACCCATGAAACGGTGGTGGTACATTTTTTAAGCCAATGGAATCCTGGCCTTTGTTGGTGCCTGCATGCATGTACCTTCTTTCCTTCCTTCCTCATGCATTCATTTACATGCTTCATTCACAGATTCATCTATTCACTCACATCTGGTTGGTGCACTCATTCCATTGTCCCCCACGTTTTCATGCTTTCAGCACTTTCTGACCCCAGTGCCAGGCTGGGCACACAGGATGCAGGGGCAGGGAGCTGAGTCAGGCAGGGCCTGGCCCTCTCAAGGGCTTTTGGTTTTAGTGGGAGATGCCCCCCGGGAAGAGGACAGAGGGCCTGTCTGTCCCCCATCTCCCAAGAGGAGCCCCACCCCCTGGATCACAGAGAGCAGAGGAGGGAGAGGGCTGGGAGACTCAGAGGGTCTGCCTGGGGGGCCGCCGGTTTGACTGGGAGTGTCTCTGGGCGTCTGAGGCTGTGTCTGTGATACTGGGGGTGACTGGTGATCTAGTGTTTTGTTCTCCTCCCTGCTGTCTGGTTTTTTGCTTGCTGCTCTGCAACGCTCCTCTGTCACTGGCTTTGCCTGAGTGTCTTTCTCCTGGAGTGTTCTCAGAATCTGCTGTTTCTCTTAGTGGTTCTCGTCTAAATACCTTCCGCTTGGATGCTAGTTTTTTATCCTCTGACTCCGCCCCCTTAACCATCGCTTCCTGCTGCCAGCCTTTGGGCTCCCCGACTCCTCCCGTCTGGGTTTTCTAGCCCCTCCTTCCTGGGTTTTCTAGCCCCTCCCTCCCGGGTGTCCTAGCCCCTCCCTTTTGGGTTCCCTGATTTCTCTCTTCTGGGTTCCCTGACCCCTCCCTTCTAGGTTCCCAGGCCCTGCCCCTCCTCCCTGGGTTTTCTAGCTCCTCCCTCCCGGGTGTCCTAGCCCTTCCCTCTCTTCTGGGTTCCCTGGACCAGCCCTTCATCTCTGAGTTCACCCTACCCCGCAAGCCCACCCCCAAATCTTTTCATGTCTCTCCATTAGAAATGGGGGCGGCCGCAGCGGCACCTTCTGCGCCTGTGCCACGGTCCTGGAAATGATCCGCTGCCACAACCTGGTGGACGTTTTCTTTGCTGCCAAAACGCTGAGGAACTACAAACCCAATATGGTGGAGACCCTGGTGAGGAGCCCTGTACCCCTTGCCCGCCTGCTTCCAACTTCCTGGTCCACACCCGACCAGGTCCCCCTTAGATACCCTCTCCTGTATCTGGGCCCCCCCATTTGGGCCTTGGGGTCTAGTCCTTTGGTGCGAAAATGTTACCCCCATTTCTCCTCTTCTCCCCAACAATGGGGCAGAGAGGGACCCGGCTGGTGACTCCTTTCCCTCTCCCAGGATCAGTACCACTTCTGCTATGACGTGGCCCTGGAGTACCTGGAGGGGCTGGAGTCAAGATAGCAGGGGCCCCTGGCCTGGGGCACCCACTGCGCACTCAGGGCCAGGCCCACCATCCCCAACGGACCAACGAGGAAGACCTACGCCCCCAGGGAAAGCACCAGAGTGGATGCTGGCCCGGCCTGGTGCCCCCGTCCACTGTGGGCAGGGCCTTTCAGCACCACCGTGAGCAGGCTGCGGACGAAGGAGGAGCTTAGCAAGACTGCAGCCCAGCCCACCTCCAAGGGGTCCTGCAGGCTTGCTGAGAGGCCTGGCACCACCTGGCAGAGTGACTGGCCCAGAACTGCCAGCTTTGGGGGACCAAGGCCCAAGCCCCTGGACTGCACCCCAGCTCTTGGCAGACATGAGTGAAGCCCTGCAGAGCAAGTGGCAGGCCAGGGTTTCCACCCAGCTTGGCCTGACGTGGGGAGAGTGTGCACTGGGGCTTGGTATCTAATATCCCATCTGGCTAGCCCCTGCGGGTCCTGGGGAGACCACACACCCTGCCCCGATTCTCCAGTGGGCACTTCAGACTGGTCCTCACGGGCAACTTCAGCTCCCTTCTCCACCCCGCGCCTCCCTGCAGCCCTGGGGATATTTTGCTCATGGTCCCCCCTACCCCGAATTTCTGCTTTCCTGAATGTGCCCTGACCTCCTCCAAACCAGGATCTGCCCATCCCTACCCTGTCCTGTGTGGGGTCCCTTCCCTGCTTGACCCAATGTCTGCAGAATGAAGTCACCTCAGCCCCCTCTGCCTGTCACTTCAGGCCTCACTGGCTGGGTCCTGCTCTGCCTGGATCAGTGACAATTGGCAAGGCTGAATGACAGCCTCTTGGGTTGAGGTCCCTGTGGCTCCTGGTCAGGGTGCCTCCTGGGGTGCTGTTATATCGGGGGTGCTCACCACCCCCTAGGGTTTGGAGAAAGAAGGTATATTTTGAGATGGAAGATCAATGCTTTTCTGTTTATTTTTTGATGGGTGGGTGGGAAGGTCTCTTTAAAATGGGGCAGGCCACACCCCCATTCCGTGCCTCAATTTCCCCATCTGTAAACTGTAGATATGACTACTGACCTACCTCGCAGGGGGCTGTGGGGAGGCATAAACTGGTTGTTTGTAAAGCGCTTTGTAAATAAACGTGCTCTCTGAATGCCACCGAGCAGCCTTGTGTGTGTCTGACCAGCCTGACTGGAAGCTGCCCCCAGCCTCCCAGTGCCATGGGAGGGCCCTGGTCTGGCCTTGGATTTTCCATCCATAAAGTGGGGGAAGAGACATGGACTTGAGCATCATTCAGGGGCCTTTCACTTGTAGAGCTGGCTCCACACAAGCCTTTGAAGCACTTACTCAGGCAGGAGGCTTTATCCTGAGACCTCTGAGGGCCAAGGAGCTGCCTGTCAGCCCCTGTGGGCCCGGATCCAGGTTGAGTGCCTTTGGGTCCCTCCTGAGAGGTTCAGGCTTCAGCGTCACACAGACAGCCCCCCAGGGCTGTGAAACCCTGGGCCAATCAGCTGCCTCTCCTGACCTTGGTTTCTTTCGCATCTGTAAAATGGGGACAGTTCTACTTAGGATGAAATGAGACAGTGATTAAGTGCCTGTGTGGTGGCGGGTGTGTGCAAAACACAACACAGACGGGACAGGGTGGGACCCACATCTTGTGGGGATGGTCATTTAGCTGCCAGAGTCTAGCCCATCCTTAGTCTCGGAGGAGGAATGGGCTGGCTGGCAGGACCCGAGTCATCCCTGGCTCTGTCACAAACTTGCTGTAGGATGTGAGCAAGGCTCTTCCAGTTTCTGGGCCTCAGTTTCTTCATGTGGAGACTGGCTCTATGATGTACTGATTTTGTCCGTACTGACTGACTCTGCCTCAGTTTCTCCATTGGTTGAAGGATACAGCCCATTCTAAAAACCTCACAATTCAACATCCTTTAATCTGAATTAAGAATCTTTTAGACAGTTATGATCCCACTTAGTGAGGGCACAAGCTGACCTTCCCATTCATTCTAAACTGACCACTGAGCCTTACCTGATGGGCTACAAATGTATGTCATGGATCCTGGCCAAGCAATAGACTGGGACTTGCTTTGACCAACAGAATGTGGCAAAATTGATATCAGGTGAGCTTCTGGGCTTCCCAAGTGGCGCTAGTGGTAAAGAACCCACCTGCCAATGCTGGAGACATAAGAGTCATGGGTTCGATCCCTGGGTGCATGGGGAGATCCCCTGCCGAAGGGCATGGCAACCCACTCCAGTATTCTTGCCTGGAGAATCCCATGGACAGAGGAGCCTGGTGGGCTACAGTCCATGGGGTCACAGAGAATCGGACACGACAGAAGTGACTTAGCATGTAGCATGAGCTCTGGCTTCTGGACCTCAAGAGGCATTGTAGCTTTTGCTTTTGCCCTCTTGGGACTCTGCCATGTAATGAAGCCTGTCTCGCCTACTGGGAGACTTGAGGGCATGTGGAGAAGAACCAGCATGTGGTGAATGAGGCCATCTTGGGCCTTCCAGTCAGGCTGACCTGTCAGGTGAATGCAGTCGCATGGTTAAGCTTAGCCCAAACTGCTCAACCGACTCCCAGAACTGGAAGAGGTAACAAATTGGTCTTTTAAGCCAATAGGTTTGGAGATTGCTTTGTTAGGCAGCAAAAGCTAACTAATACATATGAGTTCTGTGCAGTGGGTCAGTGGTCCTGCTTCTCCCTCCAACAGGTGCTGAGTTCCTTAAGGGCAGGAAGTGTTTCCACGTTCACCTGATTGTATCCACTGCCTGGCAAAGGACTGGACTTGAAGCTGATGCTTAGGAAGTGTTGACTTGAGGGAGGGAGGGAGGTTCTGCCTGTCTGGCCTCACTCGAGCTTTCAGAGGAGCTGGATGGGTGGGCTGTCTATTAGGAGGAGTGCAGGCTTCAGAATCAATAAGCCAAACTCCCACATCCCCCCAGCTGGTGACCTTACTCGAGTCCCTGCACTACCCCAGGCTCAGTTTCTTCATCTAGAGAAGGGACATAACATTACCTCCTTGCAGGATTGGTTGCGAAGTCTAAAGATAAAATGTTTGAGAAGAACTAGCAGAGTCCCCGTGACATCACTGGCCTTCAGACTCACCATCTCTTATAATCCTGAAGCCCCTGGATAGTAAACGTGCTCGCCAATGCCTGTTGTTTAGCACCTACAGCCTTTGTCTCCTGCTTAATTCACACAACAGCCCTTCAAAATAGAGGCCACGAGGGCTCGGAGGCTCAGGAAGGCAGGTTCCTCACCCAGAGTCATGGCCTTTGCCCCGCAGAGCTCAGACTTGAACCCCCATCAGGCTGACTCCAAAGGCTGCGCCCGTAGCTGCGCTGCGGCCTGCCGGGGGGTTGGAAACCAGGGGATCCCTCGATGCAGTGCCAAAAATGATCTGTGGCCTGGGCGCTGACTTTCAAAGGCTGTGAGATGTGTCAGAGGCAGTGGCCTCTCTGACAGGGTGGCCTGGAGCACAAGAAATTGAATGGGCCAGCTTGGCTCTGCCCAGGGCCGCAGGCGGAGCAGACATGGGGTAGAGGCTCCCACCCACCCCACTCCAGTAATTAGGATCTCTACAAGTGCAGAGGGGCCAGCTGCCCATTTACTGCCTGGAGCTAAATTTTTTCTTTATGTCATCATAAATCTGGCTGTAGGAACCTGCCAAGGTAATTATTACCTCTCACCACCTCTCTGCTGGGCCCTGATTGGAACATGTTATACATCCTGGGCACCCAGGAGATGGAGCCGTGACTTTGATGGATGCTAAGGCCATTTGCAAGGCCCTGATTGAGAGTGGGGCCTGGCTGTTCCCTTTTACAGGCTCCTACTGACCTCCCCTGCAACCTCTGCTGGACAGGGGCTTAATAGACGCCCTCAGGGTGGAGGCCAGTGCAGAAATAAAGGTGTTGTTATGTGGGCAGAACTGCCTTGTGATGCAGCGGTGGGAGCAGAGACTCTGACGTCCAAAGTCCTTGGTCCACAGGCCTCCTCTCTGCGGGGGAACCGTGGCTGGTTCTGACCTTCAGTCAGCCTTGGGGGCCTCATCTGAGAAATGGAACAAGAAAGAACCAGGGGCTGTGGTGCTCCCAGGGCAGGGGGAACTGGATGGTGTGTAGGGTTAGAGGGACCTATGCTTTCAACAGGTTCAGGCCAAGTGATATCTTGGTGGAGGATGAGAGCTTTGGACGTGGTGACGTGAAAGAGCAAAGCTCTATTTGGTGCTTAGAAGGCCTGGGGCGTGTTGCCAACTGTTCCTTGTGGACGGTCCTGGTGGCCTCTGAGGAGACCTGTGAGGCAGGGGACATTGTCATCCCCACTCTAGAGGTGAGAAGGGTGGGGCTCTGAGAGTTTAAATGACCTGCCCAAGGTCACAGCGCCCTGGAGTGACTGACGAACAGTGGCGACCAGAGCCGTCCCTCAAACAGCTACACCAGGTCCCATCTCCAGCCCGCTCAGACCCCCTGCGAACTCCCACCGCTTGGCGGGCGAAGCTGCTCCTGCGGTGACTTCGGAGGTGCTGCCTGGTGGGTTCTGCCTTCTCTCCGCGTGCCTCTCCTGCTTCTCTGCTCACTTGGGCCTCCCTTCTCATGGCTCCGAGCTCTCTGCCTGGGTGCCCTCTGCTGGCCTCTGCACGGCTGGTCCTTCTTGGTGTCCAGGTCCCAGTTCAGAAGTGCCCCCATCATGAGCCCCTCCCTGATGGGCCCCAAGGGGCACCCCTGTCCCACTGTCCTGTCATCTCAGGGCCTCACCTTTTGTGTGTCCATCCTCACTCTCCTGAAGTTGGTGATGACCTTGGTTATTCATTGATTATTTATTCGCTGTCTCGCTCTCCAGACTGCAAGGGCCAGAGTTGTGTAGATTGGATCCCCTGTGTTCCCTGAACTAGCCTGGGTGCCTGGCTTGTACCGGATACTCAATGAATATTTGTTGAATGAATGGAAATTTCAGAGAGAGGACTTGAACTCAGGCCTGCCTTGTTCCAGAGTCCATACCCTGAAGCACATTATTTTTAGTTTCTCAAATGGTCAAGTGGCTTGGTGCCATTTGAGGCCTGGTTCTAGTGTGGGCTTGGCCACCACCATGCTGTACTGCCTTGGATAATCACCTGCCTTCTCTGGGGTTCAGTATTCTGATCTGTCCAATGAGGAGGCAGAACTAGGTGGGGGCACTGATGGTGCAATATCAGTGATGATGGGCTGGCATTGTTTGGTGGTGGTGCCAGGCCCCTGGCCTAAGCATCTGCTCTCTGGGTCTGGTGAAACCTAGGGTGTGGTTTGGGCTTTGGTATGATAGACCTGGGCACCTATGCTGGCAGGTCCTTGGATTATATTTAATATAGATATTATCCCTGATCTTTCCAGCAACCCTGAAGTAGATATTGCCCAAATCATTTGATACATGAGGAAAAAGGCTCAGAGAATTGAAGTGAATTGCTTAAGGTCACACTAAAGAGCCAAGAGGATGTGTGTGTGTGTGCGGGGGGGGGGGGGGGTGGTGGTTAACAAAAAGAAGAAATAAGACAGAATGAGAACCCATGTCACTTGACTCCAAAGGCCTTGCTCTTATAATCCTCACAGAAATTTTGGAGAGTCTGAACCTTAACTTGCAATTTCTCTGGTCCATGGATCAATCTCCCCTCTCAATACCCGCTCAAGCCAGGCTTGGCCACAGAGGGCTGTAGACAGGCCTAGCTGAGGCCCACAGTTAAAGAGCCTCCCAGACTCACTGCTTGGCACCTAGCAGGCCTGCTGGCAGCCTTGTTGAATGAACGTTTGAATGTCTGTGGAATCTGTGGATGGTGGAGGTGGCCTGAGTCAGCAGGAACCAAGGAACTGAGGAAGCCTCTTCAAGAAAAATGAAATGCATCTCAACTCACTTCCTACTTGCTCCCAGGGGGTGGGAAGAGGGAACCTGTCCAGGAATTTTATTTTCTGTTCATCTGAAAGCTGAACAGTGTGGCTCTGTTGAGCTGTGTTTATTTTGTGGCTGCATTCTCCTTTTGAAGTGGGCTGGGGACAGAAATTGCTCTGCAGGGCTCCAGCCCCTGTCTGTCCCTCCTCTGCCAAAGGCAGAGAAACCCGGGCCCCTGTAGCCTCTATGCTGACAGACTCGTTGCTCCCTTCCATGTCTGTCTCCCCCACAATACCAGTTATCTAAGTTTTTTTCTTTTTTCTTTGTCTCTGAGCTTCAAATCCATCCTTTTTTGCCCTGCTTTGAGATGCTGCAGCTGGACCCTGTAGTTTTTGCCCGCGGGGGCAATGTTCCCCTTGGCCAGTAGGGGCACTAGAGGGGCACTGGGAGGGGATGGCGCGGGCTGCTCCCTCAGGCTCTCATCCTCCACCATCTTTCCCCTCCACACAGGAGCCACGACCTCGGTGGGCTTTGTGGCTCAGCTCTGATACATCCTCAAGCTTCACTCTCCAGTTCTAGTCCGTACTCCCTGGCAAAGTTCTTAGCCACTAGAGGCTGCCTGTGCTTGCGTTCCTCACACCCTCCCTGAAGAGGAGGTCTGAATTTCGGTCTTGAGGGAGGCCTTTTCCCTCAGTCTTTTACGTCCGTCTTTTTTCGCTCTCCCTTCGCCTAGATATATTAGCAACTTTTCTTCTTTTTTTTCCCTGCAGACCACTTTTTCTTCTGGATATTTCTTTCTTTAAAATGTACATTTTATTGTGATGTAGGCCATGTTGAGTGTGTTACAACATTGCTTCAGTTTTACATTTTGGGTTTTTGCCATGGGGCACCTAAGCTCCCCAACCAGGGATCACGCCCACACCCCCTGCCCTGGAAGGCGAAATCTTAACCACTGGACCACCAGGGAAGTTCCTCTTCTGGGTATTTCTTTCTTGCAGCTTTTAGGTCCTTTAGAGTCCTCTTTTTACCCCTGTTGGTAATTAACTACCCTATGCTAGTTAATAATTCTTTATATTAAAAATGTTCATGCTCATGTTTATGGGTTCTGAACTCTGTCTCTTGACTGGGTTCTAATTGATATAGAATTGGGAGCAGGGGTGGTCCTAGGAGACAGACCTTCAGTGGAATTTTGATTGATTTCATTGTGCCCTTGGGCTTGAGTGTAGCGCTAAGCACCTTGCCAATGGGACTTGGGATGCTCGTAGTCAGCGGTGTAGTGGCATCATAATTATGTGATCACCTATGATGGATTTTGAAGGAATGCTAACTGAAGCAAATGTCTGGGGAGCCCAGCTGACTACTGTATTTGACCATCATGTCAGTAATTATGACTGCAAAGACTGTGGTGTGGGTTAGATTCTTGAAGGCGCTGGAGCACTTACTCGAAAGAAAATAAGTTCAGATCATTTAATTCTCAGCTCAAATCATGGTTTGAGAACCACAGAGCTTCCACGGCATCTTTAAAAACAATCTTATTTCATGTAGCCACAGGGCTGATATTGCTGAAAAGAAAATATAAAATTTAATGGTGTGGGTCACGGAATTTAAATGTCAGCGAGATTTATAGCATTGCCAAGTTTCTCACATGAGAGCTTGAACATAAGTTAGGAAAGAATGGGATCCTGAAACATCTGGTAGAGACATCTGGTTGGACTCAGATGAAATGGAGAGTCACTCTGAGGCTCCCTTTACTAATGGAAAGAACTTTCCCTCTTGTATCTGAACAGACACGTTTTCTTTTGTTTGAAAACCCTGTGATATGGGACAGACACCTTGAAAAAGGATGACCATTCTCCAGAAGACATAACATAAGCATCCTTTGTTGTCATTAGATACATCACGAAGGTCAAATCTCAACGTGCTCCAAGGGATCAGGTACACACTTCAATCCAAGGGGAGATCATTTATACAATAGAAGAACACCAAGATTTGACATAATCCTGGGGAATGTATAGGGAGGTGATTCTAAGGGTGGGGAAGAATACTAAATCATTCTGAATTCATGGATGTAGATTTGAGATTTAGAGTGTCAGCTTGTGCAGCTGAAGGTGGCTCTAACATTTTAGTGGGTTGACTAAACTTGGACTTGAAAGTGGCTTACATGTAAAGAGTGGAGAGACTAGAGTTTCCAAGGAATACTTTGGAAGAAGGACTCCAAAGGCTTTTTAAAAAAGGATAATCTATTTTATTTATTTTATTTTAAGTTTTTTACCGGAGATCTTTTTTTGTTTTCCATTTTAAATATAGCAATGTGTACATGTCAGTCCCAAACACTCAATCTATCGCCACCCTTCCTTCCCCTCTGGTAACCATAAGTTCATTCTTTAAGTCTGTGTGTCTGTTTCTATTTTGTAAACAAGTTCATTTATATCATTGTTTTTAGATTTGCATATGTGATATCATATGATAAACGATATTTGTCTTTCTCTGTCTTATTTCACTTAGTATGATAATCTCCAGACCCATTCATGTTGCTGCAGAGGCATTATTTCATTCTTTTTTAATGGTGGAGTAATATTCCATTGTATGTATATGCATCACATCTTTTTTACCTATTCATTTGCTGGTAGCCCTTTATGTTGCTTCCATGTATTGGCTATTATAAACAGCGCTGCAATGAACATTAGGGTGCATGTATCCCTTTGAACCATTTTTTCTCTAACTATATGCCCAGGAGTGGGATGGCTGGATCGTATGGTAGCTCTATTTTTAGATTTTTAAGGAACCTTTATACTATTCTGCATCATGGCTGCACCAATTTACATTCCCACCAACAGAGTGCAGGAGGGTTCTCTTTTCTCCATACCCTCTCCAGCATTTATTGTTTGTAGATTTTTTTTTTTGCTGATGGCCATTCTGACTGACAGGAGGTGACATCTCACTGTAGTTTTGATTTGTGTTTCAAATTAGTGATGCTCATAGTTAGTGATGTTGAACATCTTTTCACGTGCCTCTTGGCCATCTGTATGTCTTCTCTGGAGACATGTCTATTTAGGTTGTCTGTCTATTTTTTTGATTGGGTTTTTTGTTTTTTGGATATTGAGCCACATGAGCTGTTTGTAAATTTTGGAGACTAATCCTCTGTCAGTCACATTGTTTGCAAATGTTTTCTCCCATTCTGTGGGTTGTCTTTTTGTTTTGTTTGTGGTTTCCTTTGCTGTGCAAAAGCTTTTGAGTTTAATTAGGTTCTGTTTGTTTATTTTTGTTTTTATTTCCATTACTCTGGGAGACAGATTGAAATAGATATTGCTGCAATTTATATCAAAGAGTATTCTGCCTATGTTTTCCTCTGATCCAGAGGCTTAAGGATACAGGATTTTGCAGTGGATTTATTATAGGTGATGTGCACAACCACCCCTAACCTATGTTCCATGAACATTCCAAAACAGACACTTTCCTAAATAAGCCTTTGAAAGGCATATTAATGAGGTGAGGACCTATATCCTTAAGGTACTCTGTGGATGTTCGTCTTTGTAGACCAGATGTTACGACGCTGTATTCAGATGGGCTCCCTGATTTCACGGGCATGGTAGGGTCCTGAAGTGGTAGACAGTACTGAAGTACTCAACAGGCAAAGACAAGGTGAGTGCATTTACCATAAATGGCAGCAGGAATGTAGCAGTAATCAGAATGCCCCCAATAGAGATCAATTAGTAGTAATTAATTGATCAGTGCAGCCCTAGAAATGAGCCAGGTGGATAGGCTACTAGAGTATCGCTTGATTTACATAACAGGAAAAAACCAGCCAACCACCCTCTGAGACTGGTGGCCCAAGCCTACGCTGACTCACCACACTGGAGAGTGGAGGCCTTCCATCAGTTTAGAGACAGATTAGAGTCCCGTGATTGAAGAGGAGGCCAGGCCCCTTGAAGAAGCTTCCTGCAGCAGAGCTCTTAGTATGTACCATGAATCTTCCTCCAAGCTTTCACCAGAGGGGTCTGTGGCCATTTACTAGACCACTGCACTTGGGAAGAGGCTTCCCCCATGGCTTAGTGGGTAAAGAATCTGCCTGCAGTGCAGGAGACACAGGAGGTGTGGGTTCGATCCCTGGGTCAGGAAGATCCCCTGGAGGAGGGAAATGACAACCCATTCCAGTATTCTTGTCTGGGAAATCCCATGGATAGAGGAGCTTGGTAGGCTACAGTTCAAAGGGTTGCAAAGAGTTGGATGTGACTGAGCGACTAAGCACTTGGGAAAGGAAGGTATGCAGACCTTGGAGATTACTGGACACTGCTCTGAATTTATGATAATTCAGAACGTCCCTGGGGATGCAAAATGCCACTGAGGCCTACCATTCAAAGTGAAAGCTTAGGGAGTCAGGCAATAGATCCTTAGCTCAGGTGTGTCCAGTGGTCACTTCCCCAGTTCCAGAATGTGTAATTGAAGTACACATACTTGGCAGCTGGAAGAAATCTCCACTTTGGGTCTCTGACTCATGAAGTGAGGGAAGCTGTGAAAGGCAGGGCTCAGTAGAAGTTCCTGGAACTTCCTCTCCACCCGTGATAGTAAATTGAAAGCAATTCTCTCTCTCTGGGGAAAGTTCAGAGACTGAATAAGGCTGAAATATACAGAGGGGGTGATTCCCATCCCATTCCCATTTAGCTCGTCTGTTTGACCTGGGCAGACATAGGATGAATTTTGAAGAATGACTAGGTTATTCATCTACTTCACCAGGGAGGCAACTCCTACTGCAGCTGCCATCCCAGGTCTAGTATCTTTCTGGAGCAACTCAGTATGGCACTTGGTACGTAGCCATTGACCTAGATACTGCCTTTTTGCCCAAACCAAGTTGTGAGGACCATCAAAACCAGTCTTCCTTTACCTGGAAAGACCAACAATACACCTTCACAGACTTCTTTATTTATGTATCAGTATATTTATTTACTTATTTTTGGCTGCCCTGGGCCTACGTTGCTGCTTGCAGGATTTCTCTAGTTTTGGCAAGTGGGGGCGACTCTTTGTTGCGGTGCTCGGGCTTCTCATTGCGGTGGCTTCTCTTGCTGGGGAGCGTAGGCTCTAGGCACATGGGCTTCAGGAGTTGCAGCCCATGAGCTCAGTATTTGCGGCCTCTGGGCCCTACATCTCGGGCTCAGTACTTGTGGCACACGGGCTTAGTTGCTCTGCAGCATGAGGAGTCTTCCCAGCCTAAGGATTGAACTCATTTTCCCGAGGTGGATTCTTATCCTCTGTACCACCAGGAAAGTCCCTTCTAGGATTTTAGAGTAAACCTCTGTCCTCTTTTGCGTAAAACACTTTTATTTCTGAGAAACAGTTTCTAGTTTTCTACTGAACTGTGGTTAATAGACTACAGCAGGTGACCATGCTGCCCGAGGTCCTTATTTAGGATTCTCCTGACACAGCTAGCCATAAATTTAACTTTGTGCAGCAGCAATCTATCATCAGATAGAAGTGGTATAAAAGAGACCATGCTTGGGCAAGCCTGGGAGATATGAGTGAGCTGTATGAATCAGTGATTCAGACTCCTGCTTCATTGCCTCCTCTTCCTCAAATCCTGCTGATGGCTTTGTGGGGAGTGCGTTATGGCCAGTTAGCTGACGAATACAGACTCAAGCCTGGTGTACAGATGCTGCTCCATGATATGTCAGTATCACCTCAAAATAAAAGACGGCAGCATTAAAACACCATCAGGGGATGAACCTGAAGGAGAGTGGTAAAGGAAAATCTTTTCAGTGGGTAGAACTTTAAGCAGTATATTTGGTTGTCCATTTGGGGATTAGACATGATCAGAAGTAGGAATCTATACAGATGTATGAACAGCTGTTAATGGTATGGTTTGGCTGGATGGTCAGGGACTTGGAAGGAATGGGATTGGAAAATTGGTGACAAGGAATTCTGGGGAAGAGGTACTCTTCTGGGGAAGAGTCCAGGTCTGGACTCTTCAGGATTGGTACAGACTGTGAAGATTTGTGTCCCACATGAATGCTCACTGATGGGAATCTGCTGCCCTGGAGGCTTTCAATTATCAAAGGAACAGTATGTCATGCTTTGTGGCTATCAGTTACCCTGCTTACCTAGCTGTCCCTGTTCCTGTCCAGTGGTACTGTGAATAAAGTGTCCTTAGTGGCAGGAATGGAGGACATGCACAGGCTCAAAACCATGAATTTCCCCTTACTAATGCCGACAAATGTCCATACAGTCAAAGCTATGGTTTTTCCAGTAGTCATGTACGGATGTGAGAATTAGACCATCAAGAAGGCTGAGTGCTGAAGAATTGATGCTTTTGTACTGTGGTGCTGGAGAAGACTCTTGAGAGTCCCTTGGACTGCAAGGTAGTCAAACCAGTCTATCCTAAAGGAAATCAACCCTGAATATTCATTGGAAGGACTGAGGCAGAAGCTGAAGCTCTAATACGTAGACCACCTGATATGAAGAACTGACTCACTGGAAAAGACCCTGATGCTGGGAAAGACTGAGGGCAGGAGGAGAAGCGGGTGACAGAGGATGAGATGGTTGGATGGCATCATTCACTCAATGGGCATGAGTTTGAGCAAACTCTGGGAAATAGTGAAGGACAGGGAAGCCTGGCATACTGCACTCCGTGGGGTCACCAAGAGTCAGACACGACTGAGAGACTGAGCATCAACAACAACAATGGCTGCCTTGGATATTGCCATTTCTGGGTGCTCAGTCTTTCAGCAGGAAAGCCCAACATAAGCCTATGATATGGCACCTTTCCCTGGATACACCAGCTGTTTACCTGGTCGCAGGTTGATTTCATTTTATCTCCTCTATCATGTACAGCACAGAGATACTTTCTTATTGGAAAAGATATTTTTCCCTGGATATAAATAATGCTGTCTCTGTCTGTAATGTTTTTGTCCACACCATCATCCAAGTACTTACAGCATACCACCATCATGGTATTCTACCCAGAATTGCCTCTTCTCAAAGAATTCATTTTGTAACAAAGGAAGTGGAGCAGTAGGCTCATCCTCATGAAATTCATTAGTTTTTACAATATAACTCATCACCTGGAAGTGAATGGCCTAATTGAAAGGTGAAATGACATATTGAAGGCTCAGGTAGGGCGCCAGTTGGCAGACAAATCCTGAAAGGATGTAATATATGCTTTGAATCAGACACCATTGTATAAGGCCGCCTCCTTCATCATTAGAATACATGGATCCATTAATCAAGGTGTGGAAATGGGAGTGTTCCGTGTCAGCCAAGGTCCAACCAGGAGACGGAAACTACGTTAAATTAACTAAAGGGGAACAAGAAAGGACTCTGAAGAATACCACTAAGCTGTAAGGAGAGTATGCAAGGAATAAAACTTGAGACAGAGGGAGGATCCTCCCTAAGAGTGGAATTCAGACCCTGGGACAGAGCGTGGATGCATCCCATTGGATGGCAGAAAAGTTCACTGGGTCGTCCAGGGCAGAGGTGATCTGGCTCTGCAAGCAGGCCAAGGTTAGTGGGCCGAGAATGGCCTGCTGGGGTGCTGATGAATTCCTGAAGTTGCCTGTGGGTCATTGCTGTTGAACTCACTGAGAAGCCAGCTGGGGAACTGGCTGCTAAGAAGTTTCCCACAGAATTGGGATTAGGTTTAGGATTAGGGAGGACTGGGAACATTCTTGGAAATGAGCTGGGGCTCCCATCAACCTTGCCTTTGTGAAGCCAGCTGTGCAGAGTCCCTTGGACAGCAAGGTGGTCAAACCAGTCTATCCTAAAGGAAATCAACCCTGAATATTCATTGGAATGACTGAGGGGAGTGGTCTCCTAAGTGTCCTGCCCACAGCCTGGTGCTACAGGAGCAAGGAGAAGCAGAGGGCAGTGAAATCAGATAGCGTGTCCAGTACACTACCAGGGCCATCTATTGACAAAGATCAACATCATGCCTGTAAGGATAACTGTTCCAGTATCACGAGCAGGCCCTGAAGGGTGGATGTGGAGCTGAGAAGCAATAAATGATGACTGGCAAGTCTCACGCTCCTTCTCACACACTTGCAGAACTGTTGCTTCTTGTTGTAGCAAATTTGAGCTCTTCCAGCTTGGAGATATTTTTTTAGGAGAGGGCACACCAGAGGATACCATGATGGTTCCAGTGAACGGAAGGAGGAGACTGCCATGTAGCCATTTGAGATCCTTGTGTCATTGAACAAACACCAAAGCCAAAACAGTGTTACTCTACTGGACAGAAGGATTGATCCTGATTCAGTTCAGTCACTCAGTTGTGTCCGACTCTTTGCGACCCCAAGGACTGCAGCATACCAGGCTTCGCTGTCCATCACCAGCTCCTGGAGCTTGCTCAAACTCATGTCCATCTAGTCGGTGATGCCATCCAACCATCTCATCCTCTGTCGTCCCTGTCTCCTCTTGCTTTCAATTTTTCCCAGCATCAGGGTCTTTTCCAAGGGGAAATTGGGTTGCTGTTGCATAGTGAGAGTACAGAGGACTATGTATAGAACTCAAAGGATTGTCTGGGGATCCTCTTAATACTTCCACATCCAGTTGTAAATATAACTGAAAAACTTAAGCAACACAAAAAAGGAGAATAATTGAGGACTTATACCATTCAAGAATGAATTTTTGATTCACTCTTCCTTTTAAGAAAAACAAACCCAAAACTCCAACTAGCTGAGGTTCTGGCTGAGGGGGGAGGAAATGTAGAACAGCTAGCAACAGATATTAATATGAATTATAGCTTGACTAGTTACAGAAATGAGGACTAGAGTAGCTTTGCTTGTTATGTTTATAAGTGTATGTCCATATGTTAATCATTTTCTTCTCTCCTTCTTCCTATTATTATCTCTGTATAAGTCATTGGAGGTTAACTGTACAATTTAGTAGAAAACAGAATATTCAGTGTGACTGTACTGTATTTGAGGAGTCATTCATATAGCCAGTAGTGGAGATTATGACATTGGAGCTATAGATCTCCTCGTGTGAGAACTTCCGTGGCTGTGCACTGGATAACTGTGCCCTGTTACAGAGAGGGGTTGTGAGTGGAAGTTCCAGAGTGCATGGAAGGTGTATGTGGAAGCTGGTTAGCCCAAGCTAAGACCGTGGCAGTTGTTACTTTACGTTCTCTCGGCTCCGTGTCTACCCTTCTTTGCTCTGCTATGTGATACTGGAGCTGGACCCTGTTAACATTTCTTTCTGCCAGCTGGTGCAATGCCAATATCTGTCAATAGAGGGCACTGGAGGGATACTGCCAGATGGCATCAAAAGGCACTTTTCTGGGTTCAGACCTCCTTCAGCGTGGGAGCTGCCCGGTGGTGGCACTCACTGGAGAAGCCGTCGGGGACCTACTCCGTGGCGATGCTCTCCTCACCCAGCAGCCACGTTTTCAGACCAGCTTCAGCCACACCCTCGGACATTGCTAGAGGTAGTAAAATTTCCCTACATTTGCTGTTCTCTGCTCTTTAGTATCCTTTTTACTCCTTTAATTAGATAACCCTCTTTTTCTAATTAACATTTATTTGCAGTAAATTTTCCATGTTCAAATGACTGGTGTGGTCTCTTCCTCCTGAACAGACCCTGACTCAAGTACACTCCACCCTGGTTTTCTTTGCTCTCTCCATGTCAACCTTTGGGAGATTTGAGCTCTCTTTTGTTCTTAATTTTTTTTTTAATTTGGTCATGCTGGGTCTTAGTTGCAGCATTTGGGATCTAGCTCCTGACCAGGGATCAAGCCCCCTGCATTGGGAGCGTGGTGTCTTAACCACTGGAACCAGGGAAGTCCCTCCCTTCTGTTCTTATCTTGGCCTTTCTTCTCACCTCTGCCTCTTTCGGGTCCATCTTAAACACCCAACCACTGTACAAAGACAAGGATGTAGCATTGTCTAAGGATGTCTAGCCAAGAGATGCAATTTCATGAAACTGGTAGCCTGGAAAGAGCCTGGATCTTGGAAGCTGGGTGCCTGGGTTCCAGACCCAGTGCAGCCTCTGAGCCATGTATTTCACATGGGAAAAATGGAGCAGGAGTTGTGATAAATAACTACTCATACATCTCTAATCAGCTGTCAAAGGTTTTCTGCTGGCTTCAGTTCCCATTATTTTATGTGTTCCTCTTGGGACCCATTTTTCACGTGGTGTGACTGGATAGGTCTTCTTGTTCCAATTAGGACAGCGGTTCTCAGTTGGGGGAGTTTTGCTTCTGAGAAGACACTTGGTTGTCACAATGGGTGTGGGTTCCTGCTACTGGCATCCAGTGGATAGAGGCCAAGGATGCTGCTAACATCCTATAATGTTCAGGACAGCTCCCCACAATAAGGAATTATCTACCCCCAAATGCTACTAGGGCTGAGGTTGAGAAGTCCTGAAGTAACATATAGAAATGGAGGTCCAAAAGAAGGGAAATGATTTGCCTAGGGTCACACAGAAAGTGGGCAGTGGAACTTGAATGACAGTCCACTATCACCCATTCTTTTTGGTTCAAGGACAGCAAAGGAGACAGGAAGCCAGTAAGTCCTGCCCCCCTGCCTTGAATCCTGTGTGCCTGCAGGGGGCTGGCATTCTCTTCTTGCCACCCTGCCCTGCCAAATCCCAGCCATTTTCCAATGCAGCCATCTGTTTTCTCAACTTTTGTTCTGAGCTGCCAGGAAGCCATCAAGAAAACTGTACTCAATGAGTACTGGCAACACTGCCAGGGAGTAAGTGCCAACATAAGCTGGCTTCAGCATCGTCCACCCTTCTTCTGGCCTTCTGGTAGTCTGCTCTACTCCCCTACCTTCAAGGACTATTCAAGTCCTCTACCTTCAGAAGCCCTTGCCCATCCCAATCATCAACTCCTTCACTCTCAACAGGTAACTGAGTTTCTTGGGTACTCCCTTCACTCCTACAACTCAACCTGTTTTCACTCAGCTCAGGAAAAGCATTCTTAACCATCTCAGGAACAGAAAATATTCTCTTCTGATGGAGGGCATCCTTTCCCATCCCTGGATCCATTCCTTTCTGCGTTTTCCAGGGCTTGTCCCTATTGAGTAATTTTTGTCTCTCACATTTGTCAACTTCCCCAGCTCTACTACCTATGGCTTCCCTATATAAAGGCTGCTCAAATATCCCCCATAATTAATTTTAAAATAAATTATTTTATTGAAACCCTCTGGCCCTTTAAGCCACTTTGGTGGCTCAGACAGTAAAGAACTTGCCTGCAGTGCAGGAGAGCTGGGTTCAATCCCTGGGTGGGGAAGATCCCCTAGAGAAGGGAATGGCTACCCGCTCCAGTATTCTTACCTGGAGAATCCCATGGACCGAGGAGCCTGGAGGGCTACAGTCCATGAGTTCACAAAGTGTTGGACACGACTGAATGACTAACACTTTCCCATCCATATTCTCTTCAAGTCTCCTGGATTAGCTGCTCCCCACGCCTACTCCAGCTGCAAAACTCCTAGTCACGCTTCAAATCCAGCTCAAATGTCAGCTTTTCGAAGAAGCCATAGCAGATGCTATTGATCTCCTACCTCACCCCCCACCCCCCTCAACTTTCTGAATTCTCCTGCAGCTACAGATATTTCTGGGCCCGCTGACAGCTTCCCACCCAAGTGACTGTATTTCTTTTATTCTTTCCTTAGAGGGTCCCCAGCAGGACTGAGCCCTGGTGTCCACTGCTGTAACCCACTCAGGAACCCAGGCTCTCTGGCTCTCCTCCCTGCCCTGTTCAGCCTCTCCATGTCTTCATGTGTGCTCCCGGGGCTCACCTCCCAGAGGAACCCCTGGCACTAGAGCCCTTGCCTCAGGGTCCAGTTGGGAGCCCCTACCCTAAGACCCATGCCTGCCCTACCTGCCCCCCAAGAGAATTCAGAGCTCTCTCCTCCTGCTCCCTGGGGTCTCCTATTGCACTTCTTGAGGCAGAGCCTCTGTTTCCTGTACCAGACTGTGAGCCCCATCAAGGGTAAAAGCAAGCTCTTCATCACCCCTGTGTTCCCTTCAGTTGGCACATTACCTGACCCATCACTGGCCAAGAAGTTTGCTGAGTGAGGGAGTGAGAAAGTAATTGGGTAAATGATGGACATGAGTCTCGACGGCACTTACCCTGGATGACAGACCCTGTGAAGTGAATTATCCCATGAGTGTGGCCCTCTCAATCCCCATCTTCTCCTCTCCTGTCAGGGGGTCTCTCCCTACTTCCTGTCCCCGAGGGTCCTGAGGCCCCTCTCTCTGCCACCAACACCCGTTCTGTCCTCTATAATGCCATTGCAATCTGTTCCCAGGAAGCCTTCTGCCCGGAAAAGTCCTCATTGACGGGAGTGGGTCTCTTGGTGGGAGATTCCAACTTCAGTTAAATAAAGGTTCTGGGAAGCTGTTGAGATGCTATTATAATGTGACATAATTCAGTGTCACCGTCCAGCAGATGTCACATTGGAGGGATGAATTTGTCCCGGCTGGACTCCCGAGCTCATTCAGAAGTACTCAGATCAACCACCTGCTGCTTCTGATGTGAACGGCCCCAGGAAATGTTAATTTCTACAAATCAACTTACTTAGCCCAAGTGCATGGAACTGAGTTTCCAGCAGGAGGAAATAAAATCATTGCTGGGGAAGTGAAGCAGCTGCTGCCAAGCCAAGAGGTCATGAAGACCATGTTCAATTTTGAAACCCCTGGGGGAACGGGATGCTCTGAGCACATCCAGAATACCTGGGGAACTCAAACTTGGTGACCTGGTTCTGTCATACACATAAGAAAACTGAGGTGCACAGAGGCAAAGAAGAGGGTGCCCAACATCACACATGGTGAGTTGGTGGTAGACCTCAGACTCCTAAGTCTGAATCCACACAGATCTGCTCCCAACCATCCCCCAACTTCTCAGAAGACCAGGAAGGATGGAAATCATGATGAAACTAAAACCCAAACCAACCGAACAAAAAAACAGGAACACTTGGACAGACTCACAGGTTGTGCCTGCCATTTTGTTATAGACACTGACCGGAAGATGAGAGACTCTGGGATCAGATGTTGGTTTTGCCTCTTTCTTGCTGGTGACCCCTCTCTGGGTTTCAGTTTCTTTATCTGTCAATTAGACGATGAATGACCTCTAGAATCCTTCAGCTTCCAAAAATCAGTTGGAGCCTCAGTTCCTCATTTAAGGGGTACAATGCTCTTCTTCCTAGGGTGCCATGAGAATCGCTTGACGTCCAGAAGCTCCTTGACACAGTCATGTGAAAGTAACCTCAGGGTCAGTGTTACCATCATTCCCACGTCTGCAGCAAGGTGATACTGAGGACAGAGCTAGTTCCACATCTAGTCTGTAGAAGGAGTGAAGGGAAACCTATGTGTGGTTTCCCAAGTGACCCTGGATCCAGGGAAGGGGTTTAAATCTGGATTCCCTCCCCACGAGGTGAGGTTGTCTCTGAAGCCATTTCCTTCTTGTTGTTGAAGCAAGTGATGTAGAATGTCAAATCTCAGGGTGCCTGTTGAGAGGGGTCTTGGCAGGGCTGTAGGCAAGAGCTGAAGGAAGGGAAACAGAGAAAGTGGTGATTTACAAGGGGGTGGGAGGAAGAGAAAGGGGTGAAGGGAAGAGGAGGGGAGGAAGAAGAGGGCAAATAGGAGGAGAAGGGGTGTCTCAGGGGGGATGACTATCTCCTTTCAATGGTGCAAAATGTCAGCAAAAAGTGTGGGCTCTAGAATCAGAAAGACCTGGCATCTGAAGCGTACGCACCTCCTCATCATATGGAGGGACTCTGCACTAGTCAGTCAACTATTCTGAACCTGTTCCCACATCTGTAACATGGGGCTGAGAATGGTGCCTGTTTCTTAGGGATAATCTTGACAAAGTGCCTGGCACCACACCTGGCCCAGAATAAGTTCTCAGTACATAGTAAGTAGAGTGGCCACATAAACAGAGCAGTAACGGTAAATCTACCAACTACTGTTCTTCAGAAGGGGATGCAGAATCCATCCCAGTGACTGTGGATACAGGAAGATGAGAGCCTTGTTCAAGTAGAGGAGCAGGTGGATTTGTCCAAGTTGACAGAAGCCTGAAAAAGCACAGAAACTCAGGTCACACAGGCAGAGAAATATAGTTAACACATATTTATTGTGCTGATTATAGCAGGAATTATTCTTATCTGGTTAACAGCAATTATATTAGTAAGGACAATTCATGTGCTAATGATGGCTAAATTGATTAACAAGAAGGCAGATTTAAAGTCATTAGATCAATCAGGAAGAAATGTCAATGTCCATGATGATCAAATGACTGTCATGTGTATAAACAATGGGTGTGATGTTAGAGAGATGGGAGAGGGGGTGACAGGGCATTGACCATGTGCAGATACCCTGGGCACTCACTGGAGTCAGCATTGATATCAGAAGAGATGCAGCAGGTGAAACAACATCCCCCAAATTCCCGTGGGTGAGCGGAGCCCAGACTCCTACCCAGATGTCTGAAGCTGAGGCTCTGACCACCCATCAGAGTTGACCAGCACCACATCTCCAGGCTGGAGTTTCCCAGGAGTTGCAGGCCTAACAAGATTGGGGGGCACAGCAGCTGAGGACTGAGGGGCTAGGGGGAGGGGACTTTCCCTGCAGTCCTGATGGGCTGGACAGGAAGTACGACCACCGACAGTGCCTGCCAGAAGGAAGGGTGCACTGAGCTGTGGGTTTTCCAGCATCCTGGGATTATGAAATCCTTGCAGGCTTCCCCTTCGGCACTCACCAAGAGGGGAACCCTTTTCTTGGGGATGACAGAGCTTTCTCTTTTTAGCATGTCTACCTGGTTGCTCTGACCAGAAAGTTATGGGTGAGGCTGAAAAAACTCAGACTGTTAAAATTGAATGTGTTTAAATTTAACATAAATAATTAATTAATTTTTATTTTTATTAAATTTTCTTCCAGGTCTATTGAGACATAGTTGACATGCAGCACTGTATAAGTTTAAGGTGTACAGCATAATGACTTGTATACATCATGAAATGATTATCATGATAAGTTTGGTGAACAGTCATCATCTCATATAGATACAGAATTAAATAAACAGAAAAAAAAATGTTTCCTTGTGATGAGAACTTAGGAATGATTCTCTTAACATACAGCAGTGTTATATTTATCATACTGTACATTACATCCTTGGTATTTATTCATCTTATAGCTGGAAGTTTGTAACTTTTGACTGCCTTCATCCAGTTCCCCCTCACCCCACCCCCTGCCTCTGGTAACACAAATCTGATCTCTTTTTCTAGGAGTTTGTTTGTTTTTGAAGTGTAATTGGTCTATAACACTATGTTAGTTCCTGTTATACAGCATAGTGATTTGCTGTTTTCATACATTTAAAAATGATCATGGAATGCTTACATTTTTGAATTGGGGTAAAATTCCAGCTAAATATTTGTGCTAGATTTTCCCTCTTGAGTAACTGAATTATGAGATACCAATTGTTTAATATGAGAGATATATCATCTTGGAGACTCTATTACATGCAGTCAGTCAGATACGTACATGCATAGGTACACACAGAGAGAGAGACAACTTTGGGCTCTTGCTTCTTCAATAACCCTGTATGATTCTTAGGAAGCTGAAAAGTCTCCAAAATCAATAAAATATTTACCCTGAATTGTGAATGTCACACACAATTGTTCTAATCTTATTCTCCAGCTTTCCTCCTTAACCTCCATGACTACCTTGCCCTGAGGATTCTGTCTTCTGAACTGAAGAGTAAGTAGTAAGGAATATTCACCCCCCAGCCCGTAGGGTTGCTCAGCTTCTTGAGATCTGAGCCTGCCTTCTTCATCCCCTTCCACGAGACAGAGATAGACCAGAGACTTAAAGATCTGAATTTACCTGTTGAAATAATTTAATCCTGCTTCAGCACCATGGACAGGGCCCTCCAACAGCCCCGCCCCGCCCCCCAGCCTGCCCCAGAGAAGCAGGAACTGGAAGTTTTCTTGCTGATTGGCATGACATGGGAACACCCAGGTTACCAAAAGGTCTGAATGCAGACAGTGCTTCATCAAGACCCCAAACCAGGGTAACAGGTTCTTTGAATTCTCCAATTTAATATTTCAAAAATATGCCTATTTTGCTATCTATATTATACCCACGATGATTTTAATACAAAATACAAGGACGTCCCTGGTGGTCCAGTGGTTAAGAATTCACCTTGTAATGCAGGGGATGCAAGTTCAATCCCTGGTCAGGGAATTGAGGTCCCACATGCCGCAGAGCAACTATCAATAAGCCTGTGTGCCCCAGCGACTGAGCCCAAGTGCTCTGGAGCTCATATGCCACAAATCCTGAGCCCGCATACCACAGCTAGAGAGTCCACATGCTGCAATGAAAGATCCCACATGACGCAACAAAGATCCTGTGTGCCACAACTAGGATGCCATGCTGCCAAACAAATAAATGTTAAAAAAATACAAAATACAAAACAATGGTATTTCCCATGTATTAGAGTAAAACCGAAACAGAGGGAAGATACCCTGTACCCATGTTACGGCTTCTTGTACTGCTAGGCACACCTGAAAAATTCCTCTGATAAGTGTATTATGTGTGTGTGGTGGGGTACAGTGCTCACAGGATGAAGTTCAAGACACTTATCTTGGAATTCACACCATCATCTGCTACTTCCTCCTTTTCCTCTACCACTTCATGGCCACCCCACCCTCACATCTCACATAAGGGCTACATATCATACACACACATGTCACACATATTTAGGATCCCACTGAATCCCAGACTCACCCTTTAGTGCTCTTTGGGTTGTAGCTTTTTTCCCTGGGAGAAGATGATTCCCTCCACCACCACCTTCTCTGAGCCTGCCTGTGAATACAGACACATGTCCTATACTCTGAGATGCAACCCATGCCACCCAGCAAAGGAATAAACCTAGGCTGACCCTCTGCCGCCTCCCCCCAACCCCAACTCATCTCATTGATTTATTTTGCTCTTTGACTCTTGTCAAAGCACAGGCTCTTCATCATTGCCTGCAACGAGCAGACTGAGGAAAGAGTCTTAGAGCTTTTCTGCTCCAGGTCAGCTGCAGCTGGAAAGTAAAGGGTTGAGCTTTTGGGGAATTTGTTTTCTCACTCTACAGATGAACTGTGTTTCAGTGAGCTTTCAATAGCACTAGAGGTTCTGTGTGAGCTGAACCATGCAGGTTGAATACTGAATCTCTCCCTGTGAAATTTCTGCTGCTGTAAGATGGGGCTGCGTTCTCCAGGAGGCATTGGGTGAACAGAGGAACAACTGGTCCCTTACATAGGAGATTAGAGCTGGAAGGTGCTGCTCCCGTACTGATTGGTCAATGAGCCAACTGATACCTGCTCTGGCCAGGCTTGCCCTGGGCTCTGGGGCTGCTTGGACATCGCCCCAGAGCTCACTCTAGGGGCTGGTTGGTGAATCACAAATGGAGAATCAGAAAGGGAGTATGATTCACATAGAGCCCCTCAGTCAGGCAACTGGCTGGCTTAGGATGGAAGCCAGGACTCCTGACACCTGGGCTCCCTGAGCAGGGGCCAGGGCAGTGACATAGTTGTTCAGTCGCCAAGTTGCGTCTGACTCTTTGCAACCCCATGAATGGCAGCACGCCAGGCTTCCCTGCCCATCACACATAGGGCAGTGATAGGGGTCAGGAGACATTTTCTGGGGAAAGATCTTGACTCCTAAGTACTATTCATGGAGATAGGATGAAAGAGAAACAGGGTTTGACTATCTCCACCCTAACCCAGGTGTGGCAGCCCTTTTCCAGTTCTATCCAAGTCTGTCCTCCAGAAATGCCCTGCTTCAGTTAGGAACTTTTCACTTGAAGGTAACAATGTACTAAGTCACTTCAGTTGTGTCCAATTCTTTGTGACTCCATGGACTGTAGCCTGCCACGCTCCTCTGTCCATCAGATTTTCCAGGCAAGAATATTGGAGTGGGTTGCCATTCCCTTCTCCAGAGGATCTTCCTGACATGGGGATTGAACCCATGTCTCTTATGTCTCCTGCACTGACAGGCACAATAAATGGGTTAAACAAACGTGGAAGCTTGCTGGCTCAGAGAACTGAGACCTACAAGGTAGGTCCAGTCAGGCTCCATTTCTCGGACCTTCTCTCTTCCAGTGTCATCTTCGCCCCCGGCTCCTTACCCCCTCACTCCGTGGAGCCAGAACACCCTTCAGGGAGCTCTCAGCGGGGAGAAAGTGAGAAGTGTTAGTCGCTCCGTTGTGTCAGACTCTTTGTGACCCAATGGACTGTAGCCTGCCAGGCTCCTCTGTCCATGGAACTCTCCAGCCACTTCCTCCTCCAGGGGATCTTCTCCACCCAGGGATCATATCCAGGTCTCCTGCATCGCAGGCAGATTCTTTTAACATCCCAGCCACCATGGAAGACCCTCAGAGAGTAGAGGTGAATCCTTTTCCCAGAAAGCCCAGCAAGCATCTCGCCTCTCATTGGCCTGAGTTGGGTCATGTGCTCTGCTCTGAACTAATCACCTACCGGCAGGATGGAGTAGGCTGATGGCTTAAGCCAATCAGGCCCCACCTCTGGACTTGAGGGCAAATCATTCACACCCCCTGACTGAGGAAGCCAACCAAGCAGCTCAACCAAGGGGTGTGGTGGAATTGTTGGGAGGAGATGAGTTGGAAGCTGGGGGCGGACAGCAACAAAGGTTGTGACAGATGCTACCCTCTGATATGGGTAATAATATCCAGTTAATGAGACATCTTCCCTGCCACATCTCCCATGCCCCGCCTCATGTCCAAGCCTGTTGAGAGGCATGGGGTTTCCTTTTCCCCACCACTCTGGCTCAGGACTCCATCCTTTCTCCCTGGCTGTGCCCCTCAGCTGGGATTATCCTTCCCCACCCAACCCACTTCACCCTTTAGATTTCAGCTGCTCCTGCCTCACCTTTGGCAATTATGAAATGAGTTACCTCTGCTGGGGGTTCCTATTTGCTGTACCATTAAGGTCAGATTTTCTATTGCCACCCCCCCCCCCAACCCGCCACCTGCTACACGCAGAGTTTGCCAGTTCCTTGAAGATGTTGAAATAAATCTCTAGGCCCAAGATCAAGCCACTCCTGCCCAGGGTGCTACATCAGCATAATGAAACCCAGGTAACGTTCCACTTGACCAGAAATTCAGTGTATCTAGTAAGCCAATCCCCAAACGCCAAGCCAGGACTGGACTAGGCTTTTTCCTTGTTCCTTATTTATTTTCCCCTTTTCTCATCCTTGATTTATATTGGTTTTCTGTTTTGCTCTTCTTTGTTCTTTATTGTTTATCTTATAATTACGTCCTGCCTTCTGCCCCATTTTGCAGTTCTCTGGACCCTTGAGAACACAGACTTCCTGCTTCATAAAGTGTTAAGGTTTGTATCACCTACATTGTCTTCTCTAATCATTTTAAAACAAAGGTATGGGCCCGGACAAGTCTTAATTAATCTCTTTATTTCCAGCCTCTAGTTACTGCCTGGTTTAGAAGAAAAAGTCAACAAATATTTGTTGAATTAATAAAAATAAGTCTGTGTTGAAGACATGACTCCTGTGAAGTTGTGTTTTTACAAAGGACAAAGCCTCAAGCTTTAGGAATGAAGCTCAAATAGCAGAATTTCAGGCACCAGTAGACTTAGGACAGAAGCTTCCCCTATTGTTTAGTGCCTGGAGGAGGAAGTGTCTGTCTCAGCTAGGTGGAATTTTCCATTCATGGCTCTCCATTACAAAAACAAGCACATGGGTTCCTGAAAACATGTGTCATGAAAACAAATGTATTTCCCTTTGGCTTTCTTGTGGAAGGAAACTTCTCCAGTTCTATCCAGTTTCCTGCTCTGGCTCTGGTTGACAGAATGTTCCTTCCTGACTCCCTGTGAACTGTGAAGATGACATGCTGATTGACCTGCCTCAGCTCTTTGAGCCCGTAACCATGGAGCCCTGCCAGTCAGTACAGCTCTACCTTGTGGGGGACACCCATCCTGCAGCTCAGACACTTCCACATCAAACCCCTTGGTGTGGCTGCTTCTCCTGAGCTGACCTGGGCCTCATCCTCACCACTGGACTCTTCCCTGGTCCTCTGGCTGACTGCCACCTGCCATACCCCAGCTCTATGCACTGACAGTCTCTTTGCCCTTAAACCTTTCCCCTTCAGCCCACCCTCCACTCTGCCCTGGAGTGATCCTCCACAGCACAAAATTGACCGGGTCCCTCCTGCTGGAAATCTTTCCCAGGCTCCATGCTGTCCTTGGATTATGGTCTAAATTCCTTGGCCCTTCACCAGCTAGGCAGAGGAACGGACATTAGCCAGGAACACACCGTGCAAGGAGCCACCCCTGTTTTTGCACCTGCCCTTTCCTCTGCTTAGTTTCCCTGGTGCCTCAGATGGTAAAGCATCTGCCTGCAGTGCAAGAGACCTGGGTTCCATCCCTGGGTTGGGAAGATCTCTGGAGAAGGGAATGGCAACTCACTCCAGTATTCTTGCCCGGAGTATCCATGGACAGAGGAGCATGGGGTCACAAAAAGTCAGACATGACTGAGCAACTAGCATACTTTCTTTTGCCTGGATACACTTCCCCTCCCTATTGGCATGGAGAGCTCCTACTCATTCCTCAAGACCCAGCCTCTACACCCTCCTCTCTGTGAACCTTCACTGAAGAGACTATTTCTGTCTCTGCTCACGGCCCTTCATTATCGATCGCTTGCTCTGTCTCTCTCACTAAACGGGGAGCACCTCTAGGTCAGAAGCCAAGCCTGATTTTCCACGTTCCCAGTATCTGGCAGCAGAAAAGGTGTCAGTGTGTTTGTGGGATGGATGAAAGGATGGACTTACTGCTGTTAAGATACCAACAACAGTTTGTCTCTTATTTCTGGAGCACTGCAGTAGGCGACTGGCCTGCATTAACCCACTACAGTGGCACACCGTCTTCTGACTCTGGCGCTATTATTAGGTCCGTTTTACAGAGGAGACACACTGGGCTCCGAGAGGCCAAGATGCAGCCCAAGGTTACAGTGTAAGGGAGTGAAGGGGCTTGAACCTGAACTCAGGGCTATCTGACTCCAGCTTCTTCACTTACTGAGGACCTGCTATGTGCTTACTATTCCTGGAAATAGAACACAATAGGCCAAGTCCCTGATCTCATGGAGTTCCTGTTGCATGCGGTGGTGAAGGGGCAAATAATAAACACACATGCACGTATGAAAAACGTCAGAGCTGGTAAGTGCTATACAGAAACAGAAAATAGAGTTGGGGGCTGTATTAGTTTCCTTGGGCTCTCCTAATGAAATACTGCAGATGGGGTAACTTAAGCAACAGAATTCTGTTTTCTCACAGTTACAGAGGCTAGAGGTCCAAAATCAAAGCATTGGCAGATTTAGTTTTCTTTGAGGCCTCTCTCCTTGGCTTGCAGACAGCCACCTTCCTGCTGCGTCTTCCTCTGTGTACCCACACCCCCTGGTGTCTCTCTGTGTCCCAATCTCTTCTTTCTAGAGAAAGAACAGCAGTCCGATTGGATCAAGTCCCCTCCTAACAGTCTCATTTTAACTGAGGTGCTGTCTCTAAATACAGTCACATTCTAAGGTACTGAGGGTTAGGGCTTGAACACACGAATCTGGAGGGGGGACAAATTCAGGGGGTCAAAGAGTGGTAGGCTCTGGTGGGTGACACTCTAAGGGATGTCTGAGCTGAGACCTGAATGAAACGAAGGGACAAACCTGGTTATATCTGAGAGAAGCTGCAGAAACAGCGAGTGCAAAGGCCCTGAGGCTGAGTAGGCAGCGCCTGTATGAGGAATGCTAGAAGGTCATGATGGCTGTTGCTTTGTGAGCTGGGGTGAGGGGAGAGGGAAAAGGTCAGAGGGCGTGACCCCCACACACATCCCATGAGCGTCCTCAGAACTTACTTGCCCAGTGTGACCAACACATCACCCCTCTGTAAGTATCTAGTTCAATACCTGCTTTGAGCAGATGAGGAAACTGAGACCAAGGATGCGAAAGGCTGGCCTGCGTGTGTTGGTGTTGGATGTCCTGCCCTAGGACAGCGCTGGGCACCTCTCTTTCTGGGGAGGTGGGGGGAGTGCAGCTAGTGCTGTCAAGTGCTGCTGGGAGGGTGGCTCTGTGAACTGGGATGAGCATAATTATCGTTACTGTTATGTCCGCCTAGAAATGACAGCAGATCCTGCCAAGAGCCAAGTGGGAGATGAGAGATTCAAGTGTTGGGGGACTTGGGACAACTGTTCCCTAGGAGGGGAGAGTAGTTCTCCCAGGCAGGTGTCCTTTTGGTCAGTTTAAACAGTTTCTTCCCTGTGCCAGGCTCCACACATGGGATGACCTCGGTCATTCTGAACCTCTGCCAGGCTGGGGATGAGGTGACTGAGGTCCAGAGAGGTTGGGTCACTGGACAGACACCTAGCCAGTGATCAGGAGAAGGGATGTGAGTCCATGTCCATGGGGCTCCAGAGAACACCAGCACTAACCAGCATCCTCAGCCTCTGTCTCCTGGCGCTGCCTGCCACTTGACACGCTTAGGTGAGTCATGCTCCTTCCCTGAACCTCAGCTTTCCCATCTGGGAAATGGAAGAGACACCCCCACTCTTCTGCCTCCCAGGGATGTAGTGATGACCCCTGATTCACAGGGAGATGGATTCATGAGGACATGGGTGACAGCTGTGAGGACTGAGCCACACATGAGTGCTTATCAGACCTTGAGGGAAGGCTGATGGAGTGAGGGGGCTCAGCCCTGCTTCCTGAGGAGGGAGATGAGGCTCAAAGAGGTTCAGGAGTTCACCCAAGGTCACATAGCTGAGAATAACAGAGCCAGGGCCCTAATGTCCCTATCTGAGGATTCCTCCCTCCCCTCCCCATCCAATAGGAGCTGAGCCTCCTAATGCTTTGTTCAGGAGTCACTGTTGGACAAAGTAAGGCTGAGCTTATGAGGAACTTAAAAAATGCTGGATCATGTCACTTCCCCCACTACACTCTGAACAGGCCACTACTCTGGCCACCTGTTGCGAAGAACTGACTCAATGGAAAAGACCCTGGTGTTGGGAAAGATTGAAGGCAGGAGAAGAAGGGGACGACAGAGGATGAGATGGTTGGATGGCATCACCGACTCTATGGACATGAGTTTAAGTAAGCTCCAGGAGTTGGTGATGGACAGGGAGGCCTGGCTTGCTGTAGTCCATGGGGGTGCCAAAGAGTTGGACACAACTGAGTGACTGAACTAAACAGGCACCTGTGAAGCCCTCTGTAGCAGAACCTCATCCAATCCCCACCCTCATCTCAAGCACCTCCCTCTCCTTCCACGCTCCCACCTGCTTCTGCCAGTTCCTCCTTCTTTAGGACTGACCTGCCTGCTGGCAAGCTGTCCCCTCTTCCTGGAATGCTCTTCTCCCTCCCCTCCCCTCCCCTAGTCCACTCTCCACAGGGAGGACAAGAGAGGTTAAAACAGGGGCCTGACGGCATCACAAACCAGCTTAAAGCTCTCCCACATCCCCAACTGTCTTGGGATAAACCACTACTAGACCACGTGGTCCCTCCTGACCTGGGTCCTTGTCAGTTTCCAACCTGTTCTAGCCACACTGGTGGCCTCTGTTCCTGGAATGCCCCAACCTCCTTCCTGCCTCAGGGTCTTTGCGAGGCAGTTCCTGCCACCAGGAGAGCTCTTCATTTTTGTCTGACTGCTGATCCTTCTGGTCTCAGTGCAAATGTTCCCTCAGGGAGGCCCTCCTCAGACTCCTAATTTAAGCCTGACTTTCTTTTCCTTCATGTTGTCCTCTTCCCTCGCTTCACAATAAACATCCCAGTTTCTGATTATATTCATTAGCTTATCTGTTTATGCCTCCCTTCTCAGCTAGACCATAGGATATCTGAGGATAGGGAACGTGTCTTGGTGTTCAGAACAAAATAGATGCTAGGGAAACGTATGGAATGAGGCAGGCAATGAATGAGCAAAGTAGAGGGTCCTCAGTTTTCTGGATGAGACAGAAATTCAGGGGTGGGGTCTCCAGGAGGGTCCGACAGGCCCCTCCTCTCCCAGCCTCCCGGGTCCCCTTTGGTGCGTGGTGAGCCAGCAGGGATGCTGTCACCACGGCTACATACTCTGCAGCGACCTCTCCATTCAGGCTGGTATTTAATTCCACTTGGTTCCACTCATCATTTCTTCCAGGAAAATCATAACATTTTGACATCATCAGGGGCCTGGAGACAGGAGTGTCTCAATGCACCACTGAAATGTCAGGCTTGGGTCCCCCTCCCCCCCAACTCCCTGCCTGCGGTGAAAGGCTTCCATCCAATGGAAGGTCATTTTTGTCTTTGTGTGTTCAGCCAGAGAGTACCCTCTGCTGCGGGAGGTGGGGAGACTCCTAGAAGCCCAAGGTCATTGAGCATTTGGAGGCCGCACCAACGCCAGCCTCCCTGTTTCTGAATAGCAGCTCTCAACAGGTGACTGGCTCAAGAATGAATTTATCTGACTGGTCCAGCTGATGATGTTTCCTGATACTTAATCTTTCCCAGTCAGTTCAGGTCAGTTCAGTTCAGTTGCTCCGTCATATCTGACTGTTTGTGACCCCATGGACTGCAGCACAACCAGGCCTCACTGTCCATCACCAACTCCCAGAGTCCACCCAAGCTTGTGTCCATTGAGTCGGTGATGCCATCCAACCATCTCATCCTCTGTCCTCCCCTTCTCCTCCTGCCCTCAATCTTTCCCAGCTTCAGGGTCTTTTCAAATGAGTCAGTTCTTCGCATCAGGTGGCCAAAGTATTGGAGCTTCAGCTTCAGCATCAGTCCTTCCAATGAATATTCAGGACTGATTTCCTTTAGGATGGACTGGTTGGGTTTGGGTTTCCTTACAGTCCAAGTAACTCTCAAGAGTCTTCTCTAACACTACAGTTCAAAAGCATCAGTTCTTCGGCGCTCAGCTTTCTTTATGGTCCAACTTTCACATCCATACATGACCACTGGAAAAACCATAGCCTTGGCTAGACGGACCTTTGTCAGGAGACTAATGTCTCTGCTTTTTTAATATGCTGTTTAGGTTGGTCATAGCTTTTCTTCCAAGGAGCAAACGTTTTTTAATTTCATGGCTTCAGTCACCATCTGCAGTGGTATTGGAGCCCAAGAAAATAAAGTCTCTCACTGTTCCCATGTTTCCCCATCTATTTGCCATGGAGTGAGGGGACCAGATGCCATGATCTTGGTTTTTTGAATGTTGAGTTTTAAGCCAGCTTTTTCACTCTACTCTTTCACTTTCAAAAAGGGGCTCTTCAGTTTCTCTTCACCTTCTGACATAAGGGTGGTGTCATCTGCATACCTGAGATTATTGATTTTTTCCCCAAGCAATCTTGGATTCCAGCTTGTGCTTCACCCAGCCTGGAATTTCACATGATGTACTGTTTATATAAGTTAAATAAGCAGGGTGATAATATACAGCCTTGACGTATTCCCTTCCCAATTTGGAACCAGTCTGTTGTTCCATGTCCAGTTCTAACTGTTGCTTCTTGACCTGCATACAGATTTCTCAGGAGGGAGGTCAGGTGGTCTGGTATTCCCATCTCTTTAAGAATTTTCCACAGTTTGATGATCCACGCAGTCAAAGGCTTTGGTGTATTCAATAAAGCAGAAGTAAATATTTTTCTGGAATTTGCTTTTTCAATAATCCAGTGGATATTGGCAATTTGATCTCTGATTCCTCTGCCTTTGCTAAATCCAGGTTGAACATCTGGAAGTTCTTGGCTCATGTACTGTTGAAGCCTTGCTTGGAGAATTTTGAGCATTACTTTGCTAGCATGTGAGATGAGTACAATTGTGCAGTAGTTTTAACATTCTTTGGCATTGCCTTTCTTTGGGATTGGAATAAAAACTGACCTTTTCCAGTCCTGTGGCCACTGCTGAGTCTTCCAAATTTGCTGGCATATTGAGTGCAGCACTTTCACAGCATCATCTTTTAGGACTTGAAATAGCTCAGCTAGAATTCCATCACCTCCACTAGCTTTGCTGGTAGTGGTGCTTCCTAAGGTCCCACTTGATTTCACTTTCCAGATGTCTGGCTCTAGGTGAGTGACCCCATCATTGTGGTTTTCCGCGTCATTAAGACCTTTATTGTACAGTTCTTCTGTGTATTCTTGCCACCTCTCAATCTCTTTTGCTTCTGTTTGGTCCTTACTGTTTCTCTCCTTTATTGTACCCACCTTTGCATGAAATGTTCCCTTGGTATTTCTAATTTTCTTGAAGAGATCTCTAGTCTTTCCCATTCTGTTGTTTTCCTCCATTTTCTTGGCATTGATCACTAAGGAAGGCTTTCTTATCTTTCCTTGCTATTCTTTGGAACTCTGCATTCAAATGAGTATATCGTTCCTTTTTTCCTTTGCCATTCACTCTTCTTTTTTCCGCTATTTGTAAGGCCTCTGCAGACAATCATTTTGCCTTTTTGCATTTCTTTTTCTTGGGGACAGTCTTTCCCAGTCCTGGTTTATTCTAAGGCACCCACCTTCTTATTGTTTATTCATTTGCCCCTCTGGTGCCAGAGGCAGCCTGGCTAGACCCAGAGCCCAGGAGAAGGCCAGGGGCATTGTCTCTTCCAGGGACCCTGGAGACTGTAGTGGGAGGTTGAGCCCTGGCCTCCGATCCCTTCAGATGTTCCTTTGTTTCCTGTTTCTGATCAGAAAGACTGGAAGCAGGTTCCTGTCTTTCCAAATTTTCCACTGTCTCCTGAAGCCTTTGATCTAGCCTACCCCTGCCTTTGCTGACACCATGAACCTCACAGTTCACTTTCTTGGGTTGAGAGGGGCATAGACTACAGCAGGGAGACAGACCATGGTTCTCCCTGGACCCTGCAAAGGGTGCACTAGCTCATCTGGAGGAGCTCTGAGGGGTCTGTCCAGACCCTTCCTTTCTTATTAACAGGATCCTCTGATATGGACACTGGGAGGGAGACAGGCCCTCCCCCTCTGGGGTCACACAGCTGAAAGGACCAAGTAAGCCTGGAGTCACTGGTGGCCATCTTCCCCCTGGTGGGAAGACTTGCCTGAGAAGGGTGTTGACACAAAGGGAAGCAGAGTGAAGAGAAGGAGGAGGAGGGTAGAGCCTCTCTGCCTTTAGCCATCCCTGTGAAGCCAGTTCCACGTCCTATTTGTTCCAGTTCTCTGGGTCAAGAAGTCCTCATACCTTTGCTTTAACTCTTTGTGCTCTGCCCTCTGCAATAAAAGGTTCTGCTTAAAACAAGCCACAGTCAAGGGGTAGAACCCTACTCAGCAAGGGAAGCAAGATCTGGAACAGAGAAGTAGAGAAACTGCAGAGTTGAGATTCTGGGAACAATGGGCTGTGTTACCAGTGAGGGCTGCCAGCTGTCAGCGAAACCAGAGGCAGAGGCCCAGCTGTGCCAAGCTGGGACCCCAGCCAGGTCCGCCTGTGGGAGCCCTGCTCCCCTGAGCCTGAGAAACTGTGCCTTCTGTGCGGATGCGGTGGACCAGGTAGAATCTGAGGCCAAGTAATCATTATCTTCATGATATTACAGGTCAGGAAACTGAGGTCTAAAGAGAGGAAATGACTTTCCTGAGGTCACTCAGCTGGTAAGCAGCAGAGTCAGGGTGTGGACCTGGATCAAGTTCAGAAGTAGCATAGCTGGATCCTATGGTAGCTCTATTTTTAATTTTCTGAGGAAACTCCATACTGTTTTCAATAATGGCCATACCAGCTGACATTCCCAGGAACAGTGCATGAGGGCCCCCTTTTCTCCATATCCTCTCAACTTAAACTGTGTACCCAGAACCCCCTTCCCCAGCCCCACATACCCCTCACCTGCTCTTCTCTGCCTGTCCCTGTCTTCTTCAGCCTCTGTCTTCTAGGTGTGGGCTTTGCCTCCCCAGCTTGGCCAGGTAGTGGGGAGTGTGTGAGCTGTTCAGACTGCAGGCCCTGGCTTTGAGTTTAGTGCCCAGTTTTACGGCTATTGAAAATAGAGTTTGCAAACAGTTGCCTGGGGGCTGATTCAGCTAACAGGTCTATTTCTTTTGGTCCTCCTGGTGTTTTTGTTCCCTTTAATAAAATTTTTTCTTTTGAAATAGATTTAGACTTGCAGAAAAGTTGCAAAGATGGTCCAGAGAGTTCCCATAAACCCCATACCCAGTTTCTCCTATTATTATTTTTAAAAACATAGCAGTTTTAAAAATGAGGCTACTCAACAACAACAAGATAGAGAAAAGGAAAAAAAAAATCTAGCTGTCTGCTTTGCCCTGAAAAATTGGAAGATCTGGCCACCCTGATCTTATATGGGTCACAGCTATGATGGGATTGGGCTCCCCAGACCCTCCCAGCCTGTGCCCACCACACAGTGGATGCGTTTGCACTTATATCTGGCCCATTTCACTCACACATTCCCTGTCTGTCTCCTCTTAGTGTTCGAGCCTGGGATCCTTGGTTGAAAGCACTAGCAGTTTAAGAATCTTGAACCACCAAATTTGGGAATCAGAATCTTAGGTAGCGAGAACTACAGCATCTTAGACTTTGTGTGTTCATTTAATAAACATTTTCTGACCGTCCCCTGTGTGCTAGGTCCTGTGCGGAGTATTAAGACAATTTTGCAGATGGAGAACAGTTTCTTCTTTTTATTTTTGTTTTGATTTTATTTATGTATTTATTTTTGACTTCTCTGGGTCTTTGCTGCCGCGCATGGGCTTTCTCTAGTTGTGGCGAGCAGAGGCCACTGTCTAGTTGTGGCATGCAGGCTTCTTGGTGTGGTGGCTTCTCTTGCTATGGAGCACTGGTTCCAGAGCACAGGCTCAGTAACTGTGGTGCGTGGGCACGTGTAATCTTCCTGGGCCAGGGACTGAACCGGTGTCTCCTGCATTGGCAGATGGATTCTTAACCACTGGACCCCCAGAGAAATCCAGGGAACAGATTCTTGAAGTAGGAGTAGAAGCAGGATCCCAAGAGGAGGGCCTCCCGGCTGCCCAGGCTGCACTTGCCTTCCTCTTGGTGCCAGCAAATAGGATCCTGACCCAGACAGCCAACACAACAGGAGCGTGCAACCATTTTAACTGCAGAGAGCTCAGGAGCTGCCATCAGGGAGGTGTCCCCATCCCATCTCTTCTTGCTGGAGGAAAAGCGTGTGTGTGTGTGTGTGTGTGTGTGTGTGTGTGCGCGCGCGCGTGAGCACGTGCGAGCGTGTGCGAGCGTGTGCTGACTCCCACCAGGGAAGTCTTAACTCTCCGCCCCACTTGAAGTTCATGTTCTTTTTCTGGTTGATTTCAGCTCCAAATTCTCCCAGCACCGGCAGCCAGGTTGGCACAGGGGAAAGAAATAACACAGGAGTAATGCTTTGACAACAATGATAAGATGACTAACCAAGGCCGCCGTGTGCTCAATAATTACTAGACCCTGACCTGCAAGTTCATGAGATCCTCCAAAGAGCCCAGTGAGGTGGTTACTCACCTTTTTAGAGATGGGGAAACTTGGGCTTTGAGAAGCTGAATGACTTGCTTAAGGCCTCATTGTGGTGAAGTGCTAGGGCTGGAATTCAAACTCATGCCAGTTTGACTCAGAGCCTGTCATTTCTCTTCTGTGCCACTGTCTGACTCTCTTACAGTTCTGTCAATTGAGGCTAATTATAGTGTTTAAATCACCACTTCTTGTGGGATAAATAAGCTGATGCACAGCACATAGTAAGCGTTCAGTAAACAGTAAGCTGCTGATATTAGTGTCTTGTTGATCCTAGAAGGGAGGCTGACTTGGCTTCCCTCTTCCGGCCCTGCTAGCCCAACGAGTGATGTCTGCACAGAGGCAGATGTGTGTGTGTGTTGAGGGGTGGTGGGGCGGGGGAAGCTGCTGTTTATTTATTTCTCACCTCCCACCTCTGCTGGAGGGATGGAGAGCATGAGAAAGGGGGATTAGTCTAGTTAAGGTGGAAGAGCTTCAGATACCTCTGAATGACTCATGGTTTATTCACTAGCTCCTTTGAAGACACTGTGCCTGACCCTTCAAACCATTCCTGAATTTTCTGTGTCCAGCCAGGCAGTGTTTCTTGATGGGGACAGTTTGAGCAGGGTTCTCCTCCCAGCTCCTTGGAGAGGCAGGGATGATTGTGACTGATTCATAGATGGAGAAACTGTGAGGTTGCAGGGCAGACCCGCCCTCTCCTGACCTGGGGAGTATGCTTATGGAGTCCCCCAGGGGAGGGTCTCAGAGGAGGCTGCATCAGAAGGGGGCCGCCTGGAGAGGTGGACAGTCCTGGACTCGGCACTGGGCTTCCCCTGCTCTAATCTCAGCTCTGCGTCCCTGAATGACTTCTTGGAACTCTGTTTCCCCATCTTGGAACTCTGTTTCCCCATCTGATGATGATGGGATTGAACCAGACGATCTCTAAGGCCGTACTGGTCTAGATTGAATAAAAAATAGGAAATGATAAACCTCCAGGCTGGAAAAGGGTACTAAACTCTGTTGAGGGGGACTCAGAGTCCGGACTGGGGAGGATCATGAGAACAGGGACCTGCTCCCAGAGGAAGAGCTCCAGCCCCAAGAGAACCTGCAGAGGGGACGATGGGGTAGAAGCTAAGAAGGCTGATGGCAATCACAGAACACGGGGCAGCACAGCACCGGGGGTGTGGTCATCCTTTATGTGTTTGCATCCCCCAACAAGCTCCAGACGTAGGGGCAACCACCCCGTTGTACTATGAGAAGGGTGAGACCTGAGGGGGGCTCAGCTCCAGGGGGCAGGGCAGGGGCGATCTCGAACCTGAGTCTCTGCCCGGTGACCCATCCTCCCCACCTGCACACAGGGACTCAGAGGCTGGGTAGGGTCTACCCTGGGGCCTGGAGGACTTGGACAGGTGTGTTGACCTGTTTCGTTTTGCACAGAACCACCCTGAGATGTGCTGATTGATGCAGGAGGTAATTACTGACCTGTCTGTGAAGGGGGGCAGGACCAAGACCGCTAGCTTTCTAACATCTCCAGTCCTCAAGACAACCCCTGCAGGGTGCATGGTGGTGCCCCACTTTCCACAGGAGCGAGCTGAAGCTCCCAGAGGTGAAGAGACATACCCAGACTCACACAGCCTGGGAACAGAGGATCCACTCCCAGAGCCACTGGCCCCAAAGCCCCCAGTCAGCACCTCTGAGGCCTCGTGTTGGGAAAACAGCAAGATTGATGCCTGTGTCTGCAGCCGGACCCCCACTGTTCCCAGCTCTCCCACCTGAATGGCTGGGCCAGCAAATGTTTTATTACTTAAATCAAATCCGATAAGTATTACCCCTTTGGCTGGACGTTGAGAAATTGCCTCAGCTGCCAAGGTGGAAGGTGAAAGAGGAGTTGCTAGAGAAGAGGAAAAAGATCAGCGTGACGGAGGCTGGGGTGGACAGAGAAAGACCCGAGGTGGAGGATGCCTGGCCAGGTTCCAGGAAAGTGGACTCCTAGGCAAGTGCTCCATCGCTGACCCCCGGGTGACCTGGGTGGGCCCATTAACCTCTCCAGGCCTGGCTCTCTTCTGCATAAAATGGCTCCAGCTACGTACAGCCAGTGTGTCTGTTAGTCGCTCCGTTGTGTCCGACTCTTTGCCACCCCATGGACTGTAGCCCACCAGTCTCCTCTGTTCATGGGATTCTCCAGGCAAGAATACTGGAGTGGGTTGCCATTGCCTTCTCCAGCATACAGCCAGTGGGCAACCCTATTTCTGGAATTTTCAGGGACCCTGACTCTGCTGGACCCTTTTATTACCTCCTCTGTCTTCCAAGCCTTTGCTCCGCTAGTGCATCTGCTGAGACTCTCTTCCCCTCCTGTGACTTGTGTACCCCTGCTCATCCTCACACCGCCACCTGAGACACCACTTCCTCCAGGAAGGCTCCTGACACCCCAGGGCTGAACTGTCCATCCCCCTCTGCCCACTGCCCATGCTCCCTTCCTGAGATGTTAAATCTGTCCCGCTCAGCTCTGTGTCCCCAGTGCCTAGTAAAGGGCCTGGTATATAGTAGGTGCTTAATAAATGAGTGACATTGACTTATGTTTTGAGCACCATCGGACACACGCCAGACCTTAAGTGGAACCTGGCGATCCTGTGGAGGAGGGGGAGAGACCTTCCCTTCCTGAACCGGGGAGGAAGATGGGAAACAGATGGAGATATTTATGTGAAGAGTGACAAAGCTGGGGTTGGGGAGGGATGCGCAAATGGAGAAGAGGTGAACAACTCTTCTGGTTTGCGGGGTCCTGAGGGTCTTCCTGGGACATAAGACTTTCAGTGCTGAAGCTGGGACAGTTCCAGGTAAAACAGGATGAGCTGGCCACCTGAATGGACACACCGGCCCTGCCTTCTGGGGGCCTGAGGTTGGGTGAAGCTGATAGGCCCAGAAAGAGTGACTTTGACCATGGTGGGGAGGACTCAGATGGAGGTGCCGTGAGCCAGGGCTTTACCCATGAGGATTCACTGAAGCCTCGAAACAACTCTGCCAGGTGCACCGTCCTCCCCTTGTTGCAGATGCAGAAACTGATGCCCAGCACCGTTGAGTAGGTTGCCTGGCCACACACCAGGGAGGGGGTGGGGCCCACAGTCTCGCCACCCCACCCCACTGCCCCGTGACAGTGACAAGAGCCAATAGGTGCTGAGCGCCTCCTACACGCGGGCTCAGGGCCACGTGGTTCTGAACCTCATTTCACCGAATCCTCTCCTTTGTCCTCTGAAGCCGCCAGTCTCACCCCATCTTTTCCTTTGTATCTTTTGCCCCAAGAACAGATGGGAGGCTGAGGTCCAGAGAGATCAAAGGTCGCCTGCGGCCTCGAGAGGCGGAGACAGGACTTGAAGTCACGCCTGGCTGAATCCAGAGCCTGTGCTGTCGGTGACATCAGCACCTGATCCTGGTGACGAGGCCTAACTCCAGGACTCAGCACCCAGGTGGGTGGGAGGGAAGCTGGAGAACACTGAGAGTGTGACATGCTTCCTTTCATTGGGATTCTGCATTCCGGAAGGGTTCTCTGACAACAGTAATGCCTTTCCCAGGACTCCCCCGTGGCTTCCCTATGCTTATGCTGGAGACCCAGGGGTCTGGTAGGTGGTGGCTGCCAACCAGCCAGAATGGATCTCCCACCGAGAGATGCTGAATGTGGCCCCTGAGCTGACGGTGACACTCTCCTTGACTTGCAGGCAGAGATGAAGTGCCCTGGGTTGTTGGGTTCCTGGAGAGAGACCAGCAGACGTTCTGAAGGAAAGCAGGAGGCCTGACTCCCAGGAGACAGCATGGACCGCAGAGAAACACAGGGACACTGGGGTTGTGTCTGGGGGAGAGGAGATGATGGGAAGCCTGGGGGAGTGGTCAGGTGGAAGCAGTGTGTGTAACCCTGGCCTGTGCTCCGTGGCTGATGGGTCGCTTGGGAATGAGTCGTAAATCAGCAGCTGCAGAGCCTGATTATTTCCTCCCACGGTGGGAATAACAGGGTAGAAGTGGCAGTGGGAGGTGGGAGAGCACGGGTGGCTTTAATGGCTACAGACGTTGGGATGGGAAGCCACTGGTGGATTGTAGGCATGGGAGGGACTCATTCTGACAGTGCTTTCAGAAAGTGTGGCTATAATCTGGACAATAGGCCGGAGGGTGAACACCTCCCATAGCCACTCTCATCACCGTGACTCGGCTCAGAGCTGTACATCATGCAGAGCCTGAGGAGGCTGGGTGATGGGCTCAGGGCAGGCTGATGGAGCCCGCAGGGCTGGCTGAACCTGGATGTGCAGAGCTGGGCCTGTGGGAGAGGTCAGGGCCAGGAGGGAGGGCTGGCAGTTGGCTACTGATAAGAGCAGGGAAAGAACTGGAGTCTGAAGGGCTGAAAAAACAGGCCCAAGCTTTCACACTCAAGCTGAGTTCACTCATTTCACTCCAGGGCGCTGGAAGATTTGTGTAAAGCTGTGACCTTGGAGGGACTTCCTGGTCAAGGCCCACCTGCCCTACCCTTCCTGTTACCTCTCCCTTTGCTGATCCTACCAAACCCCGCTTCCCTCTTTACCGCCCCCACCCCCGGCCTAAAAAATACCCTCAGCTTCTCTACTTCCGAGCTGATCCTCATGTAGCTTCTTCCACCTGGAATGCCCCTCCTTCACCTATGACCCATGTCCTAGCCCCTGTTGATCAGAATTCTTTGCCTCCTTCAAACTCCAGCTTACACGTGACCTCTGCCACCCCTTCAGCTCCTGCCCATATCCCCCAAAGCTGCATGTTGCCTCCCCTTCCTCTGCCCCAGGGTTGAGTGGAAAGAGCTTAAGGGGGAGCCAGGCAGGGGGCATTTGCACCCAGCTCCTTACTTCCAGGCTGTGTTAACCTGGGAGAGTCTATTCCCTTCTCTCAGGCTATTTCCTCCTCTGTGGAAAGAGGGAGGTGACATCCAGACTGTCACCTGACTCTCATTGATGCACCCAACAAATGTTAACTTGATCACCCTCCTTAAGATAGTCTTTTATTCTTCACTTTTGTCCCCCAAACTCTCTGACTTTAAAATGAACTTCTACAAGTAAAGTCTCTTCTTGGTTCAGAGCTTATTAATGCAGTATCTCTCCTGCCTTGGCAGATCCTGGGCCCTGGGATGATCCCCACAATCTTACCTCTGCCCCTGAAAAATGTCTGCATCCTTCATGCATGACCTGATTATAAGTGGGGTTCTGTGGGGCCCAGTCTCAATTCAGTGTTGTATCCAAAGAAATAGTCCAGTAATCAACAAATTTTCTTTTGCAGGGACAATGTCTTTAATAAAGTTGGAATGTAAAAGTCACTTGGTAAAATGTTAACAAGTATTGGTTTTTTATTATATTAAAAAAGTTGATGTGCAGGTCAGAGTTGTTTCCTTGTGGAAAGAGAAGCTGTGTGTTAAAATCCACAGAACTGACCACTCCTGCCAGGTTTTTCTGAAAAGGGGGCTGCTGCATGAGAACACATTTAAATTAAAACAACTCTTCACATATCAAATAAATGTGTCAAAATAATCACAAACAATTAAAATATATATTTACAATTTCAAATATTTGTATTATAAATATTGTGTTCATGCGTGTTAAGTCATTTCAGTCGTGTTGACCCTATGGCCTGTAGCCCACTAGGTTCCTCTGTCCTGCTGACAGGCAAGAATATTGGAGTGGGTTGCCATGCCTTTCTCCAGGGACTCTTCCCCACCCAGGGATCGAACTCAAGTCCCTTAGGTCTCTTGCATTGGCAGGCAGGTTTTTTACCACTGGTGTCACCTATTTATAATATTAATATGTTATAATATACAAATATAATTATTTATAATATATAATACAACAATATATTTAAATATATTTATAAATCCAAATTATAATACATAATGTATAATTGCCCTCAAAAGCCATCATGGTGGTTAAGAACAAAGGTTTGAGTCATTATGGTAGAGGTCAACTTGACACGTCTTTCCTGAGATGAAATTGGGAAACTGGCATTGGGACCTGCAGTTATTGGAGTGTCTCCCTACCCAGGACGGTGGGCATCCTCCACACGGCTGTCCAGCCTTGGTGGACATCCTCAGAGGCATCAGCCAGTCATCCTGGTTCCCTCCATTGGCCTGGCCTCAGCTGCCACCTGCCCGCCCTCCCCAGCCCACACTCTACTGCAGTGTCTGCATGCTTGACAGGCATTGGAAGGTAAATCAATGAGATTCGGTTTAAATGTCAGTTTCTTCAAGAACCTGGTATTTCAGTTACAGATAACTGAAGCTCTTTTTTAGAAAGAAAATAACTCCCTAATGAAGTACATCACCAGGATGGGCCAGAACACCTCAAAGAAGACGCAGACCACGGCCATGAGGATGCCCTTGGTCTCTGCGTGCCAAAACTTAAACTCGGGGAGCCTCTGGATAAAGGGCTGGAACTCCTCATTCTATTTGGTTGGTAACGCAGGGACCAAGGTCTGAATCTTCCATTAAGGAGGGATCCACTTTTGGAGAAAGGAAAGCTAGGAAGAGATTGAGATGACAGTCTCCCGTTTCATGATGGAGACTAAAGGGGATGCAATTTGTACCCTCCACAACACTTTCTCCAGGTCCCCTTCCTCACCTTTGGGGAATTGCAGAGCCTCAAGCAAGCCGAACCTTCCAGATCTCTCCAGCCCGCAGCTTGCTGAGCTGCTGTCTCCCCTCCTCTTCCTCCCCCATTGCATCTCATAGAACCAGCACCTCAGTCTTATTTTCTTCTTTGTTTTCCCCCTCATTGCTCTGTGTTGTAAGTGGGTGCACACATCCCTCAGAAACCATCTTGCAAAGATAACACTCTCATTTAAAGGGCAAGGGAAGGGGAGAAGCTGAGCGGGCAAAGATAAAATTCTCGTGTGTGTGTGTGTGTGTGTGTGTGTGTGTGTGTGTGTGTGTGTGTG
>ML660197.1:7496545-7596561 GCA_007570785.1 Antilocapra americana
GTGTGTGTGTGTGTGTGTGTGTGTGTGTGTGTGTGTGTGTGTGTGTGTGTGTAAATGGTTGCAAATATGTACATGATAATAAATCCAGTTCCTGCCATGGCAGGTTATTAGTAAGTGCCTAGGAGAGTCCTTGCAGCCCCGAGGTGCTGCGATTCCATGAATTTTAAGATGTCAGCCTCAAGGGGGTGGGAATGAGTTAGGAGCCATCACTCCACCAGTGCCTCTCAGATACTGCCAGCTCCTCAGCTGTGATCAAAGCCAGACCACTAGACGGCAGTCTGAGGCATGCTACCTCCTGCTTCTTCCCAGAGGAGAGAAGAGGCCCCAGTTCACTGACGTGCTTACCCTGACAGCCTTTCGCCCATTCCCTCAGCTCCCAGTTGCCATCTTGTTTCCTGTATCTTCTCCCAGGACCTCTGAGGGTTGCAGCCAAATTTGTGCCTTAGACATGTGTGTGTGTGTGTGTGTGTGTGTGTGTGTGTGTGTGTGTGTTGGGGAGAGTCTACACCATAGCTCAGCCTGCAGAGCAAAGGACCAGAGCTTTTTTTTTTTTTTAATTAAAAAAACCCAACATTTTATTTTGTATTGAGGTATAGCTGATTAACAATGTTGTGATAGTTTCAGGTGAATAGCAAAGGGACTCAGTGTATACATGTATCCATTCTCCCCCAAACTCATCTCCCATCCATCTAGGCTGCCACACAACATTGGGGATCAGAGCTTCTGCCTCTGAGCAGAGCCAGGGGCCTCCCTTCTCTTGAAAGTCCCTCCTTCTTTCATTCATCACACACTCACTGTCCCCACCCTAGTCCACCCTAGTCTTGCCCTGTGGTGAGCCCTGGGGCCCTGGAGGGACTCCCCCCTTCAGAATCTCTGGTCTGGATGGGGAGGCCAGTGCAGACACAGGACCATCTATGAAGCAGAATGATAAGGGCTCCAACTAGGGGAGATGTGGGATGTCCACTCAGAGGAGGACTCCAGGTTGAGTTTAGGGATTGTAAGCTTGATGATATGGGGCTGTGGGAGGTTCCAGGCTGCAGTCACAGGCTCAGCTCAGATCTCATCCTCTCCATTTGTTCATCCATCCCGTATTTCTAGTGTAGGAACTCTGAGGTTGGAGGAGGGATGCGCTGGATGACTCACTGCCCACATCTTTAATTCATTGCACCTGGGGTGAGTGCCACATGGGAGAGGGCTTTGACACTCTGAAAAAAAAAATTACAATGTGGACTTGATCTGCCTAAGGAAGAGAAAGAAGAGCTACGGGGACCAGGAGGGTGATCTAGGCAGAGAGAGGGGCACATGAAAAGGCCCTGTGGTGGGCAGGAGCCTGGTACATTCTGGAATACTGAAACAAGGCCCTAGATGCTGGAGGGCAGAGTGGGGAGGCCAGTGACTGAATGAGACTGGGCAAACAGGAGAGACCAGGCTGAAGGGGTCTGGAGGACCCCACCTGGTCCCACAGCTCTCATCCCTTCACCAGCCTCGTGACTCAGGGGATGCTCCCTCTCCGCCACACCTGTGCTGAGTACCAACAGTTCGGGGGTACCGCAGGAGTGACTGGGATCTTCTCACTGCCCCGAGCTCCTGCCCATATCAGCCTCTGACCCTGCTCAGGACACTTGCTTTTGACACTCAGCTGGCCCCTACCTGGTCTGACAGTGGACGGTGGGGGCTTCTGTGCTGACAGTGTGACCAGGCCAGGTGCCTTAACCTGTAAATGGGAAGATGATCATACCCTCTCGCGGGCTGGTTGGGAGGAATGAATGAGGCAGAGCGGGAGGCTGGAGCCATAAGCCCAGCTATGGGGCCTCTGCCACCTTCTCCAGCCTCTCTTCCTACAGGGCCCTGCTTTTCTGTGGAATAGCATTGAAGGCGCCCTGAAGCAGAGCAGGACCCCTCACCCAGTATGGTAAAAGGACCCCCGCGGCTGGCTGAGCTCTGCGCTGGCTGGGCCCAGAGAGGGACAGCCTATGGCCCCATGAGGATTCCACCTGCCTCTCGACCACATCAGGCTCCTCCACTCAGAGACGAGGCGGTCAGATAACCTGCTGGAGACCCGCTTCTCCCCCCTGACCCCAGGGCCCAGCATGCTGTCTGTGTGCGGTAGGTGCTCCTGGTCGCCCCTGCCATCTGAGGGGCAGAGACCACACCTGGTGGAGGCCCTCATTCGTAAATATTCAAAATGGTGAATCACACCAGTGAACTGGAAATAATATACATTTTATTTGTTATCTTGATTGAGGCAACTGTATAATAACTCAGGAGGCCAGGTTTGATCTGAAAGTTCTCGGGCCCCTCGGGGTTCCAGCCCAGATGTGGAGATGCAGGAAGAACCCTCCCTGGCCCCTCCTGGGCCCACCCCCTTCCCTTTCTGTCCCCAGGTCTGTCCCACACGCTGAGGGTGTAGAGGCCCCCGTGCACATGTTTGAACTCCTTCCACGACTCCCACAAACCCCTCAGTACCCCTCAGGCCTGGCGTATGCTCCCAGTGTATTCACTCTCAGGAGGACAGACCAGGGACAGAGGCCCCCTGGGTCAGGAAGTGCTTCAGGCTACTTGGGCAGATAATTCTAGGTCCCGAGAATTCAAACCATTGTCTAAATTAGGGGCTAGTCTCCAATGGGCATATTTCTTTGGCCACTCATGATTGTCATCCTATGAGGAGAGGCAGGGCCAGAAGAGGGACAAGCAGGGTCCTTTCATGTCTGGGGTTCAGAGTAGGGGTCTGTCTTGCCCCAGGTAGGGGGATGGTGTGGAGTCCACATGTTCCACATGCCAGGCCATTTGCTCATTTCTGCGATGGGAGGGACCCAAGATGCTGGACCAAGTCATTAGGGAGAGCAAGACCACAGATCCCATGCCAAGGCCATGGATAAAGATTCAGAGATAGGACCACCTGGCCCTGAGCCCCAAGGCTGGAGTCAACCAGAGAAAGGACCCGAGCTCAGCAGAGAGCGTGCAGGTGACAGGGTGCAGCTGGGGCCTTGAAGGGGTGGCAGACCCCACCAGACCTCTAGTTCCCCTGCATGGAATGAAAAGAAACAGAAGCCCTGAGCACCAGTTAGGAGCAGGTAATTACAGACAGCTCTACAGCAAAGCTATTCAGCCTGTGCGGTAATGGCCCATCGACCTTGCCTGGGTTTGTACACTCTCACTCAGCTGTATTTTACACCACAAATGAATGCTTTTTTAAAGAGCCATAGCTTTCCATCAGTACATGAATTTCCTAGATTCATCTCCCTTAACAGATCATTCACAAGAATGAACGTCTTAGCTCAGCTGCTAAAACAAATGGGGGCTTAAACACCAGACATTTATTTCTCACAGATCTGGAGGCTGGAGGTCTCAGATCGAGGTGCTATCAGGGTTGGGTCCTGGTGAGAGGACTTGCAGAAACCTGCCTTCTTGCCATCCTCACATAAGGTGGGAGAGAGAGTGTGTGAGCAAGCAATCTGAGGTGTCTTCTTATGGGGCACTAATCCCATCATGGGGGCCCCACCTTCATGACCTCATCTGATCCAGATCACCTCCCAAAGGCTGCATCTCCTAATATGATCATGCTGATCACTCTGAGGGTTAGGGCATCAGGGCATCAATATAGGATTTTGGGGCAGACCTTAATTAAGTCCACTCAGGCCCTCTGGTGGCTCAGTGGTAAAGAGTCTGCCTGCAATGCAGCATATGTGGGTTCAATTCCTGGGTCAGGAAGATCCCCTGGAGAAGGAAATGGCAGCCCACTCTCCTGCTCTTGCCTGGGAAATTCCATGGACAAAGAAGCCTGGTGGGCCCTAGTCCATGGGGTCACAAAGAGTAGACAGGACTTTCTGACTAAACAACAACAATTAAGTCCATAATAATAAACAAGGGCTCCTCTCATTAAAAACAAAAGAAAGGAACTTCCCTGGTGGTCCAGTGGTTAAGACTCTGTGCTCCCAGTGCAGGGGGCTCAGGTTTGATCCCTATTCAGGGAACTAGATTCTGCATGCCACAACTGAGAGCCTGCATGTGAACTGAGAGTCTGCAACTAAGACCTAGCACAGCCAAAAAAAGAGAAAGAGAGAGAAAAGGTAAGATGTACTGGAGGGGAAACTGCTTTTAACATAATGCGGCTTAAAAGGAAGAGTCATGTGTCCCTGAATAGTTTTTACTGAGTCCCTCACATGTGGGGGCAGCTTGCTTTTTCATAAAGGCAAAATCCAAGGATGCTGGTATATTTTCGCTTTTGTCATCAATCCGGTAAAAGATATTATTTTTCTCCATGAAATTTTCACGTGAACAGAGGATACTTATCCACATAGAGCCAGACCTGCTCTGTCAAAGCTGGATGGGGAGGGAGAGAGGCAGTGTCAGGGCAGGAGACGGACAGCCGTGGATCCCACAGGATTCTGGAAGGGAAGCCGGGAGTGAGCGACAACTCTGGGAACAACAGCCCTCTGTGGTCCAGGGTTTTGCTCTCTAAGAGGCCCTGCAGAGCCCTGCTCTGGGCACGGCGGCTGCCTCTGAGGGCGATGTCCTCCATGCAAGCTGGGAGCCGGCAGGTAATGGTGATCACCTCGCCGAGTCCTCACCTCCACCCTCGGGGAGGTGCTATTATTATCTCCATCTTGCAGATGAGGAAACTGCAGCTCAGGGAGGGGAAGGGGCTTGCCCAGGGTCTCACAGCCAGGAGCCAGGGGAGCAGGACACAAGTCCCAGAAGCGTGATGGTGGAGCCATGACCCCGGCTGGGACATCCTGGCTGGGAGTGGGTGGGAGGGAGCCCCCCTGTTAGACACCGTCCACCTGCCAGGCTCTGGGCTGAGCCTGTTGCATATTTCGGGGTTTATTACTCCACCCTGCAGTCCTAGGGGCATGTTATTATCCCCATTTCCCTGCCCCAAACACTGGGGTCAATTGCCCAGGGTCACAGAGAAGGATGTGTGAAGCAGGACGCAGCCCTTGCCCACAGAGCTCATTCTGGCTGGAAAGGGGTCCCCTGGATGCAGCGCCCACCCAGCACCCTGCACCTCCTCCCTCCTGTGACCCCCTCCCAGCCCTGGGGACTGGCTCTGATGCTGTTGCCCAGCCCTCCTCCCCGGCTTACTCTGCTTCACAGCTGCCTACTGACCTGCCAGGCCCCTACAGTGTCACTGTCTGGCCTGAGATGGATGCACTTGGCTGACGGGAGAGGGAGAGGGGCCAGCGCATCCCTTCCAGGCAGCCTGAGCCTTTAATGGGGGAGCTGCCCGGAGAGGGCACACCCAGTAGGAGCGTCCAAACACAGGCTCTTCAGAGGGAGACCTCGGCTAGTGCATTGTCAGAGGCGTGATGCTCTGTGGGGACAGAGGTGGTGGAGCAAGTGTTCTCCACTCCCTGGGGGCTGCCTGGGCTGGCCCAGCTCAGCCCCTGGCTTGCTGGGTGGCTGTCTGCCAGCCGGTACTTCTGCTCCCAGTCCTACATGTGTGTGTGTTTTCCCCCCAATCAAGCAATTGCCCAACACCAGCTTGGCCCATAATTCACCTCAACCCTGACACTACCTACCCAGAGATAGTCTCAGATCCTACAGGGTAAAGTCTCAGTCCCAAAGGCAGAGTTCCCATTCTCGGCCAGCCACTTTGTAGACACCAGTGGAAAGTCCAGGTTGTCCCCTGTACTTTTGACCTTCCCACAGGCCCCTCCTTGGGTTCACTTAGTTTGCTAAAGCAATTTATAGAGCTCAGAAACCAGTTTACTCACTAGATTATTGGCTTATTTTATTTTTTAAATTTATTTTTAAATCGGAGGATAATTGCTTTACAATGTTGTGTTGGTTTCTGCCTGACAACAACTTGAATGAGTCATAACTGTGTATGTAGCCTCTCCCTCTTTAGCCTCCATCCTGCCCCTCCCCCCTCATCCCACTCCTCACTGGTTTGTTATGAAAGGATACAGCTCAGAAACAGCCAGAGGTGCAGGTGGCAGGTTATGTGAGAAGGGACGCGGAGATTCCAGGCCCTTTCCAGGTGCACCACCCTCCTGGCACCTCCATGCATTCAGCAACCTGGAAACTCGCTGAACCTTGTCCTTCCGGGTTTCTCAGTGGGCAAAGAATCTGCCTGCAATGCAGGAGGCACAGGAACGCAGATTCGATCCCTGGGTCAGGAAGATCCCCTGGAGAAGGAAATGGCAACCTACTCTAGTGTTCTTGCCTGGAAAATCCCATGGACAGAGAAGCCTGGAGGGCTACAGAGCATGGGGTCGCAGAGAGTCAGATGCAACTGAGCACACAGCACGATGAGCACATTATATAATGGTTGATTAAATCATTGACCACTGATGATTGATCCAATTTCCAGCCGTTCTTCCCTCCAGGGAAGTCAGATGGGACTTTAATCCTCTAATCAAATGGTTGGTTCTCTTGGCAACCAGCCCTCATCCTTGGGTGGGGTCCAAAATTGCCTCATTAACATAATAAAAGTCACCCTTGGAAATTCCCTGGTGGTTCAGTCCCTAAGACTCTGTGCTCCCAAAGCAGAGGCCTGGGTTCCATCCCTGGTCAGGGAACTAGATCCCACATGCTAAAACTAAAAGGTCATGGGCCGCAAGTAAGACCTGGCTCAGATAAATTAAACAAAAACAGCTTTATTTCTCTCATGACTTATGAAATTCTAAAGGAATTAGGAGCTCTGTGCCAAGGATGGGGACAAAGATCAAATAGCTGTTTCTCATGAATCACGACATCACACGGCCATTGCCACCACAGCGCGGTGTGAAGCACCCCCTGAAGCACCTACAGCAGTGGGCACTGGCTCTTCTCGTTCACGGGTCTGTGTACTGGCTGGGCAGCCCATGCTGGGTTCTGAGGTGGAGGCCCTGGGCTCCAGACCTTGGGCTGGGTTTTACTTTGCTCCATGTGCCTCTCAGCCTCTACTGTTTTGACTCCTACTTAACTTGTGTGATACTTACGGGACTTAACCTATGTTAAGTACTTCATTGTAGTTCATAGACATGAAGTTGGACAAACTCTGGGAGATGGTGAGCGACAGGGAGGCCTGGCGTGCTGCAGTCCATGGAGTTGCAGAGAGTCAGACATGACTGGGTGGTTGAACAACAACAAGTAGTTCAAATGGAGTCACGGTGGCCAATGTAGTTGTTTTGACATGCTCGCTATGGGACTGTGTCTTCAGGTGATAATTTTAGAGTGTTGCTTTAGATAAGAAGTTTGATGAATCATGTATATCACTTGAATAGGAGAAGCTGATAGAATCAAGACATTTTCCAGGGGGTAACCATTATTCCTTAAAAAGACAGCATGATGCTTGCTCCTTGAAAGGAAAGCTATTACAAGCCTAGACAGAGTATTAAAATCAGAGACATCACTTTGCCAACAAAGGTCTCTATAGTCAAAGCTATCATTTTTCCAGTAGTCATATATGGATGTGAGAGTTCAACCATAAAGAAGGCTGAGTGCCAAAGAATTGATGCTTTGAATTGTGGTGCTGGAGAAGACTCTTGAGAGTCTGGGGCAGCAAGGAGATCAAAGCAGGCAACCCTAAAGGAAATCAACCCTGAATATTTCTTGAAAGGAAATATTGATGGTGAAGCTGAAGTGCCAATACTTTGGCCACCTGATGCAAAGAGCTGACTCATTGGAAAAGCCCCCGATGCTGGGAAAGATTGAGGGCAGGAGGAGAAAGGGATGACAAAGAATGAGATGGTTGGATGGCATCACTGACTCAATGGACATGAGTTTGAGCACACTCTGGGAGATGGTGAAGGACAGGGAAACCTGGCGTGCTGCAGTCCAGTCCATGGGATTGCAAAGAGTCGGACATGACTGAGCGACTGAAGAACTGAACGAAGCTGAGTGACTTCCTCCGGCTCTTCACTGGAGGATCTGACTCTGTGCTGCTGAGAGGTGCTGCCAGGGGCCCTGCTGGAGCTGAAGGAGGCTCCCCACTCACACTAGTCTTGAGATCCTCTGCTGGACCATGGACCGCTGCTCACGCGGAGACATCTCCATCCCAGACTTCTCCCAGGAGAGCTTTGTTACTCCTTTTCCCTGACTTTGACTCACTCGTGTCATGGGCTAATTGTGTGCAGCAAACTGAGTGACTCATGAATTGAATACTGGCTCCTGTGTTATCTCCAGTTCTGTGATTCTTACCTGTGCTTCCTGCTGGGCCCTGAGACAAACCTCTGTGGATCAGTGGCTCCTGAAGGTGTGTTCTGCTCCTCAAAAATGCTGCAAGGACAAGAGGCAGAGCAGAAACATGGGATATTCCTTAAGGACTTGGCTCAGAATTGGCACCTGTCACATCCACTGACATTCTCTGGACCCAAACAGGGCACATGGCCAAGTTCTGCATCAGAAGGGTGGAGGGCTGTAAATATTTGCTGAAAAGAATCCAAACAAGTCAGAGACTTTGGGTAGTCACTCCCCACCCCTACCCCATCCCTGAATCTGGGAATCCCTTCTGTCAAGTTTTTGGGTTGGGTTATTTCCACAAACTTCCCCATTCCCAACTCTCTGTGAAAAGAAAATCAAAACAGAGTTGGTATTGCTAAGAGAACTCTCTTAACAGAGCCAGAAGGCCATGGAGGGAGTGAGACTTACGGGCATCCTAGTTTGGATGGAATGAAGCTTATTTACTGTCTTATCAATGGCATCCAGAATGTCTGTCCAAAGTTCCAGAAACCCAATATACTCATCAGGCCCTTGTTGTTGTTCAGTTGCTAAGTCGTGTCTGACCCTGTGGACTGCAGCACACCAGGCTTCCCTGTCCTTCACTATCTGTCTGAGCTTGCTCAAACTCATGTCCTTTGAATTGGTGATGCTATTTCACCATCTCGTCCTCTGTTGCCCCCTTCTCCTCCAGCTCTCAATCTTTTCCAGCATCAGAGTCTTTTCCAATGAGTTGGTGCTTCACATCAGGTGGACAAAGTATTGGAGCTTCAGCTTCAGCATTGGCCCCTGCAATGACTATTCAGGGTTGATTTCCTTTAGGATTGATTGGTGTCCAAGGGACTCTCAAGAGTTTTCTCCAACACCACAGTTAAAAAGCATCCATTCTTCAGCGCCCAGCCTTCCTTATAGTCCAGCTCTCACATCCATACATGACTACTGGAAAAACCATAGCTTTGACTGTATGGATCTTTGTCGGCAAAATGATGTCTCTGCTTTTTCAATATGCTATTTAAATTTGTCAAAACTTTTCTTCCAAGGAACAAGCATCTTTTAAGCAGTGATTTTGGAGCCCAAGAAAATAAAATCTGTCACTGCTTCCACTTTTTCCTCTTCTATTTTCCATGAAGTCATGGGGCCAGATGCCATGACTTTCATTTTTTGAATGTTGAGTTTTAAGCCAGCTTTCCCACTCTCTACTTTCACCCTCATTAAAAGGCTCTAAGTTCCTCTTCACTTTCTGCCATCAGAGTGGTATTATCTGCATATCTGAGTTTGCTGATATTTCTTCTGGCAATCTTGATTCTAGCTTGTGATTCAGCCAGCCCAGCATTTTGGGTGCTGTATTCCACATGTAAGTTAAATAAGCAGAGTGACAATATATAGCCTTGACGTACTCCTTTCCCAAGTTTGAACCAGTCATTGTTCCACGTAACTCATGAGAGCCCATCTCTTGAAGACAAATATTTCCTTTCTTGTGTCATGGTTGATCATAATTCTTTCCAGACAACTTAACCTCGTGGCATTGCCTTTTTAAGCCCCTGAACTCTGTCTCTTCCCTCGGAACACTCTTTTGGTTTTACCTGAATCTGTGTTTCTGAATTGCAGCTCCTAAGACCCCAAATAAACCTTTTGTTTGTAGCCTTCTGTGTCTTTGTGGTTGATACCCCACAATAGTGGGATTTCTTCAATCCACGGCTACATAGTCTCCCAAGTGGTCATAGAGCCCAGTTGTGAGCTGGGGCTGGGGTGGGGGTCTAAGACCTAGGCTGCTGTTTCTTTAAGCCCTCGGGCCCCTCACATACCTGGTACTACCTCCCGCCATTTCCCTGTTCACAGTCTTATTCTGAGCCTTTCACTCTGAAACCAGAACTCAGCCCAGTCCCACCTGCTCCTGCCTCCAGAAACCCCCCACTCACAGACAGGGTCACCCCTGAGCCCATGCCTGGTACTGTCTTCTTAGCTCCAAATTCCTTTCATCTTTGGCTGTGACTCTGCCTTCTCCCTAACCCCCAGAAAAATTCCAGCCTTAACTGACCCAGGTTCTGGGGTCTCTGCATCCCAGGTCCCAAGATCAGCTGTCTTCATCTTAGTCTCCACATAAAAGGAGATTGAAACTCAGCTCACAGAGTCTCTGCAACTGGAGGGGGGTTGCTCCCACATCATGCAGACACTTAATTCTACGTGAAGGGAAACCTGGTCCCTGGAAAATGTGTTCAGGCTTTGGTTGCATTTAAACTGCTCTCCCGCAATCAGTTCCTCCCTTTCTTTGCAGGATGCCTGGCTCTCTCTCTACTGTCTCCTTTTGTGTTGCTGCAAATTGTTTTCAGTTCCAGCAAAGTAGGTCTCCAGCTTTGCATAGAGTCCAAACTCTTGATGGACGGCTTTCTGCTTGCTTTCCCTCCCTCCCGCCTGGGCACTGAGTCCTCACTCTCTGAGCCACAGAGGAAGGTGGCAAGGCACCTTGCAGGTGACAACAGAGGTCTCTCCCTGTGGCCGTAAATGCTGTTGTCCTTGAGATCCGTGAACCAGAGGAGTGGGCCCCCTCCCTTCACTTTCCCGGTGAGCATATGCCCCACGTTCACCCGGGAAGGATGCATGAGATCCTCATGGTAGTGACAATGATGGTAACTTGTGATCTTGGAGCCCTTCTTGTGGGCTAGGGGCCAAGTCGGGCTCTTTCCAGGCACAATCTCTCAACTCTCCCCAGAATTCTATAAAGTAGGTGCTACGACTGTCCCTGTTCCTCAGATGGAGACACTGAGGCTTAGAGAAGAAATTTGGGCAAAGTCAGACAACTAGTTAGCAGTTGGGCAGGGATGCTTCTACATCTCACCATGTGACGTAGAAGTGCTGAACCAGCGCCCTGGAATCCCCACACACCCTCACACCAACGCCCACCATGTACCAGGAAAATATTCATGGCTTGGCTGATGGGCAGGTGCCTGTGTGCACCAACGAAAAGCCTTCTTGTTTCCTGGGAGGTGAAATGTCCCACAAGTACTGGTAATGCTGTCCATGAACACAGTGGATGCTGCTGCCTGTGTTCTGGATCTAGCCGGTCATTGGGCTCAGTGATGAACCTGCTTTCAGGTGGACACATAAACAGCCCCTGGGAGCACTGGACATCAAGCCCTGGGGGCTGTTTGGTGAACTGCTAACTAATGAACACGTTCTCCAAGTACCCTCCTCACCCACATACCGCTGGCCCTGGAGGGATCCACAGACCTTTGCTCCTTCCTTCCTCCGTTTGATCTCATTTGCCCATTTATAAATCCCCTCATGCCCACGGCCTGGCTGGGGGAAGTCAGCCTTCCTCAGTGACAGAGGAAGGTAATTAACTGTCATCGTCCTGGCTTAATCAGCTCGAGTGTGGGGACGGCAGTCGTGATGGAAGGAGCCGGGTTTCGGGGATGTGAATTATTTGCTCCCAGCGCTTCATCACCCTCGGTTACTGTCTTATCTTTATTCATTCTGGCAAATTAAATTAGCACTGTCTTTCCAGTCTTGTTCTCAGGGAGGAATTAAACAATGGTGGCAGAGGGAGAACTGGCCATAATTTGGGTGTTTGAGCCCTTTTGAGTGCCCTGAGTCTTAAAGGCCCACTTGCCTTAGAAAATACCAGGGAACCATGTCTACTGGGAGTGCAGTTTAGGGCATTTGGGGTCAGATATTGACTTTTCCTTACATCAGACATGAGTGGGGGTCAGCAATTCCAGATTCAGTATGACAGTCTGTGGCTTAGTTATCAAATCAGTAAAATGGGCCCAGTCTTAGTGTTGGCATGAGAAGCACAGGCCTGAGTTCTGGAATTCCAAGTGACAGCAGGCATCAACTTTGAGGGTTTTTTAACTTCACTCCAGCAGCATAAAGATGTAGGGAGAGGGGAGCAAGCCAGTTGGAGATTTTTAAGATTCTAACCTGGATGACCTAAGGGGCAACTCCCAGCCCTGTGATCAGAGAACCTTCCACACCAGGGGTCGCCGAACTGGTTCTGTACATTCACCTGTGAACTTGTTAAAAACACAGGTTCTCGGACCTCAGCACATAACTCTCTAAGACATAGCCTAGGATCTGCATTTCCCCAGAGCTTTCAGAACATTATCTGAGGCAGGTGGTCTATAAATGACAGTGTGGGACTCCCAGTTCTGAAACTAAGGTTCCTAACTTTCTGGGGATCCTCAATGCAATCAGTGCTCATCAGTGCTGACCTCTCCCCACTCCCCAGGAGCATGGAGGTCTTCCAAGCTTCCCTTACAGTGAGGTGACTAGCTGTCACTGAGGAATAGTGACTGCAAGGGATGTATCCTGTGGACTGCAGCAGTTAGAAGCCCCTGGAAGATGCCAGCTCTTTCTTTATTGGAGGTCATGAGGCAGCATGCTGGGATGGTCGAGGTATAAACTCAAAGCAGCCTGGATCTCTGGGTCAAAACTCAGGGAGAGTCACAGTGGAACTCATGAGCGATAAAGAGATAAACTCCTGGCCAGGGAGCTTCGGAACTGTTTGTTACTAAACATAAACCTGGCCTGTCCAAACTAACACAGACCCTTTTGAGAATCTGGTAAAAACGATGGATCTTTAGGTCTCTAGTAAAGTGTTCACAGACATAAGAAAGCTTCTTGGGGTCCCTTTGTCATCTTCAGATATAAGAATCATTGGCCCAAGTCCCTGTCAGTTTCACCCATGTGACCTGTTTGGTGACAGCGGTGCCATTTCCTTCCTATCCATCACTGCTCTCTTTCCCCGTTCCCCTTACTTGATAGCTTCTGGGAGCTCCAAGCTCTTCTCTCTTACCCACACCATCCAGCTGTCTGCTCCTACCACGACTGTGTAGATCCAAACCTAAGTGGTCAACAGAATGAAGTCCATTAGCATCACCCCTCCTGAAATGGTATATGCTCACCTCCCACTCATCTCTATCTCTCACTTTTAAATATTCCAAAATATTAGTTGCTCAGTCATGTCCAACTCTTTGCGGCCTCATGGACTGTACATTGCCAGGCTCCTTTATCCATGGGATTTCCCAGGCAAGAACACTAGAGTGGGTAGCCGTTCCCTTCTCCAGGGGATCTTCCTGACCCAGGGGTTGAACCCAGGCCTCCCACATTGCAGGCAGATTACTTACCATCTAAGCCCCCAGGAAAGCCCTAAAATATGCCAAGGCCTGCTTCAAATGCCACTGAAGTCTCCTCTGATCCAACTAGAGTGACCTCTCCCTTCCCAGAACTCTAACTCTTGTTGGCTATGCCTCGCTTTCTGTCTTTATCTCTGTATTTTTCAGACTTTCCCAATAAAAGAAAGCCAGTGTTTACTAAGCACCTACTATATGCCAGATTTTGTGTCAGGCCCTTCACTGGCATCCACTGCCTACTTGTGAGGTAGACTGATTATCCCCATTTCAGAGGCAGCATTGAGCCTTTAAATGGGCAGATGACACCACAGTCAGACAGCCAGAGAGGGGCATGTGAGGTGGGCTGCTTGCCTCCCATGTGGGTGTCCCTGGGGGGCAGGGGCTGTGTCTCACCCATGGTGGGGGGCCTGCAGAGGCTTGCTGGGGGAACTTGGTTGTGCCCACCCCCAGTCCTTGTGGCTCAGAAACCAGCAGGGAGAACCAAACAGCTCTGAGGCCTGGGCATGGGAGCGGATGCTGGGCAGGTCTCTGCTCTTCCATCAGGGAGTCTGGTTCAAGGTAAGGACGCAGGAGAAAGCCCAGCTCAAAGCAGATGCGCCCACATCATCTCTTGGTCCTAAGGGTGCAGGGCAGAGTGCGTCTGGGGCAGCTTGACCTGGGAGAGTGACCGTCTCCACTCCGTTGACAATGCAGGCTCCTGTGAGCCAGTCAGGAGGTGGTGGAGGAAAGAAGGCTGTGGGCAGAGGAGGAGGGGTTGAGCTCCCAGCATCTGATGCTCTGGGTGCTGCTGGCTCCTGCCTCCCTCCAGCTCCCTCCTCCTCCACCTCCCAGCTTCTCTCACAGCCTCTCCCCATCACTCTTCTGTCTCACTATGGCCTTTTCTACCTCCCTGACCTGTCCTCTATCCCTCTGCCTGGATCTACTGTAACTCACCTCTGCCTCTCCATATGGCTGGCTGGCTGTCTGTCCACCTCTGCCTGGCAGTATGTCTCTGAGTCTCTTTCTCCCAGCCTCTGTCTCTATCTGAACTTCCCCTCTTTCCCCAATGGCCCTCTCTCTTCACGTGTGTCTGTGTCTCTGTATAGGTGTTTGTGTGATTTTGTACCTTTCAACCCATTTCTGTGTGTTTGTTTCTGTCTTAATCTTCCTCTGGTTATTTCTGACTCTTTGTTGTTTCTTTCTTGTCTGAATCTGTTTTTTCCTCTCTCTCTCTTTTTAAATGAAAGGATAATTGCTTTACAGAATTTTGTTGTTTTCTGTCAAACCTCATCATGAGTCAGCCATAGGTATACATATATCCCCTCCCTTTTGAACCTCCTTCCCATCCCACCCCTCCAGGCTGATACAGAGCCCCTGTTTAAGTTTCTTAGCCATACATCAATTTTCCGTTGACTATCTATTTTACATATGGCAATGTAAGTTTCCATGTTATTCTTTATATACATCTCACCCTCTCCTCCCCTCTCTCCATGTCCACAAGTCTATTCTCTATGTCTGTTTCTCCATTGCTGCCTTGTAAGTAAATTCTTCAGTACCATTTTTCTAGATTCTATATATACATGTTAGAAAATGGTTCCATATATATGTGTTATAATATGATATTTATCTTTCTCTTCCTGACTTACTTCATTCTATATAATAGGTTCTAGCTTCATCTGCCTCATCAGAACTGATTCAAAGGCATTCTTTTTTATGGCTGAGTAATGTTCCATTGTGTATATGTACCACAATTTCTTTATCCATTCATCTGTTGGTGGACATCTAGGCTGTTTCCATGCTCTAGCTATTGTAAACAGTGCTGCAATGAACAATAGGGTGCGTGTGTCTTTTTCAATTTTGGTTTCCTCACAGTAGATGTCTAGGAGTGTGATTGCTGGGTCATATGTTGGCTTTATTCCTAGTTTTTTAAGGAATCTCCATACCATATTCCATAGTGGCTGCATCAGTTTACATTCCCAAGAACAGTGCAAGAGTGTTCCCTTTTCTCCACACCCTCTGCAGCATTTATTGTTTGTAGACTTTTTGATGAATGGGAGGTGGTCCCATTCTGACCAGTGGGAGGTGATATCTCATAGTTTTGACTTCATTTCTCTAATAATGAGTGATGTTGAGCATCTTTTCATGTGTTTATTAGCCTTCTGCAAGTGTTCTTCGGAGAAATGTCTGTTTAGGTATTTTTCTCACTTTTTGATTGAGTTGTTTGTTTTTATGGTATTGAGTTTTATGAGCTGCTTGTATATTATGGAAATTAATCCTTTGTCAGTTGTTTCATTTGTTATTATTTTCTCCCATTCTGAGGGTTGCCTTTTCAACTTGCTTATAGTTTTCTTTGTTGTGCAAAAGCTTTTAAGTTTAATCAGGTCCCACTTGTTTACTTTAGTTTTTATTTCCATTACTCTAGGAGGTGGGTCATAGAAGATCTTGCTTTGATTTATGTCAACGAGTGTTCTGCCTATATTTTCCTCTAAGAGTTTTATTATTTCTGGTCTTACACTTAGGTCTTTAACCCATTTGGAGTTTATATTTATGTATGGTGTTAGAAAGTGCTCTAATTTCATTCTTTTACATGTAGCTGCCCAGTTTTCCAAGCACCATTTATTGAAGAGGCTGTCTTTGCCCCATTGTATATTCTGCCTCCTTTGTCAAGTATAAGGTACCCATGGGTTTATTTCTGGGCTTTCTTGTTCCATTGGTCTATGTTTCTGTTTTTGTGCCAGTACCATACTGTCTTGAGGACTATAGCTTTGTAGTATAATCTGAAGTCAAGAAGGTTGATTCCTCCAGCTCCATTCTTTTTTCTCAAGACTGCTTTGGCTATTCAGGGTCTCTCTCTCTTTTTTTTTTCAATTAAACTTAAAAGCTTTATTTATTTATTTATTTTTTAAATTTTCTTTACTTTATTGTGTTGGTTTTGCCATACATTGACATGAATCCGCCATGGGCATACATATGTTCCTCTTTCAGAACCCCCCTCCCTCCTCCCTCCCGATTCCCTCTCTCTGGGTCATCCCGGTGCACCAGCCCTGAGCATCAAACCTGGGCTGGTGATTGATTTCACATATGATAATTAACATGTTTCAATGCCGTTCTCCCATATCATCCCACCCTTGCCCTCTTCCACAGAGTCCACAAGACTGTTCTATACATCTGCATTTCTTTTGCTGTCTCGCATACAGTATTCTCGTTACCATCTTTCTAAATTCCATATATATGCATTAGTATACTGTATTTTTGTTTTTCCTTCTGGCTTACTTCACTCTGGATAATAGGCTCCAGTTTCGTCCACCTCAGTAGAACTGATTCAAATGAATTCTTTTTAATGGCTGAGTAATATTCCATTGTGTATATGTACCACAGCTTTCTTATCCATTCATCTGTTGATGGACATGTAGGTTGCTTCCATGTCCTGGCTATTGTAAACAATGCGGCGATGAAAACTGGGGTACACGTGTCTCTTTCAATTCTGGTTTCTTCGGTGTATATGCCCAGCAGTGGGATTTCTGGGTCATATGGCAGTTATATTTTCAGTTTTTTAAGGAATCTCCACACTATTCTCCATAGTGGCTGTACTAGTTTGCATTCCCAACAGTGTAAGAGGGTTCTCTTTTCTCCACATCCTCTCCAGCATTTATTGCTTGTAGACTTTTGGATGGCAGCCATTCTGACTGGTGTAAAGTGGTACCTCATTGTAGTTTTGATTTGCATTTCTCTGATAATGAGTGATGTTGAGCATCTTTTCATGTGTTTGTTAGCCATTTTTATGTCTTCTTTGGAGAAATGTCTGTTTAGTTCTTTGGCCCATGTTTTGATTGGGTCATTTATTTTTCTGGAATGGAGCTGCAGGAGTTGCTTGTATATTTTTTGAGATTAATTGTTTGTCCGTTGCTTCATTGGCTATTATTTTCTCCCATTCTGAAGGCTGCCTTTTCACCTTGCTTTTAGTTTCCTTTGTTGTGCAGAAGATTTTCATTTTTGTGTTTCATATGAATTGTGAAATTTTGTGTTCTACTTCTGTGAAAAATGTCATTGATGATTTGACAGGGATCACACTGAATCTGTGGATTGCATTTGGTAGTGTAGCCATTTTCACAATGTTGATTCTTCCTACCACTAACATGGAATATCTCACCATCTGTTTATATCATCTTTGGTTTCTTTCATTAGTGTCTTATAATTTTCTTTGTACAGTTCTTTTGTCTCCTTAGGTAAGTTTATTCCTAGGTATTTAATTCTTTTTGTTGCAATAGTGAATGGGATTGATTCCTTAATTTCTCTTTTTGATTTTTCATTGTTAGTATATAGAAATGCAAGTGATTTCTGTGTATTGATTTTGTATCCTGCAACTTTGCTAAATTCACTGATTAGCTCTAGCAATTTTTGGATACTATCTTTAGGGTTTTCTATGTACAGTATCATGTCATCTGCAAGCAGTGAGAGCTTTACTTCTTTTCCAATCTGGATTCCTTTTATTTCTTTTTCTTCCCTGATTGCTGTAGTTAGGACTTCCAGAACTATGTTGAATAATAGTGGGGAAAATGGGCACCCTTGTCTTGTTCCTGATCTTAGGGGAAATGTGTTCAGTTTTTCACCATTGAGAATAATGTTTGCTGTAGGCTTATTATATATGGTCCTTAATGTGTTGAGGTAGGTTCCTTCTATGCTCATGTTTTGAAGAGTTTTAATCATAAATGGGGGCTGAATTTTGTCAAAAAATTTTTGTCTATTGAGATTATCATATGGTTTTTATTTTTCAATTTGTTAATATGGTGTATCACATTGCTGTTGAAGAATCCTTGCATCCCTGGAATAAACCCAGCTTGATCATGGTGTATGAGCTTTTTGATGTGTTGCTAAATTCTGTTTGCTAAAATTTTGTTGAGGATTTTTGCATCTATGTTAATCAGTGATATTGGCCTATAGTTTTCCTTTGTTGTGTTGCCTTTGTCTGGTTTTGGTATCAGGGTGACGGTGGCCTCGTAGAATGAGTTTGGAAGTGTTTCTTCCTCTGAAATTTTTTGAAAGAGTTTTAGAAGGATAGGCATTATCTCTTCTCTAAATGTTTCATAGAATTCTCCTGTGAAGCCATCTGGTCCTGGGCTTTTGTTTCTTGCAAGATTTTTGACCATAGCTTCAATTTCAGTGCTTGTAATTGTGTTGTTCATAATTTCTATTTCTTCCTGATTCAGTCTTGGAAGATTGAACTTTTCTCAGAATCTGTCCATTTCTTCCAGGTTATCCATTTTGTTGCCCTATAGTTGTTCATAATAGTCTCTTGTAATCCTTTGTATTTCTGCATTGTCTGTTATAACCTCTCCTTTTTCACTTCTAATTTTGATTTGATTCTTCTCTCTTTTTTTCTTGAAGAGTCTAGGTAAAGGTTTGTCAATTTTGTTTATCTTCTCAAAGAACCAGCTTTTAGTTTTTATTAATCTTTACTATAGTTTCTTTCATTTCTTTCTGCTTGGATCTTTATGATTTCTTTCTTTCTACTAATTTTTTTTTTGTTCTTCTTTTTCCAGTAGTTTTAGGTGTAAACTTAGGTTGTCTATTCAATGTTTTTCTTCAGGTAGGATTGTATTGCTATAAACTTCCTTCTTAGAACTGCTTTTGCTGCATCCCATAAGTTTTGAATTGTCTTATTTTCATTGTCATTTGTTTCTAGAAATTTTTTGATTTCCCTTTTGATTTCTTCAGTAACCTGTTGGTTATTTAGACATGTGTTATTTAGTCTCCATGTGTTTCTGTTTCTTACACTTTTTTTCTTATAATTGATATCTAGTCTCATAGCATTGTGGTTGGAGAAGATGTTTGATATGATTTCATTTTTCTCAAATTTATTGAGGTTTGATTTGTGACCCAAGATGTGGTCTATCCTGGAGAATGTTCCATGTGCACTTGAGAAGAAGATGTATTCTTCTGTATTTGGATGGAATGTCCTGAAGATATCAATGAGATCCATCTCATCTACTGTATCATTGAAGACTTGTGTTTCCTTATTAATTTTCTTCATTGATGATCTGTCCATTGGTGTGACTGGAGTGTTTAAGTCCCCTACTATTATTGTGTTAATTTCTCCTTTTATGTCTGATAGTGTTTGTCTTATGTATTGAGGTACTCCTATGTTGAGTGCATAGATATTTACAATTGTTATGTCTTCCTCTTGGATTGATCCCTTCATCATTATGTGGTGTCCTTCCTTATCTCCTGTAACCTTTTTTTAAAGGTCTATTTTGCCTGATATGAAGATTGCTACTCCAGCTTTCTTTTGCTTCCCATTTGCATGGAATACATTTTTTCATCCTCTCAATTTCAGTCTATATGTGTCTTGAGGTCTGAAATGGATTTCTTGTAGAGAGCATATATATGGGTCTTGTTGTTGTATCCATTCAGCCAGTTTGTGTCTTTTGGTTGGAGCATTTACTCCATTTACATTTAAAGTAATTATTAATATATATGTTCCTATTGCCATTTTCTTAATTGTTTGGGGTTGATTTTGTAGATCTTTTCCCTTCTTTTGTATTTCTTGACTATACAAGTCCCTTTAACATTTGTTGTAAAAGTGGTTTGGTGGTACTGAATTCTCTTAACTTTTGCTTGTCTGAAAAGCCTTTTTAATTTTCCCATCAATTTTGAATGAGATCCTTGCTGGGACAGTAATCTTGGTTGTAGATTTTTCCCTTTTGCTACTTTAAATATCTCCTGCCATTCCCTTCTGATCTACAAAGTTTCTGCTGAAAGATCAGCTGTTGAAAGTATGGGGTTTCCCTTGTATGTTACTTGTTGCTGTTTCCTTGCTGCTTTTAATATTCTTTCTCTGTGTTTAGTCTTTGTTAGTTTGATTAGTATGTGTCTTGGCATGTTTCTCCATGGGTTTATCCTGTATGAGACTCTTTGTGCCTCTTGGACTTGATTGACTATTTCCTTTTCCATGTTTGGGAAATTTTCAACTATAATCTCTTCAAAATTTTTCTCATACCTTTTCTTTTTCTCTTCTTCTTCTGTGACCCCTATAATTTGATTGTTGGTGCATTTGATATTTGTCCCAGAGGTCTCTGAGGCTATCCTCAGTTCTTTTTATTCTTTTTACTTCATTCTGCTCTTCAGAAGTTATTTCCACCATTTTATCTTCCAGCTCACTGATTTGTTCTTCTGCTTCATATATTCTGCTATTGATTCCTTCTAGAGTATTTTTAATTTCAGTAGTTGTGTTGTTAGTAAGTTTATTCTTTAATTCTTCTAGGTCTTTGTTAATTGATTCTTGCATTTTCTCCATTTTTTTTCTGAGGTTTTTGATCATCTTTACTATCATTATTCTGACTTCTTTTTCAGGTAGTCTGCCTATGTCCTCTTCATTTTTTTGGAATTCTGTGTTTCTAGTTTGTTCCTTTATTTGTGTAGTATTTCTCTGCCTTTTCATTACTTTTTCTTTAACTTGTTGTGTTTGAGGTCTCCTTTTCCCAGGCTTCAAGGTTGAATTTTTTCTTCTTTATGGTTTCTTCCCTCCTAAGGTTGGTCCAGAGGTTTGTGTAAGTTTCATATAGGGTGAGATTTGTGCTGAGTGTTTTTTTGTTTGTGACTCAGCTGGTAAAGAATCCGCCTGCAATGTGGGAGACCTGGGTTTGATCCCTAGGTTGGAAAGATCCCCTGGAGAAGGGAATCTCTAGTATTCTGGCCTAGAGAATTCCATGAACTATACAATCTATGAGGTCACAAAGAGTTGGACATGACTGAGTGACTTTCACTTTCACTTTTCACTTTTTTTGTTTGTTTGCTTGTTTTCCCTCTGATGAGCAAGGCTGAGTGAGGTGGTAATCCTGTCTGCTGATGATTGGGGTGTATTTTTGTTTTGTTTGTTTAGATGATGTGGCCTGCACAGGATGCTGCTGGTGGTTGGGTGATGCTGTGTCTTGTGTTCAAGTGGTTTTCTTTGTGTGGGTTCTAACTATTCTATAGTCCCTAGGGTTAGTTCTCTGGTAGTCTAGGGTCTTGGAGTCAGTGTTCCCACTCCAAAGGAGGGTTTGAACTCTGGTCAGGAACAAATATTCCACAAGTGGTTTGTTATGGCATTAAGTGAGATTAAAACAAATACCCAGAAACAAGAAATGAAAGATAAATCCCAGACAAATGGCAGTTACAAAATCAGGCAAATAATAATTAAAATAATGGAATATACATATATACACCCATAAGCAAAGTCAAAACAGTCCAACTAAAATGCAGTAGATTCCTCCAGTTCCATTCTTCTTTCTCAAGATTGCTTTGGCTATACGAGGTTTTTTGTATTTCCATACAAATTGTGAAATTATTTGTTCTAATTCTCTGAAAAAGACCTCTGGTAGCTTGATAGGAATTGCATTGAATCTATAGATTGCTTTGGGTAGTATACTCATTTTCACTATTATTGATTCTTCCAATCCACGAACATGGCACATTTCTCCATCTGTTTGTGTCCTCTTTGATTTCTTTCACCAGTGTTTTATAGTTTTCTATATACAAGTCTTTTGTTTCTTTAGGTAGAAATACTCCTAAGTATTTTATTCTTTTTGTTTCGATGGTGAATGGAATTGTTTCCATAATTTCTCTTTCTGTTTTCTCATTGTTAGTGTATAGGAATGCCAGGGATTTCTGTGTGTTGATTTTGTATCCTGAAACTTTGCTATCAACCCACCTGACTTTAGGTTATACTACAAATCCACAGTCATTAAGACAGTATGGTACTGGCACAAAGACAGAAATATAGATCAATGGAACAAAATAGAAAGCCCAGAGATAAATCCACGCATCTATGGACACCTTATATTTGACAAAGGAGGCAAGAATATACAATGGAGAAAAGAAAATCTCTTTAACAAGTGGTGCTGGGAAAACTGGACAGCCACTTGTAAAAGAATGAAACTAGAACACTTTCTAACACCATACACAAAGATAAACTCAAAATGGATCAAAGATCTAAGCATAAGACCAGAAACTATAAAACTCCTAGAGGATAACATTGGCAAAACACTCTCTGCTATAATCCAAAGCGGGATCCTACACGAACCACCTCCCAGAATATTGGAAATAAAAACACGAATAAACAAATGGGACCTAATTAAAATTAAAAGCTTCTGCACAACAAAGGAAACTATAAGCAAGGTGAAAAGACAGCCTTCAGAATGGGAGAAAATAATAGCCAATGAAGCAACGGACAAACAATTAATCTCAAAAGTATACAAGCAACTCCTGCAGCTCCATTCTAGGAAAATAAACGACCCAATCAAAAAGTGGGCCAAAGAACTTAACAGACATTTCTCCAAAGAAGACATAAAAATGGCTAACAAACACATGAAAAGATGCTCAACATCACTCATTATCAGAGAAATGCAAATCAAAACCACAATGAGGTACCACTTTACACCAGTCAGAATGGCTGCCATCCAAAAGTCTACAAGTAATAAATGCTGGAGAGGATGTGGACAAAAGGGAACCCTCTTACACTGTTGGTGGGAATGCAAACTAGTACAGCCACTATGGAAAACAGTGTGGAGGTTCCTTAAAAAACTGCAAACAGACCTGCCATATGACCCAGCAATCCCACTGCTGGGCATACACACCGAGGAAACCAGAATTGAAAGAGCCACGTGTACCCCAATGTTCATCGCTGCATTGTTTACAATAGCCAAGACATGGAAGCAACCTAGATGCCCATCAACTGACGAATGGATAAGAAAGCTGCATATACACAATGGAATATTACTCAGCATTAAAAAAAATTCATTTGAATCAGTTCTACTCAGATGGGCGAAACTGGAGCCCGTTATCCAGAGTGAAGTAAGCCAGAAGCAAAAACAACAATACAGTATATTAATGCATATATATGGAATTTAGGAAGACGGTAACGAGAACCCAGCATGCGAGATAGCAAAAGGAACGCAGATGTATAGAATAGACTCGTGGACTCTGTGGATGAGGGCAAGGGTGGGATGATATGGGAGAATGGCATTGAAACATGTTAATTATCATATGTGTAATCAATCGCCAGCCCAGGATTGATGCTCGGGGCTGGTGCAACGAGATTTCCCTGGGGGAGGGAGGAGGGAGGGGGGTTCTGGAGGGGGAGCATATGTAAACCCATGGTGATATCATGTCATTGTATGGCAAAACTAATAAAAATAAATAAATAAATAAATAAAATAAAATGCAATAGATTGACCTGGTGAACAAAAGAAACCAAAAATTACGTTTACCAGAACAAAACTAACTAAAGTACAAACTGGAAAACAAAACTAAAGCACGGTGCCAAGTGGGGAATAAAGCAATGAAAGCAAATCCAACAAATATATTAAGAGGAAAGGAAAGGAAGAAAAGAAAAACTAGATATGTAAAGTTAAATAGAGGTAGATGAAGAAGATTTATATACATTAAAGTTTAACTACAAGGGGAAAAGAACAGTAGGAAAGGCAAACAAAGGAATAAATGTAGAAAAATTAAGGTTTAAAAATTAAAAATATAAAAAAGAGAAAAAAAAGAAAGAGGAAAGAAAAAAAGAAAAAAGGAAGACTTCACAGAACTGCAGAAGCCCAACATAGAGGCAAAGGTTTATAACAACAATAAAAAGTGTGACTGAATATACACATATACATATATGCTCATAAGCAAAATCAAAACAGTACAACAAAAATAAAGTACAATAGATTGACCTGGCTTACAAAGGAAACCAAAAATTATAGCTATCAGTCAAGAACAAAACTAACTAAAGCACAAACTGGAAAACAGAACTAAAGCAAGGTTGCAATTGGAGAATAAAGAAATGAATAAAATGAAAATAAAACTAACAAATATGTTGAGAGGAAAGGAAAGGAAAGAAAGAATAGATATACAAAGTTAAATAGAGGTAGATAAAGATTTATACACAGTAAAAATTAACTACAAGGGAAAAAGAACACTAGGAAAAGCAAACAAAGTAATAAATGTAGAAAAAATAAAAAGAGTAGGTTTAATAAATTAAAATTAAAATTAAAAAAGAGAGAAAGAAAAAAAAAAAGAAAATACCACAGAGCTGTAAAAGCCCAATGTAGAGGCAGAGGTTTATAATGAGAACAAAAAATGTGACTGAGAAAACAAAAAGCTCAAAAGTTTAATTAGATTTTATAGTGCCAATAAAAATTGACAACTACAAAGTGGGGAGGGAGAAAAAAAAAGAAAAAAATTCAAAAGAAACTATAGAACAAGTGAAAATAATAAGTGTCTTATTAAGAATAATAAATGTTTTTTTGAGTCACTGCTGTCAGAGTCCTTTTCCTCGGTAAGAGTCACGGTCCACCTCACCTCCCTAGGATGCCCTCCAATACTGCTGATCTCTGGACCTGCTGTGGGGGCAGCTCAGATTCTAATCTGGTCCTACTCCTGTGTGTTCTTTCCTCCAATGTCCACAGCTATCAGAACTACTGCGATTCTTTTGTGGGCGCTCTCAATGTTCTTTTATATATTCCACAGACACAGAGTCTGCCTAGTTGATCATGCGGATTTAATTTGCAGCTTATACAGCTGGTGGGAAGGTTTTGAGTCTTATTCCTTAGCTACACTGCCCATGGGTTTCAATTGTGGTTTTATTTCCACCTCTGCATGTGGGTCTTCCACTGGGGATTGCCCTTGAGTCTTCCCTGGAGGACTTGGGTTTGCCCCTGTGAGGGCCAGGTGTGGAGGTGGTGCAGCTGCTTGGGTCTCAGGGGCTCTGGCATCACCAGGCACTCAAGAGGGTTGGCCACTAGGGCAGCAGGATATATAGTGCTCTAGAAGGTTCTGCATGCACTTCTGTGTCTGAAGGTACATTCCTGATGTATCCATGGAGAGAGATTTACTCCACGTCCACCTACTTCTGCCATCTTCCTCTTTTCTCTTTATATCTATTATCTCATTTCCATACATCCCATCTCTTACCTTTTGTGTGTTTCTCTCCTTCCTTCCACGTGAATATGTGTGTGTGTTTATGTGTTTGTGAGCCTGGTGTCTGTGTTTCATAAAGGCTGCCTGATATTCTTGTCTCTATTTCTCAACAAACCAATTAATCTCTCTCTCTCTCTCTTTCTCTGGTAACACTAGTGGTGAAGAATCTGCCTGCCAGTGTGGGAGGTGCAAGAGATGTGGGTTTGATCCTTGGGTCAGGAAGATCCTCTGGAAGAGGAAATGGCTACCCAGTCCAGTATTCTTGCCTGGAGAATCCCATGGACAGAGGAGCCTGGCAGGCTACAGTCCATAGGGTCGCAAAGAGTCATACATGACTAAAGTGACTTAGCAAGCATGCACACCCTTTCTCTGACTTGCTCACTCCTCCCACCCCATATTGGCTGCTGACACCAACATGGGGGTCTGGGACTCAGATTTCAGGGCCTCATGTTCTGAGGGAGGAGGCCCTCAGATGATTCTCAGGGAAGGAACAGGTTGAAAATCCCAGGGGGCTCCTGAGTCACCTTGTCCAGATGTGGTGGGAAACACCTTGGACTCAGAGTCAGAGCCTCAAAGCCCAAGTCCTGCTTCTTCCACTTCCCGTGTGACCTTGGGCAAGTTGCTCAGCCTCTCTGACCCTCGGTTTCTTCATTAGTAAAATGAGGCTGTTGTAGAATTGGAAGACAGTGCATGGCGTGGGGGGCGAGGGGGGTTGGCAACAAATAGAGGAGTCAGGACTCCAAGACAGCCCCAGTGTGGCCTCAGGCCCACAGGGAAATGGTAGATGGAGGAGCTGTGGTGGTCATGAAGGAGCCTCGGAGGCTTCCTGAGACAGACTGGGAGCTGTGGGGAAAAGGCAGCAGGAGGTTGATGCCTTGTCCCCGAGCCTGGCTCAGGTCTCTCCTTCCCCTTACCCTCAGCACTTCCCAGTCCCCTCCCAGGGAAGGCCATTCCCAGGGGCTCCATGGAGGGGGAGAGCCAGGGACCAGACCTCAAAATTGGCAGAGGGACCAAGACCCTCGAATCCAACCTGTCATCTGGAGGGAATCGGACCTGGTGCTGGGAGGCAGCGCTGGTGGTGCCGTCTGGTCCTGCTCAGCATGTGGTGCTGGGACAGACGGCACTGCCTCTCAGACAGACATGATCACTTGCTTCCCATGTACTTATCCCTGGTATGTGCCGGGCTGGGGATGCAGCAGGGACACACGATCTGGAGGGGAGACAGAGGTGATGCCACACCTGCAGGACATGTGGGTGAGCATACACCATGATGAGGAGCGCAGGGGATGAGGAACACGCAGAGCCCTGTGTCTGACCCCACGAGGAGGTCCGGGCAGACTTCCCTGAGGAGGTGACCTTAGGTCTGAGAATGTGGAGGAGACGGAGGAGCTGAGTTCTGTTCCTCTGGGGAAGGTGATTCTACTCCGGCTACTTATTGCTACACAACCAACTACCACAACACCTGGTGGTTTAAAACAGCTATTTTGTTTTGATCACCATTTCATGGGTCAGGGATTGGGGAAGGGCTCAGCTGGACTACCTGGGCTTGGCTCAGGGAAATGCTGGCTGTGAGGACCCTCCTGAGTCCGCCGCTTTACTCCTTCACTTCAAGTTGGGCCTCCTGGAGCCTTGGGCTTGTCCTCTCTGACGATGGGGTGTCTCTCCCTCCAGAACCTCTCCATTTGCCTTGGGTTTCCCCACAGAGTGGCGACATCCTGAGAGATGGAACTCTCACATGGAGACTCGGGCCAGTGGGAGATCACCGCAGGAGCTTCCAGAACCCTTAAGGGTGAGGCTCAGGGCTAGCATCACATTTGGCCACCATGTCTGCCAAACACAATTGGTCAGAGCAGGGACAGGCCAGCTCACATTGGAGGGGAGGAGACATACTGCAGAGAATATAGTGTGTGTGTGTGTGTGTGTAAGCTGAACACTTAAATAGACTGTGATACATGCTATACATGAGGAAAGACCAGGGAACTGTTCTGGAAGTTGGGAGGGGGAAACAGAAGGAGCACTCTTACCCAGGGTTTAGGAGTAAAGTAAGAAATCAGAGCAGACTCAAGCTGGGTCCTGATGTTTGGATGGGATGTGGGCATGGGCACAAGGGTGTGCTCAGCCCAGGGAAGAGTCTGAGCAAAGGGCTAGCAGTGGGGCCCGCTGGTCAGGGAGCCTGAGGATGAGCTTGTTTGGCCTGGTGCAGTTAGTCGCCAGAAGGGATGTGGTGGGACCTGCAACTGCAATGCAGGTAGTGGCCTATGGGGCCAGGAGGCAGAGCCTCGCGAGCCACGCTGCAACCCTGCAGTGGGGGCCCCTGGAGGACTTGAAGGAGAGGAAGGTGAGCGGGGAGCTAGATGGGTGAGGAGAGGTGGGGTGGGGGACCTCAGGCAGGGAAACTGGGAGCAGGCCATCTCATTAGGCAGGGATGGAGGAGAGATGGAGCCTGAACCAGGGTGAATGGGCGAACGTGGAGGAGGGGCAGGGGGTAATAATGCTTCAGCTGCCGTTGCTTGGGAATTTCTGTCACTCGGGCACTTGGTACCACCTTTTCATATTTGATTCTTACAACCACTCCACGAGGTAGGTACTATTGTTAACTGCAATTTGCCAGCATACTACTGAGGCTCACAGAGGTAAAGAAACTTGTCCAAGATCACGTAGAAAGCATCACAGCTGAGATTCTCAAGACTGGATCTGCACAAAGAAGTGCCTGTGCTTCTGTTCTTTGTGCTATTAGGGGGAAATGGGGCTCAATTTGCATATAATGGGTGATGATGGGAGGACAAGAGAGAAAAAGGCAGATCTGGAGATGGTAATATGTCTACTCTGATTCCCAGACGCTTCGCAAGATCTGAAGACCCAGGAGTAATGACTTCAGGTGGGCAGTTTCTTTGAGTGGGAAGTGCTGGACAGTGTCTAAGAAGCTGACTTTGGATGGCTGCATTTAAGAGACATGTGAGCTATGGGGGAGGGGGAGGGGGAGGGATGGGGACTCCTGAATACAGGTGTGAAATGGAGGCGCAGCACTGGAAGGGGTGGGAGGGACTGAGGACTAGCAGGAATCAGAGAGGGTGAGCAGCTTGCTGAAGGTCACACAGTGAATGAGGAACAGAGCCAAGCCTGATCCTGGGTCTCCAGACTCCAGAGAAGGACTCCAGACTGCATCCTGTGCCATTTATAGCTTCTAAAAGCACAAGCTCTGGAGTCTGCCAGTTCAGTTCAGTTCAGTTGCTCAGTCATGTCCGACTCTTTGCGACCCCATGAACCACAGCACACCAGGCCTCCCTGTCCATCACCAACTCCTGGAGACCACCCAAATCCATGTCCACTGAGTCGGTGATGCTACCCAATCATCTCATCCTCTGTCGTCCCCTTCTTCTCCAGCCCTCAATCTTTCCCAGCACGAGGGTCTTTTCCAATGAGTCAGCTCTTTGCATCAGGTGGCCAAAGTATTGCAGTTTCAGCTTCAACATCAGTCCTTCCAATGAGTATTCAGGACTGATCTCCTTTAGGATGGACTGGTTGGACCTCCTTGCAGTCCAAGGGACTCTCAAGAGTCTTCTCCAACATCAAAGTTCAAAAACATCAATTCTGTGCTCAGCTTTCTTTATAGTCCAACTCTCATATCCATACATGACCACTGGAAAAACTATAGCCTTGACTAGACTGACCTTTGTGGGCAAAGTAATGTCTCTGCTTTTTAATATGCTGTCTGGGTTGGTCATAACTTTCCTTCCAAGGAGTAAGAGAAAGCCAAGTAAGACAGTAGGCACTGAGAGAGGGCATCAGAGGGCAGACAGACTGAAACCACAATCAACTCGCCACATTGAAATCACAGACAACTAGCCAATCTGATCACATGGACCACAGCTTGTCTAACTCAATGAAACTATGAGCCATGCTGTGTGGGGCCACCCAAGACGGATGGGTCATGGTGGAGAGATCTGATGGAATGTGGTCCACTGAAGAAGGGAACGGCAAACCACTTCAGGATTCTTGCCTGGAGAACCCCATGAACAGTACGAAAAGGCAAAAAGATAGGACAGTGAAAGATGAACTCCCCAGGTCAGTAGGTACCCAATATGCTACTGGAGATCAGTGGAGAAATAACTCCAGGAAGAGTGAAGGGATGGAGCCAAAACAAAAACAACACCCAGTTGTGGATGGGACTGGTGATAGAAGCAAGGTCTGATGTTGTAAAGAGCAATATTGCATAGGAACCTGGAATGTTAGGTCCGTGAATCAAGGCAAACTGGAAGTGGTCAAACAGGAGATGACAAGAGTGAACATCAATATTCTAGGAATCAGCAAATTAAGATGGACTGGAATGGGTGAATTTAACTCAGATGACCATTATATCTACTACTGTGGGCAGGAATCCCTTAGAAGAAATGGAGTAGCCATCATAGTTAACAAAAGAGTCCAAAATGCAGTACTTGGAGTCTGCCAGGGCCATGGTCAAACTCCACCTTCATTACTGAGCCATTGGACCAATTATTCTTCCTCTCTGAGTCTCAGTTTCCCATCTGTAAAATGGAGGGAATACTATCTTTTTCATAGAAATAGAGCGAAAATTCAGTTCAATTCAGTCGCTAAGTCGTGTCCAACTCTTTGTGACCCCATAGACTGCAGGATGCCAGTCTTCCCTGTCCTTCACCATCTCTCAGAGTTTGCTCAATAGTGAAAATTAAGTGAGATAATAAAAAACAAACAGCTCCTGGCATATCATCAACATTTAATGATGTTTCTCTTCTCTTACTATTTGTGTCCATTGTTGTACTGTCGTTATTATCATAGCACTGGGTTTACATATGTAGGCTCATGTAGTTGTTTGAATCTTAACACCATTAGTTACCAACTGCATGACCTTGGGCAAGTTATTTAACCTCTCTTTGCTGCAGTGTTCTCAGCTACAAAATGGGGATAATATTGATGCGAGCTTTTTAGAGTTGCTGGGAAAAGTAAATGCATTAATACATGTAAAGTACTTAAAACACGGCCTAGCACACAGCATTACCATATAACTGCCTGATCTAATCATCTTCCTTATTATCTTTACCGTGAGAGTCACCATCAATACCTCACTACCACCGCCATCCTCACCACCATCTTCTTTACCACCACCATCACCATCCTCACCACCATCATCCGGGCTTGAATCAGTGAAGGATAGATTCTCTTTGTTCCCAGTCATGCTTACCGGCCCCTCCTCTGACTATTTCTCAAAGCGCATCCCCTCCCTATCCCCCTGTCCGCCCCCGTATCCACTATGCCCCTAGCCTGGCCCTCGACAAGCCGTGTTGGTCTGTGAGGAGCGGACAGAGAGAACGTAGTGTTCTAGACACCTGCTGTGCAGGGGTTAGGATTATGAAGCTCTGAGGCTGGTTCCCTTGGGGAGGGGGTGGAGCCAGGGGGCAGGGGTCGTTCAGGCATGAGAACTAGAGTGTGTGAGCTTCCACTGTGTGCTAGGTGCCTCATGTAAATTATTACAATTATTCCTTACAACCTCCCATAATGTGGCTCTTATATTCCCATTTCACAGATGAGAAAACTGAGGCTCAGAGAGGTAAAGGACTTGCTTTAGGCCATAGCAAGCCAGTAGCAGAGCTGGGATCTGAGCACTGCCTTGTCTGACTTAAAGAGCCTGGTACCATGCCTGGCATGCAGGAGATGCTCAATGGGTGTCTGAGCTCACTCCCCACAATACCCTTCCAAACCCAGGGGCTCTGTTAGGGCACTGACATGGTTCTGTGTCTAGTACCAGAGACAGGCGACATTGCCTCTCTTAGAAAATTACCCTTTGAAGCCAAAGATTTGCTTGTCTCTTTGAGGACACCCGGAAGAAACCCAGCGGGACTGAGACCCAGCAAGGTGAGGGATGCAGGCCTTGAGGACCCTGGCCCTCCTTCCAGACCCCCATTCACAACTTTGGAATCTGAAGCCTGTCTCTTGATTTCTCTGGGTCTCAGTTTCCCTCTTGACACAATTACAGGGGCTTGGACCAGATGGTTTAATAATATCTTAACAGCTGGTACTCACTGAGCATTTGCTGTAGGCTTGCCCAGCACTGAGCGCTCTCCATGTGTTATTATCTCATTTCCTTCTACCAAGGTATGATTTATTATGCCATTAAAAAAACTCTTTTATTATGAAAAATTTCAGACAAAATTTTGAACTGTGGTGTTGGAGAAGACTCTTGAGAATCCCTTGGGCTACAAGAAGATCCAACCAGTCCATCCTAAAGGAAATCAATCCTGAATACTCATTGGGAGGACTGATGCTGAAGCTGCAACTCCAATACTTTGGCCACCTGATGTGAAGAAAATATTCCCAAATGTTTTAGGAAGAATTTTTTATGAACTTGGATTCTCATATCTTCCCACAATGAAAGTGAAAGTGTGAGTAACGTAGTTGTGTTTGACTCTTTGTGACCATATGGACTGTAGCCTGCCAGGCTCCTCTGTCCATGGAATTCTCCAGGCAAGAATACTGGAGTGGGATAAGCACTAAAACCATTAACTGAGATATTTAGTCCTTCTGATTAGCAATGACCTTTTACCGAGATGTGTGCATGAGTGCACATCCTCCTTAACTGAAATCACATCAACTAGCCTCTTGCCCTCCCTCTTTGGGGAAGTTCCTCAAGGCTTTCTGAGAGGCTGTCTCCCAGGCTATAGTCCTCAGTAAGATCCTCGAATAAAACTGAAACTCAGTCACTGTGGACGGTGACTGCAGCCATGAAATTAAAAGATGCTTGCTCCTTGGAAGAAAAACTGTGACAAATCTAGACAGCATTTTAAAAAATAGAGATATCACTTTGTTGACAAAAGTCCATATAGTCAAAGCCATGGTCTTTCCAGTAGTTATGTACGGATATGAGAGTTGGACCATAAAGAAGGCTGAGCACCGAAGAACTGATGGTTTCAAACTGTGGTGCTGGAGAAGACTCTTGAGAGTCCCTTGGACTGCAAGGAGATCAAACAGGTCAATCCTAAAGGAAATCAACCCTGAATATTCATTGAAGTACTGATGCTGAAGCTGAAGCTCCAATACTTTGGCCACTTGGTATGAAAAGCTGACTCACTGGAAAAGACCCTGATGCTGGGAAAGATTGAAGGCAGGAGAAGGGGATGACAGAGAACGAGATGGTTGGATGGCATCACTGACTCAGGGAGTTTGAGTCACTTGCTCCTGGAGTTTGAGCAAGCTCCAGGAGATGGTGAAGGACAGAGAAGCCTGGTGTACTATAGTCCATGGGGTCGCAGAGTCAGACACGACTGAGCGACTGAACAACACCAACGCAGCCCTCATGTTGTATGATTTTTTTTCAGTTGACACTAGGTAGGTGTCCTCAGGATCTAGTGCTGATTGTAGAGCAGCCTCCCTCCTCCATCCCTCCTCTCTCCCTCCTCCATCCCATCTTGTCGGAATGCCAGCTGTGCCCATTTTCTGTCCTGCCCATCTACTCAGTTCAGTAGGTAAAACAGTGGGAAACAGTGTCCTGGGCAGACCTGTCCTAGAAAGTGAATCTGTGGGTGGGGCCAGATGGTGAGCCTCCTCCTGCTGAATCATGGGGTCTCCTGGAGGGGAAGCAGGGGGCTCTGTCCCTTCAAGCCTCTTCATCACAGCAAGGACTGTCACCTCCTGTTTGTTCATCACTGCTACTACTGGCAGGGAGGGTGGGTGGCGGAGAGAGCAGGCTCTTGGGGGAGCCTGGCTGGGTTCTAATTGGGTTCCAGTTCGCCACCTGTGGGGCCTTGGGCAAGTCACTGCTCACCTCTTATCTGCTCATCTCTAGAGTGAGGGCATCAGCGTCTACCTGGTTGGGCTGTTGGGAGGGTTCTTTGCTCTCTACCTGGCACAGGTAGTGAACTGGCTGTCAGCTTATAGGATTACCAACCAGTCAACCTACCAAATGCCTTCCAGTCTGGCCTGACTCCAGTTCCCTCATGCAGTCTATGGGACAGGTATCCCTTTGCAGCAATGCCTGGGGCAAGTTCATGGGGAAAGGGGGGCAACCACATTCACTGGGCCCTCCTTGGTGCCAGGCACTGGAGTGGAGGAGGGGCTCTCACATCTCATCCCCACCACAGCCCTGGGAGATGGGCATCACCATCTTCCTTTTAAGCTTCCAGGTGGCATGGTGGTAAAGAATCCACCTGCCAATGCAGGAGACACAAGAGATGTGGGTTCGATTGCTGGGTCTGGAAGGTCCTCTTGGAGAAGGAAATGGCAACCCACTCCAGTATTCTTGCCTGGGAAATTCCATGGACAGAGGAGCCTGGTGGGCTACAGTTTCTGGGGTTGCAAAGAGACAGACACAACTGAGAGGCGCACACACACACACACACACACACACACACACACACACACATCTTCCTTTTACACATAAAGGGTCACAGCCTTGGGGACCGTCACAGTGTGGAGGGGAGTGAATGCCAGAGCCTGGGTCTCAGATTCGTCCTCCCAGGCTTCTCTCCACTGATGACATTCTCAGGGCTGCCAGGGAATCACATTTGACATTGATGGGGCTCTGACTCTGCTGAATGTCTGCCCTGTGGGTAACTGGCCTCTCACAACCAGCCTATGAGGGAGTACTGTTATCAGCCCATTTTACAGATGAGGACATTGAGTCTCAAGAGGTTATGTGGCCTGCCCAGGACATGGCTGCTCAGAGTCATAGACAAGATTTGAACTGGAGCATCTGCCTCCAGAGCCTGTCTACTGCTTCAGGTCTCCAGACAGCACCCCTCCTGACAACCCCCAGCCAGCAATCCTACCCCCTCAACTTCCAGTTCCCTGGAGACCACAGGCAGTAGAGGATTGGCTATTGAATCTCTGAGACAGAACTCTACCCTGGGTCTTTCTGACCCTGGCAGAGACCTTAACCTCAGTTACCTCAGCCCCCAGAGGTCAAGCCTTGGGCAGGACTGGCCAGGGCCTGAGCTTGAGCCTGAGCCCAGGGCAGAGCCAAGGCTGGCTGTTGTCTGGCCACCAGGACCTGGCCTGGGCTGTCCCGTCACTCCCATCTTGGCCTCCTTTTACTGCCCCAGTGGGGGCCAGACCCAGGCTGAGTGCCGGGACCAGGGACCTGGGTGAGCCTGGACAAATCATGGCGCCTCCATGCAGGACCAATAATCCCCTCCCCATGGGAACGTGCTTCACTGAACACCTGGCAGGTGTGTTAGTGATTCTTTCCTGCCGGACTGCAGTGAGGACCAGATTCCCTGCAGCTCATGGGGAGCCCGGCCAGGTCTGGCACTTGTGCTAGGGGCTCAGAGTAGGTCAGTGTCCTCTTGCTTTGACCTGGGCTCCCCCTGAGCCTGGACTGGGGAGACCCTTGGGGTCTTTTCTCTACCTTGCTCCTGGCTTCTGTGTCCTGAACACCAAGGTGAGGGGGATTCTGGTCCCCTGGACCATCCGGGACATGGGGGTCATGGAGATAGGCAAGATGGGGTGCAGGGTGCTGTAGGCAGCATGGCTTTGGGGCCCTGCAGAGTCTGGCTTTGCCCACCCCTCCCCTTCTCCCTCATCACCGCCTCACCCCAACCCCCAGCCTTCTCCCCACTGTTTTCTGGCCCCCAGGGTGCTGCGAAGCCTCTCTTGTCTTCTGAACTTCATGCTCCCTTTGCCTGAAACCTTTTCCCTTCACCTCCCCCTTCCTCCTCAAAGGCCCCTTCCTGGGGTTCCGGGCTCCACAGCCATTTGCCTCCCCATACCACATCACAGCACTTGAAAATCGTGTGTCACTTCTGGTCCACCCACCTGCCTTGCCGGCTGTGCTGGGGGAGAGACTGTGACCGTGTCACAGCTGCCTCCCTGGGAGCCAGCCCAGGGCCTGGCACCCAGTGAGATGAATGAATGAATGAGTGAATGGGTGAAAGCAGCCGCCATGGCTCTCTTCCAGTTAGTGTTTCATGAATGAAGGAGTGACTGTGATCACTCCTTCAAATATTTAGAGTGCTGCCATGGGAAAAGCAGATGCAGGCTGGGTGGCCCCGAGAGTTGTGTCTGGGACAGAATAATAAGGCCACAGGGCCAGTCTTCAGGTTAGTCTAAGGAAAGACTTTCTGACCGTCGGGGCTGCCTCTCAGTTGTGGGTGACTTGGGGAGTGAGTGTCCCATCACAGGAGGTGTGTAAGTGAGGCCTGGTTATGAGGCCTGGTGGCAGTGCTCTGAGAGGTAGTTCAATAAGGGACTTGGCAACCTGAGTCCTGGGGTCAGGAGGGGCTGCAACCCACTTCCTGGGTTGATGCAGAGCTCCTGTGGGGGGGGGCCTGTGTTCCCTGGCCTTCTGGTGGGGAGGATGCCTGGGACCAGTTCTCTGGAGGCTGTAGGAAGTTGCAGAGGGGGCACAGCTCCAGTGGCCTGGGAGCGCTAGACATCGGGCTCCCAAGGTTAAGGTCAGGGAGGGGCTGGGTCCAGGCTTGTCACCTCGGTGGGGGTGGAGGGGACAGGATAGTGGGAGTGCAGAGGGGTCTGAGAGCAGAAGAAGGCCTGGATCAGAGGACCCAGCCTGTCCTGGGTTAGAGAAATCCTGGGTTGGAGCCTGACCAGCCTGGCCACGGCCCTTGGGCTCATCATCGGCACTCTCTGAACCTGAGCTTCCCTGTCTGTCACAGGAGAGTTGGACTCAATACTCCCCAGAAGCCAGGAATACAAACTGCTGCTGTGTGTCCTTGGGAAAGTAGCTTATCCTTTCTGAACCTTTGCTTCTTTGTCCAGAAAGATGAGATAATGGAAGTTGCCCTCCCCCATCCTCAGGGACATTCTGGGACCTAAGTCAAATCAGTGAATGGGATATCCTTCATTCATTCTGTCAGTCTTCCTTGTGCACTTCCTAGGTGCTTTGAAAAGTCTGAACTGTCATCCGCATTCCAGCTACTGTGTGTTTATATATGCTGAGGTGACTCCACTTTGCCTCCCTGTGAAATGGGTCCATGACCCCCATTCCATCCTGTAGCTCAGGGTTCTCCCCTTCTTCCTCCCCTTGCAGAACTAGGATGAGGACTCCTGCTCTGAGAGCAGACACAGCCTCCTGGGAGCAGCGTTCAGGGAACACAGGCCCGAATTCTCATTAAATCCTTCATTCCAGCCTCTGTTGGAGAAGGCAATGGCACCCCACTCCAGTACTGTTGCCTGGAAAATCTCATGGACAGAGGAGCCTGGTAGGGTGCAGTCCATGGGGTCGTGAAGAGTTGGACACGACTGAGGGACTTCGCTTTCACTTTTCACTTTCATGCACTGGAGAAGGAAATGGCAACCCACTCCAGTGTTCTTGTCTGGAGAATCCCAGGGACAGGGGAGCCTGGTGGGCTGCCATCTATGGGGTCGCACAGAGTCGGACACGACTGAAGTGGCTTAGCAGCAGCAGCAGCCGCCAGCCTCTGTATTTCAAGAGGCCTCAGGAAAACTGTATTTCATGAATGAAACATCAAAACATTTAAGAAATAAACAACTGAAAGCCGTCCTGGTTTTCTGGGCGAGGTGATGGAGGCAAGAGATGGATCCTGATTCCTCTGGATGGTTCCCTGGGGACACGCAGCCCAGGTTCCATCCAATAGATCTTCCCTGAGTGAGGGGTATGGGAAGAGCCATGTTTGCTGAACACCTACTGTGTGATGGTTCACTGGACCCCAGGGGCGGTGCTATCAACACCACTACTTACAGAAGAGGGGCTGACTTACCAGAGCTGAGGGGTGGGATTGGGGTGGTGTTGGAGTGAAGATGGGGTCAGAAGGGTGTCAGGGAGGAGGGCGGTGCTAGGCCGAGACAGGGGGTCACAGTTAATTTTCCTTCTTTGTCTTTCTCATTCTGTGTCTCTGTGTTTCTCTTTCTTTCCTGTCACTCTCTCTTTCCCGTCTTTCTGTCTCTGCCTCATGCACACACATGAGTACACACACACACACACTCCTGTGTGCCCCATCTTCCCTACTGGCTTCTGGCCTCTCTCCTGGCTCCTTCTTGCTGCTTGGGCGCCTGGCCCTTCTCTGGGCAGCAGCTCGGTGGCTGGCGGGGCTCCAAGTGTCTGTCTGGCTCTGGTCCAGTCACAGAAGCAAAGTAGGAACCCCTGAGTGTGGGAAGAAGGTGGCAGAGAGCCAGGACCCAGTGGGGGGGTCCTCTCCTGAACCTGGAGGGAAGGTTTGGCTTTCAAAGCTTAGGCGTGGGGAATGTTTTACTTTTAAATGTTTTCTTGTTCCTTTCCACTGGCTGGTACCTCCTCCCTTCCTGGGTCATGAAAAGGCATTCCATCAAGAGCAAAGAGGTGATGGAAGCGCGGGTCAACCCTCTCCCTCACCGGCTGTGATCACATTTCAGCCTCACGTGGTCTTCGGGGTCGGTCATTGTTTCCATTTGCAGCCCAAGAACGGAGGCTCAGAAGTGAGACGTGAATTGTCTGAGGCCACAAGTTCATCCGCTAGAAGATTGAGACTCGCCTGACCGTAGGCCCTCCTCTTTCCCTTCTGTCCTATGGCAGTTCTAAGTTTTTTGATTTTTTAAGACAGTGATGATCTTCGAAGCAGGTTGGGAAGGTCTGGGAGCGCTGACCAGGCACAGGGAAGGAAGCCAGTCCCTGCTATGGTCCCTTCCTGGAGGCAGTGATGACCAGGGCCAGGCCTGATGACCTTCCTGAGGATGGGAGGCCAGAGCTGACGTTTGACTTCCCTGGCCTTGGCCAGAACTGCCTCTGGCCTCCTTGCAGGTGACCAAACTTGGGAACTTTCTCTTACTCAGAAAGCCCTAGTCACTCCCTTTATTAAGAGCAGGAAATCTCTGCGTCTCTTGGTGACTTGCTCAGGGCTCGTGGACTCTTCAAGCTGCTCCTGGTCTAGCCCCATTGAATGCAGAATCTGCTTCCCCAACCTTGGGTGAGTCCAGTAGCCACCAGATTCCCCAGTGCTGAGTACTTGCCGCTTCCTAGGCCGCAGGACAGGGGCTCCAGAGGCTGGGCTGAGTGTGGTTCACTCTCCATAGGGCTGCCCTGGGAGGCTCTGGGAACCATGGGGAAAGGGCTGATGGGGGCCAATCCTCATCTTCCTGGAGAATCCATGTCCCTACCCCACAGCTTGCCCTGAGCCTCCCTCTAGGGTCTTGTTGGGTAAATCCACAAACAGTCCAGGAAATCAGGGCTAGTGAGGGCTATCCCATGGGTCACCGTGAGGATTCAAGAGTCAGAGAGTCTGGTCCAGCTCTGGGTCAGCCATTACCGGCCCCCGTGACCTTGGACAAGTTACCTATCTTCTTTCTGCCTCAGTTTCCCCATCTGTAAAATGGAAGTAAAAGTTTCTTTCTCACAGGCTTGTTGTGAGCAGTAAATAAATTCCTGCATGTGAATTATTTAAAGCGGTGCCCAGTACTTAGGTGGTAAATGTTCGCTAGTTAATAGCGTGGTTGTTATTATTTGGCACTGTTTTTTTATCTTTGATTTTTTAAAATTGCTGTAAAAATACACATAATGTAAAATTTACCACTTTAGCCATTTTCTTAAATATGATTTTTTAATTTTTGGCTGTGCTGGGTCTTCACTGCGGTGTGGGCTTTGCGCTAGTTATGGCGAGTGGGGGCTGCGCTCTAGCTGTGGTTCACCGGCTGCTCATGGCGATGGCTTCTCTCCTCGCTGAGCACAGACTCTGGCCTGCAGGCTCAATGGTGGTGGCACACGGGTTTAGTTGCTCTGAGGTATGTGAGATCTCCCTGGACCAGGGACGGAACCCGTGTCTGCTGCATTGGCGGGTGGATTCTTTACCACTGAGCCACTGGGGAAGCCTATCTTAACCATTTTTAAGGGAATAATTCAGTGGTACTGAATGCATTCTTAGCGTTGTGCAATCCTCATTAGCATCCATTGCCATAATTCTACTCTGTAAAACTGAAACTCCATCCCCATTAAATAACATCTCCCCCTTCCTCACTTCCCCCAGGCTTATCTCTGGCTTGCCTCTCTTAGCACAGGTTCATCCGTGTCATAGCATGTGTCAGAACTTCCATTTTAAGACCTTTCTGGGTCTATCCCTACCCATCACAGGGATAGACAACATTTTGCTCATCTGCCGATGGCCGGTTGGGCTGTGTTTTAGCTGTTGTGAGTAATGCTGCCCGTGGGTGTGCAGAAAGCTCTTCCCGACCCTGCTTCCAATTCTTCTGCGGCACCGCTTTTTGAAGCACAGGTTGTGGGCTGACAGCTACCGGAAGGAGCAGCTAGAGCTTCTGGTTTTCAGCTCTAACACATCTAAGTTTAGGGCTTGGAGCAGGAGAGGACATTGCCATCTGGAGGGAGAGATTCAGTTCTCTGCATCCCGGCTGAGATGTGTTGAAGTCTTTCCTTCACATCTGGGGAGTGGGGGGATGAGGACGGTGCCAGATGGGGTCCCCAAGGCCATGGAGGGAGGTGGAGGGGCATGAAGAGGAGGGGGTACCGGATAGATGGGCAGAGAGACCTCATCCAGTCCCCGAACCTTTCTCCCACTGAGTGGACCACCCTGCAGCAGATCTCAGCACCTGGGCCACCAGGTAGAGCACTGGGGTCCAGCACATCCCCAGCACGTCCCTCCTTTTACAGATGGGACATCCGATGCAAGTGCTTTTTCCCACACCACAAGCAATGAACTCAGTTCTTACACTATCTCCTTGGAAACAGTGTCAGGTCCCACAGATGAAGGGCTCATTCCTACGACTCCCTGCCCACCTCACTTCAGATGCCAGTGGCAAGCCCAGGCTGTCCCCTGTGCTTCTGACCAACCGCCTGTAGACGGGAGGGTCCCAAGAACCCCTCCTCAGATTTGACTAGTTTGCTGGAGTGGCTCACAGGACCCAGAGAAACATTTTGCTCACTAGATCACCAGTTTATTTCGAGGGCTTCCTAGGTGGTGCAGTTGATAAAGAATATGCCTGCCAGTGCAGGAGACACAAGAGACATGGGTTTGATCCCTGGGTCGAGAAGGTCCCCTGGAGTAGGAAATGGCAACCCACTCCAATATTCTTGCCTGGAAAATTCCATGGACAGAGGAGCCTGGGAGGTTACAGTCCATGGGGGTTACCAAGAGTCAGACATGACTGAGCACACACGTTTAGTGATTACTAGTTAATTATCAAAAGATCTAACTCGGGAATGGCCACATGGAAGAGATGCACAGGGCAAAGCATGTGGGAAGAAGCTTCATTACACAGGAAAGGTGGATTAAATCACTGACCATTGGTGATTGAACTGGGAGTCTAACCTCTCTCCGCTCCCTGGAGATTGGTGGGGGTTGGGGGAGGGGAGGGACTGAAAATTTTAACCCTCTAATCACCTGGTTGGTTCCCCTGGCAACCAGTCCCCATCCTGAGGTTGAGCCTAGGTGCTTTCCAAAAGGTCATCTCATTTATACAACATGCCGCCTTTATTGCTCTCAATGCTTTGGAAATTCCTAGAGTTTTAGGAGCTCCGTGTCAGAAGCAGTGAAGGCCAAAGGTTTATATATATTTTATATATAAAATTTCTTATATATATATATCACAATATCTCAGACACCAGAGAGGAAGAGCCCAGTCCAAGGTGACACAGCAGATCCTCTTATACAGGCTGGGCTGAAGCCTGTGAAAGGAAAATAACAGTGGGGTTGGGATGGCTTCCCTTGCTGCCCAGCTGGTAAAGAATCTGCTTGCAATGCGGGAGACTGGGTTCGGTTCCTGGGCTGGGAAGATCCCCTGGAGAAAGGAAAGGCTACCCACTCCAGTAGTCTGGCCTGGAGAATTCCGTGGACTGTATAGTCCATGGGGTCGCAAAGAGTAGGACATGACTGAGTGACTTTTACTTCCACTTGCACGGCTAAGAGAGCTCTCTGAATCGGGGTTGAGGAAGGATGACTTATGCTCATCCCAGCTGGGAGGGAATTCTACCTTTTGACCACTTATCATCTTTGGGAAAGCATCCAGAGCATCTGCCAGAAACTCAAGATGACTATGGGACCCTTACCCTAAAACAGCTCCTGACAGCCGTCACCTCAGGACAAATATTTCTTTTCTTGTGTCAGAGTACAGCCTTGTGGCCTTTTCCTTAATAAGCCTGTGACTCTTTCTCTCCCCCAGAACACTCTGTTTTAACTCAATCTCTTTTTCCCAAACTGTAGTTCTTAAGATCCCAAATAAACTCTGTTCTTATTTGCAGCCTTCTGCATTTTTTTAGTTGCCAGGCTCAGGGTTTTTTTTTTTTTTTGTAATTTTTTATTGCAGAATAATTGCTTTACAGTATTTTGCTGGTTTCTGCCATGCATCAACATGAGTCAGCCACAGATATACTTCTGTCTCCTGCCTCGTGAACCCCGCTCCCATCTCCCATTCCATCCCATCCCTCTAGGTTGTCACAGAGCCCTGGGTTAAGCTCCCTGTGTCACACAGCAAATTCCCACTGGCTATCTATTTTACATTTGGCAGTGTGTATGTTTCCATGCTACTCTCTCAATCTGTCCCACCTTCTCCCTCCCACACTGTGGCCACAAGTCTGTTCTCTATGTCTGCATCTCCATTACTGCCCTGCAAATAGGTTCAGAGGATGTGGAGAAAAGAGAACTCTCTTGCACTGTTTGTGGGAATGTGAACTGATAGAACCACTGTGGAGAACAGTGTGGAGATTCCTTAAAAAAGCTAGGAATAGAACTACCATGTGTGTATGCATGCTAAGTTGCTTCAGTCGTGTCCGACTCGTGCAACCCTGTGGACTGTAGCCTGCCAGGCTCCTCTGTCCATGTGGATTCTCCAGGCAAGAATAACTGGACTGGGTTGCCATGCCCTCCTCCAGGGGATCTTCCAACCCATGGATCCAACCCAGGTTTCCCACATTACAGGCAGATTCTTTACTGTCTGAGCCACCAGGGAAGCCCAGGAATAACTGGAATGGGTAGCCTATCCCTTCTCCAGGGGATCTTCCTGACCCAGGAATTGAACCAGGGTCTCCTGCATTGCAGTCAGATTCTTTACCAGCAGAGCTACCAGGGAATTCCCAGAACTACCATATTACCCAACAATTCCACTACTGGGCATATACCCTGAGAAAACCATAGTTGAAAGAGGCTTAGGTTTATGACTTGCTGTCCAATACTCCTTTTGTTCAGAGCGTCAGGGAGAAGGGAAGCTGAGTGGGGCCAGATTGATCCCAGGGCTCCTTAGAGGTGTGTTGGGGGAGCTTCCTTCTGATCTGGCGTTTGTCTGCTCATGCTCACTACCCTGGGTGGCTGGGTCACCCCTGAGTGACACTTCCCCAATCCCTCCTCAGGCTCCAGGAGGCCCAGAGAGGGCCTGGCCAGCCTCAGGCAGCACAGCACGTGAGCAGTAGTGTGTGTGTGTGTGGGGGGGCGGGGTGAGGGGGTGGGCGGCTTATCTGTCAGCCAATCTTTCATTTAAAATCTCACCTAGAGCTTTGAAGAAGAAGCCAATTTTATCACAACTTAAATTTTGTTTTTAAATGTATTTTCTGTTTATTTGGCTGTGATGGGTATTAGCTGTGGTGTGTGGGATCTAGTTCCCTGACCAGGGATAGAAGCTGGGCCCCGGGCCTTGGGAGTACAGATTTTTAGCCACTGGACCACCAAGGAAGTCCTTTGTCACAACTTTTGTGTCTTGCACAAGCCTGTCTTGGGATTATTCTCACACCTCTCTGTCCTCAGGGCCTCAAAGCTCCTCCAGGCTCCACGGCCTCTCCTCCCACCGCTGAGCTCCCCTCGCCAGCCGCGATGTGGCACAAAATACCTGCACTATTTATTCCCTAATAAAAGGACAGCCTGGTGGCCCAGTGGGAGATTAAAGCAGAGATTTACTACGAGATGATTAACCATAAAACCACAGGTTAAATCAACATTAGACAAGGAGAGGAGGGGGAGGAGGAGCTGCCGGGAATGTTAGCAGAACCGGGTCACGTTCGCACAGGTTACCAGGATTACTTTTGTCTCCAGCCATCCTCCTAGCCAGAGATGGCTGAGATGGGCGGCCTGCGCCTGATTCTGGGCCCTCTCACTGTGTGACTTCAGGCATGTCCCTTCCTACTTTCTGGACCTCAGATTCCCTGTTTACCTAATGCAGAGGCTGCACCAGGGGCTGCCTGCTTGGTGCAGGTGAGAAGAACACGGTCTCTGTAGCAAATCTCTACCCAGCACCAAGGAGCCTCTCCTGACCCCCTCCTGTATGGTACTGCCCTGCGGGTGTGTTGCAGGAAGGGGGGCCCCTTCCAGGGCCCCAACCTGGGCTCTTATCTAACATTTGGAAATGGGTTGTCTGAGGAGACACATCTGCTGACAAAGCAAGAGATTTTATTGGGAAAGGGCGCCTGGGCGGAGAGCAGTAGGGTAAGGGAACCCAGGAGAACTGCTCTGCCAGGTGGCTCGCAGTCTTGGGTTTTATGGTGATGGGATTAGTTTCCGGGGTGTCTTTAGGCAATCATTCTGACTCAGAGTCCTTCCTGGTGGATGCCAGAGAGAAGGATTCTGGGAGGTGGTTGGACATGTGGTGTCCTTTTGACCTTTCCCGAACTCTTCCGGTTGGTGGAGGCTTATTAGTTCCGTGTTCCTTACCAGGACCTCCTGCCGTAAAACAACTCACGCAAATGGTTACTAGGGTGCCTGGCCAGGGTGGGCGGTTTCAATCAGTGTGCTTCCCCTAACAAATGCAGGTGTAAAGGGTGAGACCAGGGAGTCTGTGCTGTCAGAGCAGGGTCACCTAGCACTTAGGAGCACTTTGTTCCTTGAGTCCCAGCTCTGTCACTCATTGGCTGTGTGTCCTTATACAACTGATTTCATCTCTATGCCTGCATCATTCAACAGTGGGCCTAGGATGTTGTGGTTTGCCATCATCAAACTTCACTCTGTGCAGGCTCCATGCTAAGTTCTCAATGTACTTTGCAAAGATCTTATGCGGGATGTTCTATTATTATCCCCACTTTCAGGTGGGGACCCTGGATACAGCACAGTGAGGTAACTTCCTCTGGGTTCAAGCTGGTGAGTGGAACAGGTGGTCCTTGAGTCCAAACTGGATGAATCGAGATCTTAGATCTTAAACACTGGGCTATAAAATGTCTGTACAGAACTGAGAATGGGACCTCAAACCCCCTAAGCCAGTGTTTTCCTGAGGGTGGTCCACACGTGATTGACCTACCAGATGCACCTTGGGGAAGGGGTATGCCATGTATAAAATACAGTTTCCCTGGCTCCATCCTCATCTCTACTGTAATGTCAGAGTCTCTGCGTCAGGCCCCAGAACATGTATTTTAACAGACATGCTCATCCCCGTGTGGTTCTTCAGTAACCTAAAGACTGAGATGTAGAGGACAATATGGTTGATTTCATCTTCACTGAAAGCATCTTTAGCGGAGGGGCTGGAGCTCTGGGATCCAGAGTAACTCTGGTGTCAAACAAGCTGCAGGACATTGGACAGCTCACCCATGCTGTCTTTTCTCAGCTTTCCTATCTGTACAGTGGGGATCATGTCCCCACGTGGCCCACCTCTCTGGACATGTGAGAGCATGAAGGTGATAGTGGCTGCAGATGGCCTCTGATAGCAAGGCATATTGAGCACTTAGAATAGGGCCTGCACAGAGAGCAACGTCATGATGGCAATCTCCAAAGAGCCCTGCAGTGTAGACATTCTAGACCCACTCTTGGATGGGCACCAGAAAGCACTCCAGCACCAGAAATCACTCTGGATGGGGTCTGAGGCTGGCTCTGCTTCAGTGACCTGACAGGTCCCTCTGAGCCTCAGGCTCCTCATTCTTAAAAAGGAGATCAGTGAGTTCAGTTGCTCAGTTGTGTCTGACTCCCTGTGACCCCATGGACTGCAGCACACCAGGCCTCCCTGTCCATCACCAACTCCCAGAGTTTACCCAAACTCATGTCCATTGAGTTGGTGATGCCATCCAACCATCTCATCCTCTGTCGTCCCCTTCTCCTCCCGGCTTCAATCTTTCCAAGCATTAGGGTCTTTTCCAATGAGTCAGTTCTTCACATCAGGTGGCCAAAGTATTGGAGTTTCAGCTTCAGCATCAGTCCTTCCAATGAATATTCAGAACTGAATAGAAGGGAGATAGTAAGATAATAATCCCTCCCCTCACCCCAGTTATGATGAGGTTTAGTGAGACAGAAGTACAAGAGCCCAGGTGACATAAATCCTCTGTCCCTCCATACATAGAAATTATTATGCTCTTTATTGCTCTAGTTTCTAAAATCTCCAGGGGCAGCCAAAGTAGGGGTTCGGGGAGACAGAATTCACTGCAAGTGCCAGGACTCTGGCTCTATCCTCAGTATGGAAACAAAAGAGAGGACTGAGGTGGGCTTCCTTCTTTTCCCCAAGAGGGTCTTTGGAAGGGTGAAGAGGGAAGAGTTTGGTGAGGCCATGGCTGGAAGCATGCTGCTGGCTTACTGACCAGCCATCTGTCACTTCCCCTGTTGCCAGTCTCATCAAAGCAGGAGTGAGCCCAGGGCAGTCAGGTTCCAGGCCGGTGAAGGTCAAATCTGAGAAGCTTTCTAGAGATGAGGGGGCGTCTGGGCTTCAGCAGGGCTCCCTGGGCTGCTCCATGATTTGAACATGGGGCGGGGCTCTGGCCTTAAACCTGCATTTACCCTAGGCCATATTTTTATTTTTAGGGCTTCCCAGATGACTCAGCAGTAAAAAAAGTCCTCTGGCAGTGTAGGAGATGTGGATTCAATCCCTGGGTCAGGAAGATTCCCTAGGGAGGGGAAAGGCTACCCACTCCAGCATTCTTGCCTGGAAAATCCCATGAACAGAGGAGCTTGGTGGGCACAAAGCACTGGACATGACTGAAGCGACTAAACAACAGCAACAACAGCCAATATTTTTATTTTAGGAGGCTTATGGGGGATGATGGAGATTATTGGGGTGTCCTGAGCCTTAAATCAGGCTTTGGTGGCCACTGCATTGGCATCTCAACTTTGCCACGCCCTCGCTGTGTGGCCGCAGCCCAGTCACTTCACTTCTTTGATGCCTAACGTCCTCATCCCCCAAATGGGATCAGCAATGTCCGCTTTGCAGGCTTACTGTAGGGCCAGGGGTGCAGGAGTCACCCGAGTATGGCCAGTCCCCGCCATTGCGGCCTTGGCTGCAGGCATCCCCAGGGCTCACCCGCATCTTCTGCCCACTTGGGGCAGGAGCCGTGGTGTTTATGGGCGAAAGAGGCCAGCAGCAATGCAGTGAAGGTGCAGGTAACAACACCTGCCTTTCTGGAAAGTCCCTGACCTGGGTACCAATCTTGATCCAGACCCAGCCCTGACCTCCGCACCGCTAGCAACTCTCCACCACACCTGTCTCTGATTACCTGGTGGGGCAGAGCCGGTGACTCGGTAGAGGAAATCGCCAGCTGCAGGGCAGGCTCTTCTTAACTTGTGTGGTTTGCTTGGAGAGGACTCTGAAAGCAGCGCCTGTCTCTTGAAAACACGAGAAAGATGTTACCCATACTCCGCTTCTGAGAGGTGACCGCAGTTCATATTTTAGGCTTCCTTTTATGTGTGTGACTGTGCTGCTGTGCTGTGATTAGTCACCCGGTTGTGTCTGACTGTTCGCAACCCCATGGACTGTAGCCCGCCAGGTTCCTCTGTCCGTGTGAATTTTCCAGTCAAGAATATTGTAGTGAGTTGCCACGCCCTCCTCCAGGGAATCTTCCCAGGCCAGGGGTAGAACCCAGGTCTCTCGCATTGCAGGCGGATTCTTAACTGTCTGAGCCATCAGGGAGGCCCATGTATAACTGTAAATCAAATTAAAATTCTGTCTGTCATTCTAGCAGATCAAAATGGCTCTGAAGGTTTTCACCAAATGCAGAGGCTTCATTTGGATGGTCTGACTTAAAAGCAATAAGATCATCTCAAAATACACTGAGGGGACTTCCCTGGTGGTCCAGTGGTTAAGGCTCTGAGCTCTCATTGCAGGGGGCATGGGTTTGGTCCCTGATCAGGGAACTAAGATCCCGCATGTCACAGGGTGTGGCAAAAAAAAAAAAAAAAAAGCCCTGGGGACACCACGAAGAAGTTAACTGCCACCAAGTGGTGAAGTGGAAACCAGAGCTCAGAGCCTGTGGGTCTGCGCTTAGGTGGGCCTCCCACAGGTGTCCTGATGCAGCAGATGCTTCACACATGCTCTGTCCTCTGCCATCTTCCCTCTCCCACCCTAGACGTTTCTCCAGCCACAGCTGGTTATCCTGAGCAATGCCCAGGTGGCCAGCTGCTGCCAGGTGTGTGCCTGTGGCCATGTGTCCATCCACATGTATGTACTCATACCTGTGTGTGTGCATTTTTAACTGATGTCGTCTTGCATGTACAACTTTAAATCCTTTTTCCTTTCACTTTTTCCTGTTTGCCCACATTACTCAAAGTGGCAGGAAATGAGTCTGGCGTCCAAGGGACTGGCCACAGGTGGGAAGGTCAGGAGGCTGTAACTGACCACCATCCCAAATTACAGATCCCTAAGCTTTGTTTGCAAAGATGCTGCGGGCTTTAGGGACCTGATCAGGGGAAAGGAATGCTCACCGTGGCAAGGGACGGCCTTAGCCAGGGTGGGCTGACAGGGAGAAGTTACACTCCTTCACTTTTGTTTGGCATAGGAAGCAGAGGAGGCAGCCAGATCCCCTAGAGTAGTAATAGACGTGGGACAGGAGGTCAGAGGCTCTGGGCGCAAAGAGCACCGTGGGCTTGGCCTGACCCAGAGTTGGGTTCAGATCCCTATTCTGCCATCCACTGGATTTGGGTGGCTGGGTAAGTTGCTTCGTGGGCTCCCCTGGTGGCTCAGTGGTAAAGAATCCGCCTGCAAATGCAGGATCCCTGGGTTTCCCAAGTTCGATCCCTGGGTCAGGAAGATCTCTTGGAAGAGGAAATGGCAACCCACTCCAGTATTCTTGCCTGGGAAATCCCATGGACAGAGCTTGGTGGGCCACAGTACATGGGGTCACAAAAAAGTCCAACATGACTTAGCGACTAAACAAAAAAAATGAGTTGCTTCATATCTCTGAGTCTCAGTTGCTCTATCTGTAATATGGGAAACTTTCCTAGGACTGTGGTGAGTACTAGGTGTAAGATAACAAGCCTGAATGAGCCTGGTGTGTAGGAGCTGCTCAGTAACTCCAAGTTCCTCTCGCCTCCAGCAGAGGAGAAGCAGGTGGTTTGTTCTGTTCAGTTCAAAACGTATATTATCATCTAGTGTGAGCAGAAATTGGAGTGTGCCATTTTGTGCAGCTCAAAGCAAGGAAGGCACTGCCTCTTGGGGTCAATTTAAAGATGGAGAAATTGGGCAGCATAATATCTTACTCAATGGCACAGGTGAAAAGTGACAGACAGCAGGAAGAGTGTCTAGGTCTCGTGGCCTCCCATTTGAGGTCCACCCACTCTTTAGAGGCAAGAAAGGGAAGGGAGGATAGTAACCCAGGTGCTTCTCACTCTTTCTGGGCCTAGGTTTCCCAGTAGATACTATAGGGGTACACCAGGGCTGCCCAGATGCCAGTCTCAACTTCCCTAATAGCTCAGTTGTTAAAGAATCCGCCTGCAATGGTGGAGACCCTGTTCAATTCCTGGGTAGGGAAGATCCACTGGAGATGGGATAGGCTACCCGCTCCAGTATTCTTGAGCATCCCTGGTGGCTCAGCTGGTAAAGAATCCACCTGCAATGTGGGAGACCTGGGGTCAATACTTGGGTTGGCAAGATCCCCTAGAGAAGGGAAAGGCTACCCACTCCAGTCTTCTGGCCTGGAGAATTCCATGGACTGTATAGTCCATAGGGTCACAAAGAGTTGGACAAGACTGAGCAGCTTTCACTTTACTTTACTTTAGTCTTGGAGTCTGAAGGTAGCTGATGCACCCTCTGCCCTCAGCTGACCCTCAAACCCAGATGAGGGGCAAGTGAGGCAGCTGACGGAGGGGAGGGCAGAGGGGCAGGGAGAAGCGCTGTGCTAGAGCCCGAGCCGCCGTGCAGGACTGGGGGGCCACCCTTCACCTCTTCCTGACACAGGGGGAGTAAGGACTGCACAGAGAGGTAGGGTGTTTCCTGATGGCCTTCTTGGCCCCATCCCCAGCCTGGCCTGGACGCAAACCCTGCTCCTCATCTCCTCTTTCCTGTCCGGGCCTAGTTTAGACCTAGCACCTCCCTGAATCCACCACCACCATCAGCTGCATGCGTGTCCTCAAATTCCCCATTCGCCCCTCAAGTACATTCTTTGAAACTCATTCCCCCTCCTATAAACTAAAGCGTCCTATCAATTGTATCCCAAGTCATAAGACCACCTCTCCACCTCTCTCCTCCCCTCTGGAGCTGCAAATACCTTCTACCACTGACCCCCAAGGGCAACTGAGAAAGAGGATGCCCACTTCTGGGCTAAGCTCAGGCACTGGGCCAAGGACTGTCACTGTTCTGGAGGGTGATGAAGTGATGAGAATAGTGACTAGGTCAATGATCACTCATTCATTTCACATAGATTTCCTGAGCACCTGCTTCATGCCAGGCACCATTGCAGACGCTGGTGATACATCAGAAACAAATCACAACAAAGTCTTCACTGATCTGGAGCTTACATGCTCTGTGTGTGTATATATGTGTATTACAGATAAACAGTAAACACAGTGAATAAGTAAACTATACTCTATGTTTGAAGGTGATAAGAACAGGTTGGAGGCTTGAATGATCTGGGGGGGCTGAGGCTGAAGTTTCAAGCCGGGTGGTCAGGGTGGGCTCACTGAGGAGACTCTGGAAGGAAGACTCACAGGAGGGAGTGTGCCTCTGGACATGTGGTGGTTGTTCAATGCCAGGCACTGCCCCCTGGTCAGTGGACCCATGAGGAAGGGGTGGTGTTTGCCTATTCATCTCCAGATTCTTGGTACCAAGCACACAGTAGGGGCACAGTTAATCCCTGTTCACTGCGGAGATGCAGGGATGGTCAGAAGGACCAGTAGGGGCATAAACACATGGCAAGCCCATTCATCATCCCCTCCCTAGGGATGAGTGGGAGGTGTCCGTGGGTGGGAGAGAAATGATTCAGCATCCAGAAAGTCGTTTGATTTAATTTTACGATTGTTTAGGTCTTTTTTCTTCCTTGACAACTATGGATTGGGAGATAATCTGAAAATCAATCTTTCTCTCACCCTCCACGGTTCACCCAGACCCCCTGCTTGGCTCCGCTGACAGTGTCCATGGGAGCTGATGGACCATTCACACCATCCTGTTGTTCATTTTCAGGACGATGAAGCAGGGGTTCTTTTCCCCCACTGGCCTGGAGCCCCTAGTGAGAGCCCAGGGAAACCCTAGGCATCACGTGGGCGGAGCCTGGAGGAGCCCCAGGTGTAAGGATGCAGGAGGGGATGTGCCTGTCGTCGTGGTCACACTGACATTCCTCAGGCTCTCTGCCCCTTTCAGACCCTTCTCTCTACCCCACCTCTGTATAGACATGTGGGTTAGTGAAGGCACCCCAGGTGTAGATGCAGTTTCACATACACGGACTGAGAGCAGAATCCAGCTTGGAGCTCACATCGAGAACACTTCTGGCCCGTATCAGAGTCCTGCCCCTTTTCAGCCTAAATCTTTCTCACATTGGGTTGGGAAGTGGCTCTGGGAGTCCAGGGTTCATAAGATCTAATGGCCTGGGGCAGGTGAGAGTGAGAGGGTGAAGGCAGTGGAGATAAAAGGCAGAGGGGGGAACTGTGGGCACTGGGAGAGGGTGGGCCCCATCAGAGGAGAACCAGTGTGAACACAATGATAGCCTAGCCATGACCCCACCTGGCTTTACATGTGTTAAACTAACTTATTGCTCAGGACAACCCTTGAGGTAGGCATCAGTGATATATTCATTATATAGATGATACAGGTGGAGCCCAAGGTGATGCCCAAGGTTGCCTTGGTATCTGGGCTCCAGCCTGAAGATGAGCTGGATCCCTTATAATTGTTGCCAGGTAGGACTGTTGGAATGTTGTTGCTGTTCAGCTGTTAAGTTGTGTCCAGCTTTTTTGTGACCCTATGGACTCTAGCACACCAGGCTCCTCTGTCTTTCACTATCTCCCAGAATTTGCAGTGTCTCAATTCCCTGATTTTTCAAGAGAAATAGAAATCTTATATTTTTCTATGAAATTTCCAAATTTTTATTATACTGTGAATGTCAAATTCCGTCAAGGATCAGGGATCAGGTTTTTGCTCGAGGCAACCGATTTTCAACATCTGGGCTAGTGGAGAGAGCCTGGGCTTTCTGTTCAAAGGGCCAAGATTTGGAGGCAAGCACTCCAGTTTAAATTGTGTACATAGACTTCTCTCTGAGCCTCAGTTTCCCCACATGTGATGGTTGAGGAGGAAAAAAATTTCCACTCCCCTTTTACAGGCTTCTGGTTGGTCTCGTCATTAAACTGACATGAGACAGATTCACAGGAGAAAATTAAATTTTAATTTTTTATGTACAGGAGTTTATAGAAATGTGAGATTCAAAGAAGTGACCAAAGCAGGAAGCCTTTATATCCTTTAAACAAAGAAATAATAAATTTGTAAAGAATTTACAAGGACAAAGAAACTCAGACTTGGGCATTAATTAGCGAATTACCAAAGCAGAATTTGTTTACACAGCCCTCTTGGCTCCAAAATTCCCTATTGCTGGTGATGAGGATGCCTTGCTACCTCCTGGTACAGGGAGGGCAACTTTCACACAGAAGATTTATTTTCTGCCTTCTGTGGACAAAGAGGGGGTTGGTCAGAGTGTTCTTGCACTGGCTGTTCCTCAAGGAGCTTTAATTCAAACTAATGAATATGCCACTTTGGGGTGACCTGCCTTGAGCTCCAACAGATGTCTCCTCTGAAATGTCTCTGGAAGTTTTGCATGTTAACGGCTGAGCTGGCAGCAGTGGAGAGAAGAACTGGGTTAGTCGCTGAGTGGTAGTTTGTTCCATATCTCACTGAACCAGTTACTTAGTCCTGAGAATTGGTCAGTTTAGTTAAACTCATTTCAGGAGGTGGTGATGCACGTGGGCTCCCAAAGTTAGGCTGATGCTATTTTGCACAAGAGATGAGGTATTTAATAAGAGCCACTGCTATGGAAACAAAGAATAACAATTGTTAATTATTGGAGCAAATTATAAGCCAGTTGTTGAATTCAGAAGGTAGCCAATCAAGAAGATTTCTAGATGTTAGACTTGAAACATCTTTAGATGGAGTGCGGGTAGGTGGTGGCATTCTGATAGACTCTCGGGTTCATAGTTGGAACCCCTCCAGTGATTTTTCTGTGTGACCAGATAGCAGCAAGCAATTGCAAATGTTACACTGGCATTTTTTGACTGGCAAATTTATGAATACATTAAATAATTTCTAGAAACACACATTTTCTCAGAGCACATTTTTTTCAAATGTGGCACAAAACATGTTTATTAATGTTTAAAACATTTAATAAAACATTTTAATGTTTAAAATGTCTACAGTTTCTGTAATAAGGCATCAAAAGTAGGTAAACTTAGACTTGTTTAGCAATTAATGTTTCAGTATTTTATCTGATTTGGAAATGATCAAGACAATCGATAAATTCCTATCATTAAATTTAACAAAGCTTCAAAGTTTCAAGTTACCAAAAAGATTTTGGAAGACATATACATACCATAGCACACAATTATTTTAAAAAGTTCAACTAGAAACACTTATCCATTTATCTTTATATATATGTCATTTGCTCCTAGCATTTATGTTTAGACTACTTATGAAAACTTCATGAGACATTAGATAAAATCATCCATCATTCCAAAATATTTTTCCTGAAGACAAATTTTTTTTTAATTGGTTTTGCCATACAATGACATGATATCACCATGGGTTTACATATACCCCCCCTCCAGGACCCCCCTTCCTCCTCCCTCCCCCCGGGAAATCTCGTTGCACCAGCCCAGAGCATCAATCCTGGGCTGGCGATTGATTAGACATATGGTAATTAACATGTTTCAATGCCATTCTCCCATATCATCCCACCCTTTCCCTCATCCACAGAGTCCACAAGTCTATTCTTGTAACAGATAACATAAACTTATTTGACTTTGAGTAGCAAAGCAGAGACATTACTTTGTTAACAAAAGTCCGCCTAGTCAAGGCTATGGTTTTTCCAGTAGTCATGTATGGATGTGAGAGTTGGACGGTGAAGAAAGCTGAGCATTGAAGAACTGATGCTTTTGAACTGTGGTGTTGGAGAAGACTTGAGAGTCCCTTGGACTGCAAGGAGATCCAACCAGTCCATCCTAAAGGAAATCAGTCCTGGGTGTTCACTGGAAGGACTGATGTTGAAGCATAAACTCCAATATTTTGGCCACCTCATGCGAAGAGTTGACTCATTGGAAAAGACTGTAATGCTAGGAAGGATTGGGGGCAGGAAGAGAAAGGGATGAGAGAGGATGAGATGGCTGGATGGCATCACTGACTCGATGGACATGGGTTTGGATGGACTCCAGGAGTTGGTGATGGACAGGGAAGGCTGGTGTGCTGCCATGGGGTCGCAAAGAGTCGGACACGACTGAGCAACTGAACTGACTGACTGACTGAGACCTAGGTAGCGGAGAAGACAATGGTAACCCACTCCAGTACTCTTTCCTGCAAAATCCCATGGATGGAGGAGCCTGGTAGGCTGCAGTCCATGGGGTTGCAAAAAGTCAGACATGACTGAGTGACTTCATTTTTACTTTTCACTTTCATGCATTGGAGAAGGAAATGGCAACCCACTCCAGTGTTCTTCCCTGGAGAATCCCAGGGACAGGGGAGCCTGGTGGGCTGCCATCTATGGGGTCGCACAGAGTCAGACATGACTGAAGTGACTTAGCAGCAGCAGCAGCAACAGACCTAGGTAGATGGGCTTCCTAGTTGGTGCTAGTGGTAAAGAACCTACCTGCCAATGCAGGAGACATGAGATGCAGGTTTGATTCCTGGGTCAGAAAGATCCCTTTGAGAGGTGGGGTGGCAGGCAACTCACTCCAGTACTCTTGCCTGGAGAATCCCATGGACAGAGAAGTATGGTGGGCTATATAGTCCATAGGGTTGCAAATAGTTTGACACGAGTGTAATGACTTAGCATGCATGCACAAACCTCAGTTCAGTTCAGCCGCTCAGTCATTTCCGACTCTTTGCAACCCTATGGACTGCAGCATGCCAGGTTTCTCTGTCCATCACCAACTACCAGAGCCTACTCGACTCATGTCCATCACATAGGCGATGCCATGCATCCATCTCATCCTCTGTCGTCCCCTTCTCCTCCTGCCTTCAATCTTTCCCAGCACCAGGGTCTTTTCCAATGAGGCAGCTCTTCACATCAGGTGGCCAAAGTATTGGAGTTTCAGCATCAGTCCTTCCAATGAACACCCAGGACTGATCTCCTTTAGGATGGACTGGTTGGATCTCCTTGCAGTCCAAGGGACTCTCAAGAGTCTTCTCCAACAATGCAGTTCAAAAGCACACGTTCTTTGGCACTCAGCTTTCTTTATAGTCCAACTCTCACATTCATACATGACTACTAGAAAAACCATAGCTTTGACTAGACGGACCTTTGTTGGCAAAGTAATGTCTCTGCTTTTTAATATGCTCACTAGGTTGGTCATAGCTTTTCTTCCAAAGAGTAAGCATCTTTTAATTTCATGGCTGCAGTCACCATCTGCAGTGATTTTGGAGCCCCCCAAAATAAAGTCAGCCCCTGTTTCCATTGTTTCCCCATCTACTTGCCATGAAGTGATGGGACTGGATGCCATGATCCTAGTCTTCTGAATGTTGAGCTTCAGGCCAACTTTTTTACTCTCTTCTTTCACCTTCATCAAGAGGCTTGTTAGTTCTTCCTTTTCTGCTATAAGGGTGGTGTCATCTGCATATCTGAGGTTATTTGTATTTCTCTCATCAATCTTGATTCCAGCTTGTGCTTCATCCAGCCCAGCGTTTCTTATAATGTACTCTGCATAGACATTAAATAAGCAGGGTGACAATATACAGCCTTGACTTACTGCTTTCCCGATTTGGAACCAGTCTGTTGTTCCATGTCCAGTTCTGACTGTTGCCTCTTGATCTGCATACAGATTTCTCAAGAGGCAGGTCAGGTGGTCTGGTGTTCCCACCTCTTGAAGAATTTTCCACAGTTTGTTGTGATCCACACAGTCAAAGGCTTTGGCATAGTCAATAAAACAGAAGTAGATGTTTTTCTGGAACTCTTTTGCTTTTTCAATGATTCAGCAGATGTTACCAATTTGATCTCTGATTCCTCTGCCTTTGCTAAATCCAGCTTGACCACCTAGAAGTTCACGGTTCACATACTGTTGAAGCCTGGCTTGGAGAATTTTGAGCATTACTTTACTAGCGTGTGAGATGAGTGCAATTGTGTGGTAGCTCGAGCATTCTTTGGCATTGCCTACTTTGGGATTGGAATGAAAACTGACATTTTCCAGTCCTATGGCCACTGCTGAGTTTTCCAGATTTGGTGGCATATTGAATGCAGCACTTTCACAGTATCATCTTTCAGGATTTGAAATAGCTTAACTGGAATTCCATCACCTCCACTAGCTTTGTTTGTTGTGATGCTTCCTAAGGCCCACTTGACTTCGCATTTCAGAATGTCTGACTCTAGGTTAGTGATCACACCATCATGGTTATCTGGGTCATGAAGATGTTTTTTGTATAGTTCTTCTGTGTATTACTGCTACCTCTTCTTAATATCTTCTGCTTCTGTTAGGTCCTTACCATTTCTGTCCTTTATTGTGCCTATCTTTGCATGAAATAGTCCCTTGGTATCTCCAGTCTTTTTGAAGAGATCTCTAGTCTTTCCCATTCTATTGTTTTCCTCTATTTCTTTGCACTGATCACTGAGGAAGGCTTTCTTATCTCTCCTTGCTATTCTTTGGAACTCTGCATTTGAATGGGTATATCTTTCCTTTTCTCCTTTGCCTTTATCTTTTCTTCTTTTCACAGCTATTTGTAAGGCCTCCTCAGAGAACCATTTTGCCTTTTTGAACTCTTTTTCTCTGGGGATGGTTTTGATCACTACCTCCTGTACAATGTCATGAACCTCCATCCCTCATTCTTCAGGTACTCTGTCTATCAGACCTAATTCCTTGAATCTATTTGTCACTTCCACTGTATAGTTATAAGGGATTTGCTTTAGGTCATACCTGAATGGTGTAGTGGTTTTCCCTACTTTCTTCAATTTAAGTCTGAATTTGGCAACAAGGAGTTCATGATCTGAGCCACAGTGAGCTTCCGGTCTTGTTTTTGCTGACAGTAAAGAGCTTCTTTACATGCATTTTAATCACCTCCCTGGTCCCCATGGCTTGGTTTCCTGGGTGCACCGCGAGAGCATCATCTCAGGTGTGCCATGTGTCTCCTCTGGGGAGCTGATCTCAGGCTGTAACCCTCCTGGTGGATGTCATCCGTCCAGGGTCTCAGGAAGACGTGGTAAGCCTGCTCACAGTTTGGTGGAAGATGCTGGCTGTGGCAAGTCTGTCTCTCTGCCTCTGGGCAGGGAGGAGCTGGTTCCCAGTGGCTAGTTCTTCCGTATTTGCTCAATCTTTTGTTCTGTGAGCAGGCCAGGCTGCATGTTAGGAAGTTTAGAGCCTTTCGCGAGAATGTTCTCTTTTCCACACTTGCTGTTTGGCGTGTATTTTGTGGAATTTTTTTTTCCTCTCCTACTTATATGGCCTCCTGAGATTCCAAAACTCCCACAGACCCTTCTGTGAGAGGGTTTTCTACTGTGTGGAAACTTCTCTTCCTTCACGGCTCCCTCCCCAGGACAAGTCTCCACCCCTAACTCTTTTCTCTCTTTTTGCCTTTTCTGTTTTGTGCTACCTCCTTTGAGAAGAAGGGGCTGCCTTTCTGGGTGCCTGGTGTCCTCTGCCAGCATTCAGAAGTTGTTTTGTGGAAGTTGCTCAGCATTCAAATGATCTTCTGATGAAACCTAGGTAGAATAAAAGTTCTATATTTAATGCTGATAACTCTAAAGACATGTCTGTATTAATTCAATCAACACATTTACAACATGTTTAGTTTTTATTCAGCAAAGGTTTTTCTCAGATCACATGAACTTGAAGCATTTGGGTTAGTGTCTATATTTCTGAGAGTTTAGGAATACTAAATTTATATGAGTTATTTTTAAGTTGGTTAAATAGAGCTTTTTCACAAATTAATTTTGGCAATACCATCTAGGGGTAGAAAATACCATGTTTATAACATGCAAACCTACAGAAATCTTATAGCTTCTGTTGTAAAACAATTTAAAGCTCATTAGTGTATAAGTAATGGCTTGTGCACCAAATATGCAGCCTGTGATATCAATAAACAAATGATATTGCAGCCATCAAAGTATTACATTGTGTTGTGTGTGTTTTAGTCACTAAGCCGTGTCTGACTCTTGTGATCCCAAGGACTGTGCCTGCCAGGCTCCTCTGTCCATGAGATTCTCCAGGCAAGAATACTGGAGTGAGTTGCCATTTCCTTCTCCAGAGGATCTCCCCAACCGAGGGATCGAACCTGGGTCTCCTGCATTGCAGGCAGAAGATTTACCAACTGAGCTCTGAGGAAAGCCCAAAGTATTACGTTACAGCTGCCTAATGGTGAGCTCTGAGGGAATTCAAGGTGGACGTAGGATTTGCCTGCCATCTAGCAGTCAGCCACTGCAGCCTCCCCCTGCCCCTGCCATATGCCCCCTCAGGGGACTCAGGATGAGACAGACACAGGGTACCGGCCCCAGATAGGTGAGGTGTACATCAAAGGAAAGATTTCAAAGAGCCCAGACTTCCCATACATACAAAAATGTTAAATCCCTTGAGATATCTTGTTGCTGTTGTTCAGCTGCTAAGTTGTGTCCAACACTTTGCGACCCCATGGGCTGGAGCACTCCAGGCTTCCCTGTCCTTCACCATCTCCCAGACTTTGCTCAAGCTCATGTCCATTGAGTTGGTGATGTTATCCAACCATTTCAGCCTCTGTCGGTATCTGGTCTTCTTCCTCTGAGATATCTAGTTTTCTTTAATTAACAGTAATCTTTTGATGTTCCAACCACCTAGTCTTTGTTGGAAAAATTCCTGTATCTCTTGGCTCCACCCTTGCCTCTTTGGAGCAGTTCCTCGAAGTTATCTGAGATGCTGCGTCCTGGGCTTAAGTCCTCAGTTTTGTTGGCCAAATAAAACATAACTCTCAACTCTTAGGTTGTGCATTTTTCTTTTTTTTCAGTCAACAATTTGGAATAAATTAAATTTACTTGCTCATATGGCTAAAGGCTTTAACTATTTGTGGAGATGACTTAAGAATTATGTTTGTTTCTGAAGTAATCATAAGGAGCCTGTGGTCTAGAGTTTGGCAAGAGAGCTTCTTTGCAGTTTGTATTTTAAAAAGATTTCTTTCCCTTTTATTTTCCTTCCCTTTAGTCTCAGGCAATTGTGGGCTCTGTTTATATTTCAAAGATAAGATAAGATGTATAACTTCAAGGGACAGAGAAAGAATGCAAGTTTTTTAATTTTTTTTCTCCCGTATGAGTTTTGAGGTATATTTGTCTATTATTAGAAGCTTAAAATAATTGTTATTAAAAATTTCCTTTTCTTTTCTTAAGTGTAGGATGATTGTATTTCAATGTCCTGATTTTTCAAATATCAGCAAATTTCTGAAGGCAAATAAGAAAAGTTCTGAGTGGATTTTGAATTGTTTTCAGAGTTACACATATGTTTCTCTAGAGTCAAGTTGTAGATTAAGAATGATTGATTTTAACTCTTTTTCATTGCCATTCCTTCAAGCTATCTTCAAAGAACTGGGTAGCCATTTCCATTATAATACTTATAAATTGGTTTGCCCACTCCATCACATTATTTTGAACTTTCCCTTTTATATCAGAGAGAAAATTTCCAACTAAGATGGAACTAAAAGGATTTCTAAATTCTGTGACCCTGAAAACATGGATTTTTTTTGGTGGGGCTCTAGGATTATACCTGCAAAGGACATTGCATAAAAAGACCTGAACCTGGCAAAGCCTGACAGCAAAACAAGACTTACTCTCTGCCTGGATGCTTCTATTAAATTTCCCCCCCACCCTGGGTTTTAATATTTACATGAGTAACCTGTATACTCTAGGCCTGGAGATTAGGCTGGAGTGCTCTTTATAAATCCCTACAAGTAGGGAAAGGGAAGTTAAACATCTGGGTGTTTAAGGGATTTTCTGGGGAGAGTGGAGTTCTGGGAGTTGAGGGAATTTGTTGAGGACATGCAGCTGAATTTTAAGAAGGTGAATTAATGTTGGATATTATGTTATTTAATGTAATGTTAAATTTTGCTCTAAACTTGATTCCCATTCTTTTTTCTTGTTAAGGAGTCCCTAAAATCCTAAAAGCTGATGCTGTTAAAGTGCTGCACTCAATATGCCAGCAAATTTGGAAAACTCAGAGGTGGAAAGGTTAGTTTTTATTCTAATCCCAAAGAAGGAGCATGCCAAACAATGTTTAAATTGCCATACAGTTGCACTCATTTCACATGCTATCAAGGTTATGCTCAAAAATCTTCAAGCTAAGCTTTAGCAGTACATGAACCAAGAACTTCAAATGTACAAGCTGGGTTTAGGAAAGGCAGAGGAATCAGAGAGCAAACTGCCAACATTCGGTGGATCATAGAGAAAGCAAGCGAATTCCAGAAAAACATCTACTTCTGCTTCACTGACTATGCCAAAGTTTTTAACTGTGTGGATCACCACAAACTGTGGAAAATTCTTCAAGATATGGAAATACCAGACCACCTAACCTGACTCCTGAGAAACCCATGTGCAAGTCAAGAGGCAACAGTTAGAACCAGACATGGAACAACAGACTGGTTCAAAATTGGGAAAGGAGTGGGTCAAAGCTGTATATCATCACCCTATTGGTTTAACTTCTATGCAGAGTACATCATGCAAAATGCTGGGCTGGATGAATCACAAGCTGTAATAAGATTATCAGGAGAAATATCAACAATATCAGATACAGATGACAACCACCCTAATGGCAGAAAGTGAAGAGGAACTAAAGAACCTCTTGATGAAAGAGGAGAGTGAAAAAGCTGGCTTAAAACGGAACATTAAAAAAACTAAGATCATGACACTTGTCCCATCACTTCATGGCAAATAGAAGGGGAAAAAGTGGAAATAATGATAGATTTTATTCTCTTGGACTTCAAAATCACTGCGGACAATGACAGCAGCCATGAAATGAAAAGATGCTTGCTTCTTGGGAGGAAAGGTATGACAGACCTAGACAGTGTATTAAAAAGCAGAAACATCAGCTTGACAACAAAAGTCCGTATAGTCAAAGATATGGTTTTTCTGGATGCAAGAGTTGGATGTTAAAGAAGGCTGAGCACTAAAGAACTGATGTTTTCAAATCGTGGTGTTGGAGAAGACTCTTGAGAGTCCCTTGCAGTTTGACTGCAAGGTCAAACCAGTCAATCCTAAAGGAAATCAACTCTGAATATCCTTTAGAAGGACTGATGCTGAAGCTGAAGCTCCACTACTTGGCTGCCTGATGTGAAGAGTCGACACATTGGAAAAGACTCTGTTGCTGGGAAAGATTGAGGGCAGGAGGAGAAGGCGGTGACAGAGGATAGATGGTTGGATGGCATCACCAACCCAGTGGACTTGAGTTTGAACAAACTCTGGGAAATAGTGAAAGACAGGGAAGCCTGGCATCCATGGGGTCACAAAGAGTCAGACACGACTTAGGACTGACCACCAACAACAAAGTCTAGTCATTATATATATATATATTTTGTTTGCTCATTATATTTTTTAAGTTAGTATTTTCATAGTTACCAATAAGACAATTGTCTAAAAAATTTTTTTTTAATTTAGATTTTCAATTTAAAGCATCCATTGTCTGGCAATCAACAAGTAGAATCTTATTAGCAACTCAAACCAATAAGCTTTTACAGGTAACCAAGGATGCAAGGGGTATACCATAAGAAAGTACAACCCTCACTAGATCCAGAAAGTTCATTTTCTCTCATGGGAGCACGAGACACCTCCAGTTATAAATGTGCTAGTCTGTGACACCAAGCGAGTGCTTCTGGAATGGGATTTTTCCAGCACTAACAAAGTAATGAAAATTGAGATGACAAGGTCTCCTTATGGACTGGGACCCCTCATGACAAGCTCCCCTGAGAGCTGCACAGCTAGACGTTCTGTCTTGAAATCTCAGTCTATTTGGATGGCAGAGACCAGAGAGAATATTCTGATTGGCTGCAAAGCAAGCTCTCAGAAAATGAAACAAGAGCAAAGGAAAAACATCATCCAGTTTGTACATGGGGACTGTTTTAGACAAACAGAAAAGTTTGCCTAAACAAACTCTAGTCTGATGAGAACTGTGAGCTTACCAGTCTGTGAGTAGCTTGTATGGTCTCTGCCTGGGTTTAGCTCTGTGTTTTTTTCTCCTGATGACAAACGACACAACAAAGACCAAGGAAAACTGTAACCATCTCTGGGAAGAAAAAGATCAATGAAAATCGAGAGTCCTTGTTCCCAAGTTTTGACCAGAGTTGCTATGTCACAAAGAAATAGTTCCACAAATATTTTCTTCTGATAATCAAAATTTTTATAAAGAAAAGTCTTCTTACCACTCTTGCTCACAACAGATGCTGTAGGCAGAGATCCAGGAGGTTGAGGCAGTAAGAATTCCTACCTTCTGCCTGCACTTATCAGAGGTCCCAGGATCTAAGTTGACTATGCCAACATTTGGGAAGGAAAAACATTTTTGTCTCTGCCCTTCTAGGTTTTTCTGGCTGATCTAGTCATTAAATTGACATGAGACAGATTCACAGGAGAAAATCATATTTTAATTTTGTACATACAGGAGTTTATAGAAATGTGAGACTCAAAGAAAATGGCCAAAGCAGGCAGTTTTATGCCTTTTATACATAGAAACAATATTTTGATATTGGTGAAGAACTGATTAGACAACGGAACTTGTGCTTGGGTACTAATTAGGGAATTCTTGCAGCAGAGTTTGTTTGCATAGCCTCCTTGGCCCCAAATTCCCTACATCTGGTGATAAGGATGTCTCTCTACCTCTTGGCACAAGGGGTACATCCTTCACATGGGAGATTTATTTTCTGTCTTCAGGTACAAAGAGGGGGGGTCAGAGTGTTCGCCTTGCACTAGTCGTTCCTCAAGGGTCTTTAATTCAAACTAATGCATTTGCTACTTTGATGAAAGTGAAAGAGGAGAGTGAAAAAGTTGGCTTAAAGCTCAACATTCAGAAAACTAAGATCATGGCATCCACTCCCATCACTTCATGGCAAATAGATGGGGGAAACAGTGGAAACAGTGGCTGACTTTATTTTTCTGGGTTCCAAAATCACTGCAGATGGTGACTGCAGCCATGAAATTAAAAGACACTTACTCCTTGGAAGGAAAGTTATGATCAACCTAGACAGCATATTAAAAAGCAGAGACATTACTTTGCCAACCAAGGTCCGTCTAATCAAGGCTATGGTTTTTCCAGTAGTTATGTATGGATGTGAGAGTTGGACTATAAAGAAAGCTGAGCGCCAAAGAATTGATGCTTTTGAACTGTGGTATTGGAGAAGACTCTTGAGAGTCCCTTGGACTGCAAGGAGATCCAACCAGTCCATCCCAAAGGAGATCAGTTCTGAGTGTTCATTGGAAGGACTGATGTTGAAGCCGAAACTTCAATACTTTGGCCACCTGATATGAAGAGCTGCCTCATTGGAAAAGACCCTGACACTGGGAAAGATTGAGGGCAGAAGGAGAAGGAGAGGACAGAGGATGAGATGACTGGATGGCATCACTGACTCAATGGACATGGGTCTGGGTGTACTCCGGCAGTTGGTGATGGACAGGGAGGCCTGGCATGCTTGCGGTTCATGGGGTCGCAAATTGTTGGACACGACTGAGCGACTAAACGGAACTGAACTGAACTTTGGCATATCTTGGAGTGACCTGCCCTGAGCCCCAGCATGACGCTTGCCTCATGGCTGCTCTCAGCAGTGGAGGAGGTCATGGTTTGCATGTCACAGGGCCTGGACCTGCATCAGGTCACACTGGCACCTTCACTTCCGGGATGCGTGGCCCCTCCCCAAGTCTCCCACCACCCACTTCCGGTCTCAAAGGAGGGCTGTTCCCGCCTGCCAGGGCCCTCCGCCCTCTGCACTGAGGTTTCGTTTTTGCCCAATCCGACCTGGCTCAGACACTCCTCCGGAAAACCCACCTGGACTCCAACCCGATAAGCCCTCGTTTGGCTCTGAAGCACTGTCCAGACTCTCCTTCAGCCTGAATCTGCCTCCAGGAACGTCATGAGGAGAAAAAACAGTGACCTGCACAATGTTTAGCATCCAGTGGTCAGCACCCCCTGCCTCACGTCCCTTGGTCCTTCCCCTTATCCAACCATCACTATCCCTGTTTCAGAGCTGAGGAGACCCTGATGAGACTCAGGCTCAGAGAGGCTGCTGCTGCCCCAGGTCGCACAGCTGGGAGGTGGCTGAGCAGGGCCTGGGGAGGTAGCCTGCTTCCCTCCTTCCCACCTCTGACCTGGGAGCTCCAGGAGGACAGAGCCCAAATCCACTCACCTGTGGTCAGCACCAGCACCAGCCAGGTCTCCAGAGGCTCCATGTATAGCCTGGGGAATGTGGGAGGCAGCACCACACTCGACTCCATTGAGTGGGTTTGAGAAGACCCCATCTGGCCTGGATTCGGCTCCCACTTCTCTAGATGACTCTGTGCAGGTCACCTTCCCTCAATTTTCCCATCTGTAAAATGGAGACATTGGAGTCCAGGACTATTCACTAATTTTCCAGATTGAATTCCCAGGTTTCTGCTCATGGTGCAGGCATATGACACCCAGGCCCTGCCCCTTCCCCTTAGCCTTATTCTCCTGAGTCTCTGACCGCAGGTCAATCAGCCCTGCCCTCTGCCCCTGGCACATTTCTCCCCAGGCACAGAGACAGCAGGGTATGCTGTTGTTGTTCAGTTGCTCAGTTATGCCTGATTCTTTGCGACCCCGTGGACTGCAGCACCCCAGGCTTCCGTGTCCTTCCCTATCTCCCAGAGTTTGCTCAAACTCATTCTGCTGAGTCAATGGTGCCATCCAACCAGCTCATCCTCTGTCGCCCCCTTCTCAGCATCAGTCCTTCAGAGTGTGTACTTCTGGAATTCTCAATCCAGGGTAGCCTAACCCCTGTGGATCTGCCCCATGACAGAAGGATGTTAATAAACAAAACCCTATGCTACCTTCCATGGCAAATATGAAATATTTTTTACTAAAACCAAGATAGATATGTAATGGAGTCATACAAATTTTAAAGATAAGCAGAAATTCGAATTGTTCATGACTCATTGACCTCTGCCCCCACCCCCACCTTTAGCCTCACTCTCCTGAACCTTCTACATGTAAAAGATCTTTGGACGCATAGGACTATAGGTTCATTCCCATCATTACCCTTTAGCAGCTATGCACACCTTGGGCAACTTATGTTGCCTCCCTGGGCCCCAATTTCTTCATCTGTTAAATGGGCATAGGTGTTTTGGATGAATAGGACCTGGGGCCCAGATTCTCCTGGCAAGCAAACTTAGGCATCATCCCTTCCATAAGTATCTTTTTTCATTATTCAAATACATTAGATTAAAAGAGAAGAATTTATTTCTGGAGGCAAGTGCCTGCAGGTAAAGAGGGAAGTGATGATGATGGATGGGGGGAGGGAGGGGTGGCTGCCTGCATCGTGTTATTTCCTTTTCATGACTGCAGGGACAGGTTTCCAATTCCATGGGGAGACTAGTGAAGGCCAGAGCTTGGCTATATTTATGACACGTTGTGTGAACAAGAGATGGGGCATTCTCCCCAGAGCAGGCCTCCTGTCTAGTACCTCTTGGGCCTTCCAGGGTCACTGCCTGTTGGAGCACAGAGAGACCCTGGCCCTCAGCAGAGGCTCAGACTCCTGGAGACATCAGCACTGGTGGCAGAGGTGGGAGGCGTCACTGATGGCCTGCAGGGGTCAGCAGTCCAGGATGGGGGCAGAGTGGACGCTGAGGATGGACGGAGCCCTGAGCATGTGTCCCGCCCGCCACAGATGCTCAGAGCTAACAGGGGAGACCCAGGAGGTTCTGAGATCCTCGGGTGGGTGAAGGACTGTTGTCTGACGTTAATGTGGGCCCTTTATTTCTTGCTCTGAGACATTCTGATCACAAGGAGAACAGTCTTCCCTTCCTGGAGCAGCAGGTTCTAAGGGGCATGCAGCGCTGAGAGGTGTCAGCAGGTGTTTCCTATGATCAAATCAGTTTGCGTAACTGTGTCAGTTTTTTGCTGTGTAGTTAGTCATCTGGAAATCTCACTGGGTCACAATAGCAAACATGGATTTTCTTGATCACGGCAGGTGAGATGGCTCTTCTTCAGGATGTGAGTGGGCTCTAGGTCTGTTCTCAAGTCCTTTATGAGCCAGCAGCTCCCCTGGGCATGCTCCTCCAGAGAGAATGAAGAGACCTGAAGAGGGGTGAGCAGGAATCTTTGATGGCTCTTTTTCAAATATTTTGTCTTAAACATTTAAACAAAATTACAAACGGTAAAATTCACCTTTTCGCGGTGTGCAGGTCTCTGAGTTTTAACACATGCATGGATTAGTGTAAATACGGCCAGCACCAGGATGCAGCAGTTCCGTCACCCCCAGATTCCCTGTGTGCCCCCTTTTGGTCATATTCTTTCCCCACCACTAAGCCTGGCAACCCCTGGTGTGTTCTCCATGCTTAGAGTCTTGCCTTTTCTAGAACGTCATACAAATGGAAACACACAGCATGTAGCCTTTTAAGTCTGGCTTCTTCCACTTGGCATAATTATTTTAATATCTATCCATGTTGTGTGTGTCACTAATTTGGTCCTCTTTGCTGCTGAGTAGCATTCCACTGAATGGATGCACAGCCTTCCCTTAGATTCGGAGGGGCATTAGTTCCAGGGTCCCCGTGAATACTGAAATCTGAGGATACTCAGGTCCCTTATGTAAAATGGCATAGCATTTGTCTAGAACCTATGCATATCCTCCCATGCACGTTTCCATCTCTAGATTACCTACAGTCTTCCCAAGCGGCAGCAGTGGTAAAGAATCTGCCTGCAAATGCAGGAGACTGCAGGTTCCACCCCTGGGTCTGGAAGTTGCCCTGGTGCAGGCAATGCCAGCATTCTTGCCTGGGAAATCCTTTGGACAGAGGAGCCTGGCAGGCTATAGTCCATGGGGTTTCAGAGAGTTGGACACGACTGGGTGTGCACACACACACACATAAAGATTACTTGTAATATCTAATACAATGTAAATGCTATGTAAAAAGTTTCTGGTGTACCACAAATTCAAATTTTGCTTGTTGGAATGTTCTAGGCAAGCATTTTTTTCCACCAGATATTTTTGATTTGCATTGAATCCATGGATGTGGAGCCCAGGGATCTGGAGAGCTGATTCTACTGGAGTTTTTATTCATTCACCTGTTGAAGAGCATTTGGATTGTTTTCAGTTTGGGGCAATGGTTAATAATGCTGCTCTAAATATTTATATGGGCTTTCCAGGTGGTGCTAGTGGTAAAGAACACATTTGTTAATGCAGGAGACATAAGAGATGCGGGTTCAATCCCTGTGTCGGGAAGATCCTCTGGAGAATGGCATTGCAACCCACCCCAGTATTCTTGCCTGGAGAATCCCATGGACAGAGGGGCCTGGTGGGCTACAGTCCATAGGGTTGCAAAGAATCAGACATGACTGAAGCAATTTATCATGCAAACATTTACATGGGCTTCCCTGGTGGCTCAGTGGTCAAGAATCCATCTGCAATGCAGGAGATGCGAGTTCAGTCCCTGGGTAGAGAAGATTCTCCTGAAGAAGGAAATGCAATTCACTCCAGTATTCTTGCCTGGGAAATCCCATGGACAGAGGAGCCTGGTGGGCTACACAGTCCATGGGGTCTCAAAAGAGAAGGACATGACTTAGCGACAAAATAACAAAACATTTATAAACAAATTTTTGTGTGTGAGAGTTGGACTAAAAAGAAAGCTGAGCGCCAAAGAATTGATGCTTTTGAACTGTGGTGTTGGAGAAGACTCTTGAGAGTCCCTTGGACTGCAAGGAGATCCAACCAGTCCATCCGAAAGGAGATCAGTCCTGGGTATTCATTGGAAGGACCGATGCTGAAGCTGAAACTCCAATACTTTGGCCACCTGATATGAAGAGCTGACTCATTTGAAAAGACCCTGATTCTGGGAAAGACTGAGGGCAGGAGGAGAAGGAGACAACAGAGGATGAGATGGTTGGATGGCATCACAACTCAATGGACATGAGTTTGGGTAAACTCTGGCAGTTGGTGATGGACAGGGAAGCCTGGTGTGCTGCGGTTCATGGGGTCACAAAGAGTCAGACACGACTGAGCAACTGAACTGAAGATTTTATTTCTTCAGTGCAAATATGTAGAAATAGTATGGCTAGGTTGTGTGGCAAGTACATGTTCAACTGAATGCACTCAGAAACTGCAAAACTGTTTTCCAAAAGGACTGCATCATTTTGCATGCTGACCAACTCTGTACTGAGAGCTTGACATCTTTGTCAGCACTTGGTACTGCCAATTTAAAATAAATTAATAGTCATTATAGTAGATATGTAGTGGTATCTTATTATGGTTTTATTTTACATTTCTCTAATGACTAATGATGTTGAGCATCTTTTCATGTGCTTATTTTCCATTCATATGCCTTCTTCGGTGAAGCAACTTTTGTCTTCAGTCTTTTGTCTGTTTTTTCAATTGGTCGTACATTTTTATATGGCTGTGTTTTGAGAGTTGTTTATATATTCTGAACGTAAGTTCTTTGCTGGATATGTGATTTGCAAAAATTTTCTCTAATCTATAGCTTGTCTTTTCTTTCTTTTACCAGTGCCTTTCACAGAGTAAGATTTTAATTTTGATGAAGCCCAGTTTATGCATTTTTTTCTTTGATGGATTGTGCTTTTGATGTCACATCTAAGAGTTCTGCCTAACTCAGGTTCACAAGGATTTTCTCCTATGTTTTCTTCTAACATTTATAGGTTTACATTTTACATTTAAACCTATGATCCATGTTGAATTAATTTTTGTGTAAAGTGTGAGGTATGTTTTGAGGTTCAGCTTTTTGCACACAGATTCCATCATCATTTGTTAAAAAGATGATCCTTTATCTATTGAATTGCCTTTGCACCTTTGTCAGACATCAATTGGCCATCTTCTTGTGAGTCTGTTTTTGAGCTCTCTGTTCCATTCCACTTATCTGTATGTTTACCCTCTTACTAATATCACACTGTCTTAATTACTATAGCTTTATAGTAAGTCTTAAAATTGGGAAAGTTGAGTCTTAAGACTTTTGTTCTTATTTTACAAAATTGTTTAGACTAATCCAGTTCTTTCTTCTTTTCATATACATGTTGAAATTATCTATGACATATTACATTTATCTATGACAAAATATTTTGTTACAATTCTGATTGTGGTTTTGTTAAATCTATAGAATAATTTGGGGGAGAATTGGCATATTAACAATAGTAAGTCTTTCAGTCCATGAATATGATACGTCTTTCCATTTCTTTAGGTCTTTGGTTTCTTTCATCAGGTTTATTTTTATAGTTGTTAGCATATGGACCCTGTACACATTTCACTACATCTACACCTAAGTTTTTAAAGCTTTTTGGAGCTATTATAAATGGTGTTATTTTCAAATTTGATTTCTAGCTATTCTTTGTAATATTACAGAGATTTTTATATGTTAACTTTGTTTCCTATGACCTTGCTAGAACTTAGTTCTAAGAAAGTTTTTAAAATAGATTCCTTGGGACTTTCTACCTAGATAATAAGTCACCTGTGAATAATAGTTTTATTCATTTTTTCAACTTTATTGAGATATTACTGACAAACAAAGTTTGTATATTTTAATCTGTGTTACTTGAAGTTTTGTATATATATACACACACACTGTGAAATCATTTAATCTGTATAACTTTTTTCCCTAATTAGACTGCCTAGGACTTTTGGTACAATGGTGAATAAGAATAGGGAGAGTAGACATCTTGGTCTTGTTCTGTATCTTAGCAGAAATGCATTTCATATTTCACTATCAAGTATGATGTTAGCTGTAAATTTTATGCAGTTGCCCTTTATCAGGTTAGGGAAGTTCCATTTTATTCCTAGTATGTTGAGATATTTTTTTTTTAAATCATGAGTATATATTAAATTTTGTCAAATGTCAAAATGTTTTCTGTATTCATTGATATATTTTCAGTTGCTCAGTCATGTCTGACTCTTTGTGGCCCCATGGACTATAGTCCACCCAGCTCCTTCTGTCCATGGAATTTTCCAGGCAAGAATACAGGAATGAGCTGCCATTTCCTACTCCAGGGAGTCTTCCTGACCCAAGGATTGAACCCACATTTCTGTGTCTTCTTTATTGGCAGGCAGATTCTTTACCACTAACACCACCTGGGAAGCCCCACCCATTGATACGATCATATATATGTGTATATATATATACACACATACATATATATAGTATATAGATATGTAGACTATATGTAGCTTTCTTCTTTATTTTGCTGATATGGTGGATAATCTTGATCAGTTCTCAAATCAGTTCATCCTTGCAATTAACAACATAGGACATAATGTATTATTCTTATTATATATTCTTGGATTTTTTAATTATAATATTTTATTGAGAATTTTTTCTTTGATATTCACAAGGAATATTAATCTTTAGTTTTTTTTTTCCCTACATGGTCTTAGTCTGATTTTGTTATCATGGTAATGTTGACCTTATAAAGTGTGTTAAGATGTGTTCCTTCCTCTTCTGCCTTCTAGAAGAGATTGTGTAGAGCTGGTATTATTATGTCCCTTAAATGTTGATAGAATTTGACAGTGAAACAATCTGTGCCTCAAATTTTCTTTCTTGGAAGGTTTTCTAACTACAAATTTAATTTTTGAATAAACATGGGGCTATTCAGATTATCAGTTTCTTTTTGAGTGAGCTTTAGTAGATGGTATTAATACTTTTCAAGAAATTGGTCCATTTCATGTAAGTTGTCAAATTTACGAGTGTAGAGTTGGTCAAAATATTTGTTTATTTTCATATTAATGTCCATGAGGCCAATAGTAATGTCACTACTTTCATTTATGATATTGGTAATTTGTATCATCTCCTTTTTTTTCTTGATCAATCTGACAAAGAAAATCAATTATTGATACTTTATTGATAATGTCATCAATTTTATTGACTTTTAAAATTAACCAAATTTTGATTTTGTTGTCTTTCTGTTGTTTTGTTTTTAATTTTGCTGATTTCTGCTTTTGTTTTTATTATTTTCTTCTTTCTGTTTGCATTTTTATTTTGCTCTTTTTTTCTATTTTCTTAACATGGAAGTTTAGATTATTGGCTTGAGAATTTTTTTTCCCCTTAACGTAAGTGTTTAACGTAAATTTCCCTACTAGAACAGCTTTAGCTATTTCTCACAAATTTCCATTAGGCTCAAAAATATTTTTTGATTTATCTTTGTACTCTTTATTTTGACCTGTAGATTATTCATAAGTATTCCGTTAAACTTCTTGGAGTTTAGGAATCTCCGGGATATCTTTCTGTTATTGATCTATAGTTTATTCCCATTATGGCCAGAGAACTACTTTATATGATTTCAATTCTTTTAAATTTGTTACTTCATTTTATGACCCAAGAGATTGTCTGTCTTGGCGAATGTTCCATGTGCACCTAAAAAGAATGTTTTCTGCTGCTGTTGATTGTGGTGATTTTTAAAATGACAGTTATGTTATTATTTTGGTCATATTGTTGAGGTCTACCTTTACTGATTTTTCTGTTCACTTTTCTACCAAATACAGAGAGAAATGCTGAAGTTTCCAGCTACAACTGCAGATTTGTCTGTTTCTCCTAACACTGTATTTTGAAGGTCTTTTGTTAACTCCATATATATTTAGGATTGCTATATCTTCGTGGTAGACTGACCCTTTTGTCATTATGTAGTATATTGCTTTATCTCTGGTAACTTTCCATTTTCTGAAATCTACTTTTTCTGATATTAATAGCCAAGCCAAATTTCTTTTGATTCGTGTTTGCATGGTACATCTTTAACCAGCTTTTTACTTTTAACCTACCTATATCTTTATCTAAAAGGTGGTTTTACAGACTGCATGTAGAATGGTTTTTAAAAGAAATCCAATCTAGCAGTCTTTGTCTTTTAATTGAGGTTTTAGACCATTAGAATTTAATGTAATTATTGGTATGGTTAGATTTTAGATGGACATTTTATTTGTTTTTCACCTGTTATGTGTTTGTTCTTTGATCTCCCCTTTCCTGGCTTCTTTTGGATTATTTGAATATTTTTATTGTTCTATTTTAATTTATATTTTGGTCTTTTTACTACATCTCTTTGTATACACTTTTTTTGTGGTTCCCTAGGGATTACAATATACACATTTAACATACAATATACATACTGAACAGTATATTTAAAACTAATATTTTACTTCTTCAGGTGAAATGTAGAGATGTTACTATCTGTTATTTCTTTAGCTCTCCATCCTTTGTATTATGGTTGTCATATGTTTTACACGTATCAGTTCAGTTCAGTTGCTCAGTCGTGTCTGACTCTTTGCGACCCCATGAACTGCAGCACGCCAGGCCTCCCTGTCCATCACCAACTCCCAGAGTTTACCCAAACTCATGTCCATTGAGTCGGTGATGCCATCCAACCATCTCATCCTCTGTCGTCCCCTTCTCCTCCTGTCCTCAATCTTTCCCAGAATGAGGGTCTTTTCAAATGAGTCAGCTCTTTGCATCAGGTGGCCAAAGTACTGGAGTTTCAGCTTCAACATCAGTTTCCAATGAACACCCAGGATTGATCTCCTTTGGGATGGACTGGTTGGATCTCCTTGCAGTCCAAGGGACTCTCAAGAGTCTTCTCCAACACCACAGTTCAAAAGCATCAATTCTTTGGTGCTCAGCTTTCTTTATAGTCCAACTCTCACATCCATACATGACCACTGGAAAAACCATAGCCTTGACTAGATGGACCTTTGTTGGCAAAGTAACATCTCTGCTTTTTAATATGCTTGCTGTCTAGGTTGATCATAACTTTTTTTCCAAGGAGTAAGCGTCTTTAAATTTCATGGCTCCAATCACCATCTGCAGGGATTTTGGAGCCCCCCCAAATAAATTCTTCCACTGCTTCCACTGTTTCCCCATCTATTTGCCATGAAGTGATGGGACCGGATGCTGTAATCTTAGTTTTCTGAATGTTGAGCTTTAAGCCAACCTTTTCACTCTCCTGTTTCACTTTCATCAAGAGGCTCTTTAGTTTTTCACTTTCTGCTATAAGAGTGGTGTCGTCTACATATCTGAGGTTATTGATATTTCTCTCAGCAATCTTGATTCCAGCTTGTGCTTCTTCCAGCCCATCGTTTCTCATGATGTACTCTACATATAAGTTAAATAAGCAGGGTGACAATATAGCCTTGACGTACTCCTTTTCTTACTTGGAACCAGTCTGTTGTTCCATGTCCAGTTCTAACTGTTGCTTCCTCTCCTACATACAGATTTCTCAAGAGGCAGGTCAGGTGGTCTGGAATTCCCATCTCTTTCAGAATTTTCCACATTTTATTGTGATCCACATGGTAAAAGGCTTTGGTGTAGTCAATAAAATAGAAATAGATGTTTTTCTGGAACTCTCTTGCTTTTTCGATGATCCAGTGGATGTTGGCAATTTGATCTCTGGTTCCTCTCCCTTTTCTAAAACAATGTACATTGAAAATCCCACCAGATAATGTTATGACTTTTGTTTTCAACTGTCATAAATATTTATAAGAACTAAAGGGAAAAAATAATCTATTATTTTTCCTTGGGTGTTTACCAATTCAGTTGTGCTAGCTTTATTCCTAAAGTTCCATGTTTCTCATTGGTACTGTTTCCTTTCTATTTGACTTCCCTTTAGCATTTCTTTTTAGAGAGGGTCTGCTGGTGACAAATTCTCTTAATTTTATTTGAAGTAAGAATGCCTTTATTTTCTCTTTGTGACCCCACGGACTGTAGCCTACCAGGCTCCTCCATCCATGGAATTTTCCAGGCAAGAATACTGGAGTGGGTTGCCATTTCCTTTTACAGGTTATCTTCCCAAACCAGGGATCAAACCTGGGTCTCCTGCATTGCAGGCAGACGCTTTACTGTCTGAGCCACCAGGGAAGCTGCCTTCATTCCTGAAGCATATTTTTTTTAGTAGCTATAGAATAGTGAGTTGACATTTTTTTTTAATACTTTAAAAATGTTCTATTGTCTTGTGGCTCTATGAATTCTGTTTAGTAACAGTAAACAGAATAGGAATAATAATAGTCATTTGAATGATTTTCCTCCTATATGTAAGATGTTTTTTTTTCCATAGTTGCTTTCAAGACTTTATCTTTGGTCTTCAGTAACTTGGCTATGATATATCAAGGAATGATTTTACTTGAGTTTATCCATTTGGGGTTTGCTGAACTTCTTGAATTCATAAAATTATGTCTTTCTACAAATTTGAGAAGTGTATACCCATTGTTTCATCAAATACTTTTTTCTGCACACACAGATCTCTTTCCTTTGTCCCCCTGGAAAGCCTGAAAAGACACAAATGTTAGACCTTTTGATATTGTCTCACAGTTTCCTGAGACTCTGTTCATTATTCTGTCATCTTCTCCTTCCCCTAATCTATTGTTTACATTGGATAACTTCCATTGACCTATCTCCAGGTTAACTGACTCATTCCTCTATCTTGTTCATTCCTTTATGGAGCCCATTCAGTGAAATTTTAAACTTTAGTTACTGCTTTTTTCAGTGCTAAAATCCCATTTTGTTATTTTTTTCCCTTTTAAAAATTGTGGTAAAGTACACATGACATAAAATTTATCATCTTAACCATTTAAAAATGTATATTTCAGTGGTATTAAATACATTCATAATGTTGTACAACTGTCACCACCATCCATCTTCATAACTCTTTTCATCTTGTAAAACTTTATACTCATTACATAATAACTCCTTGTTTCTACCCCCAGCCCTGGTCGACCATCATTCTATTTTCTGCCTCTATGATAGTGACTATGCCAAGTAGCTCATGTAAATGGAATCATTCTGAATTTGTCTTTTGAGATTGGTTTATTTCACTTAGCAAAATGTCCTTGAGGTTCCTTTACACTGTAGTATCTGTCAGGGTTTTCTTTTTCTTTTTCTTTTTTTAAGACTTAATAATACCATTTGGTTCTTTTTTAAAGCTCCTATTTCTCTTAGAATTTTCATCTTTCCATTTGATTTAAGAGTATTTTCTCTGGTTTCATGAAACATCGTAATCATGTATTCTCCAGGATTCTTGCCTCAAGAACCCCATGAAGAGTATGAAAAGGCAAAGACATAACACCAGAATATGAGCGCCCCAGATCGGTAGGAGTCATAATCAGAGCTGCTTTAAAAATTTTGTCTGATAATTTCAACATTACTATCAATCTCAGGTTTGGTTCTTATTGCTAGTATTTCCTGTTACAAGTTGTTGAGATTTTCTGATTCTTTGTATATTGAAGAATTTTGGAACATATCCTGCATTTTGAAACTTTGGATCCTTTTCTAATTTTGTCTCAAACCTAGTTTTTTTTTTTTTAAAGCAGGCAGTCAGTCTGGGAGGATGTGGGCCACAAATCCTCACCCATCTTCTGCGGGCTGCCATTTCAATTTCGGCTAAGTTTTCAAAGACTTTGCAATATTATCAGATTATTCCCCATGTGTCTGCCTCTCCTCCCCCCAGGGCACACTACCTTGTAATTCAGTTCATCAAGACTTTAGTAGTTTCTTTGGGTCCATTCTATACACGCCCAGCTTGTGTCCAGGACTTCATATGCAGCATTCATTATTGGATGGCTTTCTCAAACTCCCTACTTCCCTGTGCTTTTCTCCCCACACTCTCTGACTCCCAAGGGCCCCCTTACTATTTTTAAAAATATTTATTTGGCTGCATCTGATCTTAGTTATGGTACTCAGGATCTTTGTGCCAGTATGTGGGTGTGTTCCAGTATGTGGAATCTTTCATTGTGGTGCACAAGCTTCTCTAGTTGTGGCCCGTTGGCTAAGTTGCCCCACAGCATATGGGATTTTAGTTCCCTGACCAGGGATTAAACCTGTGTCCATGTCCCCTGTATTGGAAGGCAGATTCTTAACCATTGGACCACCAGGGAAGTCCCAGCTCCCTTACTATTCCCCCTCCCCAAGATTATCATCTGTTACCATCACTCTTTATTTTGATGCTAAGTGAGCTCAGGTTTGACAAGTGGCAACTGTTTCAAGCCGTTTCCAAAGTGTCTCTTTTAAAGATCCATTAGTTTTTGAATCAATTTTTAAAAAATTTATTTTTGGGGGTCTGTGCTTGGTCTTCATTGATTTTGTGCGGGCTTTGTCTAGTTGCGGCAAGCGGGGGCTACTCTTTGTTGCAGTAAGTGGAGAATACTCTTCGTTGCAGTGCACTGCTTCTAACTGTGGTGGCTTCTCTTGTTGCAAAGCACAGGCTCGAGGCGCATGGGCTTCAGTAGTTGCAGCAGGCGGGTTCAGTAGTTGCGGCTCTCGGGCTCTAGAGCAAGGGTCAGTAGTTGTGGTCCATGGGCTTAATTGCTTTGTGGCATGTGGATCTTCCAGATTCCAGGGATCGAACCTGGGTCTCCTGCATTGGCAGGCAGATCCCGATCCACTGTGCCACCAGGGAAGTACCGCCCTTACTTTTTAAGGCCTCCATTAGAAAGTGCCCTGGTCACTTGCACCCACTTTACGTTGGCCAAAGCAAGTCATATGGCCAAGCCAAGATGGTGAGCCTCCCTGTTCTAGGGTTCTACAAATCCACATTGCAGAGGGAGGAAAGGACTAAGAGATGGGAAACAAAAGTCCAACCTACCATTGTAATGCTGAGACTCAGAATCAGAGAACACCCAGATCTCAGGTAGCTCAGCTGGGATGCCCCCTGTCCCCCAGACTACTGGTGTCACCTTTCCTTTAACGTCTTGGAAACTGGCTTGAACCATAGCTCAGGCTCTTTGCAAAGTCCAGGGAATTCCCAAAGAGGTCTAAAATTTCCTGGGGCTAATGGTCTCCTGATCACTGCTTCTCCTGGTTTCCTTTTCCTTCTCAGTTTTACCCATTTGCCTCGAGTGTCTGTTCTTCTTTTTCCACCTCCACTTCCACCCCGCACTAAGCTTAGGGCTTATGTTTGCATAATCAAAATCCCTTGTTTTGCTTGACAGAGCAAAAAGCCATTTATTCTGAGCTTCTCTTTAGCCTCATAAAAGGCTTGTGCATGTTTTTTTTTTTTTTTCCGTCCTGTTAACTCAGTAATATTCTGAGCCACAGAAAACTACCTGTCTGGGTGAAGACATAAACCAAAGGGGACTAGCATATAGATTTATCCCATGCTGACTCCCTTTTGGAGTTGCAGTGTTGGGAGAGTGTCTTTTCTTTCTTCCTGCTGCTCATATTGGTGTAGGAAGGGTGTTAAGAAACACTACGGTGAGACAGTCAGTTTGTGGTTGTTTAGCTCAGCTTTTCCAAAACTTACTTAGCCATGGAACACCTTTGTCATGGAGCATCTGTGAACACCTGCAAGCTCAACAGTGGGAAAGCCGTCAAGAATGGGAGGAGGTCATGAGAATTAAAAGAAGGAAGCTGAGAACTTGCCTGGTGGTCCAGTGGTTGAGACTCTGTGTTTCCAATACAGAGGGTGTGGATGTGATTCCAGTTTGGGGAACTAAGGTCCCACCTGCTCTGTGTGTGCAGCCAAAATTAAAAAAAAATTTTAAAAGAAGGAAGCTGAGCTCAGGTACTTTTCACTGCGCCTGGTTCCTTTGCCTCTCCAGACAGCCACCCCAGCAGGGACCTTGGAAAATTTCCCCACATGTGAAGTGAGGGCCTCTCAGTTCAGTTGTTTTTCCACTTATTCAATCAGTCAACAAATATGTAACAAAGCTTTCCTAGGTGCTAGCTCTGTGCTGGACATTTAAGAGCCAACAGTGGGATGAGACCCTCCCCATCTTCAAGGGGGTCACCAGACAGGAAACATAGATGATGGTACTGTTCAGGGATCATGGTCTCTGCTTCACCTTGACCTTTAACTTCACATCCCCGATCAGAGACCAACCTGGAAGAGCCCTTTGGTGGGGGATCCTGGGCCATACCAGAAAGACGATCGCACCATACCAGGCGTCTCTCCTCCCCTGCACTGGATCCACTCAACTTCCAGGCTGGAGTCCTAGGGAGCTGGTGAGGCACGGCCAGCTCTTTCTCTCCCCGGGAGCGCTAATCACGACTCACCTGCTGCTCTGGGGAATGATTACCTGTCAGGGTTCATTTGAGCCCTTGGCCTCCTGGAGACTCTCCCATCCCCCACCAGGCTGTCCTGATGGCAACCAAGGAACTGCTCCCCAGGAAGTGAGAGAGAGGAAAATTACCTTCCACTGTATGTCACCGTCTGCTTGGACTGGCAGTCACAGCAACAGCTTGCGTCCTGCCAGGCCTGATAACAGAACTGTCATGGTGTGTGGACAGACTGGCCCTGGGAGGTGAGCGGTGAGGATTCCAGGAAATTGTGGAGATTGCCGGCAATTTCCGTCTCCTTAAATCAGATTGCCTCCCTGAGTAATTTGAGACTCTGCAAATTGCATCTTGAGCAGGGCCTGTTACTTTGCTTCCCTAGCCCAACTCTTTTTCCATTTTTTTTAAACAAAAAATATTTATTTTATTTATTTGCTGCATCAAGTCTTAGTTGCAGCCCATGGGCCCTTTTGCGGTGTCTTGTGGGCTTCTCTCTAGTTGCTGCACAAGGGCTTAGTCGCCCCAAGACATGTGGGATCTTAGCTCCCCGATCAGGGATTGAACCTGAGTCCCATACATTGGAAGGTGGATTCTTTTTTTTTTCTTCTTTACTTTATTGTGTTGGTTTTGCCAAACAGTAACATGAAACCGCCATGGGTCTACACATGCTCCCCCTCCAGAACCCCCCTCCCTCCCCCCTCCCGACTCCCTCCCCCTGGGACATCCCGGTGCACCAGCCCCGAGCATCAACCCTGGGCTGGCGATTGATTTCACATATGGTAATTAACATGTTTCAATGTCTTTCTCCCATATCATCCCACCCTTGCCTTCTTCCACAGAGTCCACGTGTCTGTTCTATACATCTGTGTTCTTCTTAACCACTGGACCACCGTGGGGGAAGTCCCCTCTCAGCCCAACTCTTGAAGCTTTCTTCTAAGACCATCACCACTAGAGACAGCTGGATTTGGACTTGAATCTCTGTGTGTGACCAGATGCATGACTGTAATACTGTCGCAGGGACAATATTTAATGCGAATAATATCTTTTTGATTAGAAGAAAAGAAATGCAGAAAAGGAACTATAAGTTTATTAAATGAGAAGTCCAAGGGAATTTCAGGTGACTGGATCCAAGGGATCAGATGAGGTCTTCAGGAATTCATCTCTTCCTGTAAGTTGATTCTTATTGCTCTCATTTTCCCCTTCTCTATCATACAACCCCTCTTTTCCTGGAAGCCTCCAGAAGTTTTAACAGAAGGGAGAGCTTCACTAGCTCAGTAATTCAAAAAAAAGTCTCAGGATGGAATTTCATTTATCAGTCCTGAGGTACACACCTATCCCTAAGCTACTTGATATGGCCAGAGGTTATGTGCAGTGTTTCTAATTACTAATTGGCCAGACTGACATAATGCGCTCATCTTCTAGAACCCAAGCCACCAAGGACCTAGGATGTGGTGTCAGAGGGTCCCCAAATAAAAATGGAGGAGGTGGTACTCTAAAGAAAGTGGGAGTGGGTTTCAAGCAGGCAAACATAGGGACTTCTGTGGTGGTCCTGACAATGCAGGGGACACGGGTCAATCCCTGGTCCGGAAAGATTCCACGTGCTGTGGGGCAGCTGAGCCTGTGCGCTACAGCGACAGACTGTGCTCTGCAACAAGAACAGCCACTTCAACGGGAAGACAGCACACTGAAGCTAGAGAGTAGCCAGCTCTGCCCTGTTCACCGCAGCTAAAGTCCACTCACAGCAATGAAAACCCAGCTCAGCTATAAGTAAATTAATAAATAAACAATTATATATATATATATATATATATATATATATATATATATATATACAGACAAAAATAGGAGAGGTTGAAAATACTTACCAACCAGTAGACCCAAGGCACTGACCAATCAGGTTGGAGGCTGCTAGAGCCATTTGCTGAGCTGGATGGTAACTATTTAGTTACTGGAGTGGGGTTGGGGAGCGTACCTGAAGAGGGGCTGGGGTGGTGTGGGAGCACACAGGGACTCAGGGTGGCAGCTGATCAGTTCAGTTCAGTTCAGTTGCTCAGATGTGTCCGACTCTTTGTGACCCCATGGATGGCAGCAAGCCAGGCTTCCCTGTCCATCACCAACTCCCGGAGCTTTCTCAAACTCATGTCCATTGAGTTGGTGATGCCATCCAGCCATCTCATCCTCTGTCATCCCCTTCTCCTCCTGCCTTCAATCTTTCCCAGTGTCAGGGTCTTTTCCAATGAGTCAGCTCTTTGCATCAGGTGGCCAAAGTATTGGAATTTCAGTTTCAGTACCAGTCCTTCCAGTGAATATTCAGGACTGATTTTCTTTAGGATGGACTGATTGGATCTCCTTGCAGTCCAAGGGACTCTCAAGAGTCTTCTCCAACACTACAGTTCAAAAGCATCAATTCTTTGGCACTCAGCTTTCTTTATAGTCCAACGCTCACATCCATACATGACCACTGGAAAAACCATAGCCTTGATTAGACGGACCTTTGTTGGCAAAGTAATGTCTCTGCTTTTTAATATGCTGTCTAGGTTGGTCATACCTTTCCTTCCAAGGAGTAAGCATCTTTTAATTTCATGGCTCCAATCACCATCTGCAGTGATTTTGGAATCCAAAAAAATAAAGTCAGCCACTGTTTCCACTGTTTCCCCATCTATTTGCTGTGAAGTGATGGGACCGGATGCTATGATCTTAGTTTTCTGAATGTTGAGCTTCAAGCCAACTTTTTCACTCTCCTCTTTCACTTTCATCAAGAGGCTCTTTAGTTCTTCACTTTATGCCATAAGGATAGTGTCATCTGCATATCTGAGGTTATTGATAGTTCTCCCAGCAGTCTTGATTCTAGCTTGTGCTTCCTCCAGCCCAGCATTTCTCATGAGGTACTCTGCATGTAAGTTAATTAAGCAGGATGACAATATACAGCCTTGACATACTCCTTTTCCTATTTGGAACCAGTGTGTTGTTTCATGTCCAGTTCTAGCTATACAGATTTCTCAAGAGGCAGGTCAGGTGGTCTGCCTCCTTTAGCAGGTCTTTTGAAGGAGGTCACCATTATCTTCATTACCTCCACCATAGTTTGAAAGTGAAAGTGAAGTTCTGCTCAGTTGTGTCTGACTCTTTGTGACCCCATGGACTGTAGCCTGATAGGCTCCTCCACCCATGGGATTTTCCAGGCAAGAATACTGGAGTGGGTTGCCATTTCCTTCTCCAGGGGATCTTCCTGACCCAGAGATTGAACCCTGGTCTCCCATACCGCAGGCAGACTCTACCATCTGAGCCACCAGGGAAGCCCTTCCACCATAGTTTGGCTCCAGGTAAATAGCAGGGAGGGAACACAGCTCCACTCATCAAAAGAAAATTAGGTTGAAGATTTACTGAGCATGACCCCGCACATCAGAACAAGACCCAGTTTCCCTCACAGTCAGTCTCTCCCATCAGGAAGCTTCCATAAGCCTCTTATCCTTCTCCATCAGAGGGTAGACAGACTGAAAATCACAGTCACAGAAAACTAACCAATCTGATCTCATGGGCCACGGCCTTGTCTAACTCAATGAAACGATGAGCCATGCCATGTAGGGCCACCCAAGATGGATGGGTCATGGTGGAGAGTTCTGACAAAACATGGTCCGCTGGAGAAGGGAATGGCAAACCACTTCAGTATTCTTGCCTCAAGAAGCCCATGAACATTATGAACCATATTAAAAGGCAGCTGATACCTACCTCTAAAGGCACATTTCTGCATTTTTACCAACTGCTCTGGCTGCTCCAGTGCCTCCTGGTGAACATTCCCTGCTGACCGCTGCTCTGCCCAGACCACCCACCTTCTTCTTCCTGGTCAACATCTGCACGGGGCTTTAGCAGCATCCTCAGGCTTGTCTATGCACACTTCTTCCTTAGTTCTCTTATCAACACATGTGGGCTACTGTTCAGAATAGCCTGCCCCACATGCCACCAGCCTTGTTGGACGTCAGCGTGGTGCCATGGTAGTGAGCGATGGCCCAGCATCTCCATATTTCCCAAGCAGCGTATGTGCTGTCGTGCGTCCAGTAACCTTAGGCCTCAGATTGCCTTGTCTGTGTCAACCTCAAAATTGCTGATGTTTGCACGTATTGGTGTTGGGGACAAGTCAAGCCCATCCCTGTGTTAACTCATTTAATCTTCACAGCAACCTCATGAGGGAGGCACTGTGATTATTCCCAATTTACAGATGAGAAACCGAGGCCCACAGCTTGCCCAGGTCACACAGCTAGTTAGTGAGAGGGCTGAGACTTGAACCTAGGATGTCTGGCTCCTCATGAGGATTCAGTGGGATGATGGAGGCAGGAGGTGCAAATGCCTGTACAGGAAGAGCCCAGTGAAGTCACCTCTGCTCTGATGAGCTCTTGGCTCAAGAGACTGGCCTGAGAACCTGCTGTGTGTACGGCTTGTGCTGGGGCCTGGGGTTTGGGGGTTTGAGTCAGGAAATGGGATTCTCCTCCCCTGGGAGGAGACAGTCCAGTGGCAATGATGAGATACATGGCCAGACACCACTGATGAGCAGGAGGGTCATGGGGAAGTTCAAGGTGTTGAAGTTGGAGGTGGCAGGAGACTCCCAGCCAGGGTAGGTCGGGGTGGCTCCACGGAGTGGCCACAGATGAATGGGGCCTTGAAAGAAGGGTGTGCAGCCGTAGGCCATGAAGCTCTCTTGGTGGCAGGAATCAAAAACTCACTTAGGCTAATTTATACCCAGAGGAGGATCCAGGACCTGGGGTAGCCCTCCAGATCCAAGGGCAGAGGAGTGGTCAGACCCCAGAACAGAGAGACGGGGAGTGGGCAGAGCTAGGGCTCCCCTCCCAGGTCTGGGTCTCTGCTCCTCTTACACATTGTGCTCCCCACGCCTCCTCGTGCCCCCCTCACCCCTGCCTCCCCGCATCCTCCTTGTCCAGGCTCATGACAAAGCCCCACCGCAGACCACTTAAGTTAGGCAGTTTACATGTTACAGGTCTGGCCAAGGGAAAAATTAACTCGTGGGTCTGCTACCAAACTCCTGCCCAGCCCAGCTTGGATCAGGTGATCACTCCTGGCCCAGTCGCCCGTGCTGGAAGGAGGGTGATGCACAAAAAGGCTGTGGGCTCACCCTGCTGGGTGGTGGGGCAGTGGGGAGGGAGAAGCTAACTGGGAAGGCCGCCCCTGGGAACCCCTCATGGGGAGAATGTTACTTGCAGTGACAAGGCGGTGACAATTCTGGAGACAGGAGGTGATCTGGAGATGGGGGCGGGGCAGAATCACTGTCAGGAACAGCTAAGGAGGTTCCCTGGTGTCTTGAGAGGTGGCCCCAGCAGCTGAGTGCCAGCTCGTGCTGAGTCATTTAAATGTCCTTCCCCCTGGTGGCTCAGATGGTTAAGAGTCTGCCTGCGGTGTGGGAGACCAGGGTTCGATCCCTAGGTCAGGAAGATCCCCTGGAGAAGGAAATGGCAACCCACTCCAGTATTCTTGCCTGGAAAATCCCATGGGCCGAGGAGCCTGGCAGGCTATGGTCCATGGGGTTGCAAAGAGCAACTGAGCGACTTCACTTTCACTTTCCATCAGATGTCACCTGAAGCCAGTGGGATGATATCTCTGAGGATGAGGAACCCGAGACACGATTGCTCAAGTGCAGCCAGCTGGGGAGTGCAGAGCCAGGATTGGGGGCAGAATTGCCCAGTGACAACATTACACTGCCCAGGTGCCCTCCCACTGGGATCACCCCCAGGTTAACTCACACCCAGAATGATGTCCAAGGCCCCTCTTGAGGCCTCCTTGGCCTTGACCTGACCCGATCCCCATCCTCTGTGACCTTTTCCCCCTCCCTTTCTTCCTCACTCTGCTCCAGCCCCACTGGTCTCCTGGCGGTCCTGTGACCACACCCAGTACGTTCCCACCCTGGGGCCTTGGCATGTGCCCTTCCCCCTGCCCAGATGCTCTTCCACCTGGATCCACAGGACCCACCTCGCTCAGGTCTGCTCAGGGGTGCCTGCACCAGATGGCCTTTTTATGCCATGGCTGCAGTCTCCCCATGGCTCCCTCTGCCCTCTGCTTTATTCTTCTCTAGTACGTTTCCCTCTCTGACACCAAGGATCATATGCACACTTGTTCATCTGGTAAAATGTAAACTCAAAGATTTGGCTGATTTTGCTAAATGCTACTTCATGCTGTTTAGAGCATAATGCAGAGAAGACAATGGCACCCCACTCCAGTCCTCTTGCCTGGAGAATCTCAGGGATGGAGGAGCCTGGTGGGCTGCCGTCTCTGGGGTCGCACAGAGTGGGACAGGACTGAGTGACTTAGCAGCAGAAGCAGCAGCAACAGAGCATAACAGGGCACACAAGGGATGCTCAATAACCATTTGTGTGCAAATCAACCTGTAAAGGGGAGTGACCACACCTCCCCATACATGTGATGTTTACATTAGATCATGTATAGACTGTATCACTGGCCTGACTCGGGACAGTTTCTCAAAGGAAGTCATTATTATGATATTTCCCTCAGTTCTCCTGCTCCAGGGTCCTAGCAGCAGCCACCTAGTCACCCCTGCTGGAAAGCGGGGTGCGGGTGTCACCAGCACCTTTTGCCCAGGATTCCTGCTCTCCACAAGGAAGAGTGGACTTCCCAGCCTCCTGTGGTTTGTGGGGGGTAGTCGAGCAACTCATTTTGACTACTTTGTTGTGAGCAAAAGTGTTTACTCTGGGCTGAACTGTGTCCCCTCCAGAATCTACAGGTTGAAGCCCTAACCCTCAATATGATGGTATTTGAAGATGGGGCCTTTGGGAGGGAATAAGTTTTAGATGGAGTCCTGAAGGGACTTTCCAGGTGGCTCAGTGGTAAAGAAACTGCCTGCCAATGCAGGAGATGTAGGAGACATGGGTTCAATCCCTGGCTCAGGAAGATCCCCTGGAAGAGGAAACAGCAACCTACTCTAGTATTCTTGCCTGAAGAATCCCAGGGACAGAGGAACCTTGTGGGCTGTGTTCCATGGGGTTGCAAAGAGTCAGACATGACTGAGGGGCTGAGCACACATACGCAAAGTCCTGAAGGTGAGGCCCTTGTGATGGGATTAGTGTCCTTATAAGAAGAAACACCAGAGCTTGGTTCCTCTCCTTCTCTCGACACTCAGGCAGGAGCAAAGGTCATGTGAGGACACAGCAAGAGGGTAGCCATCTGCAACTGAGAGACAGAAAGAGAGAGAGGGGGAGAGAGAGAGAGACATAGAGAGAGAGAGACAGAGAGAGAGAGAGAGAGAGAGGGCTCTCACTAGACACCAACTCTGCCAGCACCTTAATCTTGGACTTCTAGTCTCCAGAACTCTGAGAAATAAATTCCTGTTGTTTTAGCCACCCAGTATTATTCTAGTATTTTGTTATGGCAGCTTAAGTTGACTGTGACAGTAGAGTGTTCCAACAACGAGCTTGAGCGTTCAATATTGATGGGAAACCCTCCAGAGTTTTCTGCTGATCTGTTATAGGGATTGGCCATGTAGCAAATGGTGGCCACTTGTAGACCTGAGTCCCTGAGTGAAGACCACAAGGGGCAGGGGCTAGCTGGGATTCAATGAACACAAAGGCTGAGTGATAGATATTTGATCTTTGGTGATTTGGGGACTATTTGTTACTGCATCAGAGCCTTGTCTGTCCTGATTGATAAAGTTTCAGGGGCTGGAAAGGGGATCCCTCAATCACATGTCAGAACGGTATCTCTTTAGGATAAAGTACGGCTTGCTGTTGCTGGGTGAATTCAGGCCTCATCACTTCTCTGGTTCCCAGAGAGAAATAGCAGCTTGGAAACCAGCAGAAACCTGGTTTTCACACCCAACTCCTCTGCATAACAGCTGTGTGACCCTAGACAAGGCACTCTCCTCTCTGTGGATTGAATTTCTTTCAGAGATGTAGAGATAATTAGAACTTTCTCTTCCCATCTGCCAACACATACAGGTTCTTGAGGTAACGAATGTGGGAGCATTTCAGGAGCATGGGCCACGGTTAAAACGAGGAGCCTGGACTGGCAACTGTTCTGGGGTCCCTGCCAGGCCCATGACTCTGTGACCTTTGATTTCCTGGTTCTTGCATTCTCCTGAGAAGGGGGCCCTGGTCACTCAGAAACATTAGCATTGCTCAGGTGAGGAGACATGATGAATTAGCTGTGTCTCCCAATTCTCCTGCTGTCACACTTAATGAAGGCTTGAGGCCTGGGCCACTCAGTCCCTGTCATGGAACATTCCAGGGCTAGCACCCACATCCTTCCCACTAATGAGGCTCTTCTCAGAGACTCAGTCCTCACTCCAATCTTGTTTCTCTTTGCCCTTCCTGTCACACCCAGGAGAAAAGTGGTATTCAAGTTGTCTGTCAGCCAGAGGAAAAGAGATGCCTTGCTGAGGTGACATTCTCTAGGGCCTGTCTTTCTGGTGTGGCCCTTTCTGGGCTCCTGAACTCAACTGTGGTCCTGTGGTGCATGCCTCTATATTAGGCTGTATGTGGCATGGTCTCAGGAGCTCCTAGACTCAAGAGCTTTAGGACATTGACTGGATGATTCCTTGAGAAAGTTCAGCCTCTGTGAAGAGAACTTTTAACAAGTCACAGTACATGAACTACAAAACTAAATGCAACTTTGAATGATACTCTATGGAGCCTGCCAACATCATTGGACCAGAATGGGGAAATGCTGGCAGCCCTCCAGAGCTTGCCTGGGGTCTTGCTCATGATGGATTGAGCCCCAGGATGTGGAGTCCTGATCACTGCCGGATAGCCCCTTTTCCAGTACCTGGCAATGCTCCTCATTATGATGGTGTCTTTCCAGCTCTGAATCTGCTAAAACCCAGATGCTGCCCTGAATTTCCCAGTCTCCCCTGCAGCTAAGGCCTCACCATGTGACTCATTCTGACCAATGGACCGTGAGTAGAAGTAACATGTCACTTCCAGGCTGAGATGGCAAAGAGCTAATGTGACTCCATGCTACTTTTTCCATTCAGAGTGACCTCAGAGGCCACCTGTTCCAGACAGCAAACCTCTAAGGTGGAGAAGAGCCAACAGACCCACATCATACTGTGCTATGAATGCGAAGGACGTTTTTTATTAAACCATTGGGATTTGCGGGTGTGTCCATGGTGTTGGCCAGCATTCAGTATCCTGACTGATGGAGGTCTCGGAGAATACACACTCCATGTGGGTAGAGCCTGGTCTGTCTTGACCACTCCTGTGGTGGGCACTAGCATATACCAAGTATGTGGAAGCTGCTAATAAGTCTCCAAGAAGGAATGGCTGAAAGAAATCCCTGAATTTCCAATAATTCTTCACTAGGCAACCAGTGACAACCCTTCATTCAGGTGTGGTTGTGAGGAAGGTCTCTGTTCCTCCCTTCCTGCTAGCCTGTTCAGGTTCTATGGGTCTGAGAGTCTGGCTACACCTGCTCAGGCTGCTCTGACTCCAGGTGCTGCTTCCCCATGATGCAGGCCTTTATAGCTTTTGCTCTGCATCTGAGTCTTTGTCAACAGTGGTCTTGAGGAGCACATGTGCCCCCTGTGATGTATCTGCCACTAACCACTGACTCGGGGGCGTCCCGGTAGTCTGGTCTAAGGCCAGCATGGGAATCTGACACATTCATATTTGGGCCCAGAGATGGTGCCACGCTCCATAGACGTGACCAGGTCACTGGACAGTGGTCGTCTGTTTCTAAGGCTGTTTCACCAGGTTCCAGTTTCGTGTACCCGAATCAACCACCTGGACTGGCTGCTGCAGGACTCTTCCCCAAATCAAAACGAAGCCACCCCTCTGTCGCCAAAGAGCAGTGTAGTGGCTAAGAACCTGGGTTCTAGAACCTGAGTGCCCTCGTTCAAATCCCTCTTCCACCACTTAACTGGCTGTGTGACCTTTGGTTATTTACCAAACCTCTCTCTGCCTCAGTTTCCACACTGTTAATGGGGAAACTCGAGGGGAGAGGAAACCTCCCCATCAACTGTAAATGATGACATTTTAGCATGGCCACTTGCTGGGCATAGCTCTGTGCTAGGCAGGGAGGTCACCTTCTTACTGAGGAGGAAACGCAAAAACAGGCTTAGGAAAGTTGACTCACTCTTCCAAACTCCTGAGAAGTGTGAGTTGAGAAATGAGCCCAGGTATGGTCCACAGTGGGCTTCCCTGGTGGCTCAGAGGTGAAGAATCTGCCTGTCAGTGAAGGACATGCAGGAGGTATGGGTTAAATCCCTGGTCCAAGAAGATCCTCTAGAGAAGAGAATGATAACCACTCCAGCATTCTTGCCTGGAGACCTCCTTGGGCAGAGGAGCCTGGCAGGTTACAGTCCACGGGGTCTCGGAGATGGATGCGACTTTGTGGCTAAACTGTCACCACCATCGCCACTGCCAGGGCCCACAGCCCTCACTCCTCACTGTCCCCACAGTGACCACACTGGGCTCTGGACACTGCTGGCCGTGCCCCTGGCTTCCTGATACAGTTCGCTTGGTACCAACTGGCTCTGATTATCAGAAGTGCTTCGTCCTTTGAATCCCACCTGCCTCCTGGAAAATTATGCCAGCTTGTCCTTGTTTTGCCCTCTGGAGCTGCACAGTGAGTTTAATCTCCTCAGTTTCTGCAAAATAAATTTAATAAACTCCAGAAAGTGTGTAGTCTTATAGACAGGGTGCAGAATTTCTGTGCTTCAGACTTTTTCCTCATAATTACTAACACCATGGAAATTGTGGGGATTAGAGGCTCCACTGGAGACAGGGATGGATTGTGTCACCAAGAAAGTAAAAATGAACCGAAACTCCTTCACAATAAGGTGAGCTGGGATTTGCATTAAATAAAGTGGCAGGTTTGTGCTCATTAACTCCATGGGACCAACAATGACGTTCTAGGGTTTGTTTAGGAAATAGGGGAGCAGGGTTGGGGAGGGAGTCGAGGTTGGGGTTGAGTGGGGTGATTTGGTGGCAGTCTCTCTTTAACAGGCTGACTCATTGCACATCTCAGAGTTCATCTGGGCTCATCCCATTTTTCAGGCAGATAGCCTTCCTTCTCCTCCACTGTCCCTTTCCTAATGTCCTCAATCCCCAGGTAGGAAGAGACTCATACTGACATCACACAGCTGGTCCATGAGATATACCTGGGACCAGAATACAGGCTTCCTGGAGACTCACAGACTTAGAGAAGGAATTTATGATTGCTGAAGGGAAGAAAAGGGGGGAAGGGATAGGATAGTTAGGGAGTTTGGGATTGCATATGCACACTGCTATATTTAAAATGGATAGCAAACAAGGACCTACTGTATAGCGCTGTATAGCACTGAACAGCTCTACTCAGTTATGTGGCAGCCTGGATGGGAGGGGAGTCTGGGGGAGAATGGATACATATGTATGTATGGCTGAATCCCTTCACAGTTCATCTGAAACTATCACAACATTGTTTGTTAATCAGCTATACCCCAATACAAAATAAAAAAGATTTTTTAAAAAGAGGAAATAATAAAAAAAAAAAGGAATACAGGCTTTCTGATGCCATATCCAGAGACCTTCACCTTGCCCCTGTTAGTCCTGGCCCCTATCAACATTGGTGAAAAAATGTGGGCTAATGAAGGGGTCCCCAATCTCCAGGCCATGGACCAGTACCTCCTGTCAGATCATTGACAGCATTAGATTAGAAATAAAGTGCATAATATATGTAAAGGGCTTGAATCATCCCCAAAGCAACCCCCACCCCAGTCTGTCTTCCACAAAACCGGTCCCTCGTGCCTGAAAGGCTGGGGACTGCTGGCTAACACACTGTCATCAGGTTAGCAAAAAATGCCACATTGTCAAAATAAAACTCTTCTTGCATGCCCCTGTGATGCACACTGGGGAGGGCACAGTGAAGCAGGGCTGCCTCCTCTAAGCTCTAGTCTCACTGCCCAGCACACCGTGGCACACTCATCACCATCTCCTATCACATACTGACAACAGACGCTGTTGATGGATTTCACCAGCGTTCCCACTAAGCGTGGATCTCACAATCTTATCCAATACAGGAGTTAACTCGTGAGATAAAAGCTATTTGCCATATCCAGTCTTTATAAGCTCCATCAACCAAGAGAAAAAGTAGGCAATTTGTGGCTCTTAATTTTTTTCTCTCAGACCCACTATTGAGCTTCAGCCATGGCCATTAGTGCATGAAGGGCTATGCTAGGTTCTCTGTGAGAGTGGCCACAATTCTCCACCTGTCCCTGTAATCAAGCCCTTTGCGATATGACTTTGCAGTTCCTTTCTGCAAGCGGTGGAGTTTATTTCTTCCCATCTTGTACTTGGACTGGCTTGTAACTTGTAACTGGCTTTGTAACTTACACTTGGATGGAAACAACAGTGTGACAGTTCAGAGCCTCACCCCAAGAGACCCTGCCTTCTTCTACCCAATTTCTTGGAACGCAACTGCTGCCATGGGACAAGCCTCAGCTAGCCTCCTAGAAGATGAGAGACTCCCCCAGGCCTAATCACCCACCTTCCATTACTCTGGATGACAGCCAGATAACTATCATTCATTTGAGTAATATCACCCAAGACTAGCTAGCTCAAGCTAACCTGCCAGCTGACCCCAGACAGATGTGTAAGTCCAGGTAAGGTCAGCCAAGTTTGTCCAGACCAAAAGAATTCCTCAGCCATGTTGCAGACACATGAAATAAATAAGTGCTTACTGTTTTAAGATATAGGTTTTGAAGCTTTTAGAATGGATTTATTAATTTATTTTTGACTGTGCTAGGTCTTCATTGCTGTGCTGGCTTTTCTCTAGTTGTGGTGCCCAGGCTTCTCACTGTGGTGGCTTCTCTTGCGGAGAACAGGCACCAGGGTGTGACGGCTTCAGTAGCTGTGGCACTTGGCTCAATAGTTGTGGCTTCCAGGCTCCAGAGCACAGGCTTAATAGTTGTGGCACAGGGACTTAGTTGCTTTGCAGCATGTGAGATCTTCCCGGATCTGGGATCAAACCCATGTCTCCTTTACCACTGAGCCACTGGGGAAGCCCTGGGTTTTTTTTTTTTTTTTAAATGTAACCATGACTAACATGCATTATCTAATGTGGTTTCTTTAATAATTTTATTTAGTAACAGTGATCCCCATTTTATAGATGGGAAAGTTGAGGCTCAAAGAAGTAAAGCCTTGTTTGAAGTCATCCTGCTAGTAATCCCAGAGCTAAAATTCAACCCAGGTTTTTCTGACTCCTCCGTGATTTTTTGAGGTAGCTGAAGAATCTTTAATACTGGAGTGGCAAATAGGCTTCGTTTCACTTGTCAGTGTTAGCTGGAAATGTCTGCCTGTAATGTAGTGTGGATAAGAAGACGCAGGGGGAAATAGATTACTTTGGTTGATTAGTGATGTCTGCTGTGGATGGTGAACACAGACGCAGCAGTGAGTGCTATGCATTTTTCATGGGAGTCTTGTGGATACCCAGACCCATGTTATGAGAGAATTTTAACTGACATATCAGGATTTGTCCCTGAGGCAGAGCTGGGTGCTCTTACCTACAATGACCACGAACTCTTGTTTTATGCTCAGGCTCAATGTCTTCTAGCTGTCAGCCCTGCTGCCACTGCTACCCAGTCCAGGATAATAAAACATACTTCACCTTTTAAGATTGGTGTTAGACTTAACAGAGATAATGGATGAAAAAGTGTTTAATTTCCAGGCAAAAATGATGGCTAAAAGACACTTGAATCACTTTCCTCTCTCGAGATCAGCTCAAGACAACTGGAATATAGGAGGATGTTTCCCTTGAATTTTTGTTGAAATCAGAAATTGCCACAGCTCCAAACCAAGAACACTGAAGCCTTTTTGCCCAAATACTGTGAAACCTAGATCATTGCCCGGAGGAAACAGAATCTCTGCAAATATTCCTAGTATGTTTTGTAGGTAGGAAAGTTGAGGCTTTGAAGGATATATCCCAAACCTGAAAACTTTACCCAAAAGTCTTTGGCTTAGAGTGCTGGAATCATCATAACCTTCCTAATGGCTTTGCAGGGGCCACACTGACCACTGGGTGTCAAACACGGAGCTGTGTTCCCACAGCAAAGGAAACAACTGATGTGGTAAAATAGTCTAAGATGACAAACCCAAATGAAAGCTGTGGTCTCCCCGAGCCATCCCTCCCACTCTTTCCCATGCTTCCTTCCCACAAAGAGCTGGCCCCACTCAAAATTGAGGTAAGAAGAAACCAACACCGGAACTGTGCTTAGATGTTGCCAAAAGGGAGAAAACGAACATAAATGAAAACAGATGAGCAAAATACAAGAGGAATTCTCCAAAGAAGCAGGGGAAAACAATTGCTCTTTACAGCCTTCATCAATTTCAAATGACACAATGCCTCTTCAAGAGACTCAAATAAGGACTTTCCTGGTGGTCCAGTGGTTAAGAATCTGCCTGTCAATGCAGGGATATATGTTTAATCCTTGGTCTGGGAAGATTCCACATGCCATGGGGCAGCTAAGCCCATGTACCACAACTGCTGAAGCCCGTGTGTCCTAGGGCCCATGCTCTGCCATTAGAGAAGTCACCACAGTGAGAAGTCCATGCACTGCAAATAGAGAGTAGCCCCCACTCACCATAGCTAGAGAAAACCAGTGAGCAGCAACAACGACCTAGGGCAGCAATGTTGTGCTATGCTGTGACTTAGTTGTGTCCCACTCTTTGCGTGCAACCCATGGACTGTAGCCAACCAGGCTCCTCAGTTCATGGGGATTGTCCAGGCAAGAAGACTGCAGTAGGTCATCATGCCCTCCTCCAGGAGATCTTCCCAATCTAAGGACTGAACCCAGGTCTCCCACACTGCATTTCATTAAAAATTAAAAAAAAGATGCAAATAAGAAATATAATAATGAAAATAAGTGATTATAAAAGAGTGAAAATTAAGCTGGTAAAATAGTGAAGATCAAGCTGGTGGTTCTCGGGAATGAAATAGAAAAAAAAAAAACACAGAGGCGATTAAACCACATTATAAACACCAACAAATAAACCTTGTATGAGACAAATGATATAAAAATTTTCAAAATTATACTAAAACAAAAATCTGGAAATAAAGTCATGAATCTGCAGGTCCAAAGCACACGCAATCTTCCCAGAAAAACTAGCGAAGAAATAACAGCTCTAAGACAAATCTGAATGAAACAATTGAACTTCAGAAATAAAAGGTTCATCTGTTCATCTAGGTAGGAAAATCAAATCACAACGTAGGCAGAAATCAGATTGGCACAAAAGATCTCCACAGTAATGCTAGAACACAGTGGAACAATGTCTCCAAAATCTGAAGAAAAGAAAATACAACTCCTGAATTTTATACCCAGCCAAGTTGTCTTTCAAGTAAAAAGGTATCAGGGACATTTTCACATAGGTGGAGCTAAGGAAAAAACATTCATGAGTCTTTCTGGAGAAAAATATTCTATTAACAAAAAATTAAAAGTAAAAAAGAAATATGGAAAGGCAAAAATAGAGTTAAAAATTAAAATAAGAAGCAAGGAAGGAAGGAAGGAAGAAAGGATTGGGGTTGAGAAATGATTCTATTTAAATGCAAAACTCACTCTAAATTGCCATGAGAACTGTGCTTCCATAACAGCATGAAACAGTTGTAAACCCTGAAAGGTAATAATAATGTTTTAAGGTATAGTATAAGTGCACTAATTTCCTAACTTTTATTACTAGGGAATCAACACATTGAGTCTAAACTAAAAACATACAGTTTTTTTTTTTAAAAGCATGACCATAACATCTTAATTTTTTTACTAGCTTTCTTCTTAACTACAGAAATATTTTTAGGAAAAAAAAGTATCATGAAGCAATATTTCTCTGAAGTTATTACTTATTTCAGTTTAACCTCAATTTTAAATTATTCTGTTCAATTTAAGTAAAATTATATTTAACAACCTTTTATTAAAAACAGAGTATATAATTTCATTTTTCCTCAACTATTTTTCTTTCTAGGCTACACATATGCACAGAGAGGTGCCTAGAATGAGATTCATCTAATGTTGATCTTATTTTTTTGGTAATAGTCTATATTGCTTAAATGTATACACTATACATTTGCCATTTTTACCAAATTAAAATTCATTCTTTTAGAATTATTTTGGTGGCATCCATCAGATCTCAGATTGTGTCTTGCTCTATGAAATGAAAGCTGGTGTTTTGACAAAAGTGGGGTTTTAGGGGATATCTTAGCAGACACTACAAGAGGATATCAGAGGGCCGCAGGGAGGAAGAGCTGAGAGAGGGCCTCTCTGAGAGGGTGAGAAGCAGATGGCCAGTTTTGAGGTGACCCTGGGGACAGTGGGCACAGTGCAGTGTTGCCTGAACGCCATGACTAAGGTGATGTTTATCTCTGTATTTGCCATCCAAGTGTGGGAGAAGGGAAGGGACCTATGGACTCCTGCTTAGCTGACATTTACTATAAGCCCACTCTGTAGGAACCTGTTTAGGTCTGGACTATAATTACAGATGACAGCTTTTCACACTCAAGCTGGCTCCTTCCAATCCATTTCTCTGCAAACCCAGTTGCACCACTCTGTCCCCACCTGTTGAAACCCTTCCCTGGGTTCCTCTTGTTCTCAGCCCAACAAGAGGTCAGATCACTTGCCCAAAGTCACAGAGTTAGTAACTGGAAGATGCGGGATTTGAATTCGGTCAGTCTGGCTCCAGAGTCCATGGGTTTTGTAGCAAAGGCTCTGAGTGTGTCATATTTCCCACCCCACCTAGCCAACAGGCCCCAATTCTTCTCTTACACTGGGGAAGCATAAATTGAGGGGGTTTCATTTTGGAAGAGATGGGTGGGTTTGGCATCTCTCCTTTGGGTCCTTCTCTCCTCTTTTTCCCACCCCCCAACTTTCATAATGAAGTTAAGAGTGGTTGGTAGTAAGGGACTGGCCTGGGAGTGATGAGTTAAGGATATGAGTCTTGTGACCTCCAGTAAGTAAAACAGGTTTGCTCAAGAGCATTAATTAGTTGATCCTTCCTTTCACTCATGGGCCCTGGTGGTTTCTCCTAGGGTGCTGATCAGCCAGGGAGACAGATCACAGGGGCATGGATAGTAAGGATAATAAGTGGGTGGTACAGGTGGGGCTGACTCCGTTTCAGCTGAGACTTCAAACACAGGGGAACTTTTGGGATGGAGAGTTGGGGAAGAGTATTCCAGGCTGTGGACAAACAGGAAGCTGTGGAAGTTGTGGTGAGAAGGCTGGCTTTTATTCTAAGTGCAGTGGGAGGCCACTGGAACATTTTAAGCTGGGAGGCACGTGATCTGATTTACTTTTTAGAATATTACCCAGGCTGCCTGGTGGAAGTGGGAGGTGGGAGGCAGGAGAGGAACCAGTGGGAGGAGGTTCCATGGTTGTTCCGTTTCCAACTCACTCTCCTGCCTTCCTCTTTGCTTCCAGGCTGGCCTGGGGCAGTCAGTCCTGGGGCCTGGTCCTTCCTCCACTCCAGGCTTTAGAAGCTGGAATTCGGGGCTGCTATGTCCTGGGAGGCAGAGATGTGGGGCCCTGGAGAAACACATGCCTAATTCTCACTCAGCCCTTCTGACCCTCAGAATCACCTCCTCAACAGCCATGTCATGTTTGCACAAACACAGGGGGTGCAAAATGGCTAATTTGATGACAGTCTTTGGCATTTGTACAATCCCTGACCTCAGCTTGGCCTCCTGTGCCCTAGAGGGAGAGAGAGGACAGGAATGGAGTGTGAACCTAATGTGCCAGGAAACTGCCTTCCTGGGCTCCCCATTTCCTTTTCTATGTCCCAATGCCTTGCTCTAGCATCTCAGAGTGGTTTCCACCCAATCACAAATTCATTTGTTTTTCATACAAACCCTGTGAGGTCCATGATTATGTCCACCTGTCAGGTGTGGAAACTGAGCCTGCGGAGGGGAAGTCACTGGTTTGGATCACTACCCAGTTGGTAGAGGCTCAGTTCTGTAATGACTATGTGACCTTGGGTGAGACACTTAACCTCTCCTGGGGTCTGACTCTTGCATGGTGCAATGGAGAAGTTCAAGTGGATTAGGATACATTTTATACACCTGAGAGGTGAGAGAGATTACTGTGAGCCTGGGTATCATTGTTACCACTGAACACCCTGGGCTCAGCAGGAAGCTCTTCTTTATCTCCCTGGCACCGATTCTCCAAACCAAAGCCCCCAGCAGGCGAGCAACTAAAAGCTAAATGACTTGTCTTTATTAATATCCCTCCCACTGCTTGCTGTCCTCCCTGTGGCCTGAGTAAGGAAAACCCATTCCTGCTTCTGGGAGCTCCAAGCCTTGCCAGATCCCGAGGTTCCTTAGAATCCCAGCATGTCAGAGCTGGATTCAGTTTCTGTCAGACTCTCACTTTCACTGTGTCAGTGGGGAAACTGAGGCCTGAGGGTAAATAATAATAGTAGTAATAATAAAATGCTTGTGTCATTGCTTTCAGTTACAGATGGTGAGAAGAAAATTCACATCAAACTGACTTCAGCACGAAGGAGAAGTATTGACATAGGTAACTGAAAAGTCAAAGAGGAGGGTTTCAGGAATGGTTTGATCAAGAGCTCAAACAAGGTCAGAGTCTCACTCTCTCTCCCTGCACTGGTTTTGCCCTATCGGCTCCATCCTCAGACTTTGAATGGTAGTAAAATGTTGCAGCATCCTTTTTGCTCCCTAAGGCTCAATTTCAGAGGCAAAGCACCAGCGCTTCAGTCTCAGCATCCCCAGTTAGTGTTTCATTGCATCTCATTGGATCTTATCAGGGCCATGTGACCATCCTTGAGCCATTAACTGTGGTCAAGTTAGTGTAAATCCTTGACTGGTTGGGACTACCCAGAACCACAGACTGAGAGTAGAAGGAGGGGTTACCTTTGGTAACCTCAACAACTCAAGGACTGCTGTTGGAATAAAAGGACTGGAGCAGCAAAGAACTGATACCTGCTGGAGTGCACACACTGGGTGGAGCACGTGCTGCCACAGGTGCTGGTCTAAGTACTTGGCATCCAGGACCACAGATTTCCCCAGCAAGCTGCCAGGTGAGCATCCTCAAGAGGAAGAAATTGAAGTCAGAGCGGGAGGTGACCTACCTAAGGCATAGCTGGGAATGGTTCAAAGTCAGGAACCCAGGTGCATTTCAGAACAGTTACCACTGGAGGTAACTGGGGCTCAGTCCCAGGGAAGAATGCAAGGAGACATTCTAGAACATGCCTGCTGGCTATCCTACAGGGGTCCTCCAGGTCCTCAACCGTCCCTGGTGGAAGGCTGTGTGCCTGGCATACAGGCCGAGAGAAGGCCTCAGATGGAGACTTGCAGGTACTTGCTGGACCACTCAAGTGGTAGGGTCTGGGGTATGTTGAGGGGATGTGCCTGGGACCTGGGCAGCATCTTCTGAGCATATGATTGACAGAGGGGGAGGGAGTCTTCACACTCCTTTCCAGATTCACCTACCCCTTCCTGACCACCCCTAACCCACAGAGAAGTTGATTCATCAGAACCACAGTCACTGGGGACAGGGTTACTGTGCTACAGGCCAGAGGCTATGTAGCCTTTCTTTTCCACTTTCTGCAACTCCCACGTGGTGGGCAGATGTAGGCAGGGCTCACCTCTCCTTGTCTACTTTGTCCAAAAAACGACTGGGTAAGTTAGGTCAGAGACTGCAAACTTGGTCCTATGTCCCCCTTCCCTTCTTGAACGTCCTTCCCTCTTGTATAGTCAGCCAAATGTAAACTAATCTCAAAACTGACATCTGAGTGGACTTCCCTGGTGGTGCAGTGGTCAAGAATCTGCCTGTTAATGCAGGGGGCACAGGGTCGATCTCTGGTCTGGGAAGATTCCACATGCCTGGGAGCAACTAAGCTCTCCAGCTGCAACTACTGAGCCTGTGAACCTAGAGTCCTAGAGCAGCGAGGGAAGCCACTGCAAGAAGAGTGGCCCCCACTCACCGCAACTAGAGAAAGCCCATGAATAGCAAATGAAGACCCAAATGCAGCCCCAAAAAACCCCCACCAAACTCCCCCAAAATTCACATAGGAGGAACATAAGAGTCTCCATCTAGATTTTGAGCTTAAGCTAGAAACACCTAGAAGAGGCATAGTCAGGAGGTAGGAGAACACAGCCCGCACAGAAAGACCCAGAGCAGAAGGCAAGAGAAACCGTGGATTTGGCAAAATGTGGCCTTGTCATCATGGCTGGATTGCAGGGACACCTTTAAGTGGGCTGCCAAAAATTCCATGGGGCTGTGAACCCCAAATATTGAGAACCATCCTGGCCTTGCCAGGTGGGCAACCTCCCCTTTATTTCTGGGCTGCTGGCTTGCACAGCCATCCTGGTAGGAGGGATGACATGCCCCCCATCCCTGAGCTGGCCGTCCCCTGACACCATCCCCTGATTTCCTTTCGTCACTGGTCAGGGCTCCGGGTCCATGGACGTCCGTGAAGACCTGGAGGAGTCAGAACTGTGGTTCTGCTTTTCTTCCTTCTCTGTAGCCTCAGCCACCTTGTTCTCACCCACACATCAGGCCAGCGCTCCGGGTTCATAATTTCAAAGCCCTTTTCACTTTCCTAGGTCAGAATTTTATTGCTTTTGGCCAAAAGCCACTTTGAAATTTACCAAGTGAAGAGTAGGCACAACACAGTCTTTAGAGTAAATAATGGGCTCAGGATGGAGCGCGTGGGGCTGATTCCATGGTTCCATCTGGACTGATTCTACCCGCTCTTCCGCAGCCCCGACCCGACCCGGGTGGCAGACACAGCCCGTCGGGTGGGGCTGTGATTTCTCTCTTCCCGATAAGCGTGGAGCCAGGGGCACCATTATGGCCAAGGGACTGCTGGAGGCCCTGGCAGAGGCAGAGACAGAGGGCTGGAGGATGGTCAGTGACGCAGGGGTGAGGGGGTGCGGGGCTGAGCGCCTCCATGTCCACCACCTGCTCTGTCCCTGGTGAGGCCGTGTGCATTGTGGCTGGGATGCAGACCCCAGTGCCTCAGTGTCCCCAGCCAGGACCCTTGCGGCTGCAGGGAGGGTTCAGTGAGGCAATGAAGAGGGAGTCCAGAAGCCTGGCACAAGTCAGCGTCCAGGAATCTTGAGCTCAGGGCTTCTGTAACTTTCCATCAGCCCCTCAATCTCCTGAGGATGCAAAGTTAGGAAGCAAGTTTCGGCAGTGGTTTTGTCTCTCACGGAACCATGAACCTGGGCACTGGGGTGAGATCTGGGGGCTGTATGGGAGTAGAGCCAAGGTTCAGGCCCTGACTGACCGGGTCCTGTGGGTCTGTGGGCATGTGGGTCCCATGGCCGGATCGAGGCTTGGCATGGACAGAGGTGGGGCTGTATATGGGGTGGTGGAGCACTGCTGGGGTGGCTGAGTCACAAACACCCAGGGTTTCTGGATTCCTTCCTGGGGCTGCAGGACTTGGAAGCTAAGTCCCTCCTAGGGAGCCAGCCTGAGCGAGTCAGCAGGGCCCTCCCCACCCAGGACTCCCCAGAGGCTGTGCCCATCAGAGTCCTCCATCCAGGGTTGGGGTCCATGGAGAGAAAAGGGAGTGGGGCTGGAGCTGAGAGCAGAGACTGGACAATCATTCCCCCTCTGAGCCTCACCTGACACCCCGAGAAGGGCAAGAGTTGGTTCTGGCCACAGGACTTCTGGGAAGAGGGCATGGGGGGGGCGCAAGGATGGAGATTGGCCAGGGCTGGCACTGATGGGAGGGTCTGGGAGGAGGTGGGAACGGAGGGAACTAACTGGGACAGTGGTGTCCAGAGGTTGGAGCGAGGCAGACTCACCCAGGGAGGTGGTTAAATACAGATTCCCTGGCCCCACCCCTTCCCAGAGGTTCCAGTGTCCGGGTCTGGGGAGGGTCCTGGGAACCTACATGTAAATAAGCCCCTCCCTACTCCGGACACTTTGGTGTCCCGGGGGTGTCTTCTTGGGATTTGGGCTGGAATTGGAGGACCCTGAGTGGGCCAGGGTCTGGCAGGTGACAGGTGAAGGTGTGGAGGGGTGCAGAGCTCATGGAATGGGGAGAAGAGGGCTTTACTGGAAAGGCAGGTGGGCCTGCCTCTGGGTGACATCTGTCACACAGAACTCATGGACCAGCAGTGGTTCTGTGTGATTTGCCCCTTTGAATCTGGTTGGGGCTGATCTCGGGCTGCTTTGACCAGTAGGAGATGACAGAAGTGATGCTGGACTGGTTTCTGGGCCCAAGCAGTTCCCTCTTCCTGCCTCTCATAACCATCCCTCTGGGGGAGGCCAGAGTTAGGTCGTGTTTGACGGGCTGGGAGGGAGCCCAGGAAACCATGGGAGGGATGGCTTGGGGAGAGTGATGCCCGCTGGCCCCAACTGTGGCAGCTGAGCCATCCCAAGTGACACACTTGGTGAGGGAAGGTGGTGCTTGGTGCTTCGCAGCCCCAGCAGGCCTGTTGGGGGAAGAACTGAAGCCGCTGACAACCAGAACCGAGGCCCAGACACACGGCCCCACTCGGCCGTGCCCCACTGAGCCGTGCCCCACTGGGCCGTGCCACACTGGGCCATGTGCCACTGGGCC
>ML660197.1:7596571-7720780 GCA_007570785.1 Antilocapra americana
GCCGTGGGCTGTCACTGCAGCCGCCTGTGCTGTCTTCCATGTGCCAAGTTCCTGGCCCTGAAAACTGTGAGCAAAATCTTAAGCCACTGACTTTCAAAGCCATCTGTTTTACAGTGACAGAGAACCAGAACACCTGGATGAGCCTGGTATTCCATCTGTAAAAATGAGGGAAATAACACAGCCCTGGGAAGTCAGAGTCAGACACTTGAGGACACTTGAGATTCAGCTCTGCCACTCAGCACCGAGCCGGCTCTGTCAAGGGCCACCTCATCTGGAAGCTGCTGTTGTTCAGTTGCTAAGCTGTGTCCCACTCTTTGTGACCCCATGGACTGCAGCACGTCAGGATTCCCTGTCCTTCACTATCTACCCAGAGATTGCTCGAACTCATGTCCTTTGAGTCAATGATGCCATCCAGCCATCTCATTTTCTGTCCTCTCCTTCTCCTCCTGCCTTCAGTCTTTCCCAGCATCAGAGTCTTTTCCAGTGAGTCAGCTCTTCGTATCAGGTGGCCAAAGTATTGGAGCTTCAGTTTCAGCATCAGTCCTTCCAGTGAATCTTCAGGGTTGATTTCCTTTAGCATGGACTGGTTTGATCTCCTTGCTGTCCAAGGGACTCTCAAGAGTCTTCTCCAGCACCTGGAAGTGGAAGTTAGTATTAGCGCCTGTCTCCTTTGGTTTTGTCAGGATTAAGGGCTAATCCATTTGAAGTGCTTAGAACTGTGCTGGCCTATATCTCAGACTAACAGATGCTGACCGTGATTGTCACCCAGTACCACACATATGACTGGGTTAAATTAGAACTCGTTGGGGCCAGGTGCCCAGTAAGCACTCAGTGTACATGTTATGTTGTCAATAAGGATGCATTCCATATCCAGACCAAACTAACTAAAAAATGATATGTATACCCCAGTGTTCATAGCAGCATTATTCACAAGACCAAGACATGGAAACAATCTCAATGTTCAGCAGCAGGTGAATGGATAAAAAAGATGTGATATAGGTTTCCCTGGTGGTCTAGTGGTTAAGAATCCACCTGCCGATGCAGGGGTCGTGGGTTCAGTCCCTGGTGCAGGAAGATCCCACATGCTGAGGAGCAACTAGGCCTGCATACCACAGCTACTGAAGCCTGTGCTCTGCAACAAGAGGGGCCACTGCAAAGAGAAGCCCGCACACTGCAACTAGAGAAAGCCCGTGTACAGCGATGAAGACCCAGTGAAGCCAAAAATAAATAATAAATAAATCTTTTTAGAAAAACACACACATTCATAAAAAGAAGATGTGTTATATACATATACAATGGAATACTGGAGAAGCAAATGGCAACCCACTCCAGTATTCTGGCCTGGAGAATCCCATGGACAGAGGAGCCTGGCAAGCTATGGTTCATGGGATTGCAAGAGCTGGACACAATTTAGAGACTAAAACCACCACCACCATAAAAAAAAGAATAAAATATTGCCACTTACAACAACATGGATGCTCTAGAGATTATCATATTAATTGAAGGTGGAGAGCGAAAGACAAATACCATATGATATCACTTATATGTGAAATCTACAATATGACACGAATGAACCTATTTACAAAACAGAAGCTGACTCATAAAAGCAGAGAACAGATTACCAAGGGGCAGGGGCTGTGAAGGAGGGATGGACTGGGAGCTTGGGATTAGCAGATGCAAACTAGTATATACAGAACGCATGAACAATAAGGTCCTACTGTGTAGCACAAGAAAACTATATTTAATATCCTGTGATAAACCATAATGGAAAAGAATATGAAAAAGAATGTGTGTATACGTATAACGGACTCACTTTACTGTACAGCAGAAATTAAAACAACATGGCAAATCAACTATATTTCAATAAGAAAAGATGTACTTACTGACTGACTGAGCACCTACTATGTGCCAGACCATGTCCCAGGAGCTTGGGGTCACAGCAGAAACAAACATACCAAGATCTGCCTGTGATGGAGCAGGAGGAAAGTGGAGGGGGATGGCAAACTGGTGAAGTCCCCCCACCCCACAGTTGTGTGACTGTGCAGACCTTGAGAAAAGCAAGGCGGAGGTGAGGGAGTTATTGAGTGAAACTGCCCTGAGGCCCAGGGAGGGTGTGGCTCTCCCATGGACGTGCAGATTTGCTGTCCAGCCCTGTCTGCCCTTTCACACTCTGTGACCCTCCAGCAGGGGAAGCAAGAGCCCAGCTAGCCCCTGCTGGGCGGTGCCCTTGAAAATAAGCTGAGTTTCCTGGTGACCCATATGAAGAACATACGGCTTGGAAAGTGTTATTCCAACAGAATTATCCGAACCTTTTATCATCAGAGCCGGAGTCTCACAGCAGACATCTGGTGAAGGTGTCAATTGTCATAATTAATTAAACCTTCCCCAGATTCCTGGCACCACACTTGTCAGCAGGAGCCACCTGCCTCCTCTGCAAGGATAGAGGATGGAGAGGGATTGACCCTGTGCCTGGGTGCAGTCCCCAGCTGTAAGAGCTCAGGGGTCTCTGTGGCTCCTGGCAGCTGAAGAGGAGCAGCTTCATCCAGGGGAGGCGGTGCTTATTCCTTACTCTTCAAGTTTATGCCTTCAGAGACCTCAGTGCAGGGGCTGTCTTCAGACAATAATAACCAAAGTGTAACAGTAATGGTGATACAGCTCTTGTATGCTGAGAGCCTACTGTGTGCTGTGTGCCCATCTCTTCAGTCCACTGCTGCACTCCAGTGTCTAGATCGGTGCTGGCCCATGGTAGCTGCTCATCAGAGGATGAGTGGATGGGAGGCTGGGTGGGTGGGTGGGTGAGTCAATGAATTTAAGAAAAACATTCCTTAACTCAAATATTCCTTGACTCCTGGTCTTCTCTGGTGGCTCAGAAGGTAAAAGAATCCACCTGCAATGCAGGAGACCTGGGTTCAGTCCCTGGGTCAGGAAGATCCCTTGGAGAAGGGAACAGCCACCCACTCCAGTATTCTTGCCTGGAGAATTCCATGGACAGAGGAGCCTGGTGGGCTATAGTCCCTGGGGTCACAAAGAGTCGGATGCGGCTGAGCGACTAATGCTTTCGTTGTCCTTAACTCATACGAGAGGAACTGGCATATACGTCCATGTTTCCTCTCTGTGCACTTTGCCAGGGTGACAGCTCTTCTGGGGGAATCTTCTGTGATCTCAGTCACTTCACAGGCTGGTGGGAGGGAGGGCAGTTCCTGGGGAGGAGCCACTCGGTCTAAGAGGCAGGCTGGTGGGCAGGCAGAGGGCCCTGCAGGGTGGCCGGAGGGCAGGAAATGCTCAGGGACGTTGAAAGCCAGAGCCTGGTGTTCAAACCACCCATAGAGCTGGGGAGAAGGGGAAAGGATGCGGGTGAATCAGAGGAGGGGCTGCAGGCCCCAGGTCCACGCCAATAGTTGTGTGACCCCAGGCCTGTCACCTCCCCTATTGGGCCTCTTTTTTCAGGAGTAAATGGCAGCGCCCTCACTTGGGGTCCAGCTCCAGGGCTGCTTTGAAGATGAAGGGAAGCGGCAGGAAAGAACGTGGGGGTGCTTTGAATCAGGGCTCAGTGCTCCAGGAGGGAAAGGGGCTGACTTTGGCTTTCCTGCAAGTGCTACCCCTCTGCCAGCAGCCTGCTCTCCCCCTGTGCAGAACTGACTGGGGCCCAGGTGGGCTGGGAAGGTGCCTCTGAGAAGCTCTTCACAGTGGGCAAGGAATGAGACCAAGGCCTCAAGAAAGACGGCCACCTGCCTTGGGGTGACATGGTGCCCTGAGGTACGGGCTCCTGCTCCATCTCGTATCAAGGCAGGAAGTGTGCCTGGAGTCGCAGGCTTCCTGCGGAACCCCTGCTGCTTTCCAGGCTCACTTCCTGCAGGAGGCCACTGCTAACTTTCCTCCTTCCTGCCCAAGCCTGGCTGAATAATGGAGTGCAGTGTGGGGCCCTTCCGTCAGGGCAGAGGGCAACTATGGTATAAAACGGGGCAGAGGGCTGGTGAGGAGACAGAGCAAAAAGAGGGTCAGAAGCTGGAGAGGCTTCCTTCAGGAAGCTTCCTGAACTTGCTCCAGGAGCTCCTACTCTGTCCCTCCCTTAGGGCATATCTCTGCCTGAAGTTTTCCCCTGTCTGTGTGTGGGTGAAAGAGGCAAGAAAAAGTAAGAGAAAAGGGAAAAAGTTGGCCTAAAACTCAACATTCAAAAAACTAAGATAATGGCATCTGGTCCCATCACATCATAGAAAATAGCTGGGGAAACAAAGGAAACAGTGAGAGACTTTAATTTCTTGGGCTCCAAAATCACAGCAAATTGTGACTGCAGCCATGAAATTAAAAGATGCTTGCTTCTTGGAAGAAAAGCTATGATCAACCTAGACAGCATATTAAAAAGCAGAGACATTACTTTACTGACAAAGGTTCATCTAGTCAAAACTATGGTTTTTCCAGTAGTCATGTATGGATGTGAAAGTTGGAATCTACAGAAAGCTGAGTGCTGAAGAACTGATGCTTTTGCACTGTGGTGTTGGAGAAGACTCTTGAGAGTCCCTTGGACTGCAAGGAGATCCAACCAGTCCATCCTAAGGAAATCAGTCCTGAGTATTCATTGTAAGGACTGATGTTGAAGCTGAAACTCCAATATGTGAAGAACTGACTTATTTGAAAAGACCCTGGTGCTGGGAAAGATTGAGGGCAGGAGGAGAAGGGGAGGACAGAGGATGAGATGGTTGGATGGCATCACTGACTCAATGGACATGAATTTGAGTAAACTCCAGGAGTTGGTGATGGACAGGGAGGCCTGGCATGCTGCAGTCCATGGGATTGCAAAGAGTTGGACATGACTGAGCGACTGAACCGAACTGTATGTGGGTCTGTCCTCTCAACCCCAGAGGGGAGGAGCTCAGAGGTGGGAGATCATCCGTCATCATGAGCCAAAAGTCTGCACTGATCATCTGCTACATCCCAGGGCAGACTTCTAGGGGCTTCAGCTGCAGTGCTGAGTGACTCAGACAAAAATCCCTTCCCTGGACAGTTACTGAGTTTGGGATGGACATGCACACGCTGCTGTATTTAAAATGGATAACCAACAGTATATGGCACATGGAACTCTGCTCAATAAAAATTCCCCTCCCTTAAGTGTCTATTAAACAAATAAACCCACAAATAAATACATGATTATCATTCGTGTTATGTACTCTGAGGAAAAGAAATAGAACTGTAGAAGATAAAACCTTGTTTAGATGGGAGATGGTGGTCATTGAAGGTTCTCTGAGGATATGACATCTAATTTGATGTGAGGAAGGAGAGGGCCCTCCAGGTGGAGGGAGAAAGAGGGAGACCTTCTAGTCTCTGTGGCCATGAAGAGCGGGGATCTGATCTGAGAGCAGAGAGATGCAGGGAAGGGTTTCCAGCCAGGAAACAATGGGGCGGTACCCTGAACCGATGACTCTGCGGAAGGATGGCAAATGGGGGACAGGTGTGAAGTGGGGAGATCAATGGGGAGGCCATGGGGTCACAGTGGGGAGGACTGGGCTGGAGTTGGAGGAGGGAGATGGACAACAGGGGAGCTGTGTCAAATGCAGCTGTTGGTTGGATTGATGAGTGGCTATGACATGGTGGGGCATGGTGATGGTCGTGGGTGAGGGGATGGCAAGCTGCTCCCCTCATCCCTCCAGGACCCCTGTCAGCCCAGGCTCCTGGATCAAGTCAGCCCCCATCCTCATGCTCTAGGATCCCTGACCCTGTATGTGGCTTGAAAAGTGCCAAACCCTAGATACTCCCCCCATCAAGGTCCTTTTTCTGGGGCTGGAGGTGGGTCAGGAAGGAGTCAGGTGTGGGTATGAGGGACTGGTGTCCTGGCTCTCCGTGTCCTGACGGGGTGGGTGACCTTGGGCAAGAGTCTCCTCTGAGACCCCCAGGGGAGAACAGCTGCAAGAGGGCAAAGGGGTCTGGGTCAGGTGACCCCAGGGAGGCTTGAGACCCTGCCCTCCCGGTGTGGCCTCAGTTGGGAGGAAGGGTTAATGCGTGAGGTGCTCTGACGGTGCTGCTGGCCTGTCTGCTCCTCCTCTCCTATGATTAATCCAATTTGGTAAAGCGGTATTTACGCTGGAAATTTGTCATTTCTGATGGGAAAGGAATAGAAAAATAAATGGAAATTGTCAGAATATGTATTAGGGTGGGTGTGGAGTGGAGCAGGGGCTGCCCACCTGGCCTCCCCATTGGGTAATTTATAGGACCAAGAAATTAGCCAAGTTCCTGTTTCTGCAATTGTAGGATTAAGAACCAGGGGGAAAGGGGGGGAGGGGGGATGCTCGGGGATGGGGAGGTGAGACAGAAGGGCAGGGCCCATATGTGATGACACAGAACCCAGGGGATTTGGGGAGGCGCAATGAGGCTCCCTCCTTCCATTGCTGGGCTGGGAAGGATCCTGAGCGGTCTGGCTCCCCAGGAAAGAGTGGTCTTGGCTGATCCAGGGTCCACTCATCTGGGGAAGGTAGTCCCCACCCCCTCCAGCTGCCTCTCTGCTTCAGGCAGAGGGCCCACCAGTGAGAGGGCCCATCTCACAGGGGGTCTCTGTTGGGACACTGTGATGATACCTTATGGTGAACGGTGTCAGATTCGCAATCTCCAAGAAGATTTAACTTCGGGACCAGGGACCAGTCTTGATCACTCAAGAAGCTTCTGACATAGACGTCAGAAGGGGGATAGAGAACACCCCCCTCGAAAGGGAGTTATATACTTTTCCAGTTGGTTATTACAATTGGTTATATAGTTTTTCAATTGGTTATTACAATAAAATCAAAAGAATGTCTCAAGGTTGTGAAGGTCTTCCAAGGCCCACTGCCACAATATACATTATAAGATAATGGGATTAGCCAGAAGGTTTTCAGGAAGGAGAAACTGTTCTCAAGCAGACAAATTGTTTTTCAGTGCAGTCACTCAGTCCCGTCCAACTCTTTGTGACTCCATGGATGGCATCATGCCAGGCCTCTCTGTCCATCGCCAACTCCCAGAGTTTACTCAAACTTATGTCCATTGAGTCTGTGATGCCATCCAACCCTCTCATCCTCTGTCATCCCCTTTCCTCCTGCCTTCAATCTTTCCAGCATCAGGGTCTTTTCAGATGAGTCAGTCCTTCACATCAGGTGGCCAAAGTATTGGAGTTTGAGCTTTCAGTTTCAGCTTCAGCTTTCAGAACTAAGCTTCCTCAGTCCTTCCAATGAACATTCAGGACTGATTTCCTTCAGGATGGACTGGTTAAATCTCCTTGCAGTCCAAGGGACTCTCAAGTGTCTTCTCCAACACCACAGTTCAAAAGCATCATTTCTTCAGTGCTCAGCTTTCTTTATGGTCCAACTCTCACATCCATACATGACTACTGGAAAAACCATAGCCTTGACTAGACGGACCTTTGTTGGCAAAGTAATGTCTCTGCTTTATATGCTGTCTAGGTTGGTCATAACTTTTTTTACAAGGAGCAAGTGTCTTTTAATTTCATGGCTGCAGTCACCATCTACAGTGATTTTGGAGCCACCCAAAAATTAAGTCTATCACTGTTTCCACCGTTTCCCAATCTATTTTCCATGAAGTGATGGGACCGGATGCCATAATCTTAGTTTTCTGAATGTTGAGCTTTAAGCCAATGTTTTCACTCTCCTCTTTCACTTTCATCAAGAAGCTCTTTAATTTTTCTTCACTTTCTGCCATAAGGGTGGTGTCATCTGCCAATGTGAGGTTATTGATATTTCTCTTGGCAATCTTGATTCCAGCTTGTGCTTCATCCAGCCCAGCGTTTCTCATGATGTACTCTGCATATCAGTTAAATAAGCAGAGTGACAACATACAGCCTTGACAGACTCCTTTTCCTATTTGGAACCAGTCTGTTGTTCCATGTCTATGTTAAACTGAGTGATTTGTTGTGTAACCATCAGTTCTGGGCTTAAAGGGAAAAAAAAAATGTTTTAAGTGACTAAGACTAAGGAAGACTCTTGAGAAGACTCTTGGGAGTCTTGGGAGTCTTCAAGGAGATTCAACCAGTCCATCCTAAAGCAATCAGTCCTGAGTGTTCATTGGAAGGACTGATGAAGCTTAGTTCTGAAAGCTGAAGCTGAAACTGAATGCTGAAACGCCAATACTTTGGCCACCTGATGTGAAGGACTGACTCACTGGAAAAGACCCTGATGCTGGGAAAGATTGAAGGCGGGAGGAGAAGGGGACGACAGAGAATGAGGTGGTTGGTTGGCATCACCAACTCCATGGACATGGGTTTGAGTAACCTCTGGGAGCTGGTGATGGACAGGGAGGCCTGGTGTACTGCAGTCCTTGGGGTCGCAAAGAGTTGGACATGACTGAGTGACTGAACTGAACCGAACTGAAGACTAAGGAATGTAGAGAGAAAAGAAATAGACATTTGTCCTTTCCTCCTCCTTGAGAATTCCAGACCCCTATCTGCTTTGAGAGCCCCAGACCCTTTTCTCCGCCTTAGGGACCCTGGACTTCTTATCAACCTGCCTAGGAATGACTCTCTCCGTGAGCTCATGTCTCTGTGAGTTTGTAGGGAGCGGGTCTTCTCAGTAGTTGCTGGGCTCTCCAGAGGCTCCTGACCAGGGAGGACTAGTCTCCCCCAGCTGACAATGGGCTTCCAAAGGTGGGGCTGTGCCCTCCAGTGAGCTAGCGTCTCCTTAGGACAAGTCTTGATGCTGCCATGAGGCTGGGGACTCCTTGTGACAGGTCTCTGAATCTGTCCCCAGGTTGGTGGCTCCTGAGAGAAGATGTGTGTCTCCTTCCTCAGACAGGGCTCCTGAAGTCAGGACTGTCCCTTCGCCCACCACCTGAGGCCTCCCTGAAGGCAGTGGACAAGCCTCCCCAATTAGACAGTCTGTCTTCAGTCCTTATAACTGGCCAGGGGTGGGGGGAGTCTGCTGAAGTCTCAGGGGTCAGGCTGGTTCTGCCCAGACCTGGCAGACATGTGGAAGGAGGGCTGGAGATGGAGAGGAGGCTGCCTGCTGACTCTCAGATCCCTTGGACAAGGGGAAGGGCCTTGTCAAGAGGAAAAGGGCTCCCAAGAGCCCAGGGGACATCAGGACAGGTTCCCACTGTGTCCTCCAGCCCTGGAGGTACCCGGTGGGACAGGACCCTGACAGTGTTTAAAACCCGCTCCTTCCTGATTACTGTGGAATAGGGAGAGCCCAGCACTGGAGGCAGGAGCTCTGGGCTCTGGCCCTTTCATTCATTCACCAAGTATTTTTGGAGCACTTACTATGTGCCTGGCACCCTGCAGGGCAGGAGAGTGCAGCAAGGGCACACACAAAATGTTCTTGCCCCACAGAGCTTGCATCCTTGTACGGGAAATTGATAATAAGTACACCAGTGAACAAATAGGGCTTCTCTGGTGGCTCAGTGGTCAAGAACTCACCCGTAGTGCAGGAGATGTGGGTTTGATCTCTGGGTTGGGGAGATCTCCTGGAGGAGGTAATGGCAACCCACTCCAGTATTCTTGCCTGGGAAATCACATGGACAGAGGAGCCTGGGGGGCTGTAGTCCACGGGGTTCAGAGTCAGACAGGACTTAGTGACTAAACCACAACAGCCACACCTTGCTTATAATGAACAAATAAGCAAGATAACTTCTGAAGTGTTGGATGAAAGTGAAAGTGAAAGTCACTCAGTCGTGTCTGACTCTTTGCAACCCTGTGGACTATACAGTTCATGGAATTCTCCAGGCCAGAATACTGGAGTGGAGAGCTGTTCCCTTCTTCAGGGGGATCTTCCCAACCCAGGGATCAAACCCAGGCTGTGACAAAAATAAAGCAGGATGATGTGGTAGAGAGTGCCTGGGGTGGGGGATTCTTTCTCCAGGGGGTCTGGGAAGACTTTCAGACTTTAGGCTGAGATCTGTGGATGAGAGGTTATCCCAGGTGTCAGGATGATGAATACGATGACCTGGTGCCTTCTTGGAGTCATCCAGGGGTCAGGGTGGCTAGCTGTGGTATATGAGGGGCTGCAGAGCTGTATGAGGCCATGGGAATGGCTGTCATTTCACGCACAACCTCGTGGCCATGGTGAGGACTCTGAAGCTTATTCTTGGAGCAGCAAAAGCCCCTGGAGGATTTCAAGCAGGAGAGTGACCAGCTGTGTATGTTTTTCTGAGGCCACAATCACTGTGGTGGGTAGTGGAGTGCAGAGGAGCACAAAGGAGTAGGGGGATGTGGAAGCACTGAAGGTGTCCAGTGGGGGAGCTGGGGGCCTGGACCAGGGTGCAGGCAGTACAGGTGGGCAGAAGCAAGTGGAACTCAGACTCACTGTGGAGGTCGAACCAACATAACTGGATGATGAACTTGACATAGGTAGTGGGAGGGGCGATTCCCAAGTTCTCAGATTGATGAGCTGGGGGAGGGAGGTGCAGTGTGCAGGCTCAGGGAAGGCTTGGGGTAGGTAGGTTTGAAGAAGAGGAAGTTCTATTTTGGATATGCTGGGTTCCAGCTGCCTCTTAGATGTACAACAGGGGATATCAAACACGCCATGGTGGACACCATACAATGCACCCAATTTTCCTGGTCTCTTCCCAGACGTGTGGGCTTTCCTGGGGGATCGGATGGGAAAGAATCTGCCCGCGATGCAGGAGACCTGGGTTTGATCCCTGGGTCGGGAAAATCCCCTGGAGAAGGGAATGGCTACCCACTCCAGTATTCTTGCCTGGAGAATTCCATAGACAGGGGAGATTGGTGGGCTACAGTCCATGTGGTCACAAAGAATCCAATATGACTGAGCAACTAACACACACACACACACACACACACACACACACACACACACACATACACACACACACACACACACACACACAGAAGTCCCAGACATTTGGGATTGCACACGGCTGCCCAGTTGAACTTGAACAAGGCCACTGACTTGCTTTATGCAATGAAATGTGAGGGAAAGTAACATGCACAGGTGGGGATTTAAGAATCTGTGCACAATTCCCCCTGTCCCTTTTTCTCTCTGCTGGAATGACCAGAAGTACCCCATTTAGGCCCAGCATCCAGGGTCTAGGAGGAAAAATAACATGGATCAGAAGGCCCAGCCAACCAAGCAGGACAGGTGCCATGCGTGAGGAAGAAGCCCTTTTAGTTTTAAGCCACTGAGATTTGGGGCATATCTGTTACCACAGCATATCCTAGCTTAACCTGATGGATATGAAGCTCAGAGTCTGGACCTCAGTGAAGTGCTCCTATAAAATTGGGAGTCTTTAGCAATTGATTTAAAACCCTTCCTTTTTTTTTTTTTTTCAGATTATAAGATACTGGGGTGGGAGACTTTCCTGGTGGTTCAGTTTAGCTCAGTTCAGTAGCTCAATCGTTTCCAACTCTTTGTGACCCCGTGGACTGCAGTATGCCAGGCCTCCCTGTCCATTGCCAACTCCCAGAGTTAACTCAAATTCATGCCCATTGAGTCTGTGATGCCATCCAACCATCTCATCCTCTGTCGTCCCCTTCTCCTCCTGCCTTCAGTCTTTCCCAGCATCAGGGTCTTTTCCAATGAGTTAATTCTTCGCATCAGGTGGCCAAAGTATTGGAGTTTCAGCTTCAACATCAGTCCTTCCAATGAACGTTCAGGACTCATCTCCTTTAGGATGGACTGGCTGGATCTCCTTGCAGTCCAAGGGACTCTCAAGAGTCTTCTCCAACACCGCAGTTCAAAAGCATCAATTCTTTGGTGCTCAGCTTTCTTTATGGTCCAACTCTCACATCCATACATGACTACTGGAAAAACCATAGCTTTGACTAGACGGTGGTTCAGTGGTTAAGAATCCACCTGCCAACGCAAGGCACATGGGTTCGATCCCTGGCTCAAGAAGATTCCACATGTCACGGGGCAACTAAGCCATACACTACCTCCCTAGCCCGTGTGCCGAGAGCCCGTGCTCTGCAACAGGAGAAGCCCGTGTACCACAGCTGGAGAGTAAGCCCCACAGGCCGCAGCTAGAGAAAGCCTGTGAGCGGCAAGGAAGACCCGGCGAAGCCCAAAGCAAAACAAACCAAAGATACTGGTAACGAGAGTAGCGAGATAAATGCCCCTTGCCTTTTCTGCCTCTTGTCACACATCTGCCCAACGGGGTAGCTATCTTCCCCCCAAACCCAGGATCCACCCCGACGTCCCCTCAGAAGCTCAAACTCCCAGACGGATTCTCTGAAGCTCGCCCAAGTCTGCCACCTCCCTGCAACCTCCCCTGTCAGTCTGCCCTTTCAGGCCGGGTGCCTGTGGCTGTGCCCCTCCTCTGCACCCTCACTGCCACTGTCGCAGACACGTCTCCCCGACATGGAGCAGCCGGTGCTGGGTTCAAGCCTGGGGGCTGCTGCTTAATTCATGTGTGAATCTCTGAGCCTCAGGGTGTGGAAAATGGGACCATTATTAATGGGTCAGTTTTGAAGGTTAAACACACTGAAACGCATGAAGGTGCCATAGTCTTGGTCACCAGGGTTACATCACTATTCTATGGTCACTCCTCATCACTAGCCCTCCTGGACTACTTGCTGTCTCCAGACTCATCATCTCTAATCGTGTCCCCATGTTGCTTCCAGAGACAGTGTCCTGAAGCCAGCTTTGACCATGTCACTCTCAAGAACCACCCATGACTCCCAACTGCCTATGTAGCAAAATCCAACCGCCTCACCTTGACATTGGGGGCTTCCCTTCCTCGTCTTCTCCCCCATAGCAGCAAATGGATCCATTTCTTCCCCCCAAAATGTCTTTTAAGCCCCCAGTCAGAGTGGTCTGAGGAGGTGACCTAAGTTCTATTCCCTGCTTTTAGCTGACATTTAATGTTACGCTGGGAAAGTCTTTTGCTCTCTCTAGACCTCAGTTTCCCCATCTGAAAGCAGAGGAGAGGGCAGGGACAGAATTCTTTTATCTAAATGCTTCATTCCAAAGCAGACATTCTGCCTTTGGGAGCCAAGCTTCTGCTCTATTCCCAGCCCAGCTAGGCCTTCCCCAGCTCTACCTGCCCCCATCTTCCCTCTCCCGAAGTGGGAGAGAATTCAGCCCAGTGACCAAGCACAGCTGGGCAGCTGTGGGCCTTCTGGGCTCAGAAATGGTGCAGACGGAGGCAGCTGGGATCCCGCAGGCCTGGGTGATTAAACCTCAGGGAGGTGGGTTCTGATGAGCAGTAAGACTGGACGGATGATTAGACGGAAACTGCTCTGTCCCCAGGATTCAGAGTGTGGGTCCTGGGAGGAGGTGAGCAGAGCTCTGAGCACTGAGGGTGTGGGTGGGGGCCTGTGAAAGAAGGTTGGTGGATAGGCTCCCCTGAGGCCCAGGGAGAGGTCAGCTTGGGGTGGGCAGGCAGAGATGGGGACAGTGACAGTCCCTGAGTTTGTCTTGAATAAAATGCTCACCAACATCATATCCTTTTTTCAAAGTGCTATCTAAGTGTCAGCTATTATTATTATGCTTAATCTTTGTAATTACCCATCATCACATTAAAATATGCTCCCATTTATTGAGCATTTACCTTGCACCCGGCCCTGCTATAACTTCTCCAAGGCTCCTGACTTCGCTAATCTTCATGACACCTCTACAAGACACCTGTTCTTTTATTACTTCCTCTCACTTTATGGATACGAAAATTGTGTGGTTAAGCGATTTACTTCACACAGCTCATAGGTGCTGAGGGCGGGATCTGAATTCAGGCTGTCGGGCTCAGCACCCTGAGTATAAACACGGTGCTGCACGGTCTCCATGTGGACCCCACTGACCCCCAGGTGGGGTCCTTGTTCTCATATGACAGGTGAGGAGAGTGAGGCTAAGGGGCGGGGGAGGACCAGCCCAAGGTCCTACTGGAAAGTTCCACAGTGGAATCTTCACCCTTCGGGGGAGGGGGTGCCTGCCTTATATTCTCTCTGCAAGCCTGACATTTAGAGGGAGGGGGGCTCAAGGGCTCACCCCAGGACCCCCAGGTGGGTGGTCAGTGGAGGGCCCATGGGAGAGGAGTGGGCTCTGTTCGCCGACAGACCTAGGTTCATGCCACTCTGGCTTGTGGCTCTGGGCCAGTCACTAAACTGTTCTGAGCCTCAGTTTCCTTCCCTGTAAAATGGGGCAGTGGCAGCTTGTTGGGAGACTGGGAACTGAGGCAGGCATAGGTGTTGAGCAGTAGTAGGTGCTCAGGAATGGCTGTGCCTTCCCATCCCTCTTGGAGCTGAGGCTCCTGCAGGGTGGCCCCAGCACTGGGCCTGACGGGCCCTGCTATGGCCCTGAGCTCCCACTGGGGAGGGCTGGGGGTGGGAGAAGAGGCCTGGCTAGAGCCCACGAACTACCTCCTGGGAGGATGCACAGGTCTCTCCAGGGAGGGCCTCTGGGCCCCCAGCTAAGGCAAGTCTAATGCCTCAGCCCTGCTGCCTGGACCCTCGGACTGACTCCTCATGACCCACGGTCATGCCCTGTCACCTCTCATCACGCTGTCCCTTCACCGTGCCCCCAGTACTAATAACTAACCCTCCCAGGGCACTCACAGCCCATCTCACATAATTTTCACAACTAACAATCTTTGCAGGAGGAACAGTCTCTGTGCCCAGTTGGAGACGAAGAAAAGAGATTTGGAGAGGGGAAATAAGCAACCAGGAGGTAGGCAGAGGAGCCCACCTTCCTCCACGACACTTGTTGTTACCCCTAGGCAGACTTGCAGCTGCCCCCCATCACCCATTCCCAGGTACCTTCACTTGACTCCCTTCCCATGCCCTGCCCCTAACAAAATGCCACTTGCCCACTGCCCATCCCCATCACTGCACGCGCACACAAGCACCTGCCCACACACACACCCTTGTGCACACTCAGTCTCCACGTCCACATTCACACTTACCACTATAAGCTCCTTTCTGCACAAAGTCTCCCCAGGGGCTTTCTCTTAACCACTCTTGTTTCTGGACATGTTATAAAACTCATTGTCAGATTTAAAGCTGAAGGGAGAGACAGGCAAAAAGGAGCCAAATCTCATTTTATTTATCAGTGGTAGTAAAGCAATATTTCAAGTGATAATTATAATAATTGAAAATTCTGTTACCTTCTGTGGGGAGGAAAATGCTGGCTGTACAGCTGGCTTGGGGTGTTGATGAGCAAAGCAGAATGTTCTGATAACAAGATTTCAGCTCTAAACCTCCCAAGTCCTAAGGTTAATGTGCTGGGTGTTCTGGAGCTAGTGGACAGGGTGACAGAGAGTTTAGGACGAGGAAGTTGAGAGGTATCCTTCCATGACCAGGCAACCCTCATTTGTATGGCCTGTGAGCCCTTGGGTGGACCCAAGGAGACAAGGGGACCCAGAAGTTCTCAGACTCCACCATGAGCTGAGGCCTGATGTCCCTGCACTAGGAAATGACCTCACCTGGGTCTGGAAATCCACATCAGTTCAATTTAGTCAGTCTCTCAGTCATGTCCAATTCTTTGCAACCCCAAGGACTGCAGCACACCAGGCCTCCCTGTCAATCATCAACTCCCGGAGTTTACCCAAACTCATGTCCATTGAGTCAGTGATGCCATCCAACCATCTCATCCTCTGTCATCCCCTTCTCCTGCCTTCAATCTTTCACAGCATCAGGGTCTTTTCAAATGACTCAGCTCTTTGCATCAGGTGGCCAAAGTATTGGAGTTTCAGCTTCAACATCAGTCTTTCCAACGAGTATTCAGAACTGATCTCCTTTAGGATGGACTGGTTGGATCTCCTTGCCTTCTCCAACATCACAGTCCAAAAGCACCAATTCTTCGGCACTCAGCTTTCTTTATAGTCCAACTCTCCTATCCATACATGACTGCTGGAAAAACCATAGCTTTGACTAGATGGACCTTTGTTGGCAAAGTAATGGAAATCCACATCAGTTCAGTTCAGTCGCTTAGTCGTGTGCGCCTCTTTGTGACCCATGAACTGCAGCACACCAGGCCTCCCTATCCATCACCAACTCCCAAAGTCCACCCAAACCCATGTCCATCTAGTTGATGATGCCATCCAGCCATCTCATCCCTTGTCATCCCCATCTCCTCCTGCCCCCAATCCTTCCCAGCATCAGGGTCTTTTCCAATGAGTCAACTCTTCATATGAGGTGGCCAAGTATTGGAGTTTCAGCTTCAACATCAGTCCTTCCAATGAACACCCAGGATTGATCTCCTTTAGGATGGACTGGTTGGATCTCCTTGCAGTCCAAGGGACTCTCAAGAGTCTTCTCCAGCACCACAGTTCAAAAGCATCAATTCTTCGGTGCTCAGCCTTTTTCACTGTCCAACTCTCACATCCATACATGACTACTGGAAAAACTATAGCCTTGACTAGACAGACCTTTGTTGGCAAAGTAATGTCTCTGCTTTTCAATATGCTATCCAGGTTGGCCATTACTTTCCTTCCAAAAAGTAGGCATCTTTTGATTTCATGGCTGCAGTCACCATCTGCAGTGATTCTTGAGGCCCCAAAAATAAAGTCTGACACTTTTCCCACTGTTTCCCCATTTTTGCAATGAAGTGATGGGACCAGACGCCATGATCTTAGTTTTCTTAATGTTGAGACTTAAGCCAACTTTTTCATTCTCTTCTTTCACTTTCAGCAAGAGGCTTTTTAGTTCCTCTTCACTTTCTGCCATAAGGGTGGTGTCATCTGCATATCTGAGGTTACTGATATTTCTCCTGGCAATCTTGACTCCAGCTTGTGCTTCTTCCGGCCCAGTGTTTCTCATGATGTTCTCTGCAGATAGGTTAAATAAGCAGGGTGACAATATACAGCCTTGACATACTCCTTTTCCTATTTGGAACCAGTCTGTCATTCCATATCCAGTTCTAACCGTTGCTTCTTGACCTGCATACAGATTTCTCAAGAGACAGGTCAGATGGTCTGGTACTCCCATATCTTTAAGAATTTTCCACAGTTTATTATGACCCACACAGTCAAAGGCTTTGGCATAGTCAATAAAGCAGAAGTAGATGTTTTTCTGGAACTCTCTTGCTTTTTCAATGATCCAGTGGATGTTGGCAATTTGATCTCTGGTTCCTCTGCCTTTTCTAAAACCAGCTTGAACATCTGGAAGTTCATGGTTCATGTATTGCTGAAGCCTTGCTTGGAGAATTTTGAGCATTACTTTACTAGTGTGTGAAATGAGTGCAATTGTGTGGTAGTTTGAGCATTCTTTGGCATTGCCTTTCTTTGCGATAGGGATGTAAACGGACCTTTTCCAGTCCTGTGGCCATTGCTGAGTTTTCCAAATTTGCTGGCATATTGAGTGTAGCACCTTCACAGAATCATCTTTTAGGATTTGAAATAGCCAAACTGGAATTCCATCACCTCCATTAGCTTTGTTTGTAGTGATGCTTTCTAAGGCCCACTTGACTTCACCTTCCAGGATGTCTGGCTCTAGCTGAGTGTGAGTGATCATACCCATCGTGATTATCTGAGTCGTGAAGATCTTTTTTGTACAGTTCTTCTGTGTATTTTTGCCATCTCTTAATATCTTCTGCTTCTGGTAGGTCCATACCATTTCTGTCTTTTATTGAGCCCATCTTTGCATGAAATGTTCCCTTGGTCTCTCTAATTTTCTTGAAGAGATCTCTAGTCTTTCCCATTCTGTTGTTTTCCTCTGTTTCTTTGCACTGATCGCTAAGGAAGGCTTTCTTATCTCTCCTTGCTATTCTTTGGAATATTCATATTCCATATTCAGATGGGAATATCTTTGCTTTTCTCCTTTGCTTTTTGCTTCTCCTCTTTTCACAGCTATTTGTAAGGCCTCCTCAGAGAGCAATTTTGCTTTTTTGCATTTCTTTTTCTTGGGGATGGTCTTAATCCCTGTCTCCTGTACAATGTCACGAACCTCCGCCCATAGTTCATCACATGGTGGAAATCCACATGGTGGGTCCCATTACAAGGTGTGTCATGTGCCTGCTCTGCAGCCAGCCTGGCCTGGGCTCCACGGATGACCCGCCCCTGACTTTGGGTGTGTCCCCCATGCACGCTGCATAGCCTTGGCTCTTGGCCATTGCAGACACCTTCCCTGCCAGTTCCTCACTGCAGCCACCCAACAACCCACCACAATGGGAGCTTGAAAGAGCAGAGTCCTGGTCTCCACTGCCCACTTCTGTGTCCTCAATGCCCAGACCAGGGGCTGGCACATGGGGGGCTTCCAAGAAATGTTTGTCTAAGGACCACGGAAGAGTGTAGATAATCATGTGGTAAGCATTCTCATCCCCATTTAACAAGGGAGGAACCTGAAGCTCAGAGAGGTGAAGTGCTTGCCCAAAGTCAGGCAGCTGATGAGGGGGGCAGGGATTAGGGAGGCGAGGGTCAGTGGTGGGGCTGGGGGAGCAGCATGGATCCTGGGGAGAGAGGGCCAGAGCCGTTGTGCATTTAGACAAAACAAATCACATGCTTTACAAGGCTGTAGCCATTCCTGGGGAAAATCAAGCCAGCCTGAGACCATGGCCTTGGGGGAGAACAGGAAGGAGGGAGGGAGCAGCCTTATTTGCTTAAAGGCCTCATCTCATCCAATCAGCTGGACCCTCAGGGGCAGGAACATCAGGACCTGGCCAATCACCAAGAAGTTGGAAGTGGAGGCAGGCCTGCCTGTAGTGGTCAGGATGGTCCTTCCCACGGGTTTTTTGCTCCTTGACCTTCTTGAGTTCTCTCAACAGCCCCACATCCAGTGCAGGAATAATCACCTTCACTCTGCAGATGAGGCCGCTGCAGCACCAGAACTGAGCCAGGCCCTGGCTTCTAGTCCAGGGTGCTGAATCCTGCCCCTCTGTCTTCCTCCTGGCTGCCCTGGCCCAGGGCCCTACTGGGCAATCCCTCGCCTGACCTGTCCTCTGTGACCATCAGCCCCTGCTTCCCATCAAACACCCCCACCCAGAGCTCAGCTCAGAGCTGCTGCCCCCTCCCCAACCCCCTCTCCAGCCTCCATCCCTGAACCCCAGATATTTTGCTCCAGCTGCCCCCAGACATGCAGACACCAGGTTAGGGAACCACAAAATATTGGGGTTGGCAGCAGACTCAGGAACATCTAGTCTACCCCTGGGGGCCCACCCAGGTGGGAGCAGTGATGCCTCAGCACCACACTGTGCCCCTCCTCCCATGAAAGCCCCCAGGGTTTGGCTTGGGGTGCTGCTGTCCTCCCAGTATCCTTCCCCCTGATTCCTGCCTCACTCATCCCCCCAACAGACTCTGCAAATCTAGGTCTACGGTTTGATTTACAAACTTCCTGGGGAAGAAGGGTACTGTCTGTACCTGCCATGACTAAAGAGGCTGGTGATTTACTCTGCCGGGAAATGCTGGCTTCTCCCGAGGGATGGTCTTGGCTCCTCCTAGTTGAAGGCTGAAATTTATTGAGGCTTCTCTTTCCCAAGGATCCTCCTGGTGGCTTTTGGGGTGGGGGCAACAGAGGTAGAGGAGCCACAGGGACTCCTGTGCAGTGGTGAGCAAACCTAGACAGTGCGGTTGGAACAAAGATGAATTTAGGGGTCACCAGGGTCTTGGGTTTGAATCCCTGCTCCACTACAGCAAAGCTGTGTGACCTTTAGTGGACCTTGATTTCCTCATCTGCAAAATGGGTATAATCACACAATGGCATTGATGACATCTGCCTCCTAAAATGATGGGGCTTAGACAAGGGGTGTGTATAAATGCCAGGCACATAGGAGGTGCTCAGGAAAGTTGGATTCTCCCCTCTAGCCCACTGAGGTCTCCCCTTTCCTGCCAGGTCACCTCCTCTGGGTCTCTGTCCTTGCTTTCCCCTAAGCGCCCTTCTGTACCTGTCTCAGTCCTGGGGGAGAGCAGACCCCATCGGTCTCACAGGTTCCAGGTCCCTGTGGCTCAGGAAGGAGAAGGACGAGGTCCCATGGGCAGGATGGGTCCAGCTGCATGCCAGGACACCAGGCACAGATGGCTTACACACCCAGGGATGGTTAGCAGTGAGGCTGCTTTCCTGCTGGTGAGTTAGCACCTTTGTCTATAAAGGGCCCCTGGCAGAGGAAGGGGCCTCTGGGGCCAAAGCTGAGCTCTAACCCAAGGGGTCAACAGAACTCTTTAACCTGTCTGGATTCTAATTAAGAAGAGTGGTGGGCACTGGCCTCACAAGGCATCTAACCCAGGGTCTGGCTGGCAGAGGTCATACCACTGAAGGCAGTGGGAGGGAGGCAGCTCCATGCCCTCTGAAGGGATCTCTGGGCTCCTTGGGGTGAGATTCCAAAACAAGCCCTTCTGTTCTCAAAGTTGCTGCTACTGCTATCAGGGTACGGTGTTGGAAGGAGAGGGCCCCTGGAGTCAGACAGCCAGAACCCAGCAGGGCCACCAGAGACCATGGGCTGTCTCCTGAGACTCAGTCTTCTCACCTAGAAGTGGAATGCCTGGATCATATGTTTAACATTTTATTTTATTTTTTGATCATGTATTTATTTCAGCATAGTCCACCTTGGTGCAAAAAAGATATTGTGGCAACTTACAAAAATAGATAAAATACAATATAATAAAGAGATCAGGGTAAAGGCAAAAGCAGAAAGCTAGAATGAAGCCAGAGTCCAGTAGGAGACTCAGCACAACGACTGTTAAAAATAATCTCAAGTTCGACTTTAAGCTTCCCAGTAGCCAAAGCAAAGAAGAAAACTGACTGGTTACAAAATTCTTAACAACAGTTAGTTTTGGGCTTTGGTGTTAAAAACAGACCTGGTTCAACTCTTGACTCTAATACTCGTTAGATTTGTGACCCTGAGCAGGTTGCTTAACCTTTCTGAACTTGAGGTTCATCCCCTGTAATGGGGAAAAGTAATGTCAACCGTGGGGTTCCTGGGTGGATTAGTGATACTGTAGGTAAAGGTGCCTTCTAGCTCTAGGAGGATACTGCTTGGGCCCTTGGCTGCCCTGTGTCCTCACTAAACTGCAAGTCTTCAGCCTTAAAAAGGAGTTGATATCTGTCCCCTCTGACAGTCTCTACCCTGCTGAATGTGAAGCCTGGGAGAAGCACAGCTGGATTCAAACCTAAGACTTCCTAACTCTTACCCACGGTTCCCTGACAACCATCCTGGGCTGTGTCCTCTTGTCACCAGAGTAGTTTCCAATGTTGTCAAGGAGGAAAAGATGCTTTAGAACAAACCGGCTTTCAGAAGCCCTCAAGTCATTCGTAGGAAACCCCACCCGACCCCCTGAGCCTTACCTTTAGGGCTGCCTCCCAAGGCAGAGGCCTCCTTCTTTTCTCCCCAGACAGAGCAAATTAAATATTAAGGCCTAGAACTCTCTCACAAGGAATCAAAGGTAGCAGTCAAAGTCCCTTTCTGTATCATGTTCATAAACACCAGAGACGGCTTCCTTTGCCTTCACAGCTGAGGCTGGCAGGAAAAGCTGACTCTCTCCTTCTTTTAAGTACCTACTATCGAACATAAGTAAATCCCACAACAAAAGCTCTTCCCTGCCTCCCATCACCAACAGGACAAAATCCAATTGTCTTAGAATTTCCTTTCCTCTCCTTTATACTCGACTTCGTTCCAAATGTGATTGGAGAGAGTTGCTCTTTGGTTTGGCATTCAAGTCTCTTTAGCAGCTGACCCCAACTCCTTCTTGGGTCTCCTATGCAGATGCAATTCATGGGTTGGCTACACTGGTTAAAAGAAATGAGCACTAATTCTGGAGCTGCTGCAAGAGAGACAAACAATTGACAAAAAGCACGTACTAACCAGCCGTGAAAACCTAACTCTGCTACAGAGTAAACTGCTTGCTTGGGTAAGTCCCTTCACCTCAGTTTTCCTGTCTGTAAAATGGGCACACATAGAGTATATACCTTCCACTGTTGTGAAGATGCACATGACTCACTTAGCCCACTGTTGATGTTCACGTTATATTACCTGATTTGGAAACCTGGCTTTCCACTTAACTGCCTCCACTTAACTTCTCTGCTCCAGTCTGATTACTTGTAAAATGAGGAAAATAACTGTACCTACAACGTAACCCACATACAAGGACCTGAAAGCAGAAGGGGATTAGTGAATGTTTAGAGGCTGCCACCAGCATCCTGTCCCCGAGAAAACCATTTTGCTTGTCCTTTTTCAAAATCGGTCCATTCTAACTTTCTCTTTTCTAAGACTAATGGGAAAAGAGGAGTCTGAACACTTCTCACATGGTTGGGCTGTGATATCACAAAACACTGACTCTTCTAAGACCCACACCCAGGTCCAAGGGAAGCGCTGGGACTCACAGCCCCCAAAGAGTCTGTACGCACAGCCCTTGGAGTTCCGCTGGGTGGGGGCGCCTGGATGAGTCCGCCACTATGAGTCAGGCCTGGCTCGGCTGGGCGTCATCATTCCCCTTTATTTTGGGGGTGAGTTACAGCTTAAACAAAATAACATCACCTGACAATATCTGAAAGAAGTGTATTCTGCAGAAAATGCATTTCCTTACACTCCAGGGTATGCAGCTGAATGTCCCAACATGGCAGCTGGGTGTTCATATATACAGACACCTGGGAGCTGGCATGGGGACTGAATGAAGGCAGCAGGGTCCGGGGTTGTGTCGAGATCAGCTATAAATACCCTTCAAACATGTTGGGATGGCTTGGGTGCTGGTGGTCTATGGCCTAGCTGCCTCCAAGTCTGGAGAGTTAAGGATATGGACAAAGCCCCTCTGGAGGGAGGTCAGCTGTGTCCTATTCCCAGAGTGGCCCTGAGCCCTTTCTCCTTTGTAGACGTAAGGAGTCAGGCTGGAGAACTTCTTCCAGCTCTAAAAATGTTATTCAAAGCAGATAGGAACAGACCTGAAGGTCTACTCCTCTGGGTTGCCTGGGACTGAGGCTCAGGGGAGTCCACCTGTGCATTTTCAGCCCCAAGTTGGACTCCAGGCACCCTGGCCTCAATATCTCTGAAGCCAGGAAAAGCCTGACCCACAGACCCCTTTCTCCTTCCCTCCCAGCTTCCACCCCCTGGCTCTTCCCTGCCACCAGAAGGTCCAAAACCTCCTCTGTGCTGGCTGCCCAGATCTCGGCCTCCCTCCCATCTCCCAGGCCAGCCCATCTAAAGACCAGCTTAGGACTGCCAAGGAAGAGGAAACCCGTTTCATCCTGCTACTGCCCAGCCTCAGGCCTAGCGTCTTGCTCACAGCAGACCTGGAGTATCCCTGAGTGCACATAGGTTGTGGGTTCAAAGGCCCAGAGAGAAAGGACAAGGTGGACCCCAGGCCCAAATGCTCTGGACGGTAGTGGGGAGAGGTCCCACAGCTTGGGTGTGTGGCTGGAGCCAGCATTTCTGGGTGGAGAGGGACCCTGGGGCCTGGCCCAGTTCCCCACTCTGGTAGAGTTGTGCTGGCAGGCAGCTGCCTGCAGCCTTCTCAGCTGCTGCCTCAGAAACAAATGACGGCACTGATGAAGAATAAGAGAAAATAAAAATGAGTACAGAGGGAGGGGGTCTTGGAATGGGGGCTGGTATTTTTTCTCAGGGTGTGGTTTCTGCTCAGTGTCTGGGTGACTGTGGAGGTTTGGAATGCGGTCGGACAGCGGGTGGGGATGGGGGGCTGGCCAAAGGCAAGGAGCAAGGACATTAGCCAAAGGGCCCAAAGCCCCAGGGCCACCAGCAGCCCAGTCAGAACAGGGGCCTGGGATGGCATGCAGAGCTGGCCTCCACCCAACCCTAGTGTGTTGGTCCCAAAGGTTTCAAGTAGCCCCTGGGGAGGGAGACAGACTTGAGAGGACAAGAAAAACCAGGGGAGAGGGGAGAGGGTTGGAGGTAAGGGAGAGAATGGTCAGGTCTCATCTGTAAAGTGGGCTGGCCTGATCCAGGCTGAGGCCTCAGTCTCCTCATCTGTTAAATGGGCTTAACTGCCTCTACCTCCAAGGGTGTCAAGATTAAGTGGGTTAGTGCATGTGAAGCTCTTTTGACAATATTCTGCAGGTGGAAGCGATTATTACTCCACTGGGTGCTAAGGAAGGTTGAGCCTTGCTTGCTAAGCCACCCGCCTAGCACCTAGCCCTGGGCCTGGCCCCCAATAAATATTTGCTGAGGGAGTCTCTTGCAGGAGTCGCTGTGGGGAGCCCCCACGCCCACGGCCACCCCTCTCCTGTGAGGCCAGGTTCCCACTCAGACCACGAAGTGGAAGGTGTAGGTGAGCTGGTGGCCGTTGTCCCAGGCGTAGAGCACCCCCTCCTTGGGGTTGTAGTCGATCTGGGTGGTGTAGGCGTGCTCGTTGAGGAAGGGCAGCTGTAGGCGGGCATCCGTGCCCATGTGCGTATGGAAGGCGTAGGCCACGTGGCCCTCCCGCTGGTTGTACGTGTCCACGGCGTACAGGATGCCGCACACCAGGAAGCAGTTCCCATGTGAGCTCAGCCGCAGCCGCGTCTTCCACGTGGTCTTGCGCTGCATGGACAGGTCGCTGGGGTCCAGGAGGATCAGCACGATCACCTCGGACTGCGCCTGGTCGCAGTCATCCATGGCGGGGTAGATGACCCACAGGCCACTCTCGTCCACGGTGAAGTCGATGTCCGAGTGGCTGCGCCACTTCCAGGGCATGGTGTCCTCATACACCACGTCCGGCAGCAGGGCCCAGGAGGCCACGAAGCGCTGCCGCAGGTCATACTTGATGATGTTCTTGGTGAAGGCGCGGTTGTAGTAGAAGGAGCCCTGGTACACCACCTGGCCCGTGCCAATCCAGTTGTAGGGCAGCTTGTACATGTTACTCCAGCGGCCTTGCTTGAAGTTTTCCAGGTTGCGGAATTCCACCAGGCTGTTTCCATAGTAGTAGTTGGTGACATAGATCCTGTCATCCCTGGCAGCGGGGTCCTTCATCCAGGCTCCCTCATGGCGTCCATAGCTGTGGTGTCTCACAGGGGGATCCACGGCTCGGAGGGTGCCCTCACAGCTCGCCTCTCTGCCTTGACTGGGGACTTCTGGGCATGGAGGTGGCTCGGTGGGCAGGGGACTGGTGGTGGGAGTGGGATCTGAGGCAGGGGTGCCAGTCACCAAGTCTGCTCCCTCGGGGGCCTGGGGCGCAGCCTCCTCATGCTCCGCCGAGTTGGGCACGGGTGGCAGGCCCTCCACCCTGGGCAGCAGCTGCTCCAGCCAGGAAGTGCCCTTGAGGGCGTTGTCAGCGATAGCCTCGGTCATGTCCTTCCTGCCCGCCTTGTAGTACGTGATGCCTCGGATCACAGCCTGCTGCTGGGCCAGGGCCCGGGGCTTGGCTGTTGTCTGGGGGAATCTGCCTTTGCCCTCCTTCTTCAGCCTCTCCACCTTCAGCAGCTTCTCCTTAGGAGGTTTGGAGAGGCCCTTGTCAACAAAGCTCTTCTGCACGCTGCCGTATTTGTTGTTGTCTTTGCCTTTCCCTCCAGCTGTGTCCTCTTCCAATGTGTTCATCTGGGAAGCCACCTTGTGGACGTAGGCGTGCACTTTCACGAGGTCCCTGCTGTACAAGGTGCCCTCCAGGAGATCCACCATGGACTGCAGCTTGAGGAGCTCGGGTGTCTGTTTCTTGAGTTTCTCCATCTTCCACTCCTTCTCGCAGGGGTTGAGCGAGGAGGGCGGCGCCGTGCAGGAGCAGCGGCAGTCGCTGCCGGAGCTCACGGTCTCCACCGTGTAGAAGTCCTCCACGCGCGCGCGCCCGCTGCGCACCCGGCTGCACACGTCCTTGCTCAGCGGCAGCATGATGCACTTGCAGCGGCAGTCGGAGCCCTCCGAGGTCATGCGCACCTGGTCCGCGTCTCCGAACACCTTACTGTCGGCGCGCACCGGGCCCAGCCGCAGCAGCAGCAGCAGCAGCAGCAGAGGCAGCAGAAGCAGAGGCAGTGGCCGGGGCCCAGGCCGGGACCTGGGCCTGGTGGGGAGGGCGGCTGCGGCCATACGGGGACTGGCACGGACGGCGGGCACCGACAGTGCGCGAGGACGCTAGGAAGCGCGGGCCGCTCTGCGAGCTAGGCGCCGCAGTCAGCTCTACCCGCGCGGTGTGCCCCCGCCCCCCCACCCCGTTTAACATTTTAAAATGCTGCCAAACCCTCTCCAAGTGCTTAAACCATTTCACACTTCCATCAGCAGTATATGAGAGTTCTAGTTTCTCCACACTCTTGCCAACTCTTGCTATCATCAGTGTTGCTTTGTTTTAGGCATTCTAATAGGTATGTAGTGATGTATCATTGTGGTTTGATTTGCATTTTCTATGTACCTAGTAGTGACTAATAGCATTGAGCATCTTTTCATGCATTTATTGACCATTTTTGCCTATCATTTGGAGAAATGTCTTTTCATATATTTTGCCCATTTATGAATTGGGTTATTTGTATTATTGAGTTGTAAGAGTTTTTTTAACATATTCTGGATACCAGTCCTTTATCTGAATATGATTCACAAATATTTTCACCCATTTTGTGGCTCTTTTATTCTCTTACTAGAGTCTGTTAAAGACCAGATTTTTTTTTAGCTTTTTATTTTTATTGAAGTATAACTGATTTAATATACTGTATTAGTTTCAGGTGTACAGCAAAGTGCTTCACACACACACACATATATATAAGTTCATATAAATGTATCTTAGAGGTTATTATAAGATATCGAATATAGTTCCTGTGTTATACAGTAAATCCTTTTTGCTTATTTATCTATATCAATTTGTGTCTTTTAATCCCACACTCCAAATTTATCTCCCCACATCCTCCCTTTGGTAACCATAAGTTTTCTAAGCAGAAAGTTGAAGAGCAGAAGTTATAAATTGTGATGAAGTTCAATTTAATCAATTAGTTCTTTCATGAATCTTGCTTTTGATATTACATAAAAGAAACATTTGCCTAACGCAAGACCACAAAAGTGTTCTATGTTATCTTATGGAAGAGGTTTTGGACTGAGGTCTATGATACACTGAAAGTTAATTTTTACATTTGGCATTTTAATATATGGATTGAAGTTCTTTTATTCTTTTTATACATGGATATTGAGTTGTTCCAACAGCAGGTGATAAAAAGACTACCCATTCTCCATTGAACTGCCTTTGCACCTTTGTCAAAAATCCATTGTCTTTTTATGTTTACGGGTCTATTTCTGGACTTTATTCTGTTTCACTAACTGATGTATTTGTTTCTTTTTATGCCAACACCATGCTGTCCTAATTACTGCAGTTTCATAATAAGTCTTGAAATCATGAAATATTAGTCTTCTAACTTTATTCTTCTTTTCCAAGGTTGTTTGGCTATTGTAGAACCTTCGTGTTTTCATAAGAATTTTAAAGTCAATTTATCAATTTCTAGGAAAAGCCTATAGATTCTTTTTCATGATTCTTTTGCTTAAGCTTTCTTGCACTTTTTTTGACCTCTAGGATTGCCATTTTTATTAAATTTGGTAAATTTTTGGCTACTATAATTTCAAATATTTTGTCCCTCCCTCCTTTGGGGATTCCAATTATACAAGTACAGTGGAGGATTTGTATTTGTTTCACAATCTACTAAAAATAGTATTTTTTCTGTTCATTTAAAAGTTATTTTTTCTCTCTGTTTTTGTTTGAATAGTTTCCGTTACCTTGGTATCAAGTTTATTGAGTTTTCCCCTGCAATTTCTAATCTGCTGTCAGTTCCATCCAGTGTATATTTCATCTCACCCATTGTAGTTTTCACCTCTCAATGTTCCATTTGATCTTTTTAATATCTTCCATGTCTCTATTTCACTCTGTGAACATAAGGAACACAGTTATAATAACCGTTAAAGTCCTTGTTTATGAATTCTATCATCTGTGTCAATTCTGAGTTCATTTTGATTGATTCATTTAATGTTCTCATTATGGCTTGCACTTTCTTGCTTCTTTGAAAGCCTGCTAATTTTTATTTGAACCCTAGGCAGCATGAATTCTACCTTGTTGGATGCTGAATGTTTCTGTATTTCTGTAAAATTTCCTAAGCTATATTCTGGGGTGTAGTTAAGTTACTTGTTAATTTCCATAATATCTGATGGAAAACTCCAAACAAACTTTTTGGCAAAAACTATTCAATCCTTTCAGGTCTTGTTTTTAAGAATGGTTGAGAAAAGGAGGGCTTCCCTTGTGGCTCAGATGGTAAAAAATCTGCCTGCAATGCAGGAGACCAGGGTTCGATCTCTGGATTGGGAAAATACCCTGGAGGAGGGAATGGCAACCCACTCCAGTATTCTTGCCTGGAAACTTCCATGGACAGAGGAGTCTGGCGGGCTGAAGTCCATGGGGTCACAAAGAGTCAGACAAGACTGAGCAACTAACACTAGAGGAACTGAAGTAATGTTTAACCTAGACTGACTGACTTCCCACTATCTGGACAAGACCCCTCTATGTACGTTACTCAGTTCCCTGTGAACCATGAGGTTTTCCAGTCTGCCTAGTGGGAACAGGCATTATGCCCAGCCCTGTGTGAGTTCTATCACTGCTACTGTAATCCTTTTGGGTGGTTCTTTCCCCAGAGCTGGCAGTTTCCTCCAATGGATCACTCACCAGCTTTCCACTGAATGCCTGGGAAGGACCTGCCACAATTCTCTTCCTGTCTCCTCTTGTTCCTCCTGGTTTCTCAGCTTCATCCCTTTAGCACAGCTCTAGCTGACTCCTCCCATCATCTTGGCCTGGGAATTATCTTAGGAAGAAGCTGGGAAGCTACTGGTCTCACCTTTTTGTGTGTCCTGTTCCTGAGGGATCACTGACCCTCATCGTCTAATGCTCAGTGTTTTGGTCTTGGCACTTTACTCCTGAGCCTCAGTTTCCTTAGCCACAAGAGATGCATGATATTATTAACTACCCCCCACCCCCTACCGGAGTTGCTGTCTACTAAATCACTAAGTGCTCACTAGATGGTGGCTGCTCTCATTATATCACTATGACAACTATTCAACACCAGTGACTGAGGAAATACATAATGGGCAAAAGTTACTAGGAATTCAGAAATGCTTTCAATGAATTTCTCTGTCATTATAATTTCTGCAGCACACATATGATAAAATGGTGGCCTCTTATGTGCTAAGCCAATAATTCTATGTACACAAAGTGCTTGGAGCTATTAAGTGCTGGGTGTACAAGAGACAGATTTGAGGACTCCTTGCAATGATCAGTCTTAGGAATTTAATGGCCACACTCTGACTCTGACCTTGTTCTAGTCAAAACCAGGAGGGATTTATGACTGCACAGTGATGACAGCACTGCGGTAGAAGTCCAGGACTTACCTGGATTCAGCTTCCTCTCTTTCCCTGCTCTCCCATTCAAGCACAGTGCCTAGCAGCCCAGGCCCTTCCTGGATTCAGATCCACGCCCTTCTGCCCTCACCCACTCCCCAGTCTCAAACACTGGTGGCTAAGGCTTGTGGTTCTTCCCCCCTCCAACGAACACATAATTGTCTCATAGGATGAGCCAAGATTGTAATAAAGCCCGTTCATTACGTCTTTCTACACAGAACATTTTAATGAACACAGGACTGCTGACCCTCTTTGGCCCCTGAGCCAAATACAAGCTAAATGCATTCCACAGTGCCATTTAATTAGCAGGGATGAGGTGGGGAGGGGGAGGAGACAGTCTGGAACTGAGACAGAGAAAAGGGAGAGCAGGAAGGTGAGGGAGGGTGGGAAGGAGGGAAGCGGACCAAGAAAAGAAAGGGGTGAGTCGGGAGGCAAGCAAACTCAAGTTTGGGGGACTCAAGTTTGGATTTGACTCTCTAAATGCCCTTTGCAAGGCGGGCAATGCTGGGTCAGCTCTTTATTCCTATTGGGTGAAAAAATGCACCAAATCCTACCTTCTATATGCTGTTGGGTGCAGGATGCCTAAGATTATGTAACTATTAATAGTAAGGAGCAGAGTCAGGAATTGAATTCAGGCAGCCTGGCTTCAGAGCCCATTCTTTCATTCCTGGTCAAACGCACAATTTGGAAGAGAAAATTATGAAAAAATAAAAATCAACCAGATAATTCCATCTAGAAAACCATGGGAAATGAGTGATCCCAGGAATCTGAAAAGCCATCTAAATGCCCCCCCATTAGCTGTCCATGGTCCTGAAACTCACATGGACACTCTATAGGATGTGATTACACAGTGGCCTCTTTATGTGCTAAGCCATCAGTTTCCTGTACACAAATTGCTTTGTACTATTAGATTCACTCTGTCCATTCTCCTGACCTTCACCCACATTTTCCTACCCCCCCTACTCTTTCCCTACCCCTCAGCATATTCAGGCTACCCCTGATAAATACTCACCTGCTCTAACTTGACATTCACTCTTTTTCTTATGAGCTGCTTCAGTTGAGCCTCGAACCAGCAGTGTTCCCTCACTGATCATTCTCCTAATCAAATGTGTGTTTATCCTTGAGTTTTAGGGGGAAAAAACATAGTTCCTACCCTCAAAAAGTCTATACACACTCTAAGGATATAATATATACAAGATATATATTGTGTGTGCCAAGTCACTTTGGTTGTGTCTGACTCAGTCTGACCCTATGGACTATAGCCCAACAGGCTCCTCTATCCATGGGATTCTCCAGGCAAAAATACTAGAGTGTGTTGCCATGCTCTTCTCCAGGGGATCTTCCCAACCCAGGGATTGAACCCATGTCTCTTAGGTCTCCTGCATTGGCAGGCAGGTTCTTTACCACTAGCACCACCTGGGAAGCCCTCAAAAGATACACATTAGGTAAGGCCTAAACATCCTAGGATGGTATATAAAACCCTACAGGGTCTCCTGTAATATGACCTATGACTACCCTCCTCCTCTAGTCTCTGAACACAGGATACATCTACCTCTGGGATTTTTCACTGCTCTTTAACTGGCATAGACAGTTAAAGAGCAGTGCCCCCTCCTCCAGGAAGCCTGATGTCATTCCTACTGCTATCACTGCCGTTGCCAGACTGAGTAGTTTCTCCAAAGCTTTTGAGGCTTTTGAGCATAAAATTAACAACACTGGGGATATTATAAAGCAATGAGATATAATAGCTTTCCATATCAACTCTCTAGTTCTTCAGAGATAATCTGGGGTGGAGAAGAAGCTCTAGGCTTAGAATAAGAAGAACTAGGGTCTTCTCTGAGATTTCCAAATATATTGTGTGGCCATTGGAAAAATGTATTCCCTTTCTGGGTTTTAGGCAAGTCCTGTGAAACTTGAGGGAGTTCAGGTTAAATGAGTCAAGAATTCACACTTTCAGACACGTGTACCCCAATGTTCATCACTGCATTGTTTACAATAGCCAGGACATGGAAGCAACCTAGATGTCCATCAACAGACGAATGGATAAGAAAGCTGTGGTACATATACACAATGGAATATTACTCAGCCATTAAAAAGAATTCATTTGAATCAGTTCTACTCAGGTGGATGGAACTGGAGCCTATTATACAGAGTGAAGTAAGCTAGAAGGAAAAACAAAACTACAGTATACTAACACATATATAAGGAATTTAGAAAGATGGTAACTAGAACCCTGCATGTGAGACAGCAAAAGAAACGCAGATGTATAGAACAGTCTTGTGGACTCTGTGGAAGAGGGCAAGGGTGGGATGATATGGAAGAACGGCATTGAAACATGTTAATTATCATATGTGAAATCAATCACCAGCCCAGGTTTGATGCTCAGGGCTGGTGCACCGGGATGACCCAGAGAGAGGGAATCAGGAGGGAGGTTGGAGGGGGGTTCTGGAAGGGGAACATATGTATACCCATGGCAGATTCATGTCAATGTATGGCAAAACTAACACAATAAAGTAAAGAAAATTTTAAAAAAATTCAAAAAAAAAAAAAAAGAATTCACTCTTTCCACAAACATGCCTCAAATGTTTACCAGGAGCATGGAAATGGGTCAGACCCAATGCAGGGATGAAGTGTGAATGCAGATGGAAATATAATATGAGTGATAGGAGAGGAAAGGTGTGGATAGCATTACAGGATCTAGGAAATGCCTAGACAACTCAAAGTAAAGGGGCCTGCCAAAGGTAGGGGCAAACTTCCTGTGGGACAAAGTATTTGAGTGGATGCTGAAGGATTTCAGATGTTATAGGAGGCAGAGGGCATTTCAGTGAGAGGAAAAGTCCTACTAATAGTTTCCAGTGTTCTAGGGTCCATAATTCTGGGATCTGGGCTCTAATTCTGAGTTCAGGGCTTCTTATTCTCTGTTCTAGAATCCATGGCTCTGGATCCTGTGACTCTGGGTTCTGAATTCTGAGTTTAGAATTTTGTGACTCTGAGGTCTTTACTTCTAGGTTCGGTGGTTCACAGTTTTATAGTCTATAGCTCTGAGGTCTAGGACTCTACAGTCTTGATCCTGGATTATATATAATTCTGGATTCTGAGTACCTTAATTTAGGGTTCTGAGTACTGTGTCCCGCTTATTCTTTTTTAAACCCCAAAGCAGATACTGGGGAAGAGAAGGAAGTCTTGACATCTTCCTAGCCACCAAAAAGCAGCCAGTAAAGGAAAGCCCTTCCCTCTATACCTATCCACCTTCTTCTATAGTCCTCCTCCTCCTGATTCCCCTGCCCATAATGAGATGTCTTATGCAGACTGGGGGACAAGCTGAGAAAGGGTGTAGTTGGAAGGGCTGGTCTACCTGACTCAGCAGGACTGGAAATAACTGTCTCCAGGCTCTGTTCATCCCGAAGTGATGGATGAAGGGCACAGGGTACTGCTCTCAGTAAATAGGTCCTATGTCCTGAAACAAGCCTAGGATTTACTCTTCAGTGAGGGGGGACAAAGAAGGAGTATGATTTAAGGGACTCTTATAGGCACTGCCCACTCTCAGGGCATTCATTCTTTTGGATTAAGCACTGTTCTATCCTGATGTCATCCTGCAGGCTGCTTTCCCAGGCTTCTCTTGATGAAGGCCACTGATAGTCCCACCTACCCACCCCATCTCACCTGAGCCAAACCTGACAGAGAAAGGAAGCCATGAAGTCAGTGCAACTTATCCTCCAGGACACCCTACCCCTAACACATGATATAACCATCTCTGGTTCCCAAGAATCCTGGGTTCTCTTGAGGGAGGATCTATTGGAATTTAAATATAGGAATACTTTTACACTCAAAGACAGACATGTCATTTGTCCCCAGATAGAGGTGTGTATGGGTGTGATCAGGTGTATGAGAGGGGCCTGATGGTGGAATTGGGGGGGGTTTCCAAAGAAGCAGGTGGTGGTCTTGAGACAGCACAGATCTTCCAGGGCCTGTGATTGACGGTCTCAGCAGGCCCAGTGTGCCCTCCTGACCATCTGAATGTAGATGGATTCTCTCTCTGGGCTGGTGCCTACACCTTGGGGAATTCTCAGCCAGTGGGGGTGGGGACAGAGTGATCATTCTTTATTTTTGGTGTTTAGATTGTGGAACCAAAGAAGTTAAATCTAAACTCTTTGCGGGGAGGTAATTTTTCTAATCACTCATCCTGCTGCACTGATCTCCACAACTTGATTGTCACTAATTAAACTAATTAGATGGAGAATAATTTCTTTTCTCTGGGAATATGGGTGTTCTCTGAAACAACACTAATGTCCAAGAGCCCAGTGTGGGACCTGCCCTATAAGATATTTGTCCTCTGAGTGGTGGAGGGACTTGCCCAAGGTCACACCATGAGCAGGTTGAACTCAGGTCTCTGTCTAATTCCAAACAAACCCTTAACCATCACACCACTGGTCTCACCTTGGCCACCCGCCTTCCCCTCCTGACTTGGGTGTGGAGTCAATGGGCTCCACCCTCCCCAGGGTCATGGGACTCAGGGAGGCCTCAGAAGCTGGGGTCAGGAAGTGACTCCTCCCACTGGACAATGAGCTGGCCTTCTGGACAAATTTCTCTATAACTGCAGATTCCATCTATGTTCTAAATCATGGAGTCCCTTTCACCATAAACACAGATGGGGGAGTGACTCTAGGAAACCAGAGTTGGCAAAATGTTATGACCTTTGGAGGAGTATGGAGGAGGTGCTACCCAAGGAATTGACAGAGAGACCTTGGGAAGCACCTGACTGATCTCTCCTGGCATCCTAGGAGTCTGTGCTCTACATCTAGGGATGTGGGTCACCACTTGAGCAATGCCAGCCGCTGCCTACATAGCCTGGGAAGGCTGGCCTCCTCCTCGTCCATGACTGAGGTCACTCAGCCCCACTCACAGGCTCAGTGTCCGAGTTCTGGATTGGCCCTGACCTGCAGCTGGAGAAGGTAGGGGTCAGTTCACCCCTGGGGCTCAGCACCAAGTTCTGGCCTCTGAGCTTCGCCTTCAGTGCCTGGCACCTTGCACGCACTGTCACCAATCCCACCTGCAGTCTGCAAACAGCGATTCCCCAACCTGGGTGGGCCTTGCTGAGACAGGCACCCACATGCTCTGAAATGGCTACACTATCTTGAGACCACCACCCTCACCCTCAGGCCACTTCCACATCCCTCTCACCCACCCAATCACTCACATTCACACCCACATCCTGAGATTATCGCACACGTCTGTCCTTGTAACCTTCACCCACGTGCTGGGAGATCATCACAGACACACATCCTAACAAAGCTTGTATCCACACAGGCATGCATCCACATGCACACACCAGCTCACACAGATGCACTGGCACTCAGGAGTCCTGTGTGCTGGGCCCAGCCCTGCCCAGATGTGCAAAGTCCTGGTACCTTCTCAATGCCTTGGTTTCTCCATCTCTAATGAGAGTTAGATTGAGACTGTTGGGGACCCTTCTGGCTGTAGCATCTTGGGATTTCATTTTCTCTTTCTCCTCTCTCTCCACTTGAAGTTGACCCAGGGGCAGCCCAGAGTGAGGTCACAAGCTGTCGTTCATTGCTAGCCTCCCATCAGTGAACCGGGAACTCACCCCAGCAGCCCTAGGTAGGAGCCAGAGACGGAGTCCAGGACCTGGGCAAGCAGAGAGGATGCACAACCCCTTCACACTCCCTCTCTACTTTCACGCTGTGACACGTCTGCAGGAAAAGTTATCACTGACTCCAAGTGATAGGATTTATTGTCCATTCTTGTCCTAGGCCTTGTCTTCCCACCACCTGGGATCAGTGACCACCATCTGTTCCTTTAGTACTTCTCTGAGAATCTTGACCAGCTCAGGAAGGCAAGAGAATAGATCTCGAACCAGAATCCTAAAGGCGGATTCATCACGTGCTATGGCAACAGACAGGCCCTGGGGATGGTTTGGAGAAAGGAGGTGGACAAGCGTGCAGCCAGGGCGCCTGCAATCCCAGGTGGACATCAGACTGGGGAGTCACAGAGCAGAGAGGGTTTCACTTGCCTCATGCTAGTCCTGCCCAAGGGTCCTTCTCGCTGCTCCCTGACCCACCCCCTCTCTGCACAGCTGTGGCTGCCTGAGCCCTGCTTGTGTGACCAGGAGGCTCCAGGTTCCAGGAAGAGCTCTGCCTCAGCCGAGGGGGTTCAAGGAGTTCTGGGGACAGATAAGGGGGTGGGGGTGGATCTGGAGTCTGGTGGATTTTGAATCCAGCCACTGACTCACTGTGGGACCTGAGCAGCTTCCCGATTTCCCCATTAGGGGCCTGCAGGGACCCTGCTCAGGCTCCCACCAGGCAGAAGGATCTGCAGGAGCTCAGTGGATGTTTGTTTCTGTCCCCTCTGTGACCCTGCAGCACCTGGCTCCAAGTCAGGGTCCAGTAAATATCGATTGACCTGGTGAGATGATGAGATGAGCTAATGTCTGTGTCTGGGCCTTGTGGTACCAACCTCTAAACCTGTGTTGGGAAACTGAACAACCCAAGAGCCAGCTGGGTGGAATGATTGAGGGCTTGACTGTCAGTCATCAGGGAGGACTTCCTGGAAGAGGCAGACCTTGCACTGGGTGGGGCTTGGATGGAGGAGGGAAAGTATGTTAGGAGGGGGAACTGCATGTGCAAAAGCAGGGAGGTGGGAAGGGGAGGGGTCAAGGTGAGACTTCTCTCTTGCGGTCTGAGGCTGGTATAGGATATTGTATGTGAGGGTGAGTGGGGAGTCCTGGCATAGTGCCGGCTCCCAAAGGACCCTCAGTAACAGGGACTCACCACCCATCAGCTCATCTGGGCCACCTATTCCCCTCTGTCCCCAGAGGTGGCTCCCCTACCTAGCTGCATGGGACATGTGGTCCCAGCAGGGAGCAGGGGCCTTGGTGGAGGCATGGACATGTCACCCCTCTCAGGGAAGCAGGCTCTACCCTCTGTAAAACACAGACCCTAGAACCTCGGGGCTTGGAGGCCCCTCCAACTCTGTAGGAACCCAGGACAGAGAGGTCAAGGCAATGACTCAAAGTCACCCAGCCCCCAACAAGCTCCCCCAACCACCTCCCCAGTCCTCTGCTCTCTGACCTGCTTAGGGGAGAGTCCTTTGTCACTAAACTGAGTGACTCAGGTGTCAAGGGTTCCTCTTCTCCCTTTGTTTTCCCTCTGCCCTCACACCCACCTGCTCTGAGCTGAGAAGAGATGGAAACTGGACCCAGGGGCTTCTTGAGAGTCAAGGCCAGTGATCTGTGGACCTGTCTGGCCAAGGCCTGGGCCTGTGCTGGGAAGGAGAGGGTTAAACCCTGGTTGATGTTTAAGTTGCAGTTTCTAAAGGCCAACAGAAGCCCCATGAGCAAATGTTTTCTGACTTAATGACTCTGCAGCAGATTAATGAGGAGTCCATCTCCCAGAGAACATGAAAGAAAGGCCATCCATTACCAAGACTGGCGTGGGCTGACTCCTGGAATACTTTCCTAGAGACTTGGGTAGAGAAGAGGTCCTCACGCACCTAACTGTCAGCAAATCCTGCCTGGCCCCTCTGACATTCGCTCTAGGAAAGGGTAGTCTGGCAACACATTGAGACCAGCTGAAGTTCTGTTCAGCACAAGAAAAGGCTCCCATTTCTAGTGGACCACAAATTGACAGCCATCTGCCTCCAGGGCCAGTACTATCTTTTCCCTTTTATTCACCTCTTCACCACCTCCCTTTTTATTTCTAGAAAGTCAGTGATCCGCTTTCTCTCACTATAGATTAATTAACATTTTTTATCAACAGAATTGTATGTAACTGGAATTATAGAACTTGTACTTTTTGCCTGGTTTCTTTCACTCGGAAACTGTTTTAGTTTCATCCATGTTATGTGTATAAATAGTTTGTTCCTTTTTATTGCTGAATAGTAACCCTTCATTGGATATGCCACAATTTATTAATCCATTGACCTGATGATGGAGATTTGGGTTATTTCCAGGTTTTTGGTATTACGAAAAAAGCTATCATAAACATTTGTGTATGAGTCTTTGAGTGAACTTGTGCTTCTGTTTTTCTTGGGTAAATACCTATAGGTAGGATGGCTGGGTCATCTAGCAGATTGCATGCTTAACTTTTCAAGAAACTTCCAGATGCTTTCCACAATGCTTTCCCCACCACCACCCCAGTGTGTGACAGCTGTGTTGTTTCATATCCTCATCAACATTTGAAATCATTGGGCTCTACTTTTAACCATTCTAAGAGGTATGTAGTGGTATTTAACTGTGGTTTTAATTTGCATTTTCCTAGTAATAAAGATGCCAAGCATATTTTTCATGTTCTTATTTGCCATCCATATCTGTTCAAGTCTTTTTGCCTATTTAAAACATCAGGTTATTTTTGAACTTATTTACAAAACAGAAAGAGACTCACAGACATAGAAAACAAACTTATGGTTCCCAAAGAGTAAAGAGGAGGAGGGATAAATTAGGAGTTTGGGATTGGCATATACACACTGAAGAAAAATGAAAGTGAAACTGTTACTTGCCTAGTCATATCTGACCCTTTGAGACTCCATGGACCTTAGGCCACCAGGTTTCTCTGTCTGTGGAATTCTCCAGGCAAGAATACTGAAGTGGGTAACCATTCCCTTCCCCAGGGATCTTCGTGACCCAGGGATTGAACCTGGGTCTCCTGCATTGTGGGCAGATTCTTTATCATCTGAGCCGCCAGGGAAGCCCACATATACACAATACTATATATAAAATGGGCTTCCCTGGTCAAAGTCAAAGCTATGGTTTTTCCAGTAGTCATGTATGGATGTGAGAGTTGAACTATAAAGAAAATTGAGCACCGAAGAATTGATACTTTTGAAATGTGGTGTTGGAGAAGACTCTTGAGAGTCCTTTGGACTGCAAGGATATCCAACCAGTCAATCCTAAAAGAAATCAGTCCTGAATGTTCATTGGAAGGACTTATGCTGAAGGTGAAACTCCAATACATTGGCCACTTGATGTGAAGAATTGGCACATTAGAAAAGATCCCGATGCTGGGAAAGATTGAAGGTGGGAGGAGATGGGGACAACAGAGGATGACATGGTTGGATGACATCACTGACTCAATGGACATGAGTTTGAGCAAGCTCCAGGAGTTGGTGATGGACAGGGAAGCCTGGACTGCTGCAGTCCATGGTGTTGCAGAGTTGGGACATGGCTGAGCAACTGAACTGACTGACTGACAGTGTAGTACAGGGAACTATACCCAATATCTTATAATAACCTATAGTGGAAAATAATCTGAAAAAGAATATGTATATGACAACTGTATATGTCAAATGACCATATGTATATGTATATGAATATGTATATGACATCTGAAACTAACAAAACTTTGTAAATCAACTATACTTCCAGTTAGAAAATTGAGTTATTTTCTATTTACTGAGATTTAAGAATTCCTTCTGTGTTCTGGAAACAGTCCTTTATCAGACATCTGATTTTCAGATCTTTTCTCTTAGTCCATGGCTTGTCTTTCAATTTCTTACCAGTGTCTTTTGAAGCTCAACACTTTTTTAGATTTAATGAGGCTGTCATTTCAACCTTACTGCTCATTATGATAATTATGCCATCTGCCACGGTGGGCTCCTTTCGTGCCTATAATGGCCAAGGAACCCTACTTTGGAACAGGCCCTTCCCAGAGTGTTAAATCCTGTGTCACAGGACAGTCCTCCTATATCAACATGTGGCTTTATCCAGCTTTATACCCTGCTCTCCTCCATCCGGCACTTCCAGGATACATTTCCAGGCCTGTCTTCCTGGTTCCTGCTGGCCCTTGTAGCCAGGTCCTGCAGCTCCTTGGTTATATAATCAATCCCTTTTCTCCCCTGGCAGACTCAGTGCTTCAGCTGTTGGTTTATGCTCAGATGTGAGCCTGGTTTCAGCTCCAGTGGCCAAAAGGGGATATTGAGGCAGAGCCCGAAGAGGACAATGGTCCTCGTGTAAAGACCTTCTCATTTGAGGCCCCTCCATCAGCCTCTGGAAAGGAGACTTTTGTCTTTCAACAAGGGAAGTGGGTCCCTTTGCAGGCCTGAAGGTTCTGGGGAATCTGACTTCTCAGGTCCCATCCACCCAGAGATCTTCACCCCAAGTTATAGGTGCTTGCTCCTGTCTCATCAGGGGCCTGACCTGGACACAGAAAACGTTCCTAGACAGAGGGTTCATCCTTCTTTGAAGCCATAACTCTTCTCACAGTGATGGCTTGTGTCTGGTCTCTGGCTACCAGAGATGAATGTCTCCCCATGAGCTGCCAATTAGGTTACTGGATGAACATTTGCTTCAAGTTGCTGGTTAATACATCAGAGTTCATCATTTCAGTCTTCAGTGTATCAGAACCATTCAATAATAGCTTCCAGTTCCAATTTCCTTGTAATTACTTCCCTACCCATAGTATTTAGGGTCTTGTACCAGCTAGTGTACCCCTCTCCCCAACCTGGATCCCTTCCCTCTTCCCTGTGGTGGATGTCTCAACCATGGCGTGGCCACCACATGGTGTTGTCAGGGACTGTCTCTACTTCTCTTACCACCAACGATGGGTCTTCACTGCCCAGGACTGTGCAGAACCCTGTGGGGCTCCTGGGCACAAAATCCTTGCTGGGTCCCCTTGGTCCCCTGTTCCAAAGGGCAGGTTCAAACAGGTGTTAATCACAGAAAGGAATGGATGCAGCAACAAAGGAGAAACAGTCAAGAAACAATAATGTAGCCTTGGGGCAGGGTCCTGGTTACCCAAGGGATGTACATAATATCTTTGAGCTCTTCTGTAGAACTAAAACCCCCACCAAATGGAAGATGTTTCAGAGAGAAGGTCACAGTTCACTAACGACTATGTTCACCTGAAACTATCATAACGTTGTTAATGGGCTCTTGTCGTTTAGTTGCTATTGTTTAGTTGGTAAGTATTGTCCTACTCTTTGTGACTGCATGGGTCCACGGGGTTATCCAGGCAAGAATACTGCAGTGGGTTGCCATTTCCTTCTGGAGGAGATCTTCCTGACCCAGGGATTGAATCTCTGTCTTCTGCATTGGCAGGCGAATTCTTTACCACTGAGTCACTTGGAAAGCCCTAATTGGCTATACCCCAATACAAAATAAAAAGCTAAAAAAAAAAAAATTAAGAACCTTAAGAACCAAAATCACTGCAGACCATGACCGCAGCCATTAACTTAAAAGACGCTTGCTCCTGGGAAGGAAAGCTATGACCAACACAGACAGTGTTAAAAGCAGAGACAGCACTTTGTGGACAAAGGTCCATCTCGTCAGATCTATGGTTTTTCCAGTAGTCATGTGTAATGTGAAAGTGGACCATAAAGAAGGCTGAGTCAAAGAATTGATGCCTTTGAACTGTGGTGTTGGAGAAGATGCTTGAGAGTCCTTTGGACTGCAAGGACATCCACCCAGTCCATCCTAAAGGAAATCAATCCTGAATATTCATTGGAAGGACTGATGCTAAAGTTTGGCCACCTGATGTGAAGAACTGACTCATATGAAAAGACCCTGATGCTGGGAAAGACTGAAGGCAGGAGGAGAAGGGGACGACAGAGGATGAGATGGCTGGATGGCATCGCTGACTAGATGGACATGAGTTTCAGCAGGCTCTGGGAGTTCATGATGGACAGGGAAGCCTGGTGTGGGGTCACAAAGAGTCGGACGCAACTGAGTGACTGAACTGAGCTGAAGTGAACCCACTCCAGTATTCTTGCCTGGAGAATTCCATAGACAGAGGAGATTGGCAGGCTACAGTTTACGGGGTCACAAAGAGTCAGAGATGACTAAGCAACCAATATACACACAGGTCAGGTCCCAGGACATGAGTTTGAGCGAACTCTGGGAGATGGTGAAGAATAGGGAAGCCTGGCGTGCTGCAGTCCATGGGGTCACAAAGAGTTAGACATGACTGAGTGACTGAGCAACAACAAAGGACAACAGATCACAAGACTACCTGATGCCAGACGATCTCTAGATTGAAGGAGTGCAGGCCCTGCATGGACTCTGATCAATATCAGCAATTCAGCCCCTGGACTCTAAGACTCCCCCCTCCTTGGTTGGGACACACAGTTTTGAGGGCATTAGTCTGCTGTGGTCCCCTTTGTCTAGAAAAGCAATAAAGCTTTTCTTTCCTACTTCACTCAAAACTCTGTCTTCAAGATTCATTTTGGAGTCAGTGTACAGGGGCCAAATTTGGCATTATCTCCACAATTACTTCCCTGGTGGCTCAGATGGTAAAGCATCTGCCTGCATTGTGGGAGACCTGGGTTCAACCCCTGGGTCAGAAAGATCTGGAGAAGAAAATGGCACCCCACTCCAGTACTCTTCCCTGGAAAATCCCATGGATGGAGGAGCCTGGTAGGCTACAGTCCATGGGGTTGCAAAGAGTCAGACATGACTGAGTGACTTGACTTTCACCACAATTATATCTTAAGAGCTTGCTTCCTAGGACCATTCCTACTATCAATTATCTGAGATTGGGTTCCCTAGAAGCAGAGCCTGAGATAAAGATTCTTAAGGAAGTGGTTCACTGGGAGGAGGGGAGATGGGGAAGGGAAGCAGAGTGGGACAAGGAAAGCAAATATGTGGTCCCCAGACCTAGGAGAGCTGGCTTTGGGAGGTTATTTGCTCAATATCTGAACAGCCCTGGGGACCTTGACTCTTGGCCTGGACTGTGTTGTCAGGCTTCTTCAGAGAAACAGAACCAGGAAGATGTGTACCTGTATATAGAAAGTGAGTTATTATAGAGACTTGGCTGATGCCAGTATAGAAGCTGGTGTGTTAAAAAAAAATCTGTAGTGTGGGGCCAGCAGTCAGGAGAGGCAGGCTGCTGGAGAATTCCCTTCAGCTGATTGGATGAGGCCCTCTATATTATGGAGGGCAGTTTGCTTAGTTGAAGTTCATTGATTTAAACACAAATGTCACCCCAAACACCACGTTGACATATAAAATTAACCTTCACAGCAGGATATCTGGGGCTTGGGTCTTAAACCAGGAGAGGGGAAGGCCAGTACAGGGCTGGGGGTAGAAGGTTGCCCAGGAGGACTTGTTGCCTGGTCATGGGAAGGTGAGATAGGGGGTCACTGTCCAGCCCAGCTACCTGGCTGGCAGCGACAATAGGCAGACCTCCAAGCCAGCTTTGGGCCCCAGATGGAGACCTGGGAGGTGGACAAATTGAGAGCACAGGGAACAGGAGGGATTTCAGACATTAGTTAGGAGGGATAAGATGCCCTCGGGAGAAGGCAGGTGTTGAGTGTCCGGGATGGGAGTCAGGTCAGAGGAGGACAGACCCACAGCCACCACTCTGAGATGATAAATGAGACTCGTTTCCGTTGTTCAGGAGGAGTCTGGGCACAGGACAGCTGCATGTTCTGTTTATTTATTTATATTGTAAATGGTACTTTATTCTTTTTTTAAATTGGAATATAATTGCTTTACAGTGTTATGTTAGTTTCTGCTGTACAATGAAGTGAATCAACTCCATGTATACATATATCCCCTCCCTCTTGTATGTCCCACCCATCTAGGTCATCACAGAGCACTCCCTGTGTTGTACAGCAGATTCCCGCTGGCTATCTATTTTGCACACAGTAGTTAGTATATATAGGTCAATCCTCATCTCCCAATTTGTGCCACCCGTGTACCCTGTTGAGCATCTCAGAGGGCTGCAGTCTTACCAGAGGCTCAAGTGGGAAAGAGTCTGTTTTCACCATTTACCCTTCTGCCCATCACCGCCCCATCCTCTCTGGGTACCTCTCACATCCTCCACTCTATCTGTCCGGCTGCTGCTGCTCCAGAGTGATCAGGACTGAGTTTGGGTTCCTCTGAAAAAGCGGGGGGTTTATGTGGGAGCTGATCCAGGAAGCACAGTGAGGAGGGGTCGGGATGGGAGGGAGGAAATCCTTGAAGCCTGAATCAGACATCGGGTCACACTGTGGGCTCAGCCCTGCTGAGGGCCCTTGGGGAGGTGTGTGGGACATGCCCCAGGCTGTCCTTCAGAGGGAAGCTCAGTATTGATTTATCTACCCCATCCTGTCCCTCCTTGGTTGAGAGGTGCCCCGGGGGTGTTAAATCCCTGGCACTTTGGGGCTGCCTTGCTTATTATGGCTGGTCAATTGCCCAGGACACTGGAGAACTCCAGGGTGGAAAAGCAGAGGGAAACAGGGTCTGAGGAGGGGAGTGGTCAGCTTACTAGAAACTTCCAGGCACTATGTTCATTGGCTGCTGGGAGAGCAGAGCTGCCCCGGGGACATGGGGTATGGTAGCCAGGACACCACACTCAGCCAGGAACAGCACCTTCCTCAGAATGGACCTGAAGCTGTTTACCCAGATGAGCTGTTATCATTGTGTGGCTCTGTTATAAATAGCCAAACCCTGTCTCCACTCCAACCAGCAAAGCAACCCCAACTTCAAGCTAAAGGCATAATTTTCTGCAAATTAAACTTAATGAGATTAATCATGTTGACTTTTTGAAGTACTTAGAGATAAATACACGATTAGATACTTCAGAAAATAAACCTTGCCATTGTATTTCCTGAAAGAAACGGGGGGAGAGGAGGCTGAGGTGGGAGTCAGGGAGAACATGCTGAAGGAGGGGAGGAAGGGGGCCTCAGAACCCATCTGAGGATGTTCTTGGACTCACATCGGGGGTGGGGTGGGTCCCAGGCCAGCTTCTGGGAGAGCAATTTGGCAAAATATATCCAAAGCCTTAAAAGTATCCAAACCTATTGTTCTGCTAAGTCCCCAAATCTATCATAAGGAAGTAATCAGTTCAGTTCAGTTCAGTTCAGTCGCTCAGTTGTGTCCGACTCTATGCAACCCCATGAACAGAGGCATGCTAGGCCTCCCTGTCCATCACCAACTCCCGGAGTCTACCCAAACTCATGTCCATAGAGTCGGGGATGCCATCCAGCCATCTCATCCTTTGTTGTCCCCTTCTCCTCCTGCCCCCAATCCTTCCCAGCATCAGGGTCTTTCCCAATGAATCAACTCTTCACATGAGGTGGCCAAAGTTTTGGAGTTTCAGCTTTAGCATCAGTCCTTCCAACGAACACCCAGGACTGATCTCCTTTAGGATGGACTGGTTGGATCTCCTTGCAGTCCAAGGGACTCTCAAGAGTCTTCTCCAACACCACAGTTCAAAAGCATCAATTCTTCGGTGCTCAGCCTTTTTCACTGTCCAACTCTCACATCCATACATGACCACTAGAAAAACCATAGCCTTGACTAGATGGACCTTTGTTGGCAAAGTAATGTCTCCGCTCTTCAATATGTTATCCAGGTTGGCCATAACTTTCCTTCCAAGGAGTAGGCGTCTTTTGATTTCATGGCTGCAATCACCATCTGCAGTGATTTTTGAGCCCCCCAAAATAAAGTCTCCTCTGGAGGAGGGCATGGCAACCCATTCCAGTATTTTAGCTTGGAGAATCCCATGAACAGAGAAGTCTGATGGGCTATTGTCCATAGGGTTGCAGAGTTGGAACACGACTGAAGCGACTTAGCAGGCACACACACACACACATCTCTCTGCTTAACAACAGAGGATTAGCTATCTCAATTATGGGACAAACACATGAGGGAACGTAATGTAGCCATTAAAACCAGACAGTCAAAAAATAACTCCCCTGGGAACATATTCATAAAATAGGAGAGGGAAAAAGAAAAGTAATACATATATATAGATAGAAAGTATATTCTAAATATACGCAGAAAAAAGAAATCCCAGGAGGAACTGTTATGCTTAATTAATTTTTAATGTAACGGAAAAGCACAGCCCTGTGGGGCTCCTTCGTTTCTATATTCTGTTGTAGCATCGCATCCCTTCTGACACTGGTTGGATGTGTGGGTTTTCCCCACATTGAGCAATTCCCCAACACCAGCCGGGCGGCCTACACTTTAGCACAGTTCTCATACACTCTACCTGGAAATAGTGTCAGATTCTATAGGTTAAAGGCTCAGTCCCACAAAACCGCATGCCCCCGCCCCGTACTCCCCCACTCCCTCCACACACTCCAGGCCAAGCGCAGGTTCGGGTTGTCACTTATGCCTCTGATGACTGGCTATAAATTGCTTGTTCCAGTGACTGCCTCCTGGGTTTGATTAACTTCCCAGAGCAGCTCAGGAAAACAACTGACTTCAGATTACTGGTTTATTACAGAGGATATGAATTAAGCAGCCAAATGAAGAAGTACATAGGGTGAGGTCTGAAGTCCCCGGGGTCTCAAGCACAGAAATGTCTGTCCCTGTAGGTGTTTAGGGCAGCCACCCTCCCTGCACGGGGTTGCCTTCTTGTTCACCGGTCCGGAAGTGCTCAGAACACTGTAGTTTAGGGATTTTTATGGAGCCTTCATTACTAGGCATAATTGATTAAATTATTGGCCATTAGCGATCTAGTCAATCTCAAGCCCTTCACCCCTCCCAGAAGGTTGGGAGTGGGGGCTGAAAGTTCCAACTTGCTAGTCACATGATTGCTTCCCTTGGCAACCAGCCCTCATCCTTAGGGGCTTTCCAAAATTCACTTCATTAAGGTAAACTCAGGTGTGGTTGATAGAGATGTGCCATGAATAACAAAAGACACCCATTTTACCTTTATATTCTGAAGCTATTTCAGGCCTCCTTCCCCCTCCTTCAGCATAATCTCTCTGACTCCCACCTCAGCCTCCTCTCCCTCATTTCTTTCAGGAAACACAATGGCAACTAGGAACAAAAGCAAATAATCATAACAAAATGATGACAAAAAATTTTGAAAAAGTATTATCAAAAACATTTTTGGCTGTAGGAAATTACAAGAGTTTTGGGCTTCCCTGGGGCTCAGATGGTAAAGAATCTGCTTGCACTGTGGGAGACCTGGGTTCAATCCCTGGGTCGGGAAGATACCCTGGAGAAGGGAATGGCAACCAACTCCAGTATTCTTGCCTGGAGAATTCCGTGGACAGAGGACCTGGTGGACTAAAGTCCATGGAATTGCAATGAGTCAGACATGACTGAACGATTTTCACTTTCTCTTTGCAAGGGTTTTAGGAGCTCTGTGCCAGGAATAGTGGATGAAGACCAAATACACACACACACACACACATACACACATGTAAAATAAATCAGAAAATCACATAGGATGATGAAATTAAGAGTTCTTAATGAAATTAAGAGGAGTTCTTGAATTTTTGTTTCTACATTTTATGTTTAAATTTTTTTCTGTAATTAACATTTACTACTATTTTATCATCTTAACTATTTTTAAAGCAGATTTAAGGGAGACCAGGGGAATTCCTGGAGGAAATTCTGTGGTTGGAGCTCTCCCCATTTGTATTTAAATTTCCTGGTTGCTGGCTATGGGAGAAACTACTGATCTTCTGCTCAGGATCCAGTCTACCCTTTTCCTTCAGTAGCAAGAGGCCAGTACTGTTGTGGGTGGTTTTCTGCCCCAAGTCTTTCTTGCAGATGGGGTGGCTAATGAAACATGGGTTGAGGTGGTGGATATAGTTTCCAGGAAAGTTCTTTGATGGGAGTTTATTCAGCTGGAAGGAGCCTCTTTCTCCTCCCCACCTTTTTTTTTTTTCTGCCAAGAAGGTAGCTCTCAAGGGCTGGAACCCCAGCAGCCATAATGTAACCATGAGGTAACCTTTAGGCTGAAGTCATTATTGAATTGAATTTGGGTTCTGCTCACCTGATGCACAGCAAAGCCAATCATCTGACACCGAGTTATGGTGGAGGAAAGTATAGCACTTATCTGCAGGGTGCCAAACTAGGAAAACAGTCAGCACATGTTCAAAAGACCTGAACTCCCTGATGGCTTTCAGGCAAGAGTTTTTAAAGACAGTGTGAGGGAGAGGGTATAGGATGCCTGATCAGCATGAACCTTCTTCTGACTGGTTGGTGGTGAGATAATGGGGTGACATTTCAGGGGTCTCAATAATCAACCTTTTGGTTCCAACCAGTTTGGAGTCTATGTACCTGTGGTCAGCATGTAGTCACCATCTTCCACTCATCATCCTCATCTCCATCTTCATTATCATCACCATCCTCCTCCTATTAAAACAGAAATGGAAACTGGGGTTTTTCGCAAAGAAGCAAGGGAAATGAAGGACTGAGTGCACGGCTATAGAAATCCCAAGAATAGACCTGTAAGAGTTAAGCAGCTTAATTTTACTTTAGCTGTTTCTAACTTACAGTGCATGTAACTAGACTTGTCCTTCACAAAATTAATTCCTTAATCATTCTCTGACTCTGTGTATCCTGTGCCTGGCATTCTTCCTCCCACCCATACACATTCCTACATCCCCCCCACCCCCAACCCTTGTAACATTCCCTCATAGCATCCTCTATTTCAGAAAGAAGGTCACAGGCAATAACCTTAGGGACAACTAGACCCGATTTCGTTGCAGAAGAAAGAAGAATCCCAAGATTGTCATTGCTTTATAAATGCTGGAGAGGATGTGGAGAAAAGGGAACCCTCTTACACTGTTGGTGGGAATGCAAACTAGTACAGCTGTTATGGAGAATAGTGTGGAGATTCCTTAAAAAACTGGAAATAGAACTGCCATATGACCCAGCAATCCCACTGCTGGACATACACACCGAGGAAACCAGAATTGGAAGAGACACGTGTACACCAATGTTCATCGCTGCATTGTTTCCAATAGCCAGGACATGGAAGCAACTTAGATGCCCATCAGCTGATGAATGGATAAGAAAGCTGTGGTACATATACACAATGGAATATTACTCAGCCATTAAAAAGAATTCATTTGAATCAGTTCTACTGAGGTGGACGAAACTGGAGCCTATTATCCAGAGTGAAGTAAGCCAGAAGGAAAAATAACAATACAGTATACTAATGCATATATATGAAATTTAGAAAGATGGTAATGATAACCCTGTATGCAAGACAGCAAAAGAGACGCAGATGTATAGAATAGTCTTTTAGATTCTATGGGAGAGGGCAAGGGTGGGATGATAGGGGAGAAAGGCATTGAAACATGTAAATTATCATATGTGAAATGAATCGCCAGCCCAGGTTTGACGCATGATACAGGGTGCTCAGGGCTGGTGCACCGGGATGACCCAGAGGGATGGAATCAGGAGGGAGGTGGGAGGGGGGTTCTGGAAGGGGGACACATGTATACCCATGGTGGATTCATGTCAATGTATGACAAAACCAACATGATAATGTAAAGAAAAGAATAAATTAAAAAATAAAAAGATTTTCATTGCTTTGATCCTTATCACATGCACCTGACCAAGAGCCCCGATTATAAGACCCTTCCCTATTCCCCAGGGATGGAGGCACAGTTTCCGAGGTGCTAGCTTGTTGTGTTTCCCCTTTGCCTGGCAAAGAAATGAAGCTACTTTTTGTCTTTCCTCCAAAACACTGTCTCTGCATTCCTATTCAGCAGCGGTGCACAGAGGGACAATATTGTGGCAACACTCCTTCTCATCATAACTATTAACATCATCATTGTTATCATCGTGTCCATAACCAGCGTCATCATCACCATCACTGTCCTCCTTCTCACCACCATCACCATTTTCATCAGCACCACGACCATCACCACCAGCACCAGGACCATCATTATTATCATCTCTACCACCACCATCATCGTCACCAGAACAGTCACCACCATCATCACGGCCGCTTATTGAGCACGTCTGTGTGTCTGGTCCAGTGCTGGGTTCGTTATATGCTTTATTGAACAATCTAATGAGATGGGAATTGGGTCTAATTTACAGATGAGGCAACTGAAATTTGGAAAGGTGAAGTGGTCTAAGGCAGCAGAGATAATAATGGAAAAGGAAAATGACCTCAATTCAGATTTATCGGGTTCCAAACCCTGACCTCTGTTCGCTCCACCTTAGCCCTGAGAACTGACCTCTGCTGGGCTTCTCCAATGGGGGCAGCATGTCCCCACTGGGAAGTTGCTCCATCTTTGGTCACCAATGACAACTTTCCTGTGGCCTCACCCATAGGTCCTGGTTCTGACGTTTGGGGACTGCAGAATGGGCTCAACTTTTGGTCCATGTGATGGACTTCCTGAAGTTGGAGGTCAGCCCTTGGGTCCATCTGAGCTTCTTATTTTTGAAGGTGAATGTACCATTCTTTCAATAACTCCACATGTGAATAATTGCTTCTCACTGGCCCCTCTCCCCTTGAATCCTCCTGGACTTTTATGATCTTAGCTCCCTGGCCTTCTTGCTCCCATTTTCTCCCCAGCAGCCTTAGTGATCTTTTCAAAACAAATCAGATCCCATCACTCATCTGCTCAAAACTCTGCAGTGAATTTCTTCAACTCTAAAAGTAAAATCCAAGCTCTACTATGGCCTATGACTCTAAACAACCTTCTTTCTGCTTACTTCTCATGCCTTATCCCAGGCCTGGCTTCTCTGGTGGCTCAAATGGTAAAGTATCTGCCTGCAAAGCAGGAGACTCGCGTTCGATCCCTGGGTTGGGAAGATTGCTTGGAGGAGAGAATGGCAACTGACTCCAGTGTTCTTGGTTGGAGAATCCTATGGACAGAGGATCCTGGCGGGCTACAGTCCATGAGAGCACAAAGACATGGACCTGACTGAACGACTAACACTTTCAAGCCTTATCTCCTACCACTCCCTTTTCCCCTACTTGCTGTGCTCCAACCATACTGGCTCTCCCCTGTCCTTGAGCACATCATGCTCATTCTTGCCTCAGGGCCTTTGAACCTGCTGCTCCCTTGACAATTATCACACAGCTCCTTCTCTTTCTTAATTCAGATTCTCTGTTCAAATATCACCTCTTCAGAGAGGCCTTTCTTGACCACCCTCTCTAATACAGCTCCCTCCTCTCCAGTCTCTTTCCATTCACTTTTTCCCTTTATTTCAGAACTTATCACTTCCTGTGTGCTTAGTCACTCAGTAGTGTCTGACTCTTTGCAACCGCATCAACTGAAGCCTACCAGGTTCCTCTGTTCATGGGATTCTCCAGGCAAGAATACTGGAGTGGGTTGCCATTCCCTTCTCCAGGGGATCTTCCTGACCCAGGGATCAAACCCAGATCTTCTGCATTGCAAGCAGATTCTTTACTGTCTGAGCCACTGGGGAACCACGTCCTAGGATATGCTTATTTGGTTATTATCTGTTTCCCCTACTGGAATGCAAGCACCAGGAGAGCAGGACTTTGTCCATCTACTTCACCTCTATATCTCCAGTGTTTAGAAGAGACTCTAATACTTAGATTCTAATAAATACTTCTTGAATTAATTAATCAATGTGACCTTGATCACATACCATTTTAAGCCTGGAGGCCCTGCCTTTTGGTAAAGTTCAGCTTATTCATGAGTTGAACAGGATTATCTACTCCCTTCTTCTCAACTCCGTATCTCTACTTACATGGCCTAAAGGGCAGCAGGATGCACACAGAAGTGTGTTGGCTTTGGAGTCAGTTAGAATGAGGCTCAAATCTCAGCTCTGCTACTTGCTTTTGTTATTGTTTAGTCGCTAAGTCATGCCTAACTCTTTTGCGACCCCACGCACTGTAGCCTGCCAAGCTCTTCTGTCCATGGGATGTCCCAGGCTGGAATACTGGAGTGGGTTGCCATTTCCTTCTCCAGGGGATCTTTCCGACCCAAGGATCGAACTTGCGTCTCCTGCATTGCAGGTGGATTCTTTACCACTAGACCAACTGGGAAGCCCCTGTTGCTTATTAGATTTGTATTTATTAGCTTTTCTGAGCCTCAGTCTTCCTTCATGTAAAATGATATTAATACAAACCTTGTGAACTTGTGCAGAGGGAGAGAATGTGAGTACATAGCGCAGGGTAAGCATTTGAGAACTGGTAGCTCTTACTGTTGTTGTTATTATTAAACTAACCAGGTTTGGGACCTTCCATCTCAGGGGAACAGCCTGGGTTGGGGCTGGACTGGATGGGTGGGGTGGCATGGAAGGAGAAAGCAGACAAGGGATTTGTGATGTGAGAGACGTGTCACCTCGTGGGTTCGCTCTGCACTCCCCGTCAGCCTCATCTCAAGGCCTGTCTCCTTCCTCGGTCCCTGAGCTGTGGATCTAGCTGGCACTGCATGTTTAACTCACTCGTGCATATTAAATCCCATCATATGAGTCTCAATCTGTGGTTCTGGCCTGCGGGGGTTTTCTTTCCCACTCCGATCCAACACACTTGCTTTTCTGTCAAGAGCCTGTCATCTGCCTCCCCAGTGGGATGATTGCTAATGATGCTATGGATCTGTGTGGACTGAAGGCTCCTGGGAAGCAGGGATTGCAGTGACATTCGATCAACCTGAGCCTGGTTCAGAGGGGCTTGCCAGGACGGCGGGCTGGTGGGAAGTGATGATATAATGGGACAAACTGGGGGTTCACACTGAACTATAAATTCTTAGTCCAGATGAAAGGGATGTTGTTGTTTGGTTGCTAAGTCATGCCTGACTCTTTCGTGAGTCCACGGACTGTAGCCTCCCAGGCTCCTCTGTCTACAGGATTTTCTAGGCAAGACTACCTCAGTGGGTTGCCATTTCCTTCTCCAGGGGATCTTCCTGACCTAGGGATCGAATGCATGTCTCCTGCATTGGCAGGAGGATTCTTTACCCCTGAGCCACCAAGAAAGCCCAGGTGAAATTGTATTGGATCCTAAAGTCTTTGGAATCCTCTGGCCAATGGGGAAACCGAGGCACAGAGCATCAACCAGTGCGGAACAGAATCAGTACATCAAAGAGTCAGTGTTTATTGAAGAAACTGAGGCCCAGAATGAAGAAGTGTCTTACCCAGGGCCACACAGTAAGTCTGTGACTGAGCCAGGAGTGACTTGGGTTTCTGCCAGCTAGTCCACTCCTCCTCCCACTCCAACCCCTGAGGAAACCTGGGACTTGGAATGGGCTGGACTCAGGCCACTGGAACATGTGGCCCACGTTCAGCCACCCATGCCCAGCAGGGGTGTGTTGATCTCTGCTGCGTGTTTGTAGATGGAGCCCATTCAGCACACCTGGCATCATATAAGGCCCTTATTCACAGTTTCATCCAATTCTAATGTGACGGCTCCCATTTTACAGATGAGAAACTGAGGCTGAGGGAGGGCAGCTAACTCATCCAGAGTCTCAAGGCTCACGGGTTGAGGGAGCCCTATTGGCACTTGTCCTGCCTGAAGGCTCTTCACAGCACTTACCAACTGCTGACATTCCACCACATGTCTGTCTGTATCGCAAACCGCCCCCCGCCCCCTGAAGAAAATCTAAGTGAGAGGACTCTGCCTGTCTTGTTCATTTCAATATCCCCGGTGCTCAGGATATGGCAGGGGTTCAAATATTATATTTAAATAAATGAATGGATCTCTTGGGTTCCTTCCAAGTCCGTGACTGGGAAGATCTGAGATCCCACCTAGGTTCCCAGACAGTGCCACATACTGACCCTGCTCTGAATCCTGACCTCGTCCTGCTGGGTGGGCTGGTATCCACCTTCTGTCAGTGCTCCAGCCCCAGGTCTCCTGGTATCCTGCCTTAACCCACTTGTCCATGTCTCTCTCCCTCTCCTGATGCTTTTCTCCTACAACCCCATTCCCAGAACTGACCTCAGCTTTCCTCTTGACTCAAGAGGCTGGCACGGGCTCCTAGACCTTTGCCCTTGATTTGTCCCTTGACTCGCCCTTTGTAATCACGAAAGAAGCAGGGCAGAGAAATGAGGGACCCCTCCCAATCCACCAGCTTCCCGCTCCCTGGGAGTTTCTGAAGGTGCAGGTACAAGGCTGACTGGCAGCTCCCTGGGGCCAGGGCAGGCCAAATTCTAAAACTCAGTCTTGGGTACCCGATGGGGCTCCCTGCAGACTTGACCTCTCCAAACAGACCCAGGTGGCCCCTAGGTGACAAGTTCAGGGCAGTCTGAGAATCAGGACCTCCTGGCTCCTGGGCTGATTTCAGGTGACTGGGATCAGGGACCGAGAACCCCGGGAGGGGACAGGGCTGCCCCAGCAGCTTGTCTACCCAGCACCAGGGAGCCCTAGCCTGACGGTCCCCGGCTCAGAGACGAGCAGGCCACCCATGTGCAAAGGGGCACACGGAGGAGGAATAGCAGCCTTGATGCCCAGAATGGAGGAGCCCTGGAGGGGAGGGGATCACCCCACAGGTCTGGTCCCTGGGAGACGGATGGTGCACAGAGGGGACACCCCCATGTCCTCCCCTGTAGACCTCAGCCCCGCTTCCTTTCCCTGGGATTTTCCCAGCTGAGGTTGGGGGGTCCTAGGGTATGCTTAGCTCCAGCTCTCACATCGGTCAGGGCCACAGGGATGTAGATGTCGGGGTCCCCACTGTGGAGATCAGGAAGGATGAGCACACGTGCACACACCCTCTCATAGACACATTCACTTGCACGCATATACACACACATACACGGGCGTGTAGATATGTAGATGCCACGCTCACACATGCATCTCTCTCTCTCTCTCACACACACGCACACAAGCCCAACCTCTGGAACTGACTCTCCAGACAGAGGTTATTCCGAGGGTCAGGGTTGGGGACCTGTATCTCCTTGTCCGGGGCCTGCTGGCAGGGATGTGGCCTCTCCCGACAGGCAGGCATCTAGGTTCGTAGAGTAGGTGCGGATGTGTGGCTCCTGGAATAGGAAGGGAGACTAGGAGGCTGAGAGAGGGGACCGGAGCCTGAAATTTCCTGGGAGGGCACAGGGCATCAGGAAGAGGATGGGGTAAGCTCATGTTGGGTGCAGCGATGCTGCTCTGAGGTGGCGTCCAACCGGGATGATGGCAGGTTAGGCCGGTCCTACTGCATCCAACCTGCCCTCGAACTGGGAATGATGATCACAGTGGGGGTGTTGAAAATTGCGCCCCAGTGAGTCCCTAATGTACCCCAGGCCTTTATATCCACCATCTCCTATTTCCTCCGTGACAACCTGGTGGGAGGGGTCTAGAAGGAAGGAGCCAAGGGAGGCCCTGGCGAGGGGTCTCTAAAGGATGGGACCGTGAACCTCGTCCTGCTTGAGGCCGTAGCCCTTGGCCATCTTCATCTGGTTGATGTGCTGCAGGAGGTCGGCCACGCGCGCCGCGGGGTGCAGCTGCCCCGTGTGATACGGGGAGCCTTTCTGGCTGCACAGCCACTGCAGTGAGCCCCCCAGGAGGCTGCTGGCTTCAGTGACCCCACCGCCACGCTGGTCTCCTGCAGCCAGAGAAAGGGAAAAGGGGCTCCTGACGTGCACAGGCCCCAGCCGGGGGAACCCCACATGGACTCGGGGGGCCGAGGGAGGGAAGGGAGAATGGCCAGTGTGGAGGATGCCCAGGTTGTTTGCTGGAACCAGGCAGCTGGCTGGGCCGCCCTGGGTGACCCTGGTGGAGCCCCTTCCCTGGGGCATCTCGGTCTTCCCATTGGTAGAATGAGGGGATCGGGTCGCATGACCGCTGGGGCCCTTCTGGCCCAGCCCTGCGGTCTGGGAACCCTGGTCCCCACACCCTCCCGGGCTTCCCAGCAAGGGCCCCCTCTGTGACTTCACCCACTGTCTGCAGGGGGCAGCGCTCAGAAGAGCCCACGACATCGACATCCCCTCCTTCCTCCCACTCTTCCAGGGAACAATCTGGAACACTGACAACTCCCAGTAATCACCCCATTCAAAGACAAGTAAGTCCCAGAATTAGCTGCCGCTGCCTTCTCCACAGATGAATGGGAAGTACCTGAATAGAGGCGTTTCTCCAGCGCAAGCATTTCCGTTGTCAGCCTGCACGGCAGCTCAGCCCAGGGGGAGCAGGTGGAGAGGTTCACGCTGCCCCATATTCCAGAAAACCATCCCCTCCTTGCAGACCACCACTCCCCAGCTCTCCTGGCCAGCCTCCCCAAGGACAGCCCACCCTGGTCCCCAAGATCAGGACATGGGGTGGAGTTACAGCCCCGCTCAGCCACACCCAGCTTCTGGCACTCACAGAATTGCAGGACTTACTTTGTGCTGTTTTTTTTTTTTTCTTCTCAGGGATCACAGTCCTGAGCTGCCTGTTGCCCAAGATCTGAAAATAGTTGTCTCACCTGTGTTGCCCTGTGATACGGTTGCTTACAGTGGGAGGGATGCTTCCCCCTCCTCCCCCCGCCCCCCGCCAGGCTCAATAGGAACTCTGATAGCCCTGTCAAAACTCGAGATGAAAGCTCACATTCATACCTCTACTAAAGATGAGGACCTATTCCGGTGTAGTGACTCAAGAAGAGCCCAGAGATGGCCCGAGCACATCGAAATGAGACCCTGCCTTCCCTGAGGCAACATTAGAGGCTCCCAGAGGACCTCATGGCAGCTCCAGAGGGATCCAAAAGTGCCCGCTGCAACTCGAGAAACTGCCCGCTGTATGCCCGCCGTAAGTCAAGAAACTGCCCGCCGCAAGTCCAGAACCATCCCACTGATGGTTCCAGAAGCTCCACTGAGGCTTGGAAAGAAGTTACTTCCAAAGGTAGTGTTTCCCAAAGTGTGTTCCAGAGAACACAAGTTGTACAAGATGATTAAGTGGTAGTCCACTTACAAAACAAACGTTCAACTTTTTAAAATGAACCTGGAAAATTTCGGGTGAAACAAAATGAAACAGGTCTGTTCCCTGCAGCGCATCTCAGGACTTGCAGCAACCTAACGTGCATTGTGATTTTCCAGGAAAATGGGAGTAGCAACATTCCCTAATTCCTTTTTCTCCAAGAAGGTTTTCTGTTTGTTTGTGTATATTTCACTGGGCTTCCCTGGTGACTCAGCTGATAAAAGAGTCCGCCTGCAATGCAAGAGACCTGGATTCGATTCCTGGGTTGGGAAGATACCCTGGAGAAGGGAACGGCTACCCACTCCAGTAAACATCTTTAGATTAAAGTGTAATGGGGTGATTAAAAGCAAGGAATCTGTTAAGACATGCCTGAGTTTGAATCCCAGTGGGTCCACTTCTTGGCTGTGTCCTTGGAAAAATGACTAGCCCTCTCTGAACCTCAGTTTTCACGTGTCAAATAAGGATCAAGTCATCACTATCCTATAGAGGTACTACGATTATTAAATGAGATGATGCATGAAAAACACCCAGTCTGTTGTTGGCACCTGGTGAATGCCCATCAACAGCAGCTGTAGATACTATTAGAATTTACTGTAAAGTCAGACACCTACTGAATCCCAGAAAGCCAAGGGCAACTTCTCAGAGGAAAGAAGGAGCCGACAAGAGTGGTGCTTGACCTCCCTTTAATCTGCCTTAGCGGAGGGGATTTGGACCAGGACTTGAGCGGTAGCTTTGGAGAGAAATGATTCTTAAGAGTCAGCTGCAGTCAACACACAAAGCATGAGCTCAGATTTCAAGAGAGAATTTTCTGCTGCTTGAGAAACTCTCAGGAGCTCCAAAAGGGGGGATTGGGCAACAAAGGATTACTCATGCTCTTTATGGAAGCTGTGCTAACTGTGCAACAGTGTACCCTCCAAGCAGAGGAAGGGGTGAGAGGGCCCCTTGAAGGGCCGGCTGCTCTCAGCGGCTCAGAGAGTGGACACAGGAGGAGCTTGTGGCTGGCTGAGGACAAGCAAACAGCACCACCTGGTCAGGGTGATGCCAGCAGCCAGAACAAATCAGGGCAGCATGCCGGCTGAGTCCAAGGATGACAGCAGATGTTCTGTAAATATAGCCAGTGGGCAGGGACAGGGTGGTGAGTGATGGCGCTGCTCTCAGCCCCACGCACCCTGAGCCCAGGAGGATGGGCTCTCCCCGACCCCACAGCAGGGAGGTGGCCGCACCAGGATTCACACCCGGACCTGTTGGACTCTGGGGTCCTGTTGTTCACCAGGCTTCCCCTGTTGTCCTTCTGATAAAGAAGCATTTATCAGACAATGTGAGAGGAACTGGGACTCACCCAGCAAGCCATCTGGGTGGAATCCACTGGCACCCAGCAGGATCAAGAGCTCAGGATGGATGGGGCTCAGGGGGATCTGGGGGCTTTTCCCAGCAATGCTTTGAAGTCAGTGGGGCTCAAATTTCAATAGTAAGGAAAGTTCGCAGCAAGCTCCTTCCCACCAGCCTGCCACGATGTGCCTTGATATGTTAAGCCGATTTCTTTTTAAAATAATAAACTTTTTATTTCTAAATCTCTGGGGTGATAGAGATGCATAGATTTAGATTTAGAATAGATATAGATTTAGGCAAAGATAGTACAGAGTACACTGCACTATATACTGTATACTCATATATAGTATAAGAAGTCTGAACGCTGAAGAGTTGATGCTTTCTGATGCGGTGCTGGAGGACTCTTGAGTGTCCCTTGGACAACAAGGAGATCAAACCCATCAATCCTAAAGGAAATCAACCCTGGATATTCATTGGAATGACTGATGCTGAAGCTGAAGCTCCAGTACTTTGGCCACTTGATGTGAACACTGGACTTATTGGAAAAGACCCGGATGCTGGGAAAGATTGAGGGCGGGAGGATAAGGGGGCAACAGAGGATGAAATGGTTGGATGGCATCACTGACTCAATGGACACGCATTTGAGCAAACTCCTGGAGATGGTGAAGGACAGGGAAGCCTGGCACACTGCAGTCCATGGGGTTGCAAAGAGCTGGACACGTCTGAGCAACTGAACAACAACAGCAAATACTCATATACTCCAGATCCAATTTCTCCTATTAGTCACGTCTTATCTGAGTATAGTACATTCACTATAATAATGAAGGAATGTTGATCCATCATTATTAACTAAAGTCTATATCAGTTTTGGATTTCATTAGTTTTTCCTAATGTCCTTTTCCTGATCCAAGATCCCACATAGGACTTAATGTCATGTCTCTTTAGGTTTCTCTTGGCTGTGACAGTTTCTCAGACTTTCTTTGGATGGATTTAACAGTTTTGAGGATTACTGGTCAGATAATTTGTGGAGTGTTTCTCAGCTGGGATTTTAAAAATTGATACATAATTCACATGCCATAAAATGTACTCTTCTAAAGTGTACAATTCAGTGGTTCTTAGTATTTCTCAAAGTTGTGTAACCATCATCACTAGGTAATTTCAGAACATCTCTATCACCCCAGAAAGAGACCCAGCGGCCATTAGCAGTTACTGCCCCACCTAAATCCTCTTTCTCTCAGCCCCAGGCAACCACTAATCCAGTTTCTGTTTCTTTGAATTTCTATGTTCTGGACATTTCACATAAAATGGATCCTACAACATGCGGCCTTTTGTGACTGATTTCTTTCATTTAGCACAATGTTTTCCAGATTTATCCATGTTGTAGCATGTATCAGTACTTCAAAATTTTAAAATTGTTAATTGTGGTTAAATGCATAGAACAAAATGTACCGTCTTTATCATTTTTAAGTGTAAGCTCAGGAGCATTAAGTATATTCACATTGTTATGCAACCAATCTCCAGAACTTTTTCATCTTGCAGTGTTGAAATGTCATCCTCATTAAATAGCTCCCATTTCCCCCTCCCTCCAGCTCCTGGCAACAACCCTTCTCCTTTCTGTCTCTGAACTTAACTCCTCTAGATACTTCACATAAGTTTAATCACATAGAATTTGTGTTTTTGTGACTGGATTATTCCATTTAGAATAATGTCCTCAAGGTTCATCCATGTTGTAGCATTGTTCAGAATTTCACTCCTTTTCATGGCCGAATAATATTCCATTGTATCAATGCACCACATTTTATGTATCTGTTTATCTGTCAGTGGAATCTTGGGTTGCTTCCACCTCTTAGCTATTGTGAATATTGCTTTCATATGGAGGTACAAAAATTTCTTTGAGTTCTTGCCTTTAATTCTTTTGGGTGCATATGTATAAGTGAAATTGCTGGATCATATGGTAATTTCACAAGAGTATGAAAAAATTAATGTTTTTAATTTTTTTGAGGAACTGGTATTAGAATCCAAATCTGATTACTAAGTGTGCTCCCCAAGTCCATTAAAAAAAAAAACAAACTTGTGTTTAAGAAAGTGCCACAATTAACCTGGCTTCAGGATATAAACCACAGGAGTTAAGTCTCTACTCCTTGAAGAAGAAAGGAAAGAGGTGAATACTAGGCTAGTGGGTGGTAAATAGGGAAAGGACATAGAAGGTGCTGAGACCTTTTTCCAGTCTCCTGAGCACAGCTTAAATTTCCTAGCCACCTGATCTTTGACTATACTCTGCATTCTGGATCAGTTTCAAATAAACTATTTTTCTCCTCATTAGCAGGTACATTTTCTGTTTCTTTGCATGTCTGGTAACTTTTGATTGTGTGCCAGGCATTGTCTGTTTTACCTGGTTGGAGGCCAGATATTTTTCTATTCCTATAAATATTCTTGAGATTTGTTCTGGGACATGGTTAAGTTACCTGGAAATAGTTTGATCCTGCTGGGTCTTACTTTTAATATTTGTTAGGTGAGACCAAGGCAGTGCCCAGTAGAGTGTTAATTATTCCTCACGCCTTTTATAACTCTATGTAAGCCTGTGTCCTAAATTTTCCTAAAGATTCTGCAGCCTGGAGAAGGAAATGGCAACCCATTCTAGTCTTCTTGCCTGGGAAATCCCATGAGCAGAGGAGCCTGGCAGGCTATGTCCATAGAATCAAAAAAAAAAAAAAAAAATCTTCAATACCAGGATAATACCTGCTTCCTCTTTGTATTTCAAGTATGGTTACTGGTACCCAGTAGGAGCACAATAGATGCTTCAGTGTTGGTTAGGGTCAATTTATCATCTGACATAGGGAACACTATGGAAGGCCTTGATTTTATTCATTCAGGAGGGTGGAGGAAGGGAGCCTGGAGGCCAGGAAGAAGGGGCAAGGGGCCTGGGGTGGGGCAGCTCCATGCCTGGTGTATAAGGAAGAGGGGAAAGGACTCAGGACCCATGCTGAGATTGGAGAAGAAAAGTGGGGCCCAATCACAGCGAAGGCTTGAGATGAGAGAGCTGTTCCCCTGCTTAGTCCTACAGCAGGAAGGCTGTAGGGTAGACTGGAGAGAGGACTTCCAGGTTGTGGGGGCGCAGAGACACTGATCACTCACAGGGATGAAGAGGCCAATGAGTTGATATCTGCAGACTGGGACAACTCAAATCTTCTTGTCCTAACTCTCAAGAGGTGCCTGAGGCAGGGGAAGGACAGGATGACTTCTGATTGCCCCTCTTGCCAGGTTCTGGGCATCCTACTCACTGTGGTCCAGAGAAGAGCCAAAGACCCCTTCAGGGGCCAGACAGGAGAAGTCCTGTGACTGTGACCTTGAGCATCAACATCAGGGAGAACGTGGAGGAGGAAGGGAGGTGAAGAGGGAACGGTGGGGGAAGAGGACTGACAGCAGAGGAGGAGGGGGAGAGAGAAGAGACAGTGACTAGGAGAGAGCTGGGGAAGGAGACAGAGGGAAGGGGGACAGGTCAGACACCAGCAGCCCCAAGGAAGACAGACAGAGGGCCATGGACAGATGTCAGCCCATCAGGCTGGCTGGACCGCGGTGCCCCAGAAGGACCTGTCCCGAGTGGATCCTGGCCTAGGCGGCAGTCTGCAGTGGTGAACCACAGGGCTCTGTTCCCGCCCAGGCCTCCTGCTCTACTTGGAAGAACTTCAAACACCAACCAGCCAGAGGTTGTCTCTCCGCAGACAGAGCCAGGAGGACACCAGAACGGAGGCCTCCAGCCGACCTCAGAGTGAGATCAAGCGGTAGCGTGTAATGTGGACCCTCGGAAAAGTTCTGCATTTAGGTTCAAAATTAAGAACATGTTAATTATCCTATGTCTAATCAATCGCCAGCCCAGGATTGATTCTCGGGGCTGGTGCATTGAGATTTCCCGGGGGGGAGGGAGGAGGGAGGGGGGAGGGAGGGGTTTCTGGAGGGGGAGCATACGTAAACCCATAGTGAAATCATGGCATTGTATGGCAAAAACAATAAAAGGGAGAAAAAAAAATTAGCTACGAAGTAGAGGGGTTGGCTGAGTGGCCTTGTCAGCAGCTCCTTGAACAGCTGAGCTGGAGGCTCCACATGAATTGATGAGGGTGTGGTTGCTGGAAATGCCAGGGTGACGGTGGGTGAGGTCGATGGAAGAAGAGGGTCCAGGAAGGAGGTGAGAGACCACCATCCTCTGGGCTGGCCTGGGATCACCTGAGCCTGCTCTTCAAGGAGGGTACAAATGTAGGTTCAGGGGAATGTTCTGGAAGGCTTGCATGGTCAGAGATCCCAAAGGCAGAAAACAGAGGCCATGGAGGTAGAAGGGGGCCTGGGCTGTAACCCCATCTCTGCATGACCTGTGACCACTGACAAGTCCTTAACTTCCCTGAGCCTCAGTTTCCTCATCAGTGAAATGGGGCGATCAGAGGCCCTCTTCTCAGGGTTGTTGTGTGGATTCTGTGTGAAGAACTGAGCCCAGGGGAGGCGCCCAGGGAACGGTGGGTCTGAGGAGCTGTGCCCAGCTGGAGAAGGGCTGGCGGTGCCCTGGGAGCCGCGTGCACCGTGGGGAGAGCTGCCCTGTGTCTGCCCCCCCGCAAGCACATGCGCACGTGGCTGTGGACCCAGAGCGGGACCCGGGCGAGGACCCTTCCTGGACGTGGACTGAGGTCTGATGTCAGGAGGCCCCGAGCAGCAGGAGTGGCTTGAGACACTAGGGAATGCCTCGGGGTCAAGAGAACAGGAGGCTCCGGGACGTCCAGTGACTTGTCTGGGGCGGCTCAGAGAGCCAGGTCTGAACCCGAGACGCTGAGCACAGAGCCAGCGCTGTGACCTCCACACAGGAGGGGCGGAGAGAGGAGAGGCGGAGAGAGGAGAGGAGAGACAGCAGAGGAGGGAAGCTCGGAGACAGGGTGGCCGTGGAGGAGGGGTGACCCCAGGCAGGGCGGGGCTCCCCATGAGGGGCGGGGCCCCATGCAGGGCGGGGCTCCCCAGGCGGGGCGGGGCCCCAGGCAGGGCGGGGCTCCCCAGGTGGGGCGGGGCTCCCCAGGAGGGGCGGTGCCCCAGGCAGGGCGGGGCTCCCCAGGCGGGGCGGTGCCCCAGGCAGGGCGGGGCTCCCCAGGAGGGGCGGGGCTCCCCAGGAGGGGCGGGGCCCAGGCAGGGCGGGGCTCCCCAGGAGGGGCGGGGCCCCAGGCAGGGCGCTACTTATGGGTAGTAGGAGTAGGCATAGTGGTTTCTCCTGGCAGCGTGCAAAGAGAACACACAGGTGGGCCACGGTTCGTGCACAAGGCGGGGCCCAGGGCAGCACCACCAGCGGGAGGGGCCTGTGCTTGCTCTGCTGGGGACCGGGCTGGCCAGGGACCGACGGGTCAGAAGGGCCTTCTCTGACCCAAGGGCTGGCCCGGATCCTTCCAGAACCTTCCTTAAGCCCACTGCTGGAGTGAGAAGGAGGTGGGAAAGGGCCTGGAGGGAAGCAGAGCTTTTACACACATGTGTTCACAAAGAGAAATACTCACACATGCAGACACACTCACGGATACACACACTCACGTAGAAACACATGGACACACTCATGCCCTTACAAACACAGACCTAATACATACATGCAGACACTCAGACACATGTACTCAGACACCCACTGACACACACAGATACACAGACATATATTCACAAACACACACACAGATGCCTGCACTCACACACTCGAGGTAACTGTGTACTCACCCTTGCAGACCACCCCACCACCGTCCCCATGCCACCGCCCCCCAATCCCCGCAGGCTCCCCTGCCCATGGGGGACAGTCATCTGCAAGCTAGGAAGGAATGAGTGGCCAGGAAGGGGAGGGGGCTGGATGCCAGAACCAACTGGGGCCACCCTCACCACCCAAACTGCTCCTGTGTGTGGGATCCACTAAAGGAGCCACATGGCCCCCTCGCGAGCACCCAGAGCACCGGTGGGCCAAGAGTCCTGACGGGACCTCGAGGCACTGGCAGTGGAGCCGTGGGGCAGGTCTGATCCCCACCCCTCCCCCTGGTTGGGAGCCGGGTCCCGGAGAGTCATGTCAGCCTGTGGCTCTGGGGGGGTCAGCAAGAGTCCAGACCAGGCCCAGGACCCTGACCCCAGAACCAGCCCCCTCCTGAGGCCCCATCCAGGGCGGCTCCAGGGTCCTCCACTCACCCAGCCCCACATCACCCCGTCAGCAGGGCGGGGAAGGCAAGCAGAGGGGAGGGGAAGACTGAGGCCCAGCCAGGGCGGGAGAAAGACTTGTGGTCACACAGCACATCTTCCATCCCAGGGATAGAGTGAGGGTCCAGGGCCCTGAGCTGGTCACAGAGGGTGGGGTGGGTGGCAGAGGGCAGCCTATCACGTGTGCTGGCTGTGAGTTTGGAGATGAGGCCACCTGGTCAATCCCTGTTCCACCACTTGTTATAGAGAAGTTATTTTTGTGACGATAAACCCAGATCCTGTCCCTCTTTCCTTGCTTAAACCCCTCACTGTATTCCTAGGAAGCCTAGAATAAAGCCTGTACTCTGTACTACGGCCACAAGGCCCTCCCTCGTCTGGTTCCTTCATCCCAAAGCATCAGAGATCCCAACTTCCGAGGGTGAGGGTGTGGGGAGGATCTTAAGGGAGACGTGCAGGGGGCTCTGGGGCAGGTGACAAGGGGACAGGTAGGTTTTCCTCCCTCCTCTCCCCTCCCCTGCTGGGACTATCCCCAGAGGAAATGGCTGAGGCTTCAAACACCACCCCTGGATCTTGCCTTTCGGCCCTGGCAGGGCGCTCACAACCATAGCTCTTTCAGTGCTCCTTGTGTTCAGGTGCTTAGTCGTGTCTTGACTTTTTGCAACCCCATGGACTGTAGCCCACCAGGTGAGTGGTTGCCACTTCCTTCTCCAGGGGATCTTCCTGACCCAGAGATCGAAACTGTGTCTTTTTCAGAGGCCCAGGCAAAATGACTCGGAAACTACAACACTGGTTTTTGAAGTAAAGAACAGAAAAGCTAGAAATGGAATGGGAGGGATGACTCTGTGCCCCTTTCCCTCGGTCACCTTTCCCCTGGATGCTCCGAGATCCCCTGTGGCCTTGAGCCTGTCATCCAGGTGTTGATGGCAGACTCGTGTCTTCTGGTCCCGACCTGTGTGTTTCTATCTATTTTTATCACTTTACTGAATAGCCTTTTGCTGTGACCGCCTCTAAATCTTCCGTAGAACAAAGAGAGAACTGAGAGTTAAATTAATGAATGCTGACAAATTTAAATGCATTCAGTCACTTCCCATGTGCTCTGAGAAGTAGAAATACCTAGGCTCTGCTCTCTAACTGTTTCTTTTGAGCTTTATGTTACAGGGAATTGCCCCAGTGTCCTAGCCACCAGCCCATTCATTGTCTGTCACCAGCCCAGGAAACACCAGCCCAGGTCCCTTTCAGCTTCCATTTCCCCAGCCTGAGGCCAGGCCTTTCCTGGCCCCATGTCCCAGCAGGAGATAATAATCGATGTTAGGAGGAACAAAGCGCATCTTGATCTAGCATGATCCCCGTTATGCAGATAAGAAAGGAGAGCTCAGAGAGGTGAAGGGATGCGCCCAGCTCAAGGTCACACAGCAAGATCCTCTGGAGACAAACTCCCAGATATTTCACCAGCTGCTTGCATGCTGCCTCTCTTAATAAAGTCCTCTCTGGTCCTTACCATACTCCTGATTCCTGCTCACAGGCTCCTGAGTGGTCAAAGAAAGGAGAATTTGGGTTTCCTGCCTCCTCCCTTTCCTGGGTCAAATCCTGTCTCACAGGGATGCTGGCAAACACTCAGCATGGTCACACACTCACCCATTCCCCCATCTCCATGTGCATACCATTTGCATCTGCACATACACCTCCTCCAGCCCCCTGACTTTATTGTCATACACACCCATGACCCTTCAACACCTTCCTGGCAGAGAAAGCCCCCATGACACCATCAGCTCCCGTGGGAGGTAAAGGAGGGGATAAGGGGCCATATTCTTCCCACTCCAGAGTGAGTGTCCTCTCTGATTGGCTGCTAGCTTCTGGAAAGCCCACCCCATGTCTCCCTGGGCCACACCCTCCAGGACAAAAATTGGGCATAGGTAGACCTTCCATCTCTACCCAGTGTTTGAATTGGGGTGTTCTGGGTGGGCCTGGCCAGCCCTCTCTCCCCGCTGGATATTCTCCAGTGATGAGATGACAGTCACCATCAGACACCCATGGCCTTGGAGGAGGAGGAGGAGGAGGAGACCATGGACTTTCTGCCTGCCTGGGGTCACAGAAGCCCTTCAGCCATTCTGAGTCTTGAGTGGGAGACTGAGGGGAACACGGGTAAGTTGGCCTGAGTAGGGGCCTCTGGATCAGAGAAGGGGCCTCTTCCTCAGTGTCTCTGAAGGGCTCTCTGTGGGTCTGTGCCAGCCTCCGGGGCACCGTCAATTCCACACCCTGGCCCTCACTGATCCTAGAATTCTTGGCGGTTGGGGGGGGTCGATGTGAGGAGGGGGGAAGATGCCATCATCTGGGACCCTGTGAGGCTTGGTCCTTTCCCCAGAAGGCCCCAACTCCATCTCAGTGCAGAAGGAACAGGGTCTGAGGGCAAGAAAAGGGAACTGTGTTACTTCAGGCAAGTACCTTGACCTCTCTGTGCCTTGGTTTCTTTGTCTGCAAAATGAGATGATAAAGCTGCTTCCCTGGTAGAGTTGCAGGCATCCCACCTGTACTGTGGGTAACAGCTGGATACATGGGAGGAACTCCATCCTTGTGGGCTGCTGGCATGGGGGCCGGGTTTGCCACCTGCAACTGTGTGACCTTGAGGAAGTCATCTCCCCTCTCTGTACCTCCCACCACAGCTTGAAACAGGGCCCATTGTAATAACGGCACAGAGACAAAAGTGGTGCAGATCTAATGGGATTGTCAGTGATTTAAAAAAAAGCCCAGGATGTCTGTGTTGTTGTTGTTAAGTTGATAAGTTGTGTCCAACTCTTTTGTGACCCCATGGACTGTAGCCTGCCAGGCTACTCTCTCCATGGAATTTCCCAGGCAAGAACACTGGAGTGGGTTGCTGTTTCTTTCTCCAGGAGATCATCTCCTCCAGGGATCGAGCCTGTGTCTGCTGCACTGCAGACAGATTCTTTACTGCTGAGCCACCAGGGAAGCCCAGGATGTCTGAGTACTGATCGGAATGGGAACTCAACAGAAAGTGCATGCAGATGGTTATCATAGCCCAGGCTCTGCTGCCTCCCTTCCCCGCCCCGTCCAGTCCCTTCTTGGTGGTCTCCCAGCCTCTCTAGCTGCCTCGTAATGAGCCAGAGGCTTCAGTGGTGAGGCTGTTTCACCTTTCAATGCACTGGAATAGCCCGGAACAGCCTTGGGGGGAGAGGGAGTGGGGTGTGGGCAGTATGGGGAAGAGGGGAGACAGACTTACCATAGCCTAGCATCTCCAGAGTCTGGGGAATCACTGTTCCTCTGTCCTGAGCAACCAGCAGAGGGGAGTGAGGGACACCTCAACTCTTCTTGTGAAAGTCCCCTGCCCCTGAAATGTAGGGAAGTGAGGGCCCGCCTGTGAGTCTAGCCCCCACCCAGCAGCTGCTCACCAGCCTCCCCTGATTCTAGGCTCAACCGTCTCCCCATCTAATCCCTGTCTGCCCCTGAGTCTGAAAAGGCCTCAGGTCTCACTGTGTTCCTTCCTGGACTCCTTGCGGCCTGTGATGGCTTCCCCTGCTCCTCTCTGGGCTCAGGGCCAGGCCTGCCCTCCTCACCACCAGGCCTTTCCACATGCTGTTCCCTCCTCTGTCTCCAAAGCCCTACCTTGGCTCCCGTGGCCCCCGAGTTTCTGCAGTCAGCTCTCTTCTGCAGATCACACTTCCATCCTTACCAGGGGAGTGGAAGCCCCTCCCGGCTTTGTCTGTGTTAGCTATCCTTGTCTCCCCACTGTGCAGGGTGTGTGGCTGAACCTCAGCCAGCATTTGCTGAGTGCTGTGTGCTGGGGATTGTGCTCAGCATTTACAGGCATTTGCCAAGTAACCTTCAAGGCCATCTTCAAGGATGTACTGGAGATAGGAGAGCATCAGGGCTGGGAGCACAGACCTGAAGGCCAGGCCTGCTGGGTTTGAACCTGGCTCTGCCACTCTGCAAAGGTCTGTCTAGTCAAAGCTTTGGTTTCTCCAGTAGTCATGTATGGATGTGAGAGCTGGATCATAAAGAAAGCTGAGCACCAAAGAATTAATGCTTTTGAACTGTGGTGTTGGAGAAGACTCTTGAGAATCCCTTGGACTAAAAGGAGATCCAACCAGTTCATCCTAAAGGAAATCAGTCCTGAAAATTCATTGGAAAGACTGATGCTGAAGCTGAAGCTCCAATACTTTGGCTACCTGATGGAAAGAACTGACTCATTGGAAAAGACTCTGAGGCTGGGAAAGATCGAAGGCAGGAGAAGAAGAGGACAACAGAGGATGAGATGGTTAGATGGCATCACAGACTCAATGGATATGAGTTTGAGTAAACTCTGGGAGTTGGCGATGGACAGGGAGGCCTGGCATGCTGCAGTCCATGGGGTGGCAAAGAGTCAGACACAACTAAATGACTGAACTGAACTGAACTGAACTGCATTTCCTGGCTGAATAACTCTTCGTGGTATTCCATAAGCTTGCTGTGCCTCAGTTTCCTCGTGCAGGATGGAGTGAGTAAGCCCGGGATCTGCCTCATGGACTTGCTCAGGACTGAAAGAGGAGATTATGTATATGTATGACTTGAAATAGTGCCTGGCGCAGAGTGAGTGCTGGCTATGAGATTTATCATATTTTACAGATGAGGAAACCAAGAGAGAAGGAAAGTCTCTTGCCCAAGATCTCAACAATGAAGTGGCAGAGTGAGAATGTGAATCCAAAATCTACCTGACCCTAAAGTATTCTTAATGACTAGGCCTCAGGACCTTTGCCCTCGCAAGCCTCGACTTCCCCATCTGTAAGTTGCAGGGGCTAGAGAGTGTGATGCCTGGGGTCCCAGTGCTCATACTTGTTACCTCTATGATTCTCAGTGGAGATTCCAGACTCAGAGGAGGCTTCAAAACCCATGGGATGCCACTGTTACATTCAAACCAGGATCCTAGTTGCAGTGCCTGGATGACGTGCCAGATTTCTGGCAGGTTGACCTGAAGTGAGCTGGGCTGGATTGAGCAGGTGAGACTCTGGGGGAGGTGCTCCTAGGGCTGTCCCTGGTGTTGGAATGCAAGGGGCTCCAGGCGGCACTTGCCACCACAAGTCACAGACCGAAGGTGCAGGAACACCATCAGCTTCTGCAGGAGCCAGCCGACAGCATCCTCTTCAGAGCTGGAGTTGCCTGCCTAGACTGCTGGCTGCAGAGGCCCCTGGGGTGGGTGAAAGCCTTGAGCTGAGGGGTAGTGCCGGGAGCCGTCAGGATGCCCCCTCACTCGGATGACAAAGTCACGAGACTGAGAAGGAAACTGCAAAGTGGATTTTCCTTCGGGGCATCCCAAGGCAAGGCCCCTCCCGGTATTTTTCTTGGGAAGTTCTGTTTATGCTCATCTGTTTATGTTTTAGCTCATCTCAGATCAGTCCCAGTTAGAAAAAATTCATCCTGAGATAATTCCCTCAGACCTTATTTCCCTCAGAGGATCCGGGAAGGCAGATTCCCTTTCCCGAGGACTAAGGAGGAATAAGGGACATTTAAATAGATTACTACACCTCCTACTAGCTACTGGGGAGTTTACCAAGAGTTCTCTGGGGGTCATGGCAAAGCCACCACCAGAAGGGCTCGTACTTGGGTCACCTTTCCACATCCCACTCCCCCGACCACTCCACGGAAGAGGCTCCCTTCCTCGAAAAAACCAGACTGGAATGGGACTTAGGAATGCTCATAACTGTGGCCAGCATAGTTGGAGACACTGATTGCTTTAGGATAGTGTAGACATAGGAATTCCTTTTAGTAGTTGTAAGGTTAATAGGGGTTTCATTGTTAAAGCAGTGCTGCTAAACTGTCTCTTTGTCTTCTTTTCTCTTTCCTTGAAAAAACCAATATAGGTTAATAGAATAAAACAGTTTCAAGCTTAAGCCCCTCTTTCTAGCTTCTACATAGTTGCACCTTATCAGGGAACATTTGGCAGGAGGCTTCCTGTGTCAATCCCTGAATATTCAGAGATGAGTGGAGAGGCACACCTTTTCCGGGGACAAAAGAAATGCACACATTCTTAAGGTAAAGTAACCATTTACAGCCTTCTTCCCTCTCGGATATGGAAAGTGAGTTTTTACAACCCCCTCTTTTTGAGATAGATTCTAGCCCTATGTTTCCTGGATAAGTTGCAAGATTTTTATCTTTGCTGAAAAGGCTATCTTGTAAGACAGTGAATATTTGCCCGCATTATGCTAAATAAAGGTATGCTAGAGACATTCAAATGGTAAACATACTATTGTTAAGTCTGATTATGCAGAAATCCGACCTTTTGCAAGGAAAATGAGCTTAATGTTAAAGTTGTTGATGGTAGGCAAAAAACAAAAGTTTGCATAAAATAGTTGTGATGTAATGGGGATGTTCTTTGGCTATAAAACTGTAAGCTAACAGAAATAAAGTGAGAGACTTCTCCATCTCCTTTTGGAGAGACTTCTCCATCACCTTACAAAACTAACAGCAGTAAAGAGAGACTGCTTCATCACCACACACCGACTCAGCTCAGTTCTTCCACCGACACCACTCATCCCTTAAGAACCCCGGACCCTGCCAGGGCTGGACCCTGGCAGGGTAGAAACCAACTTCTCATGAGAGGCACCTACCACATGTCTGATACTTTCCATACTCTGTCCCATTTTCATCCCTCACGTACCCCTGCAGGTGGAAAGTTGTCCATTCCCAGATCCAGTCGCCCTGGAACTTCCTCTCTTACCCTAGTTCACCCCCACCTTGTCTCCCATTTCTCCTCTAGGGTTTCAACAGCCTCTGCACTGGTGCCTGTTATGTTCCTATAGATCACAATAGACAGAGGAGCTCTCTCCTGAAGACCCAAGTCAAGTCGTGACCCCTTATCTCTCCACTGATCCTTTAATGACCTCTTCTCCCCCTCCTCTATTGGCCTCCAAAGACCTGGATGATTTGTTTCGTTAGGTCAGTCTACAGCCATTGGCCTCTTTGCTGCTCTGGGAGTATGTCAAACTCATTCCCACCACAAGGCTTTGTCAATGGGGAAGGTCAGGGTTTTACCTGCATGGCTGTGTTGTTGTGCATTTCTGATCTTCACATAAATGTCACCACTCATAGAGGCCTTTTCTGAACTTCTATCTAAGGGAGTCCCCATCATCCGAATCCCTGTGCTTCAGTGCATCTCTCCATTTCCCTTTCAGGCTCTGTTCCCTGCACAGAGGACACCGCAATGAGCAGGACCTGTCCCTGTCCTTCGACCTGTGTGGGCTCTACTGATAAGGTGGGAGAATGGGAGTGGATGTTAGTTGAAGATTCCCCCCTCAACACACATAAATATGCACACATGCAATTGATGGTGCCACACAGGAAGCCCACGGGTTGCCACGGAAACATGTAAGGGGGCTAACTTATTGTAGGGGTTTGGGAGATCTGTGATCCTAAGAGTGACAACACATATCTAACGGATGAGACTTCTGTTTCTTCCAAGATGGAGTAGCCCCAGGCCTCCAAGGTCTTCCCACTTACAATTAATAACCCTGGACATAACACAACAACAAGCATGGGAGGACTTTAAAAGATGGAAAGAAGAAGGGAGACTGCCTTGGGAATTTCAGAGCTTGACTGATGAGGGGCTTTACCTACTGCCTCTGGTATATCCCAACAGAGTGCTGCCGAAGCCTGCAACCCAGAGCCACAGACAGAAACAGACTAGAAAAGCTCCAAGAGAAAACTGCCACTCTAGCTGAAGGACTGAGAAGGGGGTGGCTTGATAACAGAAAACCTTTTTGTCAAAATCTGCCTTACTCCAGTCAAAAAGCAACAGAAAAACTACTCTTCTGCCAACCCCACTCTGCATTTTCAGCAGGATTGAGCAGGAAACTGATGTTCTCACTGCCCCTCAACCCCTCCCCAACCTGGCTCACTCTGCAAACAAGCAGAGATGCTCTGAGTCTCCTGCCAGAGAAGTGTCAGATGGGTCTAGCTAGCCATGAGCTAAGCCTCCTCTTCCGCCTGGCAGCATGAGACTTATGGTGATAGAATGTACAGCCATTCAAACTCAATGCCCCCTTCCACCATCTCTCTGGCATCAGTGGGACCCAAAGAGAAGACTCTATACCCCACCACCTGGCATCAATGAGGTAGAATGAGGTGGTGGCAGCAGGGTTAGTGGGCACTCTGCTTCCCTCCTTCTCCTCCCTTGGTGTCAGCAAGCCCCATGGGAAGCTCAGCTCCTGCCTCCACCCTGCAACAACAAAGTGGTATGAGCCAGACCTCAGCTTCCCCCATCCTCGTGTCAGTAGGGCACAGTGGGAAGCTGAGTTTAGCCTCCCGATTCAGCAGCAACAAGATAGTAGAGTTGGTGTCCTATTTTTGCAGGCATGCTATGGAGAGCTGAGCATACACCCCTATTTGGCCTCTTGCTATAACTGCTGCTGCTAAAAAAAAAATTAAATAGAATCCAGAGTCTTATAAAATCCAAAATGTCCAGGATACAAAACAATTTACTGGTCATAACAAGAACCAGGGAAATCACAACTTGAATGAAAAAGATAATCAACAGATGCCAACATAGAGATGAATCAAATGTTAGAGTAATCTGACAAGGACTTTAAAGCAGCCATCACCAAAATGAGTGAGTATGTAATTATGAATTCTCTGGAAACAAGAAAAACATCCCAGCAAAGAAATATGTTATAAAAAAGAATCATATGAAAATTATGGTACTAAAATATGCAATGATCAAAAAAAAAGTCAGTGAATGGCTGGGCATTGACAGTAAAGATAATCAGTTCCATTCAGTTCAGTTGCTCAGTTGTGTCCGACTCTTTGTGACCCCATGGACTGCAGCATGTCTGGCTTCCCTGTCCATCACCAACTCTGGAGCTTGCTCAAACCTATGTCCATAGAGTCTGTGATGCCATCCAACCATCTTATCCTCCTGCCTTCAATCTTTCCTAGCATCAGAGTCTTTTCAAATGGGTCAATGCTTTCCATCAGGTGGCCAAAGAATTGAGCTGGAGCTTTAGCTTCAGCATCAGTCCTTCCAATGAATACTTAGGATTGATTTCCTTTAGGATTGACTGGTTTGATTTCCTTTTAGTCCAAGGGACTCTCAAGAGTCTTCTCCAATACTACAGTACAAAAACATCAATTCTTTGGTGCTCAGCTTTCTTTATGATCCAGCTCTCACATCCATACATGACCACTGGAGAAACCATAGTTTTGACTAGACAGACCTTTGTTGGCAAAGTAATATCTCTGCTTTTCAATATGCTGTCTAGGTTGGTCATAGCTTTTCTTCCAAAAAGCAAGCATCTTTTAATTTCATGGCTGCAGTCATCTGCAGTGATTTTGGAGCCCAAGAAAAAAGTCTGGCACTGTTTTCCATTGTCTTCCTACTTATTTGCCCTGGAGTGACTGGACTGGATGCCATGATCTTCGTCTTTTGAATGTTGAATTTCAAGTCAGAGTTTTCACTTTCCTCCTTCACTTTCATCAAGAGATTCTTCAGTTTCTCTTCGCTTTCTACCATAAGGGTGGTGTCATCTGCTTATCTGAGGTTATTGATTTTTCTCCCAGCAATCTTGATTCCAGCTTGCGCTTCATCCAGCCTGGCATTTCACATGATGTACTCTGCATATAAGTTATATAAGCCGGGTCACAACATACAGCCTGACAATATGCAGTAAAGGTGTAACAAAGTAAAAATGACAATATACAGTAAAGATGATAGAGGATAGCATCAGTGAACTTGAGGCCAGATCAGCATGTTTAACCAATTTGAACAATAGAGAGAAAACAGACTGAAAACAAAAACAAAAACAAACCCAAACCAAACAAAGTTTCAGAGACCAGAGGAACAATAGCAAAAGAACTAGCGGTGATATCATTAGTTTCAGAAGGAGAGAAGAAAGAGTGGGACTAAAAATGTATTTGATAATGGCTAATAGTGGCTAAAACCACCACTAAAGACACTGAAAAAATCTTAAAAGCATCCAGAAAGAAACTGTTACTTGTAATTATATTAGGTTGAATGACAGTGGATATTTCTTTTAAAACTGTGGAGACTCAAATTAAGTGGTGCAAAAGTTTTTCAGGAATAGAAAGAAAAGAACTGCCACCAACGAATTCTATGTCTGGTGAAAATGTCCTTCAAGAATTAGGGGAAAGTAAAGACATTTCAGATGAGGAAGAGCTAAGAGAATTTATTGCTAGCAATTGTGTCCTTGTTGTTGTTCAGTCACTAAGTCGAGTCTGAATCTATGACCCCATAGAGTGCAGCACACCAGTCTTCCCTGTCCTCTCTTATCTCTTGGAGTTTGCTCAAACTCACGTCGTTTGAGTCAGTGATGCCATCCAACCATCTCATCCTCTGTTGCCTCCTTCTCCTCCTGCCCTCAGTCTTTCCCAGCATCAGGGTCTTTTCCAGTGGGTCAGCTGTTCTCATCAGGTGGCCGAAGTATTGAAACTTCAGCTTCAGCATCAGTCCCTCCAATGAGTATTCATGGTTGATTTCCTTTAGAATTGACTGACTGCATCTCCTTTCAATCCAAGGGACTCTCAAGTCTTCTCCAGCACCACAATTAGAAAGCATCAATTCTTCAGCCTTCTACCTTTTTTATAATCCAATTCTCACATCTGTACATGACTACTGGAAAAACTATAGCTTTGACTAGACAAACCTTTGTCAGCAAAGTGACGTCTCTGCTTTTTAAAATGCTGTCTAGGTTTGTCATAGCTTTCCTTCCAAGGAGAGAGCATCTTTTAATTTCATGGCTATAGTCACCATCTGCAGTGATTTTGGAGCCCAAGAAAATAAAATCTGTCATTGTTTCCACTTTTCCCCCATCTATTTGCCATGAAGTGATTGAGACTGGATGCCAGGGAAGCCCAAAGTGTCCTTAGAAAATGGCTAACAGGAATTGTTTAAACAGAAAGAAAATGGTAGCAGAAGGAGGCTCGGAACTTCAAAAAGGAATGAAGATTAACAGGATGGATGGGGTAATTAGAATATGCAATTCTTTCTCTCATGAGTTTCTTACACTGTATTTTGTAGCAGAGGCAAAAGTTAAAAACCATCTACCATGTATTCAATATCTATAAGGGAAGTATTTAATACTATGATATTTATAATATGTGAAGGGTAAAGAGATCTCAATGGAAGTAAGGTGTCTACACTTAACTCTCAGTGGTAAAACATCAATACCAGTAGAGTACAATAAGTTATGTACGAATCTCATAACATATCTCATAATACTTAGAACAAGCACTAAGAAAACTATACAAAGTAGTAGGCTCAAAGCCACTAAATAAATCAATTATCAGTTCAGTTCAGTCACTCAATCGTGTCTGACTCTTTGGGACAACATGGACTGCAGCACGCCAGGCCTCCCTGTCCATCACCAATTCCCAGAGTCCACCCAAACCCATGGCCATTGAGTCGGTGATGTCATCCAACTGTCTCGTCCTCTGTCATCCCCTTCTCCTCCCACCTTCAATCTTTCCCAGCATTAGGGTATTTTTAAATGAGTCAGTTCTTTGCATCAGGTGGCCAAAGTATTGGAGTTTCAGCTTCAGCATCAGTCCTTCCAATGAATATTCAGGACTGATCTCCTTTAGGATAGACTGGTTGGTTCTCCTTGCAGTACAAGGGACTCTCAAGAGTCTTTACCAACACCACAGTACAAAAGCATCAATTCTTCGGCGCTCAACTTTCTTTTTAGTCCAACTCTAGAATCCTAAAAAAAGGTTCAGGTAACCCACAGGAAAAGAGATACAGAGGAATAGAAAACAAATAAAACAAACAGAAAACAAAAGATAACATGGTAGCCTTAAGCCCTAACATCTCAATAAATCTAACTAAATACACTAATGAAAAAACAGAGATTGGCAAATAGACCAAAAACAAATAAAAGAATGGCTCCAAGGAACTCCTGATCCAGCAATATGCTATGTAAAGTAACTCACTTCAAATGCAACAACATAGATAGGGAGAAATTACAAGAATGGAAAAAGATAGACTGTGAAAGTATTGACTAAAAAAGCTGCTGGAGGATTTTTCAGGAAGTAAAAGAACTCTGTATGATACTATGATGGTAGATACATGCCTTTATAAAAAGGTAAAAAAGTGAATGCTTAGTCATGCAAAGTCAGGTCTTTGCAACCCAATGGACTGTGAAGTAACCCAGTGTCGGTAACACTGGGCTCCTCTGTCCACAGAATTTTCCAGGCAAGAGTACTGGAGTGGGTTGCCATTCCTTCTCTGGGAGATCTTTCTGAATCACGGATTGAACCTGAGTCTCTTGCATCTCCTGCATTGGTGGGCAGATTCTCTGCCAGTATACCGCCTGGGAAGCCCTCAGTTAGTTCAGTTCAGTTCAGTTGTTCAGTCGTGTCTGACTCTTTGAGACCCCATGAACCGCAGCACGCCAGGCCTCCCTGTCCATCACCAACTCCCGGACTCCACCCAAACCCATGTCCATCGAGTTGGTGATGCCATCCAGCCATCTCATCCTCTGTCACCCCCTTCTCCTCCTGCCCCCAATCCTTCCCAGCATCATGGTCTTTTCCAATGAGTCAACTCTTCACATGAGGTGGCCAAAGTATTGGAGTTTCAGCTTCAACATCAGTCCTTCCAATGAACACCCAGGATTGATCTCCTTTAGGATGGACTTGTTGGATCTCCTTGCAGTCCAAGGGACTCTCAAGAGTCTTCTCCAATACCACAGTTCAAAAGCATCAATTCTTCGGTGCTCAGCCTTTTTCACTGTCCAACTCTCAACATCCATACCTGACTACTGGAAAAACCATAGCCTTGACTAGACGGACCTTTGTTGGCAAAGTAATGTCTCTGCTTTTCAATATGCAGTCTAGGTTGGCCACAAATTTCCTTCCAAGGAGTAAACATCTTTTGATTTCATGTCTGCAGTCACCATCTATAGTGATTTTGGAGCCAAAAAAATAAAGTCTGACACTGTTTCCACTGTTTCCCCATCCATTTCCCATGAAGTGATGGGACCAGATGCCATGATCTTAGTTTTCTTAATGTTGAGCCTTAAGCCAACTTTTTCCCTCTCCTCTTTTACTTTCATCAAGAGGCTCTTTAGTTCCTCTTCACTTTCTGCCATAAGGGTGGTGTCATCTGCATATCTGAGGTTACTGATATTTCTCCTGGCAATCTTGATTCCAGCTTGTGCTTCTTCCAGCCCAGGTTTCTTATGATGTATTCTGCATATAAGTTAGATAAGCAGGGTGACAATATACAGCCTTGATGTATTCCTTTTCCTATTTGGAACCAGTCTGTTGTTTCATGTCCAGTTCTAACCGTTGTTTTCTGACCTGCCCTACATGTCATTATATATTTGTTCAAATCCATTGAAAGTATAACACCAAGAGTGAACCTAACTATGGACTTTGGTTGATAAAGATTCGTGAATATTGGTTCATCTTTGTGGGAAAAAAAAAAGTGCTATTCGGGTGAGTGACCTTTATAATGGGAAAGGCTATGCATGTGAGGAGGCAGTGGATATTTAGGAAATTTCTGTGCCTTCCTCTCAATTTTGTTTTAATCCTAAAACTTCTCTAAAAATTAAAATCTTAAAAAAAAAAACCCACAGCAAAACACAGGGGCAGGGTCTTCCCTGGTGGTCCAGTGGTTGAGAATCTGCCTGACAATGCAGGGGACATGGGTTCAACCCCTGGTCCAAGAAGATTCTGGACAACTTCATGCTTCTGGGCAACGAAGCCCACAAGCCACAACTACTGAAGCCTGTGCTCTGCAACAAGAAAAGCCAGTGCAATGAGGAGCCTGCACGCCGCAATGAAGAGCAGCCACAGCTTGCCACAACTAGAGAAAGCCAGTGTGCAGGAATGAAGACCCAACATTGACCAAAAAAAAAAAAATCGGGGAAAGGTGATGGTCTGTGATGGCTGAAACTGGCTGTGTGGCCTGGAGGCTTGGAAGGTACAGGCTGTGTGACTTGTAGGACAGCCCTAGTCCAAGGCCATGCACTATTTATCACCAGTAATCTGGGCTGCTGCACTTTCATGGAGGCCGGGGATACTACATACCAGTCCTGAGATATTCGTGTCTGGCCATGACAGAAGTTTGACCCGAGATGCTCATCAGGTATGTTTATGGTGGCCCAGAGCATGGGCCCCTTCATACATTGTTATTACCTCTGCCTGGATCACTTGCTCTTTACAGCATCGAACTTTACTTCCATCACCAGTCGTATCCACAGTTGGGTGTTGTTTTTGCTTTGGCTCCATCTCTTCAGTCTTTCTGGCATTATTTCTCCACTGATCTCCAGTAACATAGTGGGCACCCACCGATCTGGGGAGTTCATCTTTCAGTGTCGTATCTTTTTGCCTTTTCATACTGTTCATGGGGCTCTCAAGGCAAGAATACTGAAGTGGTTTGCCATTCCCTTCTCCAGGGGACCACGTTTTGTCAGAACTCTCCAGCATGACCCGTCTGTCTTAGGTGGCCCTACACAGCATGGCTCATAGTTTCGATGTTAGACAAGGCTGTGGCCCATGTGATTAGACTGGTTAGTTTTTTGTGACTGTTGTTTTCAGTCTGTCTCCCCTCTGATGCAGAAGGATAAGAGGCTTATGGAAGCTTCCTGATGGAAGAGACTGATTGAGGGGGAAACAGCAAATTAAAATGGACTGGAATGAATGAATTTAACTCAGATGACCATTATATCTACTACTTGGGGCAAGAATCCCTTAGAAGAAATGGAGTAGCCATCATAGTCAACAAAAGAGTCCAAAATGCAGTACTACTTAGATGCAATCTCAAAAATGACAGAATGATCTCTGTTCATTTCCAAGGCAAACCATTCAATATCACAGTAATCCAAGTCTATGCCCCGACCAGTAAGGCTGAAGAGGCTGAAGCCGAATGGTTCTATGAAAACCTACAAGACCATCTAGAACTAACACCCCCAAAAGATGTCCTTTTCATCATAGGGGACTGGAATATAAAAATAGAAAGTCAAGACATACCTAGAGTAACAGGCAAATTTGGCCTTGGAGTACAGAATGAAGCAGGGCAAAGGCTAATAGAGTTCTGCCAAGAGAACACACTGGTCATAGCAAACACCCTCTTCCAACAACACAAGAGAAGACTCTACACATGGACATCACTAGATGGTCAGCACTGAAATCAACTGGTTATATTCTTTTCAGCCAAAGATGGAGAAGCTCTTTACAGTCAGCAAAAACAAGACTGGGAGCTGACTGTGGCTCAGATCATGAACTCCTTATTGCCAGATTCAGACTTAAATTGAAGAAAGAGTGGTAAACCACTAGACCATTCAGGTATGACCTAAATAAAATCCTTTACAATTATACAGTAGAAGTGACAAATAGATTCAAGGGATTAGATCAGATAGACAGAGTGCCTGATGAACTACAGACAGAGGTTCATGACATTGTAGAGGAGGCAGGGATCAAGACCATCCCCAAGAAAAAGAAATGCAAAAAGGCAAAATGGCTCTCTGAAGAGGCCTTACAAATAGCTGAGATAAGAAGAGACATGAAAGGCAAAAGAGAAAAGGAAAGATATTCCCATCTGAATGCAGAGCTCCAAAGAATAGCAAGGAGAGATAGAAAGCCTTCCTCAGTGATCTGTGCAAAGAAATAGAGGAAAACAATAGAATGGAAAAGACTAGGGATCTCTTAAAGAAAATTAGAAACACCAAGGTAATATTTCATGCAAAGATGGACACAATAAAGGACAGAAATGATATGGACCTACCAGAAGCAGAAGATATTAAGAAGAGGTGGCAAGAATACACAGAAGAACTATACAACAAAGATCTTCATGACCCAGATAATCACGATGGTGTGATCACTCACCTAGAGCCAGACATCTTGGAATGTGAAGTCAAGGGGTCCTTAGGAAACATCACTACAAACAAAACTAGTGGAGGTGAAGGAATTCCAGTTGAGCTATTTCAAATCCTGAAAGATGATGCTGTGAAAGTGCTGCACTCAATATGCCAGCAAATTTGGGAAACTCAGCAGTGGCCACACGACTGGAAAACGTCCGTTTACATTCCTATCCCAAAGAAAGGCAATGCCAAAGAATGCTCAAACTACCGCACAACTGAACTCATCTCACACGCTAGCAAAGTAATGCTCAAAATTTTCCAAGCCAGGCTTCAACAGTATGTGAACCATGAACTTCTAGATGCTCAAGCTAAAGTTAGCAAAGGCAAAAGAACCAAAGATCAAATTGCCAACATCCACTGGATTATCGAAAAAGCAAGAGAGTTCCAGAAAACATCTACTTCTGCTTTTATTGACTATGCCAAAGCCTTTGACTGTGTGGATCACAATAATCTGTGGAAAGTTCTGAAAGAGGTGGGGATACCAGATCGCCTGACCTGCCTCTTGAGAAATCTGTATGTAGGTCAGGAAGCAACAGATAGAACTGGAACAAACTGATTCCAAATAGGGAAAGGAGTACATCAAGGCTGTATATTGTCACCCTGCTTATTTAACTTCTATGCAGAGTATATCATGAGAAATGCTGGGCTGGATGAAGCACAAGCTGAAATCAAGATTGTCGGGAGAAATATCAATAACCTCAGATATGCAGATGACACCACTCTTATGGCAGAAAGCAAAGAAGAACTAAAGAGCCTCTTGATGAAAGTGAAAGAGGAGAGTGAAAAAGTGGCTTAAAACTCAACATTCAGAAAACTTAGATCATGGCAACTGGTCCCATAACTTCATGGGAAATAGATGGGGAAACAGTGGAAACAGTGACAGATTTATTTTTGGGAGGCTCCAAAATCACTGCAGATGGTGACTGTAGCCATGAAATTAAAAGACACTTGCTCTTTGGAAGAAAAGTTATGACAAACCTAGACAGCATATTAGAAAGCAGAGACATTTCTTTGCCAACAAAGGTCTGTCTAGTCAAAACTATGGTTTCTCCAGTGATCATGTATGGATGTGAGAGATGGACCATAAAGAAAGCTGAGCACCAAAGAATTGATGTTTTTGTACTGTGGTGTTGGAGAAGACTCTTGAGAGTTCGTTGGACTGCAAGCAGAACAAACCAGTCTATCCTAAAGGAGATCAGTCCTGAATATTCATTGGAAGGACTGATGCTGAAGCTGAAGCTCCAATACTTTGGCCACCTGATGCAAAGAACTAACTCATTTAAAAATACCCTAATGCTGGGAAAGATTGAAGGTGGGAGGAGAAGGGGATGACAGAGGACGAGATAGTTGGATGACATCACCGACCCAATGGCCATGGGTTTGGGTGAACTCTGGGAATTGGTGATGGACAGGGAGGCCTAGTGTGCTGCGCTTCATGAGGTCACAAAGAGTTGGACACGACTGAGTGACTGAATTGATAAAGTTAAAAGGGGAAATAGACAAATTTAAAATTATAGCAGGAAAAATAAATTAGGTATATTGATCTGTAGTTTTCTTCTTGTGTGTTAGCTTTGCTTTTGTTATCAGGGTATAGAAATGACTGGTTGAAAGTAACACAAGTTCCTTTAACTGAAAAAATAGAGGAATAATAGGTCCTACTTCAGAGCGATGTTGTGGGGTTTAGGTAATGCATGTAAAACAAATGCATTAATGCTTGACATGTATAGTACATAATTCACCTTCAATAGTGATCACTCTAATTTTTGTTTAATAACACAGTCTTACTTCCCAATTCAAGATCACCCCAGACTACAGTCTGAATCAACCCATTTTATATAGTTTTTTTAAAAAAATTATGTATAGAATAGACTCGTGGACTTTGTGGATGAGGGTTAGGGTGGGATGATATGGGAGAAGAGCATTGAAGCATGTTAATTATCATATGTCTAATCAATCACCAGCCCAGGATTGATGCTCGGGGCTGGTGCAGCGAGATTTCCCGGGGGGGAGGGAGGAGGGAGGGGGGCTCCGGAGGGGAAGCATATGTAAACCCATGGTGATATCATGACAATGTATGGCAAAAACAATTTAAAAAAAATAAATATGCATCTATTTGGAAGGAAAAAATAATTATGTTCCAAAGTTGATCTGAAAGAGCTATACATTTGATGCAATGTGTAAAACACACGCAGAAATTAGGACAATGGGGGGAACAAAAGCCTATTAATTAAATAGATGATGTCATGAGGTCTCCATTCCGCACTGATTATGTCATGGAGGCCTCACATTCCTGCAGGCTCTTTCCTCCAGGTGGCTGGGACCATGCTCACACCCTGCTGTCTCCAGGTCCATAGAAATTTCCAGAATTCAGCCTCATTGGATCAGATTCAGTTGTGTGCTCACTCCTGAACTAATAACTATGGCCAGGCCAATACAGGACTCTGGTTGGTCAGGCTGGAGTTCCACCCATCCCTTAATCTGGGGAAGGAGTGGTTTCTAGAGGACCCTGTAGAGGGCTGTCCAGAGGTTCCTCAAGGAAAACTAGGAAGTTGTTATCAGAGGCAAGGCCAGGATAGTGGGTGGGTGGATTCCCCAGAGGTTAATGATGACTGGGTTCAGTGTTGGGCCTTATCTTACACTCCTAAGGCTGCCTTAACAGGGTTGGGTGCCTTAAACTAGCGGTTCCCAACCTTTTTGGTACCAGGGACTGCTTTCAAGGAAGACGGTATTTCCATGAACTGGGGAAGGGGATGATTTTGGGATGATGCAAGCATATCATATTTATTGTGCACTTTATTTCTACTATTATTACATCAGTTCCACCTCAGATCATCAGGTATTAGATCCTGGAGGTGGGCAACCCCTGCCTTAAACAACAGAATTTGTTTTCTCACAGTTCCAGATACTAGAGGTCCAAGATCAAGGTGCGGGCGGGGTTGATTCCTTCCAGAGCTATGAGAAAGCATCTCTCTTCAATTCTGGTGGGTTGATGGCAGTCTTTGGCATTCCTTGGTGTGAAGAAGCATCACTCTGATCTCTGCCTTCATCTTCACATGTCCTTCTCCCTGTGTGTGCATCTGTGTCCAAATTTCCTGTTTTTGATAGGATCTAAGTGACATTAAGCTCTTGTTGTTCAGTCACCAAGTCATGCCAACTCTTTGCCACTCCATGGACTGCAGCACCACTGGGCCTTCCTGTGTCTCACCATCCCCCGGAGTTTGCCCAAGTTCATGTCAATTGAATTGGTGATGCCATACAACCATCTCATCCTCTGTCACCCTCTTCTCCTTCTGACTTCAATCTTTCCCAGCATCAGGGTCTTTTCCAATGAATCAACTCTTCATATCAGGTGGCCAAAGTATTGGAGCTTCAGCTTCAGCAGCAGCCCTTCCAATGAATATTCAGGCTCGGTTTCCTTTAGGACGGACTGGTTTGATCTCCTTGCAGTCCAGGGGACTGTCAAGAGTCTTCTCCAGTTCTGAAGTTCAAAAGCATCAATTCTTCAACACTCTGCCTTCTTTATGGTCCAACTCTCATATCTGTACTTGACTACTGGAAAGACCCTGGCCTTGACTATACAGACATTTGTTCAGCAAAGTGATGTTTCTGCTTTTTTAATATGCTGTCTAGGTTTATCATCGCTTTCCTTCCAAGAAGCAATTGCCTTCTAATTTCATGGCCGCAGTCACTGTCCGCTGCGAATATTGAATTAGGGCCCACTGAAGGACCTCATTTTAACTTTGAACCTGTGTAAATGCCCATTCTCCAAATGAGGTCACACTCTGAGCTACTTGGGGTTAGGACTTCAACACAGGACACAGTTCAACCCACAACACGCACGGAAGCGGGTGCCTCACCCACGTACTTGTTACTGGGCCAGTGTACCCATGCTCTAATGGAGATGAGTGTTAACCTCCGCTGGAGGGAGTTGACTGCCAGCCCATCCTGAAAAGGCTGAGCTTACAGTCTCTGAACTTGGTGACTTCAGTTAACAGCCACCTAACTCAGTTACAAAGGGCCCAGCTTATTGCCTGGCACGCACAGCCAGGTGGTGTGGCTCCCTGCGGGTTCAGGCTGAGGCCAGACTGGAGCTAAGCCTGTAGCTTTCCCCTGCTTCCTTCTCACCCCTCCTGAGAGCCTCCCTCCATAAGCCACTTGCCCACAGGTCCCCATCTCACCCAGCTTCTAGGACACCAGCCTACACTGGATCCCTGTGTGGCTCAGCCTCACCCACACAGCTGCCCTTCTGGGTACCACATCCTTCCCTGGGAGGGGCCGACTGTGAAAGGACCATCTTTTTAGGCTCTGGGGAAGATGGGGATGGGCACCTTGAGGTCTTTCACACTCAAACACTTGCTGTGAAGTCATCCCAGTTCTCCCCACGTCTGCTCCAGAGCCTCATTCCACTCACCCTCTCCAGGTAATCCCCATGTTCTCTCAGATCCAGATTTGATTAGCAGAAGGTTATAAACAAGTCCCAGAAAACAGGAAAACCAGCATCTCCTCAGGGCAGCCACTGTCTATTGGTAAGTTGCTCTCTAGCCAATATTTTTGTTTTCTTGATTTTTTTATATAGATAAAGAATTAAGCTAGTTCATATACACTTCTTTCTTTCTTCAGGTCTTGGGAACAGGTTTGCCCCATATTGAACAAGTTATCAGATTTCAATAAAGGGTCTACCTTTGCAATGACAACTCATTATTAGATTTACAAGGGAGGGAAGATGGTGAAATCCTGCTAAGAGGATAGTTTTGAATTTCTCTTTTTGAGTTGCATTGCTATGTCCTGGCTAAAAAGGTCTGTGAAAAATGAGATGTAATTCCAATATGTATTTATTCCAGTTGCAAATATAATGGTATGGGAGAAAACAGACATGGGGAGGGAACTGCTGTGCTAGAAGGACTTGCCTCTCCCCTTTCCAGAGCAGGTTTGTGACTGGGAGGCTTGGTCACTGGCACCTGGTATGTTGGCATCCAGTGTGTTGGCCGGAGGAAGGGCTGCCCTGCTCACAGGGATGCAATATCTGAGGATTTTGGTATCTGGGCAGCTTTGGTCCTCTATTGAGCTACCATTTCTTGGAAGCTTTATGTGCATTTCCTAACTTCACAGTGGTTTTTTTAACAGACCCATTTTACAGACAGATGTGTACAGGGCATTGAGTTAGGAATGGGAAGCAAGGAAGATTTTGCAGGTGTCAAATGGAGACTTGGAGCTGTGCAGGTTTTACTCAAGGCACTTGAATTGGAGCTGGAATTGGACGTGAGGCCAAATTTCCTGCTATTTTCGCTTCCTTTCTGCCTCTATCTGGTAGACTCTTCTAGCAAATAGGGGCCCTAGAACCTCCATTTCAAAGATCCTGCTCTGTCCAGGCCTGGGTGGGAGACCAGCTCTGGCCCCTGGTGAAGGAGATGCTGTACTAGTCCCTCCCCTTCTCACTGAGGCTCCCTCTCGAAGGGAGTTAATGCTTCCTGCTTCCTCCACCTTTCCTGCTGAAGGCTCCGTGAGATGCTGCCATGGAATGGACCTCAGCTGGTGTTCAGCACACAGTAGGCATTTTTTCATCATGACTGTCTCTGAAACTTTAGTGCCAGCATCAGCCCTTTGTAGGTGCCCCACGGGCAGGGCATGACTGCAGGTAAATCCATTCCCAGTTCAACCTCAACTCTATTTCCCAGATGGGTATAGCTCTGCCCTGTACCCTCACCTGGCACCCAGTATAGAATCTGGCTCAAAACAGGTGCTCAGTAAATACATTTGTTGAGTAAATGAATGATATCTGGGACTGCATGTAACAACTCTGTCACCCTTGTTTCCCATAGCACTTCAGCTGGAAGAATAATAAATAATACGCAATAACACAAAAATTGTGATAGCTGATGTACATTAACTGCTTCCCGTGTACTCAGCATTGTTAGTTCCCACAACAACTTTGGAACACAGGTTCTAGTCTATTCCATTTTTTGTGTGTGTTAGTCACTCAGTCATGTCTGACTCTTTGTGACTCCCATGGTTTATAGCCTACCAGGCTCTTCTGTCCATGGAATTCTCCAGGCAAGAGGACTAGAGTGGGTAGCCACTCCCTTTTTCAGGGGATCTTCCCTATCAAGGGATTGAACCCAGGTCCCCTGCATTGCAGGAGGATTCTTTACTGTCTGAGCCACCAGGGAAGTCCATTCCATTTTACAGATGGGGAAAAATGAGGCTCAGTGAGCAGAAGGGCATGGCAGGGGTAAGAGGAGGAGCTGGGACTTGAACTCAGGCCTGTCTGCCCCAAGTGGCCCCTGATGCTTCTCTTTCCTAGTGGAAAACCTTCATTCCTCCACAGACTTTTTGGGGGCAGTTGAATTGGGATCCCCTCCTCTGCTGGAGCTATGTCTGGACTTCCTTCAGCTTGACCACACCTCCTCTAGTGATCTCAGAGTAGACACCCTGTCTTCGCATGCTTTCCCCATCCCCAGAGTCCCCATACTAGCCTGGAGGCTTTCTGCCAGCTCCTCACCTTACCACAGTTGCTGCAGCTGGTTGGAGATGCGGCTGCCTTTCTGGAAAGTTCTGTTCCCTTTTCTTGTTGTCAGATATTCCTTTGCAGTTTCCTGTCTTCATTCCTGGCAGGACCCTTTGCACGTGAACAGAAGGCTCCTCCTGGCTTCTCTCCCTTTGGTGGCACAGAGCCAGGAATTCTGCTCCTGAGTGCCTGAGGCTTCCTTTGGGAGGGACGAGGGGCATGTGATGAGCACTCCGCATCCCTCTTCAACTAAAGGTCCACTGGGGCCATCACGGCCTTTTGGTCCTTTATCCCCATGTGTCCCATCCTCCCTCATGGGGCTAGTGGTCAGTGGCTCCTGTCCAGCTGCCCTGGTGTTTCCTTTTGCCAAAGCCCAGTTTGGGGTAGCAGATGAGGGTGGGGCCTCCCCAGGAGAAAGAACTGCTGCTGTCCTGGGCTGGGCTGGGCTGGGAGAGGCTCAGATGGGTCACTGCTCAGATGGTACCTTTTCCCCCTGCTCCTAACCTCTCCAGCAGCGGGAGGGGGTTCTGAGAGGTGATCACAGGCAGTGCATGGACAAACACTAATATTTTCACCAATCATGTTTTTTATTTTAATGGGTATCAGAAAAAGGTCCACAAGCAATTAATGCATTAAACCCTTGATTTCATGGATGTTACTGCTCAGAGTGAGGCAAATTGAAAAAGGGAGGCCATTTCAAGTCAAAGGGATGGGCTGAATCAAAACCCGTATCGTGCAGGTAGAGGTGGAGGCAGCGACTCCTGGGAGGGTCAGAGAAGGTGCTGGAGCTCAGGAGACACGGAGGAGGTGGATGAGATCCCAGGGTCCAGCCTGGCTCTGCCAGTGGCGGGATGGGGGCACCTTGGGCAGCTCGCTGCACCTCATGAGCCTCAGTTTCTTCCTCTGCCATGTGGGGAGGAGCCGTAGCAGACTGAGGGGCTGTGGCGGGGTGAAACCAGGTGAGGTGGGTCGGGGCTGGCCAGGAGCTCAGCACCGAGTCACTGCCCAGAGCTGCGGCAGCAGTGCGTGGTGGTATTATTGGTAGTGTCAGCGTCACTGTGCAGGCCTCAGGAGCTTATTCTAGGTGCCGTGACCCATGGTTTTCAGCCGGGAAGAATCCTCAGCATAGCTTCATGTGACCAGCCCCTGCCAGGGGTGCCCTCCTCACGGTCACAGCTCTGAGCCAGGAAGGCTGGGCATCCGTCCAGTTTGGCCACCCACTGGGCAGTGACGTAGCTGCTTGGAGCCACCATATCCTTGATTATAGCCTGAGACCAAGAGACCCACCTCAGAGGATCATGGCTGTGAAGAGAAGAGCAAAGGGCTGGCCAGGTCTCCAGAACAGTAGGGCATCATCCTGTGCAAGATTTTGTCTTCTCATGGGATAAACTTCTGCTGTTTGGGCAGGCACAATTTGATGCTAAGGTATAGTTTTGCTTGCTAAGTCACTTCAATCATGTCCAACTCTTTGCTACTCAGTGGACTGTAGCCCACCAGGCTCCTCTGTCCATGGGATTCTCCAGGCAAGAATGCTGGAGGGGGTGGTCATATTCTTTTCCAGGGGATCTTCCTGATCCAGGGATCAAACCTGTGACTCTTATACCACCTGCATTGGCAGCTGGGTTCTTTACCACTTGTGCCACATAGGAAGCCCACTTCGCTTGCATAAGGTGAAGTTCTGCTTCCTGGTCAGGCACAGTTTGATGCAACCTCGAGGGTTCTGAACCAACTCAGAGTGTCATCCCTAACATAATCATCTATCTACCCATCCATGTATCCATCCACCCATTCAATCCATCCACCCATCCATCCATCTGTCATCTAACTGTGATCCACCATCCATCCATCCATCCATCCATCCATCCAATAGATGGTTCTGAGCACCTACTAAGTGCTAGATGCCATGGTGCAGACAGGTCTGAACAAAATTGCCAAGGTCTTGCCTTCATGGTGCTTCAGTGGAGCAGAAACACCAATGTTAAGCACCTATCACCAGGAAGCATGAGGATGGCTGTGGAGGGGGAGCACAGGCTGCTGTGAGGGTGGTCCTTGAAAGATTCAGGGAAGCCTTCCTGGGGGAAGGGGCATCTGAGTAGGGACCAGCAGGACCAAGAGGAGTTCACAGTGAAGGGGTGTAGGAAAGGGGGGGGACTGTCCAGGTGGAGTTCTCAGCATCCCCTGGGGGGTGCAGGTAAGGTATTGGGATGGATCCAAGAGGAGAAACATGGCTTCTGTGGTTGGGATGGGGAAGAGGGTTGTGAGGGCAGGGGCAGTGGGAGCCGTGCTGGGGAGTTAGGACATTATCTTGAGTGCAGGGCATGAGCAGGGTGTGGGGGGGGGATCTGAGTCTGAAGGTCCCTCCAGCCACTGTGGGGATGTGGACACAGTGTGGGGGAGAAGAAGCCAGTGGGAAAGTGGTGGCGGCAGTTCAGGCTGGAGTGGGGCCTTGGGTCTCAGTCTCAGTGATGAAGGAAAAGAGCCCAGTGATGGGCAGGAGGGTCAAGGTGGGTGCCCAGGTTTCCAGCCTGAATGGCTGCTTTGGGGACCCTCACGGAGGTCTCTGGGTAGAGGAGCAGGTTTGAGGTAGGGTGAGATGCTGGGCATGGCTGTGTCCATAAACTTGGGGCATCTGTGGGTTTCTAGGGGGCAATCGGGAGGCAGGTTCTAGCAGCTGGTAGAGGCTTGAGGTCATGAGCAAATAGGTAGGTGACTGAAGCCTCAGGGGGTGGAGAGCCCCCCACAGAGGCATAGAGAGGGCAGCTCAGGAGGAAGGTCCAAGACAGAGCCCCAGGACCCCTAGGCTTAGGAGGCAGGAGGAAGAAGCAGCAAGGGAGGCTAGGGAGTGGCCAGAGGGGTTAGAGGGAAAGGAGAAGTCTCAGGGCCGGGGAGAGAGTGTTTGAAGAAGGAAGAAAGGGTCACAGCCTGGGTGTTACCCAGAGGCCAAGTCTGGGTTGAAGGATGCCCGCTGGCTGAGCCAGTGGGGGTCAGAGTGGTCTGGATAGGAGCAGTGTTTCAGGGCTACAGAAGCACCCAGCCAGCTCTGGGGAAATTCTCAGAAAGGATCCTGAGATGCAGAGCGAGAAGTGGCTTGTCCCAATCGCCAGGGCTAAGACTGTAGGGCTCTGGGCTCTGGGTTCCCTCTCTGCTGCAGGTGCCTGGGACCCCCACTGAGGTCAAGGTGGGTGCGTGGGGCCCCCCTTGGGACATCCTGGAGGACCAACCGTGGACCCAGCCTCCAGAATTCCGGCCCCTCCCTGCCTTCTCCTGTGCCGCCCTCCCCGGGATCCAGATCCTTCCTGAGAAACCAAACTGGACCTGGCAGGACGGCCGGTGCTCGGAGCTCACTGAGAGAGCCCAGATTAAACAAGGACTAGAGGAGAAGAGCTCCTTGGAGAGGGCGACAGGATCAGGGAACACAAACAGAACTGAAAGGAAAGTGCGCTTCTGTCTTCCTGTCCCTGATCTGCTTATACCAAGGGAGACGCACCAGAAAATTCCACTCAGCAAAGGCTGCTCCTCATAATTAATGCAATAGGGAAACAAGGACAGAACAGCAAAGGGCTCCTCTGGGCCACAGCCACGGGGGTGCTGGTCACATGGGCTCTGTCCCTGGGCTTTCAGGACCTGCGTCACGCCCTTGGCATCTTGGGCTTGGGGGAGGGTGAGATGGTCAAGGAAGGGGAGTATGCATGTGGGAGTTTCCTGGGACCCCGCTAGTTACTTCTGCGAGGAGCTCCCTGTGTCCTCCCCCTGCAGATGCTGAAACCAGGGAGTGGAAGGTTATAGAACCTGTCTTCTTTCCCAGCCCAGGGTTTTCAGATCTGTCAGCCGCTTTCACGGCATCTGCAATGCACGGGATCTTGGAATTAGAGCGTCTTTCACAGACTCACAGACGCTTTCACAGTCTTTGAATCCCAGAAGCTGAGCATCTGGTCCCTTTCACAGAATCCTAGAATTCTGGAATCAAAGGAGCGTTCGAGGACTCATGGGACGAGAGCCACAGAACTAAGGAGTCCCTGGAGAAAACCTGGAGCCTCACTTACTGAACACTTGGGATCACAGAATCAATGTGGAGGAACCTGGCATTGAAATAGACACCCTGGAGGCAGAATCTTAGCATGGGAAGTCCCTGTCGTCCAAAACTGCTGGTTGTGCAGGAGACCTCGCTTTACTTTCCTGTAATAACTTGACCTCTTGCAGGGATCAGGAGCTTGTCCCATGATTGCCCACATCAGGCTGCTGCTGAGCCAAAGCTGCTTCCACATGACACCCACCCCTCTTGCCTGTGTGCCCCAGCCACTCATGAGGAGCCAAACATGTGAAAAAGTGAACTGAACACCAACACAAGGGCTTCCACTAAGCATGCACACTTTGACCCTCTTGGGGTCTGTCTCCCTCCAGGGCAGAGCTGGGCACCAGGACTTGGGGATGGGAGGGGGCCACTTAGCTTTCCTTGACTCACAAAGTGAGAAGAGTTCAGTCTCCTTGAGGAGGGACCAGTCAGGGATGCAGGTAGACAGACAGGGAATGACCACAAGGAAAGGATGCTCAGTAATGATCCAGGAGGCATGAAGGAAGGAGTGATGCCCTTCCCAGGGTCAGGAGGATGCCCAGAGCGAGGGGTGGTGGACAAGACTGGTTTGTGGGTCAGCTGACCTGGTCAGAGTTATCCCAGCCCTGCCACTGACCACTGGGTGATTTTGAATAAGTTACTCAGTGTCTCAGAGCCTCAGTTTCTCCATCTGTAAAATGGGCTAATGAAGCCCTCTCTGTGATCGGTACCCGGGGGACAGTGGACTCGCTGAGGGTGCTCACCTCTCACAGGGCCGTCTTGGCACAGGGTAAGTGTGTTAGCTCCCTCACCACCCTCCATCCTCACCTGGGGCTCAGGGAATGAGCAGGATTTCTCCTTGTGGAGAAGATGTGAAATGGCATTCCCAGGAGAGGGAACAGCCTGTGCAAAGGCCTGGGAGCCATGGCCCCGTCAAGAGTACTTGGGGAGCAGTACGTGTTCTTGGAGACTGGGGTGTAGGGGTGAAGCTGCAGGCATAGTCTGGGGACAGCAGGACCCTGGATGCCCCTCTCCTGGAGCGGGGAGTGAGGGTGCTCGGAGCCATGGCAGGAGGAGGTGCCCTCCTGGGAAGATGCCCCATCCTCCTTTTGTCCTCAGTGTGGGAACAGAGTCCAGCTGCCCGACTAACTGGGAACCGATGCACAGAAGGGCCAGGAAAGCTGAGCAAACTGGAACATGTCAGGAACAATGGTCCTCAGAGACAAGAGCTCCCAGTCAACACCCAGCCCCCAACACATGAGCGGTTTGACAGTGAATCCCAGCCTGGAACACTGAAGCAATTCACAAGGATCAGGCAAAGTTTTATTCTGCTGTAAAGAGCTGGGTTTTATTAAGTTTATAAAGGAGGCCAAGTCTCCTAGCGAGCCTGGTGGCCCTGGGGAAGCAGCCAGAGGCGTGTTGTGGGGGCTAAGTGCCTGGGCGGGGATTCAGTTCTGATCCCCTGAGCTGTGTGACACGGAGCAAGTTACCTAACCTCTCTGTGCTTTGAGTCTCTCCCTCATGAAGTCACGTGGAGGGTCCTGATGGAGCTCCCCCACAGGGCAGTGGCCAGACGGAAGGAGACGGTGCAGCGAAGACCTCTGCTTCCTCATGCCCTAAGTCTTCCCTGTGTCTGCTCTTGGGCTCCTTCCTGCCTAGCTCCCTCCTTGCCGCTACTGTCCCTGCTGGATACCTGCACCCAGGCAGTGAGCGCGGATTTACGCCTCCTCCTCAGTGCATTTACTCACTGGTGCCTCCAGCCTGGCTCCACCCCCATCCCCGACCACCACTCCGCCCCCGGCCCCCCAGTAACTCTGGCTTCCGGCCTCCGCTGTGAACAGTCAAGGTCCCCCCAACCCTGTGAGGGGGCAGGGCAGTTTAAGGAGCTCGGGGGTGACTCTATTTGGGTCTCACGTCTCCAGGATCCCTGCTCGCCTCTCCCCTCTGGGCATTAACGGGTGGACCCTGGAGGGCTGGTCAGAGCAGCTCATCTAGAGGGGTGCCCGCTGCTCCTCTGGATTTCTGGGTGACCAGGGCCAGACCACCCCCTTGCTCTGCCCCAGGAAGCCCTTCACCTCTGGGGAGGGGCCTGAGCACCAAGGTTCTGCCTGGAGGGCATCTGCAGCCAGGGGAGGTTGCCCTCCACCTTGCTGCTCAGCGCCCCATTTTTGTCTCTATCTATGCGGCTGTGACTATCGCCTATGTATCGATCTGTCTAACCTATATCAGACACAGACATATATCTGTGCTGCTATCTGAGTCATTCATGCCTAATCTGTTCTTACAGTAAATGGAGCAGGGGAGGCCCTTCCCCTGAGGGTCTCGCTTCTGACCTGGAGGGGCTGATGGCTGGAGGCTGAGCCAGTTCAGGGTCGGCTCTGTTGACCCAGGAGGTGATGAGATAGCTCATTCTCAAAATCTATTGCACCTTTTACCTTGGTTAAGAGTATCCTGCAGCTTTCTACCCACTGGTTGGTTGCACTAATTAATTGATTTTGTGGCCTCTGAGCCCTGCATGCAAATATATGCAAATACAAGAGGAGTGGGTTGAACCCAAAGCATGGTGGGCATCTGGCTGGACTCTTTGCGACTCCTGTACCCTGTATTTTATGTGTGACTTTTGCCAAACGCAGCCATTGCTTCGGGGGAGGGGAATGAAAAGTTGAAATCTGAACAGCCCGGAAGATTTATCCTGTAGGGTGGACGTACAGTGTGGCTGTGCAGACACGAGATGAATTATGCTCAGTGCAGTGGGGCTGAGGTGGGCTGGAGGCCGTGCTGGGGCCTGGGAGGAAAGGATGGGTTGGAGGCTGCTGGATAAAGGAATCTTTTGAAAGCTCTGAATTGGATGCAACTTACAGGTTGTCCGCCTTTGCAAGGCAAGGGATGAGGACTAACGTTTACTGAGCACCTACTGTGTGCAGGGGGCTGGGCACGTGCTAACCCCATTAGCACTCACACTGTCCCCCGTGGGCACTGCTGCTCTCGCTTTTCTGCAGGGGAGTCTGGGCTCTGAGTGCTGTCCTGGGTCACTTGGCTCACCCATGGCAGGAGAGGATGGGAACCCAGGCCTGGCTGGCCCCGGCGTCTTCGCTCTTTCTCTGGCCCTGTGTGCAGGCACACAGGGACAGGGATGTGTGCATCAGGGGGGCTGGGACTCAAATGCCAGCTGTGGGACTTGTCACTGACCCAAGTTCTGTTTAGCTGAGCATTGAGCTTTTTCTGTGAAGCTGGGGTTGGTCACTCTAAGGAGGGTCTGAGAGAGGCAGGCCCTGGATCCCTGGGAACCTGCACCTCCTTGGGCGGCCAACCTCTAAACAAACATCTGTGGAGAGAGGCCACAGGGATTTCTGGGGGAGCCAGACCCCTGGAAGAGCCGGCTATGGGGACTGCAGAGGATGGGCTGCCGTTGTATCGGGAAGGGCGTGGAGGTGGGGGAATCCAGGGGCAGGGGTGATCATTGAATAAACCATCATCCAGCCTGCCAGGCCTGCTTTCTCAGCTTCTGGGAACACAGGGAGGAGTACCTCATTGGGGAGACATCCTGGGACACAGATAATCACACAGAGCGGAGGGCCGGGGCGCCATTGCTTCTTGGCTGTGTGCAAGCTCAGGCAAGTTACACGCATCTCTGAGCTCAGTTTTGTCATCTGTATAGCAGGGATAGCAATGATCCTGCCTTATGGGGTAGGGGTGAGGATTAAGGGAGATGATACAGGTGTGATGGGAGAGAACTTGGGCTCAGGTCGTGTTCTCTACTAGCTACTCTGGGACAGTGTTGGTTAGTCTGCCTGGAATGGACTTCACCGAGAGATGAATTCTGGGCCTTGCAGGATGAATAGGAGTTTATTAGAGGAAGGAGGGGAAGGGAGAGGGGATACAGCAGAGCCCTGGCAGGGTTGGGATGGAGGGAGGGTGCTGGGCGTACTGTGAAGACCCAGTTTGCTTCGACTTTCCTGGCAGGGGAGGGAAGGGAGGAGTGGCGGGTGGTAGAGCTGCTGAGTAGGGAGGCATGATGGCCTGAAGCAGCCAACAGTGGGAGCCACAGCAGGTCCTAGAGCTGTGATGCACGGCTGTTCTGCCTGGTGATGGTTGATGGTGGGCAGGGGGAGGGGAGGACAGGGACCAGAGTCTGTGCTTCAGGACTCATGAGAGTGCACCAGTCCTCCTGGTGCCCAGGACTCTTTGGAGAGGGGAAGTCAGGGCTCACACACAACAGGGCTCATCCAGGTGAACTCTCTTCCCTTGTCCAAGCCCCTCACTTGACCGATGGGGAAAATGAAGCTCAGAGAGGGCAAGTAACTTCCCCAGGGACACACAGCAGGTCTTGCTCTGGGACCACAGGGGCTGCCTTTGCTGTGGGGAGGCAGGGGGAGGGGAGGGGCTGCCCAGGGAAGGGGGCAAGGGTCTGGGGGCATTTGGGGTGTCTCTGCCAACAGGACAGAGAGTTTAAGGTGCTTCTTCCCAGGGAGGGAATGAAAGTTGTTCAGCAAGGAGGGTTTTGAATTGATTATTCCCTCCTCTTCCTCCCCCTCCTCCTCCTGGCAGGGTGAACCCCTGCTCACCCTCAGACCCCAGAGCAGACAGCCCCTCCTCGAGGAGCCCCTGACACCCTAGGCTGGTTAGGGTCTTCCTCTGGCTCCCACATCACCTGTGCTTCCCCATCAGACCCCCCTGCATCCTCATTGTCTGTTTCCCACAGGACTGGGCAACTAGCAAGGGACCGATGCTGTCTCCATCCCCATGGTGAGCACAGTGCCCGCCTCCATCATTTGGACAAGTCTCTTGACCACTCAGAGCCTCAGTGTCCTCATCCATAAAAGGGGTGAACTCACATCCCCTAGGATGGCTGTGGAATGAAACCAGTAGAAAATACAGTGCCGCCTGGCACTCACAGCAGTACGTACCCCCCAGATACGACCTCCTCCCTTCCTCCTCCCTTCTTCCCTCCCTCCTGCCTCCTTTCTTCCCATTCTCACCTGGGCCTCTGAGGGGCTCATGGCTGCTCTCCCGTGCAGGCTCCCTATTGCCCATCTTCTCTCCACCTTCAGAGCAAAGGCAATCAGAAACTTCCTCCAGGACTCACATTTCCTAAAATCCTGTCCTTAATTAGCACATCCCACTAGCTGAAAAGTTATGTAAGAGGAACCCAGCCTCTCTGCCCAGGCGAAGTGCATTGTTGACACCTGGCTTTTCCCTGCAGGACCAGCTACATGATTTGTGGGCCCAGTGAAAAATGAACATTTGGGGGCATTTCTTTGTTCAGAAAGTTGGAAAAAATTCCATTAAGCATTGGAAAATATGAAGCTTTATTATCCTTTCTGCTGCACTCACTCTCTTTCTTCATGGTGTTTTTTATTTCCTAGTTAGTGTTGTTCCAAGTAAAGAAAAATTAGAATTTTAAATTATTAGCGTGAACTTTACTGTTCTTCTTTATATTGTGCAATGCCAGTTTTAAATGCAAATAGAAGAGCATTTCATTCGTACAGGGAATCACTGAAATTACTCAATTTGTATTTCAAAGCTCATTTCAGAGTGTGTATTTCATTTTTCCCAGAAGAATGGAAACTACATAAAACCAGCTCCACAGCTTTTATTTCACTTCTTGATATGCCTCCCTTCTACCCACAGTCTCTACCTTTGGCTCACTGGTGAGAAAGGAAAGGCTGAAAGGAAAGGAATCAGGAGCTGTTTTATCTTTTCCTTTCCTCCCATCATAATTTTCAGTGGTTGGCTAGTACATGGACGTAACACAAGTCGGAAAGAAAGGTTCTCTGATCATTTACCTTTCTTAGAATAACACTGAGTTCTTTTTGCACTTGTAGAATGTCCTGGTTCAAAAGAGAAGCCTGGCCTTTGGGGGCTCTCAGATCCCCTGTACTCAGCTGTAGACTCAACACTCTTGACTTGTGTTCCTGTGGAGTCTCACTGAGCTACCCCCACAGGCATCCCTGGAGTTCTGAGCTCACAGGTGCATCACAGATATTACAGGTGAACAGGTGGCAATAAACAGAGGACACACACGTTGCCTGTATCCTCTGCTCACATCCATGAACTCCACTGTCCCGTCAGAGATCACTTACAAAATGTAACCTAAAGTTCTGAAGACTTTCGAGATGGTGACAGCGGAGAAGTTAACCAAACGTGCTGCCTTCTGGGTGTCTGTGTGCCACCCTGTTTCCCTGATGGTGTTTTTAGAAATATTTCTGTTCTTCAGCTCGCAGCCCCATCCCTGAATCTCAGTTTGTTTTATTGAGTTTTTTTTTTTTCACTTGGAGTCCAGAGAGTGACTGACTCTATGTTCTAGCTCGAGGTCATGAAATTATTAAATGTCAAAGCAAGAATTCAGATCCATCAACTAATGTGTTCATGTGACATGCTTATTGATTAGGGTCTTAGTTTGTGCTGGACCCTCTTATTCCACTAATTTGGTAAAATCTAATATTACCTAGTAGCCACTTGGTACTAGGCTTTGTTACATAGGGCTTTCCAGGTGGCACTAGTGGTAAAGAACCCATCTGCCAATGCAGGAGGTAGGAGATGCAGGTTTGATCTCTGGGTTGGGAAGATCCCCTGGAGGAGGGCATGGCAACCCACTCCAGTATTCTTGCCTGGAGAATCCCATGGACAGAGGAAACTGGTGGGCTTCAATTCACAGGGTCGCACAGAGTCGGACACAACTGAAGCAACTTAGCACACACAGTATTACCTAAGCGCGTGGAAAGGACCAGATGGGCATAGATGCTAGTCCTTCATCACATTGGGGCTGGGCCACCCCGGCTTCCTTTGCTGCCCTGATTTATTGCCACCTCAACAGGGTGGGAGGAAGGGGGCATTAACCCTCTTGGCAGAGGAGGAAACTGAAGCCTGGAGACCAGGCCACCAGCTTGGAAAGGACTGATGTGCCAGGCCAGGACTGTAGGTCAGGAGACAGGGTGAATCGTGTGTGTTGGATGAAAAAGAGGACCTGGCTTGGAATGTGCAGGAGAAGAAGAGAGATATGGTAAATGCGGACATCTCTGCTCCTCTGTTCCCTGCCTCCACCTCTGTCTGTCATATCTGCCTCAGGAACATCATCTTTTGAGCACAGTCCAGTTTTTGATGTGGCCCTGCTGCTTAGTAAGAGGGCTGCCTTCATTCCCCTTCCTCATTGAGTCCTTGGTACGTGGCTACAGTCACTAAGTCTCACCTAGTCCATCTGCTGCCTCCTGGCGGGATCTGTCTCCTTTCCCCCGGCGGCATCATATCTTCCCAGGACAGGAATAGCTTCTCCTGGGTCTGTCTGTTTTGGCCTTATTTACTGGTTCTCCCCAAAGTACGCTCCACTCTGGCCATGGGAATCCTCTCTCATCACCTTCCGGGATGGAGTAGACCATTTTAACTATCACAGCATAATGGGAGGTGGCAGAGAAAGAAAATTAGGCAGGGTTTACAGCAGAAACAGTCTTGCAAACTTGGCAGAAGTGATTCAGATGCCCTTGCTCCCTCCTGCCTCCTGCGCCTGCCCCCAAGTATCTGGCTGTCCTGGTAGTGTTGGAGGTAGGGCAGACTAGCTCCAGCCCCTTCCTGGAGTCTTCCTATTTCTTCCTCAAGGCTCACTCTCTCCTGTCGTCCTAGCTCGGCAACCCTCTTTTCCTTTGAATTCTCGCTTTGCTTGATGGGGTATCCGCTAATCCATGGGCTGGCCTCCCAGCGTCTCCCATGCTAAAGCTCTTTAAAAAGAAACATACACCCTGGAAGAATTCCCAGAGAACAGGGCAATGTTAATCACCACTAGCGCCTTTTCTTTTTTTCTGTCTTCCTGAAAACTTCTATCTCTGAGCTCTGTGATAAGGAATTAGGTACTGATCTCACTGTCCTCAAAGATGACAAGCACCAAGGGAGAAGGAGGGAAAGAAAAAAGGAGAGAAAAGGAGAAAAAGAAAGGAAAAAAGGAATAAAGAGAAAAACAGATGTTAATTGTTTTGAAGATCGAAGCACAGGGTTTTGAGAGCACATAGCCAGTCCCTGAGTGACCTCTGAGTGTGTGTTGAGGGGTGGCCCTGGGCGACCATGGGTGAGACCAATAAAACCTGCAGATTTGGAGTTGAGTTTTTATGCCTCTGATGGCTGCACACGTTGTACTTTCCACACTGCTCAGCTGAGGCAAAAACATACTGATTTGTTAGAAGAAAAAGATCAAATGTGCTGCCAAGCTCTCCGTGTCCTGGGTACAAATCTGGTTAGGTGGAATGCGTCGGGTTTCTGTGCAAACAGTCCCAGACCCAGCTTTGAGTGCCCCCCCGCCCTGTACACCCCCCAACCCTGCGCCGCCTCACTGCTGTTGCCAGGGCCTCTTTTCACCCCTGCCTGGATCCTTCAGATTGACTCCTGAGCAAGGTTTGGCTCAGAGCAGCCCCATTTCCCCGACATTTTTTTCAATGCTTCCTCTGACCATGGACTCAATTGCCTGGAGCTCAGCCGTGCTCCGTCCCTGCCAGCTCCTTGCCTGGGAAGGCTGGGATGGAGCAGGTGTGAGCCCAGGCTTTGGAAACAGACAGATTGGGGTTTGGATCCCAGTTTTCTCGCTGATGCAGTTCTCTAAGCCTGGCTTACTGAGCTGTAACTCAGGAATCAGAACACTTGCCCCGAGATGTTAACATTGAGGAAGCTCATCCTAATAGCTACCCGTTGCTGAAACATGCCAGGTGTAAGGCGCTGGGTCATCTCACCCTCTTCACACCTCATGAAGTATGTTTAACACTTCGCACAGTGCCCGGCACACAGCATATTCTCCCTGCTCTTCCTATCTGTCTCCCAGAGCATCAGCTCTAAGGGTCCCCTACTGATGTAAACCTAAAGAGGAATTTGTGTGGCCAAGGTACAGTGCTCCTACAGTGCGTGTATGCGGCGCTCCATGCCTCCTCCTCGGACCAACAGGAAATGTTGGTTCACTTTGAAATGCTGGAGCCCATCAACCTTGGGAAATGGTGGTGTTGGGCTTCTGGATGCAAAATACCCAAGGACCAGGTTCTGGAAAACCTTGTCACCAGCAGACGCATACTGTGAAAAATGTTAAAGGGAGTCCTTCAGCCAGAATAAAAACACCACCACGTGGAAACAGGAATCCACACAAAGAATGATGATATCTGGAGATGGGTAAATACAAAAGTAAATAACCAAAGACTTTTTTTTCTTATTATTTAAATCTTTTTAGAAGATAATTGACTGGCTCTAAAGCAAAAGTAATGACAATATTTTGTAGGCTTTATAACACACGTAGGGAAAAATGTATGAGAAAAAATAGCACAGAAGCCAGAAAGGGTGAAAAAAACCCCACATTGTTGTAAGTGTCTCATACATGATATAGTGTGATATTGCTTGAAGACAGACCGTGATCAGTTGAATATGTATAATATACATATTCAAACCACTAAAGCAAACTGCTAACATGATGAAGAGATGGCTCTTAATACATCAATAAATAAGATAAAATGGGATCACAGGAAGCTCAATTCCAAAAAAGGCAGAAAAAGAGACAAAAGGAAACAACAGCTGGAAAAATAGAAAACAAATGACATAATAAGAGACTTAAGCCTAATTATATCAATAATCATGTTAAATATAAATGATCTAATCACCTCAATCAAAAGGTAGAGATTGTCATGAGGGTTTCCTATTCATTCAACTGTATGTTGCCTACAAGAAGTACACTTTATTTATAACAGTAAGTCTTGTTGGCTATCTATTTTAAATATAGATATTTTGTGGAGACACGAAAGACACTGAATAACCAAAGCAATCTTGAAAAAGAAAAATGGAGCTGGAGAAATCAGGCTGCCTGACTTCAGACTATACTACAAAGCTATAGTCATCAAAACAGTATGACATTAGCACAAAACCAGAAATGTAGATCAATGGAACAAGACAGAAAACCCAGACATAATTTCAACACCTATGGTCAAGCAATGCTCAACAAAGGAAGCAAGACTATGCAATGGAGAAAAGACAATCTCTTCAACAAATGGTGCTGGGAAAAGTGGATAGCTACATGTAAAAAAATGAAACTAGAATGTTTAACACCATACACAAAAATAAACTGAAAATTGATTAAAGACCTAAATGTAGGACTAGATATTATAAAACTCTTAGAGGAGAACATAGGCAGTACACTCTTTGACATAAATCACAGCAATATCTTTTTCGATTATCTCTCAGAGTAATAGAAATAAAAACAAAAATAAACAAATGAGACCTAAATAAACTCAAAAGCTTTTGTACAGCAAAGGAAACCAAAAACAAAATGAAAAGACAGCCAACAGGATGAGAGAAAATATTCACAAATGATGAGACCAGTGAGGGATTAGTCTCTAAAATTTGCAAACAGCTCAATGTCCAAAAAACAAACAATCCAATAAAAAAAATGGACAGAAAACCTAAAAAGACATTTTTACAAAGGAGACATACAGATGGCCAAGAGATATATGAAAAGATGGTCAATATTGCTAATTATTAGAGAAATGGAAATCAAAACTACAATGAGACATCACCTCACACCAGTTGAAATGGCTGTTATCAAAAAGCCACAATAAAGGCTGGAGAGGGTGTGGAGAGAGGGAACCCTCCTACATTGTTGGTGGGAATGTAAATTTGTATAGCCACTATAGAGAACAGTTTGAAGTTCCTTAAAAAACTGCAATCCTACTCCTGGGCACATATCCAGAGAAAAACATGGTCTGAAAGGATACATATACCCCAATGTTCATTACGGTACAGTTTACAATAGCTAAGCCATAGAAGCAGTCTAAATGTCTGTGAACAGAGCAATGAATAAAGAAGATGTGGCATATATATATATATATATATATATATATTCATTACATATATGTGCAATGGAATATTACTCAGCAATTAAAGAGGGTAAAATAATGCCATTTGCAGCAACTTGGATGGACCTGGAGATTATCATACTAAGAGAAGTAAGTCAGAGAAAGACAAATATTTAATATTGCATATATGTGGAATAAAAAAAAAGATACAAATGAGCTTATTTAGAAAATAGAAACAGACTCATACACTTAGAGAATGAATTTATGGTTACCAAGGGGGGAGAATGGGGGGAGGGATAAATTGGGAGTTTGGAGTTGACATGTACACAGATAAATTTAAAGAAGTGTACTTTGAATCAGTTCAGTTCAGTCGCTTAGACGTGTCTGACTCTGCGACCCCATGAACTGCAGCACGCCAGGCTTCCCTGTTTTTCACCAACGACTGGAGCTAGCTCAAACTCATGTCCATCAAGTTGGTGACACCATCCAACCATCTCATCACACTGCTCTATTTAAAGAAGTGTGCTTTGAATCAGTTCAGTTCAGCACTTTGAATATAAAGAAACAAATAGCTTAAACATAAAAGGGACTGGAAAATACATGTCATGCTAATACTAATCAAAACAAATCCACAGTGGCCATACTTACATTAAAAAAGTAGATCTCAGAGCATAGACTATATCAGCAATAAAGAAGGACATTTCATGGTGATGAAGACCGAAGAATCTTAAGCTTTTATGTCCTTAGTAACAGAGTTTCAAAATACATGAGACAAAAACTGAAAGGACTGCAAGGAGGGACAGGCAAATCCATGGTTATAGTCAGAGACTTTGATATGGCTCTTTTAATGATTGATAAAACAAGTGGACAGAAATCTTGTAAAGCTATAAAAGACTTGAATGACACTATTAACCAGTGTGGGCTTCCCTTCTGGCTCAATGGGAAAGAATATGCCTGCCAGTGCAGGAGATCTGAGCTCGATTCCTGGGTCAGGAAGATCCCCTGGAGAAGGAAATGGCAATGCATTCCAGTAACTCCTGCCTAGAGGAGCATGTGGGCTATAATCCATGGGTTGCGAAAGAGTCAGACAGTTTAGTTTAGTGACTAAACAATAGCAACCAATTAACTGGCTTGACTTAATTGATAATCATAAAACACTCCACCCAACTATCGCAAAATACACATTATTTTCAAGTGCACATTTAATATTTACCAAAATATGTCTTATTCTGGGCTGTAAACTAGTCTCAATAAATTTTAAAAGATTTAAGTTACGTAAAGTATGTTCTGACCACAATGGAACTAAATTAGAAACTAAAATTAGAAAATTTCCTGGAAAACCCACCAAATATTTGGAAACTAAAAACACATTTCTTCTTTTTTTTTTTAATGATGTATAATTGGCATACAACATTGTGTTGGTTTCAGGTGTATGACATAATTATTTGATTTTTGTATATGTTACAAAATGATCACCACAAGTTTAGTTAACTTCCATCATCATGCATAGTTTTTTTTCTTATAATGAGAACTTTAACGATCTACTTTCTCTGCAACTTTCAATATGCAACACAGTATTTTCTTAAAGATTTTTTGATGTGGACCATTTTAAAGTCTTTATTGAGTTTGTTACAATACTGCTTGTTTTTCATGTTTTATTTTTTTGGCTACAAGACACGTGGAGTCTTATTTCCCTGACTAGGGACTGAACCCCCCCCCCCCCCACTGGAAGGCAAAGTCTCAGTCACTGGATTGCCATGGAAGTCAAGTAACACAGTTTTGTTAACTATATTTGCCATACTGTTCATTATATCTCCATGAATTGTTTATTTTATAACTGGCAGTTTGCACCTTACAACTCCCTTCACCTGTTTGACTCACCCCAGCTCCCTATTTCTGGTAACCACCAATCTGTTCCCTGAGTCTATGAGCTTGTTTTTTTCTTCTTCTTCTTCTTCTTCTTCTTAAAACATTTCTAAATAATGGGCCAATGAGAAAATCAAAAGTGAAATTAGAAAGCATTCTGAACTGAATGTAGATTAAAGCATTCCGTATTAAAATTTGTGGGATGCTCCTAAGGCAGTATACAGAGGAAAATGTATAGCATCCAAAAATATGTACAAACTCAGAAAGATCTAAAGTCAGTGACTGAAGCTGGTACCTTAAGAAACTAGGAAAAGAAGAGCAAATTAAATTCAAAGGAGGCTGAAGAAAGGAAATCATAAAGATCAGGGAGGAAGTGACTCTAGGACTTGAGCTAAGTCTACCAGATGAACACTCTTTTGACTTTCAGAATAGATGCACCATTGTGCAGCCATCTTGTCTCCATTAGTGAAGGGTGTGTCTGAGGATACAGCCAGACCAGAGAAACTGGAAGTGAGCGATGGAAGAGAGAGAGACCAGGTCCTGGGGACTTTATGTGGACCCCTGGATAAAGCCAGGTCTGAAACTGGAACTCCCTGTGCATTTTTCAGTTACCATTTCCAATAAATGCTTTTTTTTCCCCCTAAGTAAGCTCAGATTAGGTTTTATAACCCTTGCATGAAAAAATTCCAAATGATTCTCTAAGTGCCTTTATCTTTGCTGGGATAAAGCCTAACATTTTCCAAGCAGCTGCTTCATGAAGAAGATGGGGCTTCGTGTTTCTTTTATAGATTCGGTTGGCCAAAAAGTTCATTCAGGTTTTCTGTACCATCTTATGGAAAAAAACAAATGAACTTTTTTTGTCACCCCAATATTTTCTTGTTTCAAACTGTCGCCTTTTCTTTTCCACCTAAAGAAGACCCTTTACCATGTCTTGCGTAGGTTTAGTAGTGATGAACTTCTTTTGCTTGTCTGGGAAACTCTCTGTCCTTTAATTCTGAATAACAACCTTGCTGGGTAGAGTATTCTAGGTTTTAAGCTTTTTTCTTTCAGCACTTTATCCCGTCACTCCCTTCTCACCTATAAAGTTTCTGCTGCAAAATCAGCTGATAACGCAAAGGAAACAGGGTTTGCTTTGGGTATGATTAGTTGTTTTTCGCTTGTTGCCTGGGGCTCCATGTTTCTTCCCATATTATCACATCACACTCCAATTTGAACTTCATTATCCCCATTTTACAGATGAGGACATTGAGCCCTAAGGTCCCAGACCAGGAGCTGGCTTCCTCAGTTTCCTCTCTCACCTGCACCTTGCCAGCTCAGAGCTTAGTCTCTCAGGTATTAGCCAAGCCCAGGGGAACCCCTCTAGAATCATCACGGCCCCTTGTCAGGCCCTTTCCCAACCTATGGACCTGCTCAAGAGACTCTAGGCCTCTATGCCTGATTAGCTCAGGAGTCAGAGGAAAGGTAGGAGATATGGGGGTTGAAATCTTAGCACTGGACCAGCTTTAGAGACACGTAAGCAGCCCTCAGATGATACAGTGGTAAAGAATCCACTTGCCAATGAAGGAGATGGAAGAGACACGAGTTTGAAGATCCCCTGGAGTAGAAAATGGCAACCCATTCCAGTATTCTTGCCTGGAAAATTCCATGGACAGAGAATCCTGGTGGGCTATGGTCCACAGGGTCAAAAAGACTCGGACATGACTGAGTGGCTGAGCACACACACACACAAGCTTGTCAAAAACAGTAACTTGAAAATCTCTTGAATTCATGAGCCGTTAGAAAATGTCCCGTGTGTTCTCAGGGCTGGGATGACCTAACCAATCATACCAGGGTTCATGGCCCACCACAGAGCACCCTACTGGGACTGACACTCAGGTCCCCAGGCCCCAGAGCAGCCCCAGAGAGTGAGAGATGCCATCCCTGCAGGGGTTGGGGGCTGGCTCTGGGGACAGAGGAGATCTGGGCTAAAGCCCAGAAGCTCCTTTTACAAAGCGTCTCATAGTGGGTGACATCTCAAATGCTCCAAACATCAGCTTCCTTTTTCTGTAAAATTCTACTTCAGAGAGTGTCTGCAAAGGTTAAATAAGGGAAAAAAAAAATGCACGTGGGGTGCTTAGCACAGAGCAGGGCAGGAAGTAAGCAACCAAGGAACGACGATGTTCTTATTATTTTAGTAGTAGCTGTTGTTTATCCTGTCCTGTCACCTGTTGTTTATCCTGGTGGTTGTCACCTGTCCTGTCACTGCTGTGTCCCTGGGGGCTGCACTGGCCAGACACACAGTAGGTACGCAATGTGTGAGACTGGAGCTCTTCAGCCTTCATCACACAGCTGAGCTCCTCCTTTACAAAAGTGACCTGTGCCTTGCAGGTCAAAAGTTCACAGAGCAGCTGTCTGCGTTTCTGTGGAGTCAGTGCCTGTCCATGCTACCAGTCGCCAGAATTTCCTTCTTCACAATCGGATGGAGCCTCCTCGGACTTACCTGATGCCCCTTCTGGCCAAAAGCAACCGCGACAGAACCAGGGGACTCTCAAAGAAGAATCCATTTTTACCGCTCCCAATTCTTCTCCCTCTTCGCCATTTCAGTGCCTGCAGCATCTCATTATTGATTCTAGCAATTTAATGTGCCAGCTGGGCTCTGGCCGAGCCAGTGGCGAGATGTCAGGGAGCCAAGGTCTCAGCGCCCTTTGCTTGGGTTTTTATCTGCACAATTTCATGGGGTTGGAGCCCTGAACACAGGCGGCTGGAGAAATTCCCAACGTCTATTAAACCACAGGGCATGTGTGAGCAGTATGAGGACACTTGTCACTGTCTTCGCAGCCCTTGCCAGGGAGGAATGATCTTAGCCTGTCTCACTATGCTCTTAGGACCTGGCTCATTCCATGTCTACTTTCCCACAATCACTGTTGTAGAATTAAAAGCAATTTTCTTGAGATGAGAATGGAGAAGGGGAGGTACATTTGCCAGAACCTGAAGCCAGCCATGGCAAGCATGTTGGCCCCAGGATCCCCATTTCAGGGTGAGGCAGGGATATAGAGTACAGCGGAGGGGACATATCACAGGCAACTGCTGGGCTGGGGTTATTCCCTCACTTCATCTTAATATTAATTGTATGTCTTAGTAGAGAATTATCCAAGCATGCTATAAAAACTCACCCAGTATAAAAGCACATAAAGAATAAAAGAGAGGGACCTTGTTTCTGGCTGAGATGGAGTAACAGGAATTGGATTTTTTTCCTGCCACCTAGAAGGACCAAAAAATGGGCAAAATGTATAAAACAGCCCTCAGCAGGGTGCCAGATACCAGACAAGGAGGTACAGTATCTCTGAGAGGCAGGAAACAAATGAAGTGAGACCTATAATTGCACTATCTTACTCCCTTGAGAGAGTTTTCAGCTAGATGTAATGCAGGGTAGGGGAGCCTGAACAGGGCACAGAGGACCCCCTGACATAAGGAGATGAAACTGAGGGTCTGTGGAGACCAATGTGGTGAGGGTTCAATGGACAGAGTACCGGGAAAGAGAGAGATGCACAGAGAGAGGTATTTAGAGATCTGCAGAGGGACCTCTTGAGTTTTCAACTGAGTTCTAATCAACAAAAACATGTGAGGAATCTGCCTGTGGTTTGGGGGAAAATCTCATCCAGATAACAGTGCCACACACTCACATAGGGCTGGGAATCGCACTTGCTCCCACCAGCCAAACTGGGAAACCTTATGAAATTAAAAGACACTTACTCCTTGTAAGGAAAGTTATGACCAACCTAGATAGCATATTAAAAAGCAGAGACATTACTTTGTCAGCAAAGGTCCTTTAAGTCAAGGCTTTGGTTTTTCCAGTAGTCATGTATGGATGTGAGAGTTGGACTATAAAGAAAGCTGAGCACCAATTGATGCTTTTGAACTGTGGTGTTGGAGAAGACTCTTGAGAGTCCCTTGGACTGCAGGGAGATCCAACCAGTGCATCCTAAAGGAGATCAATCCTGGGTGTTCGTTGGAAGGACTGATGTTGAAGCTGAGACTCCAATACTTTGGCCACCTGATGCAAAGAGCTGGCTCATTTGAAAAGACCCTGATGCTGGGAAGGATTGGGGGCAGGAGGAGAAGGGGACGACAGAGGATGAGATGGTGGATGGCATCACTGACTTGATGGACATGGGTTTGGGTAAACTCTGGGATTTGGCGATGGACAGGGAGGCCTGGCGTGCTGTGGTTCATGGGGTCGCAAAGAGTTGGACACGACTGAGCGACTGAACTGAACTGATGACTAGTATGACACTAAGTAGAATGGGAGAAGAGCTGTTTCTGGATTAAACCCTCCTCTGAGACTTTCTAACAAAGGTTAAGCAAGGCCTGAAAGGATCAAATTGTTTCAAAGTAACTTAACTGCATCCTAGAACAAAGCACAAAATTATGCAAAAGACTACAAAAATGGGGACTTCCCTGGTGGTCTAGCACTTAAGACTCCCATACTTCTAATACAAGGGAAGTGAGTTTGACCCCTGGTTGGAGAACTAAGTTCCCACATGCTTCTTCCTGTGGGGAAAATAAAAAACCTATAGAGCAAAAATCAAACAAATCAATAAAACAGTTACCCTCAGAAAGCATGAACTCCTGCAGCATCAGGATGGTGCTACATTAAGAGAGGGAAAGTATAAAAAAAAAAGATACAGAAATATCCAGCATCGAAGAAGACACAAGTTACAATGTCTGGCACCCAATCAAAAACTACATGGCATGCAAACAGGCAGGAAAATAATGAGATCCAATAATGAGGAGAAAAGAAAGTTAAGTGAAACTGATCCACAGTTGACACAGACCAGTAAAGATATAGAAGATTTGAACAATATTGACTAACTTAACATATTGACATTTATAGAATATTCCACCCAATAGCAGCAAAATACACGTTCTTCTCAAGTACGTGCGACACATTCACCAAGATAGATGATGTCTAGGACCGAAAAACAAAACTTAACTAATGCAAAGGAACAAATTATAGAACGTATGTTCTCTGGCTTCAGTGGGATTAAACTAGAAATCAACAACAGAAACTCTCCAAATATGAAAATGAAACAGCATACTTCTAAATAACTGATGGATCAAAACAGCAGAAACCTTATGGAAAATTGAAATGTATTTTGAAATAAATGAGAATAAAAATACATCAAAATTTGTGAGATGAAGCTAAAGCAATGTTTAGGGAGAGAAATTTATAGCATGAATATATATATATTAGAAATGAAGAACATTTTAAAAATAACCTTAAATTAGAGAAAGAAGAATAAATTAAACTTAAAGCAAGCAAAAGGAAGAAAATAATAAAAATTGAAGCATAAATGAATGAAATAGAAAGTAGGTAATTAATAGAAATAATGAAACCAAAAACTAGTTTTCAGAAAAGATAAATAAAATTGACAAGTTTCTAGTTAGGTCAGAGAGAGAGAGAGAAAAATAAAAAAAATCAAAATCAGGAATGTTGAGCCTATAGACATAAGTATAATAAGGAAATACTATGAATAATTATGCACATAAATTTGTTAGATGAAATGAGCCAATTCCTTTAGAGACACAGACTACCAAAACTCAGTCAAGAAGAAAAAGATAACTTGAATAACACTATGTCTATTATAGAAATATAAATGTAATTCACCATATTAACAAATTTTAGAAAGATTATTTCAATAGCAATGAACAGTCAGAAACTTGAATTCATATCTCCTATTTACAATGGCCTAAATATATGAAGTACTTATCAATGACTCTAACAAAAGATTTATAGAGATCTGACAATGTTATATGCTTCAGCAGTAAAAAGAAATGAACTCTTGATACCTTTATCAACATGGCTAAATCACCACATAATTATGCTGAGTGAAAGGAGTAAATTGAGAAGCACACATATTGGGTGAATTCACTTACATTACATTCTAGGAAATACAAGCTAGTCTCTAGGGTCAGAAAGCAAATCAGTGCTTGCTTGGGGCTGAGGACCACGATGGGTGGCTTACAAAAGGGCATGGGGAACCTGCTGCTGGTGATGGATATATTCATTGTCTTGATTGTGCACATATGTCAAGATTTATCCAATTTTATATTTTAAATATGTTCAGTTTATTGCATTTCAATTACACCTCAATAAAGTTCTTTCTTTCTTTCTTTCTTTTTTAAATTTTCTTTACTTTATTGTGTTGGTTTTGCTATACAATGACATGAAACCGCCCTAGGTTTACATATGCTCCCCCTCCAGAACCCCTCTCCCTCCTCCCCCCCCCCTCCCCCCCCCACCCCCCACCCCGGGACATCTCGGTGCACCAGCCCCGAGTATCAATCCTGGGCTGGCGATTGATTTCACATATGTTAATTAACATGTTTCAATGCCATTCTCCCATATCATCCCACCCTTGCCCTCTTCCACAGAGTCCACAAGTCTGTTCTATACATAATAAAGTTCTTTAAAAAAGAATTATTTAGCTCAGTTGCGTATGACTGTTTGCAATCCCATGGACTGCAGCACACCAGGCCACTCTGTCCCTTAGTGTCTCCTGGAGTTTGCTCAGACTCATGTCCATTGAATCAATGATGCCATCCAACCATCTCATCCTCTGTCATCCCATTAGCCCTCCTTTCTTCAGTCTTTCCCAGAATTAGGGTCTTTTCCAATGATTCGGCTCTCTGCATCAGGTGGCCAAAGACCTGGAGCTTCAAATTCAGCTTCAGTTGGAATGAATAAGAATTATTCATTATTTCAATGAATAGTCAGGGTTGATTTCCTTTAGGATTGAATGAACAAAATCACCATATTCCCTTCGTCCCATATATACTTTCTAGATGAAACACTACAATGATAACAACAAATAAAATTATAAATTTGCTCTCTTGTCTCTGCTGTGACAAACATTTTGGATACTTTATTTCAATTAATCCTCCATGAAAGAGATGGTCAAGCTGAGGTTCACAGATGTGGAGTGATCTACCCAAGCCACTCTATAAGTAAGACACAGCAGAGATTTCAACCCAGGTCTGTATGATTTCAAAGTTCCACTCTTTATAATATGGCATGCATTTTAATGTATATTCTAAATTTTCTTTCTATAACAAAAATGAGATCACCACAATACACACTGCTTTCAAGTTGCTTTTTCACTTGAGAACATCTTCCCACATGGACCTGCTTCATTCTTTTCCTGGCTGCCTGGTGTTCTGTTGCCATAGGCACCATCATTTATTTAGTTTGTTCCCTATACATGAATATCTAGGTTGCTTTTGGCTTATCTGCTATTATAACAATGTTGCAATAAGCTTATCCTGTCATTTCTCCCATTCACTTAAAATTATTTTTAATTACACAAATGCTGTGCACAGATTTTCTTACTGTTTTATGTTGACGAATTCAGATAAAAGTGCCTGCGTTTCATCCTTCTCTATAATCACCTCCATTTTTTTTCAATCTCTTCCATATAGATACTGTTATCAGTGTCTTAAATAATCCTTAGAGACTATTTAGATATGCATTTCTGAACATATAAATGTATACTGAGCTATGTGTGTTTGCTCCGTGCATTCTTAAAAGCATTAAAGGTATCATACTATATGTGTTGTTTTGTTCTCTGGCATTTTAGCATTTAAAATAAATGACATTTTTCCATGTCAGCACAAACTGAGCTACCTCATTCTTTTTCACAAAGAATGGGTCATGTTCAGTTACTTAGATCTCCTCCCTCCCTTGCTCCCTTCCTAAGTCATTCCCCTATGGATACTTAGGTTGTCTCTTTTTTTTTTCTCCCTATAAAAATGACGGCAACAAACCTCCTTGTTCATGCCTTCCTGTGTGCACGTGGGAGTTTGTCTCTGGTAGCAACACCTCCATGTGGAATTGCTGAATTGAAGGGTTTGTCTGGCTAGCTCTTGCCTGAGTTCCTGGGAGGCTGGGGAAGATGTGGGCTACAGGTTCTGGGTGGCTGTTTGTGCAAACAGCCAGCATGAGACAAGAGGGCTGTGTGCGGTGCTCAGTTGTGTCCAAATCTTTGGGACCCCATAGACTGTAATGTGCCAGGCTGCTCTGTCCATGGGATTCTCCAGGCAAGAGTACTGGAGTGGGTTGCCATTTCCTTCTGCAGGGGATCTTCCCAACCCAGGGATTGAACCCATGTCTCCTTCGTCTCCTTCATCGGCAGGCAGATTCTTTACCACTGGAGGGACACTTTTCTTGGTCCAGTAGTTTGCTGTGTGACACAGAGCTCCTGGCCATGTCACCTTTTGGGTAGAGGGACCAGAACTGCCCTGTGGGTCACCTGTAGAACTGGCTGGGTTTCAGACTGACTGGCCCAGACTGATCAGTCATTGGAAGGATTTCAGTCTACTCTACTAGTGAGTCTTAGAAAGTCAGTGGAGTTCAACAGATTGTTCACCCAATAGCTGCTTCTGATATCTCCGCGACGCCCGGGGTGGCTGTGCAGGACCGTGCCCTCCAGGAGTCCCTGTGGGGGGGTTGGGTGGATGTGTGTGGGGGTGTCCTTGCACCAGCTGGCAGGATGGCAAGTGCAGGATGCTACAGGGACACAGAAGAAGGCCTTCTGCCAGGGTGTGAAGGGGGCCAGGGAGGTACCTGATACAGGTGAAGGCAGGGCTGAGTCTTCAGCGGGGAGGAGGAACAGACTCTGAGAGTGTGAGTGTGTGAGGGGTGAGAGGAACATTTGCCTTTTAATCCCCCTCCCCTCTTCTGCCGATAGCACCTCTTTCACTCTTGAGAACCTCCATCAGACCCCTGTGATGCTGAGGACCCTCAATTCCTTAACATGACTTCACCCTGCTCAGCAACAGACATGTGACTCAGGCTTGGCCAATCAGAATACTATATTCTTGGCCCTACTGATTGACTCAGAGATGGGCCAATCAGAGCCCTCCCTGAGACTTTCCACTGGAGCAAGTGGAAGAAACTGTTTTATCTTTGGGATGATGGAACTCAAAGCCCTGCTTGGGGTCACCTTACTTGTCCTTATGGGTCTGATGGGAGCAAGTGAGATCACTTTGCTGAATGCAGCAGAAACAAGAGAGATGGGTGGAGAAAGAATCCTTGGAGGTACCCAGAGTACAATTCCTGCAACTCTTGTTCTGTGTTGAGAGCCGCCCCCTGCCCCTGTCTGTTCCCCAGCCCTGGAGGCTCAGCAGGGAAGATTCCCAACCTCATAGAGGATGGTAAGGAGTAACCCTGCCACCGCTCCCCAGGTGCCAGATGTAGACTTGAGACTTAGATCTGAGCAACACCGTCGTCATTTCACATGCCAAACAGTAGGAATGTTAGCAAAGTTGCATTAATTCCCCAGCCCCAAGTCCCACAGGGCAGAGTGGTGGACTCAGGTGGATGCTGCAATGCAGTGGGTGGTGGTGAAGCAGAGAAACCCAGGGCTAGGACTCCAGCATGTTTTGAACAAGAAGAAAACATCATAAGAGCATGATACAAGCCAGTCCTCTTCCTGTATAGCGAGCAGCTAGAGTGGTGACAGGTCCCACAGTCCCTCCTGCTCATGCAGATGGAGACCCACGTTTGGGGCTATTAGGTTATGGTGGCAGGCTGATGGTGTCCAGTCCCGTGAGGGATCCCAGCAGTGGTGCTGGCTGCCTGGGCTGGCAGGCTGATGGGCCATGTTGCTCCATCCACTATCATGTGAGTACAGCATCAGCACGGGTAAATAAGTGTCCTGCTGGGACCTGGAAACGGCTTTGCAGAACTCGTGGCTCCATAGAAGAGTGTCTTTAATACATCATCCAACCGTGTCCTGTGTATCTGACCCAGATACCTAGGCCATTAGCCACAGCCCAAGTTACTGAAAATACTTAAGAGTGTTGTCTAGGAAAAGTGGGATGGCTCTCAGTTTTGGCTCCAGAGTTGCTAGGGCTGGACAGCTGCTCAGTGGACACGTCATCATTAGTTGGCTGTTGTTCAGTCATCCAGTTGTGTCTGACTCTTTGTGACCCCATGGACTGCAGCATGCCAGGCCTCTCTGTCCCTCACGATCTCCCAAAGTTTGCTCAAGTTCATGTCCATTACATTGGTGATTCCATCCAGCCATCTCATCCTCTGACACTCTCTTCTTCTGCCCTCCATCTCTCCCAGCATCAGAGACTTTTTCAATGAGTCAGTTGTTTGCATCAGCTGATCAAAATACTGGAGTTTCTGCTTAGCTTCAGTCCTTCCAACGTGTATTCAGGGTTGATTTCCCTTAAGATTGACTGGTTTGATCTCCTTGCTGTCCAATGGACTCTCAGGAGTCTTCTCCAGCCCCACAGTTCGAAGGCATTAATTCTTCACTGCTCTGTCTTTTTTTTGGTCCAGCTCTCACAACCATACATGACCACTGGGAAGACCATAGCCTTGACTACACGGACCTTTGTCAGCAGAGTAACGTTTCTGCTTTTTAACACACTGTCTAGGTTTGTCATAGTTTTCCTGCCGAGAAGCAAATGTCTTCTGATTTCATGGCTGCAGTCACCATCTGCAGTGATTTTCGAGCACAAGAAGAGGAAATCTGTCATTACTTCCAGCTTTCTCCCCCTCTATTTGCCATGAAGTAATGGGGCTGGATGCCATGATCTTAGTTTTTTTTTTTCAATATTTAGTTTTAAGTTGGCTCTTTCATTCTCCTCCTTTACTATCATCAAGCGGCTCTTTGGTTCCTCTTCACTTTCTGCCATTAGAGTGGTATCACCCGTATACCTGAGGTTGTTGATGTTTCTCCTGCCTGTCTTGATTCCAGCTTGTAACTCATCCAGCCTGGCATTTCTCATGATGAGTTCAAAGATTAAACAAACAGGGCGATAGCAAACAGCCCTGCCGTACTCAATTGGCTGAGATGTCAGTACATCAAACCTAAGAACCCTGTGGGGCTTCCTGGAACAAAAGCTGGTATCTTAGAGTAGAAAAAGTCTGCCCTGCGGATGACTGAGAAGTACAATGGCCTCTAAAGGTGTGGCTCTACTATATTCAGCTTAGGGAACACTTGTGTGGGGTCAGACTGCCTTCTCTCTTAAATATTCTATTTCCATTTAATTAAGCCAGAATTTTTGTGTCTTTCCAACACTCTGGGTCAGCCCCTGGGTGGACCCAACCCAAGATGGGAATAATAGAATGTAGTCTTCCCTGGAGGTCCTACACTTGGGGGTTAGTCTCCACAGTGCCCCCTAGCGGGCTGGAAGCTGTGTTCTCAGATGGAGTGCAGCCAGGGAGCTGGGTCAGGGAGGCAAGGCATGTGCATTTCCGAGGAGCACCTGCAGGAAGGACCACCTCCCTTTGCCAGAGGCTCTAATCAGCAACCGGACCTGAGTTAACAAGGGTCCTTGGGTTTGCAGGTCCCTAGGGCAGGACTGCTGAGACACCCTGTCATGCTGCCTCTGGCACCACCTGCTCTTCTGGCCCCCAGATACTTTTAACAGGCTTTCTGGTCAGCTTACACATAAGGCTCGACAAAATACCTAATGAGGCCCATGTAGTCTCCAGCACCTCAACAGTCCAATTAAGTGCTGTGCTTCCTCTCTGGTAGCTCAGGGGGTGGCGTGGTGGTGGGTACAGTAAAGAGCTTCTTCCTTGACTCAGGGATCGATTTTTGAGCTGCAGCCCACATTGCTCCCAGAATCTGACTACGGCAGCTAGTCCCTTTAATCAAGTCTAAACCGTCTTTGTACAGATCAGAAACCCAACATCCAGAGAGATCAGTAACTTGCCTAAGGCTTCACAGAAAATGAGTGACAGGGCCAAGATTTGGGTCAAGGCTGGTAAGATTTTCAGAGCCCAGGACTTTTGCCTGTCTTACATGGCTGTCAGGATTTCACCATACCTGACTGTCAGCTTTTCACCGCTAGAGCCTCCTACTCTGTCTTGGGTCCATCTGGTGGTTAAATTTTTCTCCGTCTGTGGCTCAGTCTCCATGACTTGCAGGTGTGGGTGGCTGCTGGGCCCTGGCTCTGTGTTCACACTTCCTACAGCTGCTATTTACCCATCAACACAGTCTGGGAAGGCCTGGGAGGTTAGGTTCTGAGCCACATGGGGCCAGATGCCTCCTCTGCAATTCGGTTCCTCACCTGGGTCCTTGGGATGCAGGAATGGACATCTGCACATCTCTCCCTGAAACCTCTTCCTTCTCACTGCCTCCAGCTCTGCGCTCGGCCAGGCCCTATCAGTGCCCACTGGACTATTGCCTCCTGACTGCCCTCCCCCCAACCCTAGCATGTCCAGGCTCTCCTGGATCTGACATCTCTTCCATTTGCAACCATGTGGTTTAGGTGAGATTGGCCTGCTCACAGCTTCAGGGTGGGTCTTGATGGGCTACAGCCAGTTAGCCATTGTCCATAGTTACTGGCTTGGTTGGGAACATAATCAAATCAGAAGCAATGAGATGTGGAGGTTTGCTCCAGCTTCAGGGAAACAAATAGGTTTTTTTCCATTTAGTTATTCAAAGAGACTGTCACTTCCTCAAAGTATGTGATGTGGGGAGGTGAGACTGGGAGAATGTGGGTCATGGAGGTGGGAGTGGGGTAGGGTGGGGATGGGGTAGAAGGTAAGGGGGCTACCGTGGAGAGCCTGAGGGTGAAACTGGTCTCAAAAAAGGAGGAGCGGGGAGATGGACAGAGCTGGGTCTCTGTTGTCCTCATCTGAGCCACTGGGTCAAGCCATACCTGAAGCCAATATTATGAGTTTGGGCTTCCCAATTTTATGAGTGGGAAGCAAAATTGGGCAACTTGAGGGAAACTTAATAAATGGACAATTTACACGAGTGAAAGCAATGTGGGGACTAGAATCCATGTGCCAATGCAGGGGTCACAGGTTCAGTCCCTGGTCTGGGAAGATCCCACATGCCACGGGGCAACTAGGCCTGCGCAGCAACTGCTGAGCCCACGTGCTCTAGACTTCGTGCTCCAGAGATGCCATTGCGATGAGAAGCCCGCACTGCAAGCAGGGAGTAGACCCCACTCACCGAACTAGAGGAAGCCCACATGCAGCAGTGAAGACCCAGTGCAGCCAAAAATAATAAAACTTAAAAAATAATAATAAAACTTAAAAAAAAAAAAAGGTGATGTGGAGAGACACCACAAAGAATAGTTCAGCTCTCCGGCAAGAAGCAGAAGTGAAGTTGCTCCATAGTGCCCGACTCTTTGTGACCCCCAGGCTCCTCCGTCCATGGGATTTTCCAGGCAAGAGTACTGGAGTGGGGTGCCATTTTATTCTCCAGAGGACCTTCCCGACCCAGGGATAGAACCTGAGTCTCCTGCATTGCAAGCAGCTGCTTTGCCATCTGAGCCACAAGTAGCAGAGGGACTGTTTTCCTACTTTTGGGCCTGAGAAGGGTGAAGGGGACTGAGCAGTTGTCAGAACTTGGAGACAGGGGGCTGCTTGGAGAGGTCTGCCTGGAGGAACTGAGCTTGCCGGTGAGTCACTGTCCTCCTGGCCCTACAAGGAAGAGCGGCAATGAATAGCTTGACCTCCCTGTCTCCAGCCTCCCTTTGGGGCGCCCCCTAGTGGAGATGGGCTTCCCTTGTGGCTCAACTGGTGAAGAAGCCGCCTGCAATGCAGGAGACCTGGTTTCCAGCCCTGGATTTGATCTCTGTGTTGGGAAGATCCCCTGGAGAAGGGAAAGGCTACCCACTCCAGTATTCTGTCCTGGAGAATTCCATGGACTGTAGAGTCCATGGGGTTTCAAAGAGTCAGACTCGACTGAGCAACTTTCACTAGTGGAGAAGCCAGAGGAACAGCAGTCCACCCAGGTCATCCTTCTGGGGTGTCAGGCAGGGTAGGGTGGATCTGGCTGGACAAATGGGAGAAATTTGGCCTTACCTTTGAGTGTCTCAGGCCCTCTCAGTTATGTGAGCCTGTGTATTCCCTGGACTGTTTACGGCAAGGTGAGTGGAACTTTACCTGTACCCAGAGGACTAGCTGGTACGAACACCAAACAGAGTCCCCTCTCTGTGCCTTTGCTCTTGCTCTCCCTCAGCCTGGAATGGAAATCTGCTCTCCCGGACCTCTCCCAATTTCTCTCCTTTAAGTGCTGATCCAGAGTTTGAGGCGAGGCAGGCAGCAGAACACAATTAAGATGCCAAACAGTAGTAGTAGCAGAGTTAATCGCTCAGTCGTATCTGACTCTTTGTGACCCCATGGACTGTAGCCCATCAGGCTCCTCTGTCCATGGGATTCTCCAGGCAAGAATACTGGAGTGGGTTGCCATTCCCTTCTCCAGGGGATCTTCCCCACCCAGGGATTGAACAGGGTTCTCCTGCATTGCAGGCGGATTCTTTACCATCTGAGCCACAAACAGACCTGTGTCCATCTCATAGTTCTGCCACTTACTGGGAGTCCTTGGGCAAGTTACCTACCCTCTCAGAACCTCAGTTTCATTATCTGTCAGACTCCATCCTATCCCCATGACCTTGACTTTGCCTGTACCCAGATGTGCTGGGAACATTTCTGACCTACTTCAGCCTCTAGCCTGCTGTCCTTGGGCAGGCCTCTCTGCCCCTCTGGGCCTCAGTTTCCCTATCTGTAAACCAAGGGTTTTACATTCAGTGGTTCCCAAGGCACCTGACCACTACCCATACCCTCTGGATTTTCTTTGATCCCTTGGCTCCCAGTTGCTCAGCTCAACAGACAAACAGCCCAGTGGCTTCCTCTCAGCTGGCGGAGGCGAGGCTGCAGTGGAGTCGCCTGGCGGCGTTGAGAAGCCTGGCACGTTCACTGCTTGTGTTTAATTACTTTGGCAACTGTTTACTGCCTCCTCGATTTCCTGAGCAAACAGCCCCATTATTTGGAGTAATTTACTGGCATAGGCTGTGGTGGCGAGGACTGGAAGCTTTGAGATGCGCCCCCATTTCAGCCGCCACACCCTGGACATGCTCACAGAGCTGAGCCCTCCAAGAGGGGCTGGGGGCACCCAGGGCAGAGCGCCTGCCTTCTCTGGTGTCCCGGGATGCAGGACCCTTCTGTCTGCTATGGGGGCCCCGCAGCCCCTCTAGCCTTTGTGGTGTCTCCTAAGTCTGCAGCCTGAGGCTCTGCTGCTAAGTGGTTAGAGCAGAGGCTCTGAAGTTTAGTTCAGGTCCCAGCTGGACTGTTTTGTTGCTGGGTGACCTCGGGAAGTTCCTCTGCTCTGAGCTTCAGTTTTTCATCTGCTTCCTCCTGAGGATTGGGATTGGCCCAGTTCTCCTCCCTCCTCAAGTGTCTGCCTCTCATCCCTTCCCAGATGGTGATAGTACGGGTGCCCTTGGTCTTACTTGACCTTGTCCCCTCCCCTGGCCACTAAGATTTATTCTAAATTTAGTGTCTGATCCAAGCTGGGCCAGTCCTGGTCCCCTAGCTCACAGATCCTTAAGATTTAGGCAAGACTGATCTGGACCCCCTATCCACACACTGCTGGTGGGAGATCCCCGGGGTGGGGGCTGGGAGGAAGGGTCTCTCTCACCCTACCCTGGGCAGCTTCCAGTGGAGCACAGACAGCCCCTTCCTCAACCTGCCCTCACTACGCCATCCCTCAGCTTTTCATTTTGCTTTTAACCTAAGGACTTTCTTGAATGGAAAAAAAAAAAGGCAGTTTAGGAAGCTTCATTGAGGGCTTCTCAATGGGCCTTATAGATGCTAATAAGAGCAATTAAGAATGTCAACAAAAAACTTGGATAAAACAAAAGACATCTAGCTACTATTTCAATGAGGTACAAGTTTTTTTCCTTTTAAAAAAGGGAGTTACCACAAATGATTTTTAAAAAAATTCTTTGGATGGTTATTTAGAATGGGATAAGTAAAACAGACATTTATGTGATTGAAACAAGATTTGATATTACTGTACTACCTAAAGGGACTTCCCTGGTGGCTCATATGGAAACCCAGGTTCAATCCTTGGGTTGGAGAGATCCCTTGGAGAAGGGAATGACGACTCACTCTATATTCTTGCCTGAAGAATCCTGTGGACAGAGGAGCCTGCTGGGCTACAATGCATGGGGTCACGAGTCAGACATGAATAATACTTTCCTTCCTCCTGGGTTGCCCCTTGGAATGGGCCTCCCCTCACCTCTATTAGAGACTCATTCAGCATCCCTAGCCTGCAGTCAAAGCCCCTCCAGGCCCCCTTGTCACCAACACCTCCCCTGGTGCCCAGCTGGGCTGCTTCTGTGCATGGAGGAAAACTCGCCCAGGGCAGGATGCTGTGGGGCTGGAATAGAAAGCAAATGTAGACATTGTGGAGCCCTACCCCCCACAGGTGCGAGGCCTTGTGCCAAGGCCACAGAGGCAGAGCCCAGAGCCAAGGTCACCTCCGAAGATGGCTGAGCCGCTTTGTAACCATTGCCCAAAGCCCACCTGATCTTCACTAACAAACTTCCTGACTTCCAGTTAGGCAAAGATGCCCACTCTAGAAAACACCCTATAGCACCCCAGCAGTTTCCCTGGTGGCTCAGATGGTAAAGAATCTGCCTGCAATGCAGGAGACCTGGGTTCCATCCCTGGCTTGGGAAGATCCCCTGGAAGAGGGCAAGGCAACCCACTCCAGTATTCTTGACTGGAGAATCCCCATGGACAGAGGAGTACAGTCCATGGGCCGCAAAGAATCGGACATGACTGAGCGACTAAAGCACAGCACAGTGCCCCAACCAAGCACCTAACACCAACCTTCCAGCAGGAGTTTTCTTTGTCTTGAGGCTGTAAAAATTGGCTATTAAGCCACGAAAACTGCCCGCTCTCCCTGGCCTGTCAGGAGTTGTCAGCCCGCTGTGCTCACAGTGCCCACTTTGTCTCTATTCTTCATTCTTAATAAACTCACTCCCTTCTGAAATGCTCTGGGTCCGGAAATACTTTCCCAACCCATCCTTGGACTGCCTCAACAGACATAACACCAGGGAGGGGAGGGTTTGGCCCCTACTTGCTGACACTGGGTTGAAGGGGCTGGGGAGGACTGGCCGGGCGGCCACGGGGTCCATGGAGAGAGAGCGTGGACCTCTTTCCTCTTGGGAGTGCAGTGGGGAGCCACTGCCTTGTGGGACTAAGTGAGCCCCTTGGGGGTCTTAGGCTTACCCTTGAACCTCTTCACACAGAACACACAGGCTTCTCCTGCTGGCTTGCCTATAGCTTCCTCAGTGCAGCACATTGTAGGAATATGGCCACCGTTCTGCCATCCCCTCATGCGTGCACCTCTGCAGCGTGACTCAGCCATTGGCTCCATCAAGAGATGGAGTCTGGGCTTCCCTGGTGGTCCGGTGGTTAAGAATCTACCTGTCAATGCAGGGAACATGGCTTCCATCCCTGGTTCAGGAAGATCCCATATGCGGCAGGGCAACTAAGCCTGTGTCCCACCAACTACTGAGCCTGTGCTCTAGGGACCATGCCCTGCAACAAGAGAAGCTACCGCCATGAAAAGCACGCGCACCTCAACGAAGAGTAGCTCCCGTTCGCTGCAACGTAGAGAAAGCCCGCATGCAGCAACAAAGACCCAGCACAGCCAGAAGGGAAATAAATGAATAAAGCTTAAAGAATAAGATGGCGTCTTCATCTCCTTCCCTGGAGTCTATGCAAGCCTGGGGCTGGCTTTTACCCTAGACCTCAGATGAAGAGATGTGATATGCCTTCTAAGAGGAGACCTCAGGGCCTAGCAGTCTGTTTTTACCATCTTGGAATGCTGCCCTGAGACTGCTGGAGGATAAGTGGGCGGAGCTGAAGCCCTCTGGCCAACATCCTTCTAATGGTGTGGGGGCGGGGTAGGGTGAAGGAGGCCAAGCTGGGTTTTCCAGACCAGATGGAATGCAGTACAAGGGTAAGACCAGGTGGAACTAGCAGAGATGTCACCTAGCCAGGCATTGGATGATACGAGACAATAGGCTGCTGCTATTTTCAAAGCTTGGGGTGCTTTGTTACACAGCAAAGGCTATCTGAGACACTCAGCGTTGGTGGCCTTTCCCGGGATAAAAATATTAACTTTCTGAGAGTTTTAGAGACTCAGAGTCAAACCACTTTGAATATTGTTTCATACCCTAGGTGGGTAGTCTGGTTATCCACTGTTATATAACAACTTCCACCATCGCACCCACCCAAATTTAGTCATGTGAATTAACAACCAGAGTCTGTACAAAAAAAGAATGAGTATCTGGGAGTTGGTGAAGGACAGGGAAGCCTGGCCTGCTGCAATCCGTGGGGTCACAAAGAGTTGGACACAATAGAGAGACTGAACTGACTGATTGATATGTATAACTGTACATCAGAAATTAACACAGCACTGTAAATCAACTACACTTGAATGAAACAAAATTATAAAAAGTATACCAAAATATTAGTGATTAAATAAAAAGCCAATCAGAGTCAAACATTTGGACAAGGTGCACTGGGGGTGTTGTTGTTTGTCAGTCGCTGAGACGTGTCTGACTCTTTGCGACCCCATGGACTGCAGCACACAATGCTCCCCTGTCCTCCACTGTTTCTTGGAGTTTGCTCAAATTCATGTCCATTGAGTTGGTGATGCTAACCCCCTTATCCTCTGCCGCCTCCTTCTCCTTTTGCCTTCAGTGTTTCCCAGCATCAGGGTCTTTTCCAGTGAGTTGGCTCTTCCTGTTAGGTGGCCAGATTATTGAAGCTTCAGCATCCTAAGATATTCATGTTCACTCTTGCCATCTTCTGCTTGACCACATCCAGTTTGCCTTGATGCATGGACCTAACGTCCCAGGTGGTGGGGGTGGTCTGATCCTTATTTTACAATGTCTGGGCCTCAGCAGGAAAGATTCAGATGGCGGGGGGTAACCTCCACAGCTGGGTGTTAAGAGCATCTAGAGAGTGCCCACGTCTCACAGGTCTGATGCTTGTGCTGGGATGGCCTTGAAGGCTGGGCTCCGCTGAGAACGTTGACCAGAGCCTTCCTCTGTGGCTTGGGCTTCTTCATAGCATGGTGGCTTTGGGGGGTGGTTGGAGATCTCACACTGCAGCTTCTTTTTTTTTTTAAATTTATTTTAATTGGAGGCTAATTACTTTACAATAGTGTGGTGGTTTTTGCCATACATTCAGTGAATCAGGCATGGGTACACATGTGTTTCCCATCCTGAAACTCCTTCCCACCTCCCTCCCCATTCCATCCCTCAGGGTCATCCCAGGGCACCAGCCTCGAGCACCCTGTCTCATGCGTCAAACCAGGACTGGAGATCTATTTCACATATGGTAATATATATGTTTCAGTGCTATTCTCTCAAATCATTTCACCTTCGCCTTCTCCCACAGAGTCCAAAAGTCTGTTCTTTACATCTGTATCTCTTTTGCTGTCTCGCATATAGGGTCATTGTTACCATCTTTCTAAATTCCGTATATATATGTATTAATATACTGTATTGGTGTTTTTCTTTCTGACTTACTTCACTCTGTGTAATAGGCTCCAGTTTTATCCACCTTATTAGAACTGATTCAAATGCATTCTTTTTAATAGCTGAGTAATATCCCATTGTCACACTGAAGCTTTTAGGATCTAGCCCTGGATGTCATATGGCTTCCACAATACACTGTTGATCAAAGGGTTGTGGGAGGAGACAGCAATGAATTTGCAACTTTGTTTTAAAAGTGCTCTCACTGGTGGTGAAGAATACTGCTGATGCAGGAGGCTGGTCAAAGGTTATTCCCAAATTCTATCTCTCTGTATCTGACCCAGCCAGTCAATTCCCTTGGCAAACATGGTTGGCCTGTTCCTTTCAACAAGAATCCAAGAGAATTTAAAATAAATAAATAAAATTAAAAAAATGATTTTGAAAATCTCAGTAAGAAAATTTTTAAAGCACAAATTTAAATTTACAAAAAAAAAGAGAAGAACCCTAAAGGAGACTCGAATCCTAGCGGTACTCACAGGAATAGTCCCTCATTTCTGTGGCCACAGGATGGTCAACTCCCTGCCTGGACGTGAAAGTTTTCTTTATATTATAAAGATTATGTCACTGTCCAATGTCACTCAGCTAATCAGAGCAGTAAATCCTGCCATAATCAGTCATTTCCTTGTTTTCTTGTTGTATTTGATTATATGTGCTCTCACCAAAAACTGACAAATGAGTTTAACAATCTTCAAAAATAGCAAGGGCAGTTTATAGGAACAAATCTCTTGGTTTAATTCAGAGCCGGCATATTCTAAGGAGAAGCCTGGGTTTGTGACTCTGTGGTTGAGGCAGTGAGGAAGCCTCGTCTCCTGGATTCAGGCTGGAGCAAGGGCCAGGCCGTGGTCCCCATCCTCAGCCTGACTCTTGGGCGGAAGCTGGTGAGACCCCTGCCCTCCCTGAGGGGAACTTCTCCCCTTTGACAGAGACTTGCGGAGGAGATGGGCCTCCAAGGGGGAGGAGCGAGTGAGCTAGGCACAGAGCCCAGCCCAGATGGGTTTCCCCACTGCCTTTCACTGTGTTCCTGACTGGGCCTGGCCTGCCTGGTCCCTGCCGTGCTCCCGACTCTGGACAGAATCCGGGTCTGACTTCAGGATGGTGTCTCCTCAGGGCGTGTCCCTCGGAAGCCCAGGATAGGCCTGTGGTTTGAGAGTTTTTATGTTTAGGGTCAATTTAGCAATGGGGTTTCCAACTGATTTCCAAGGGTAGAAGGGGATGGATTTATGGTTCCTAAAATAGACTCGCAGCCTCACCACCGATCTGCATGGGAGAGTAGGCAGGAAGTTATTGACATGAACTCTGACCCCGGGGAGGGAAAGATAATGAGTTTATGACACATCCTTCTTCCCAAGATTTATTGCTGGCTCCTTGGAGCATCCCTGCTGAAGAGGAACAGGGGCATAAACCCCAGGAAATGAGCTTCACCTGCTGCCTCCTGCCTGGGGCTCTCGGAGAACTGGCTTTGCAATGGACTGAAATCTGCAGAGTTTTTGGTAAAGTTCTGAACTCGATCTCTGGAGCCCTGGGGGCTGGCTGTCCAGCTTGCTCTCCCTACGGGCCCCAACTGGCCCTGTAGCCCCCTCCTCTCAGCTGGGCCCACTGGTCACCCTTGTAGCCTCAGAGGCACAAGCTTGAGGTTCTGAGTGTCCACTACAGTGAGGGGTGTGGCTGGGTTCTGCTAACTACAAAGTACTGTAGAAAGCCAGAGGAGGTCACCTTCTACGGGAAAGAGAGCTTGAACCTACCATCTGCCTCTGTGCTCTGTAATCTGTTAACCTTACATTCTGCTGGGACCACCTGGCGTTTAACAGGGGAAGGATGGGCTGAGTTCAGAGTTGGGGTGATTGGGGTTTGGAGTCATCAGGGGAGGCTTCCTGGAAGAGATGGAGCCCACTGAGGGTGGAGAGATGGACATGACAGACCAGTGTGTGGTCCAGAGAAGGTGTTGGGGAGACGCAGCTCAGAGAAAAGGATGCCAGGTCGCTGGTCCAGCCCCAGGGCTCACTTTGGGATGCAGGTCAGACTCTGGGGTTCACTCATGTGCCTAGAAAATGCTCAGACCTGGCCACAGGCTTTGATGCTCTCTCAGCAGATATCGCATTAACTGCTTTCTATCTCTTCTGCTAAGAAGTTGCACGTTTCCTCATAATTCAATGTCATTGTTTTATCAGTTCAGTGTTTCCAACCCTATAATCAGGGAGAGAGGCTTCTTTCCTCTGCATTTACTGAGTTCTGTCGACTTGCCCTTGCTCATTAATCAGCTAGTAATTCTTTCTGGGAGTGTCCGTTGATTTCCATATTGAATATGTCTTGATGCCCTTTCTAATGAGAATCTTGTTCACGTGTCTTAGGGTTAGAGTGTTTCCATTTGGGACCTATTTTGTTGCAAAAACATCAGTAATGCACTGGGGATGTTTGTGCACCCCTTTGTGGGGTCCTCACTGGAGACCTGTGAGCTCACGTGTGAAATGCCATGTGAGCTGACATAGGAGATGATGTGAGCTGACCTGTGAGCTGACCTGTGAGCTGACATGTGAGCTGACACAGGAGCTGACCTGAGCTGACATATGAGTTGACACGTGAGCTGACATGAGCTGACCTGTGAGCTGACGTGAGCTGGCCTGTGAGCTGACGTGAGCTGGCCT